>OY754937.1:24567928-25259178 GCA_963576515.1 Cryptocephalus primarius | reverse complement strand
CATACACACACATACACACACATACACACACATACACACACATACACACACATACACACACATACACACACATACACACACATACACACACATACACACACATACACACACATACACACACATACACACACATACACACACATACACACACATACACACACATACACACACATACACACACATACACACACATACACACACATACACACACATACACACACATACACACACATACACACACATACACACACATACACACACATACACACACATACACACACATACACACACATACACACACATACACACACATACACACACATACACACACATACACACACATACACACACATACACACACATACACACACATACACACACATACACACACATACACACACATACACACACATACACACACATACACACACATACACACACATACACACACATACACACACATACACACACATACACACACATACACACACATACACACACATACACACACATACACACACATACACACACATACACACACATACACACACATACACACACATACACACACATACACACACATACACACACATACACACACATACACACACATACACACACATACACACACATACACACACATACACACACATACACACACATACACACACATACACACACATACACACACATACACACACATACACACACATACACACACATACACACACATACACACACATACACACACATACACACACATACACACACATACACACACATACACACACATACACACACATACACACACATACACACACATACACACACATACACACACATACACACACATACACACACATACACACACATACACACACATACACACACATACACACACATACACACACATACACACACATACACACACATACACACACACACACACACACACACACACACACACACACACACACACACACACACACACACACACACACATACAGCGCACAACGGCGTTGTAATGGCAGTCAGCGGGTAGCTAATAGCAATCTAACAATCTGATAGTTTTTAATTCAACTAGTTAATATAAGCGGAGATTACTCTTGTGATAAATCCCCTTTCGGTTAACATTAATTGAATCCTAATAAATTGTTAATATCGGCTCTCTCGGCTCCGGCGAGGTTTTTCAATTTATTCGTGGAAGCGTGCAGCAAGTACACACTTTGTGCACCTTTTACGGCTCTTATTAAACATACGGGACAATTAAGATGTAATAGAAACGTTTTTAAACCAATATCTTCGATAAAATCTTTGAATTTCACTAGAAAACAGGTTGGTGGGATTGTCCAAACAGTATTCGGTTTTTACGACCAGAACGGCAGTGACGGGGGCCTTTTGTGGTACGTTTCGAATGAAACGTTCGACTTATCTGAGTGGTCCGTCATTTATAAATTTAAGCGACCCTGCTTAAACTGAAGTATTGCTTTAAAAAAATGTGCAGTGCATTATTTTTATTTATTTTCGTTTTCATTTGTCATTAAATTTTCTCAATTTGCCAGATAGTATCCTCATTTTGCTTCCATTTTCCCAAATTTAGCAGCATGCTACCTGTGTGGTCATAAAATTGGATTATTATCTTCATTTCTATAAATATTGAATTCTGTTTATATTGAGATTGTGTAACAACTACTCATCGGATAGGTCCCATCTTGGGCTTGAATTATCTTCATATCATGTACTGTTTTTTCAATCCAAGAAAATTTACAAAATTTTGAATTTTTTTAAGAAATTCCACTTTTTACCGATTTTTCCGGCACTTCTCTGTGAAAAATCTACCCACAGGATTGTATAAGAGCTCCTTTTAAAGGTTTATCAAATGTGTACAACGTTTTCATTGGATGTAAAACGCTTCGCTTATTACTTTTTGAACTACAAGCAAAAAAACTTAAAAGGCCATTTTATTTTAAGATAATTACACAGTTTTGCCCATAATGGGACTATATAATGGGACCATAATAATTGTGACTATTGTTGGGTAGCTGAGTATCATTTTCGAAATTTACTTTTGAGGTTAGATACAGGTTGCACAAAATTTTTGTAATTTTTTCTACCTATTGCCATCATTTGGTGCTACTCTTTCCCTTCAATATGAGCTCTCGGATGCAGTCCTACGATGTTTCTTTCAAATGTTATGACCATCGTAAAATGACGCGATGAGATGAAAAGCGTATGCTGCTTTGCAGATTTGTAATATTCAAGATGACCGATCCGACATGGCGGAGAAAATTTTTCAGCTTCCCTCTAATATTGGTAAATAAATTCATGCATGAGTTTCTGAGATCGATGATCACGAATCTAGAATGAAATTTTGAAAATTTAATTGATGCTCTAAATGATCGTACAGATTTTATGTAAAAAAGTATCTTTTGAGATGAAATGGAAAAATTCTAAGAACCTTTTCCTTTTTTTTTTGGTCCTCCAATCACACTCGTAATGAGGCATGATTGAATCATTGTTTACATTCAAATCCCGTACATGCCAATTGGATTTTCTCTTATTAACCCTCCCTAGGTAATCGATTAGCTAATTTTTAATCGAAGAGTCCACTTGTTTTCAACGAGTCATGCGAGTCTGAATGCGGGCGCCCAGCGGGGGTCCCTCGGAGCAATTTGTTTCTCTTCGTTCGTTTTTTCGTTGGCTTCGTCTCTCTTTTTGTACAGATCCTTCTTTTTTGCTTTTTACGGCATTCTGCTCGACTTCTAGATGCCATTTAATTCCAGTAGTTAAAGTATTAGCCGGATAATTAATCGAACGATGGGAGGTCGTCGACGATACATACATACACACACTAAAGCGTCCGGCGGAGGATCATGTTTTAACGTCATATTACGCGGAAAGAGGTGAAAAGACTCTGGCCGCTCCCGCTTTCCTAATTGAAAAATAATAACCGCTCAATGTTACATACGTATTTCAATTATACCAGGAACATCGTTTGTAAATTATTCGATTAAAAGTCCCTGGTTAGTCCCGTTCTTTTTTCTCTCTCGCTCTCTCTAAAAATCTTCAATCTCGTATGCAAATCTCTTTACTTATTTGGTAGCCGACGCTTCGGTCCGTGTACGGCTCTTATGCTAATTCCCTCAGATATTAACTTTTCAGCTTCTTGTATTCTTTCGACGGTTTCTCTTCTTAACGGCCGATCGCTTTAAATTGAGCGGTAACGTGACCGGGGGATCAAACGACGTCCTCATAGCCCAATTTGGGTAATTGAAGTGGGTCGAACGCGAGATGCGAGTAGTTCAAAACAATTTTCAACTTTAATGGCATGCGTACGAAAACTATTGTTGGGAATTACCTTGATTTAATCGACACAAATTCAGCCAGATTTTGAATTTTCGATCAGTCCAGGTGGCGTAAACATACCGAAATTCAAAAGGGCGTGTGACGCTCCAGGAGTGACCGATGGGAAGGAAATTTCTCTATTTCTTTCTTGATTAATTAATTGGTAATTTTTTTTAGATAAACAATATAGCCTTGAATATATTTATAAAAGTATTTTTGTTACACGAGACGCACACGTGTCCGCGAAGCATGGACGATGTCGGCCACTTGGGAATTTTAAAGAAACGATAGGGAGAAACGGGCATCGGAGGAGAGCGCCGTGTCCTTGATCCTTGTTGTCTCACATAGGAAAAAGATGAAGAAAGAAACGAGAGAGGAGAAGAGATATATTCCACTTCCGTCTCGTCTCGTGACGCTTTTTTGTCGACCTACTCCGCGGCGCGTAAGCTCCCTAAAAAAGTCCCCTCCCTTCCATAAGTTGTATTAATACATAATAATTTCAGAATCTAAGCAGCTTTCAATTCTCTCTAAGTGATTGATTGAACTTGGAGCGCATAAAACGTGGCGCGGATTTTTTGAGGATCGAAATTGCATCTGAGCATTTCTAATTTGTCGCTACCGAACGTAATTTATCCCGAATCGGCAATCAATCATCGTAGTACCTTTCGTTCCGTCGAAGCGACCGAGATGAGAATGCATAATTACAATTATTATTTATGATGTGTTCTGGAATGGGCAATTATGCGGAGGGAACGACGTGCCCGACGGACGAATCGCTTGATCTCGGAGAGATCGTCGATTAGGACTTGACAAATTTTTATGTTAAATGTTCATTAGTTAACGTCGGGAGCCGTCGATGCGATGGATACGTTGAAGGGGGAACGACGTCGACGTTTATGAAAGTAACGGCGGGAAACGCGTTAACTGTTGCAACGGGGGGGAATAATAAATTTCTTGAAGCGGAATTTATTGTAAAATTCGCTTCAGGAGTCACGGTTTATGGAAAATGTTCATCGGTCATTTCGTAATCGTTCAAGAAAACCCGAATTTTTCCCTACATCTTTCAACTATAAGAATATTCTTAGAACTTCACACAAATATTTCGGTCTTATTTCATTTTACTGCAACATTTACGCCTCCAAAGTTTCTGCTTCTCACATAAAACAGTGAAACTTTTTGGAAACTAGCTTTCTGCTTATCGGACGCGCTAATGACTATTTCGACAATTTCTCTCCCTTTTTTTCTCCAGCTCTTCCTTATGTGGGAATACGCTCGCCAAGGACACGGCGCTGTTCTCTCATAAACTTTCACATATTTTGTCTGGTGATTTTAATGTTGACTTTTCAAAACAAGAATCACATTTGTTTAAAGACGAATCGTATAATTTATTTAAATTAACAATGAATAATGGTCGAGCTGAGTCCACCACAAAACACGGTACAAGTATCGACGCAGTTTTTTCGAGATATTTAAATCAACTTGAATCACAAACATTTATATCATATTTCAGTTACCATAAATCAATTGTTTTCGGTTCAGTTTTTAGCTTGTTTGTTTTTTTTTTTAAATTCTATCGCCATGAAATTCCAAAACGGTAAATTAATTATTTTATTCATAGAGAATTCATAGAATAATTTTTTACTCTGGGAATTAAGAAAAAAGATCAAGAAAGTTTTTGTTTCTTTAGAAACTTATGAGTTTCTTTAAAACAATATCTTTACACTTTTAGCCAATTTTGACAGGATGCGGTGCAAATTCTGTCAATTTCGGTAGAAGTGCAGTAACGTGCCAGTGGGAGTAAAAGTTTAACAGACAAATACAGAAACAACTTTTTGACAGTACAGTAAAGATGAAATCTCAATTGAAAGCATTTGATGGAAAACTGAAAATTTTGATTTTGACGACGCTAGAGTGCGCATTGATTGATGAAATATGGGTCGTGAATAACATGAACTCCATATTATGGGCTTAAGAAAAATAATTACTGATCGAGTTAGGTCATTCGAAACTAATTGCGAAATTAATTGAAACATTTTCAGAAAAATCCCAAGGGGTTTGGATGTTCACGATCATTACGAAGTTTCGCAGTCATTTCAGAAATCCTCTGCCCCTAAATGTACTTTTGACGTAGAAATTAAATCGTAGATACGTTATGATCGGCGAGGCGTGCCTCATTCGTCTCCGCTTGTTAAAATGATCGAAATCGCTCGGGAAAACGTTATAACAAAATGGCAGGAAAGTCGTTGTAATTAGTTGTCAGACGTGTTGTTAACAAGACAAATCAAGGGACGTAACGAGCGCCTCATCTCCTCTCTTTCCGTCTCCTTCTGTACCATTTAATGGTCGTCGATTAGCATTAAAAAATGCCATCGGATATTCCCGTTGGACGGCCACCGCTGGACGCCTTTGACGAGGATCGTCTTAAATTATCTATATCAACGTAATGCCGAATTTATTACGTTTATATGCAAAATAAGCGATTACTGAGGATCGGGTTAATTTATTTGAAATCGGAAATAATTGGAAGAATCGCGATCGTAATTAAGGGAAAACCGGTAGGAAGAGCGAGATCGTTTCATTCATTAAAGGTCTCTCTCTCTCGTCGCTCTAATTGCGTTCCGAGATGCACACACCAAACCCGCTCTCCACGTATTGATCACTTAATTGGAGGCCTTAATTGGGCGTCCTTAAGGCCAATTAAAAGCGTATCGGTAGCCGAGACGATATCTCTCTTTCTCTCGTGATCGTCAACGGGACGGGAGGTCAAAGGTCGCCCGTCTAAATTGATTGTCAATTATCTGAAGTGCCTTTAACAAAGCCACCTCGTTTTTGTCATGCCTTTTAAGAACGACGGCCGACGTTTAAATTCGTGTTTCCGTTTAATGGGCGACGTTTCGACACCTCCTTCAGACACGACGCTCGTTTACATAAAAGCCGCCGAGGAGACGGACGATTTCGTAGGAAAGAACGTCGATTTTAAATTCGATACCAAAAAGATGACATTCTGTGGCATTAGCGACGATTGCCTTATCGATGCCTTTTAACTATGCCCACGACTCTTAAATATTTTTCGGGTTTTTCTATGTGAAATTTGTATCAAATGATTCTGTCAGGGAAAGCTTGTTTCTGAATCTTACAGGATTATCCTTCGAATTCTGCAACTCCTGCTTTATAATCGGTTCCCGAAAATCTTGTTTTTAAGGGCCTTCGTTCGATATTTTCTGTATTGTTTTCTAATTCCTGCAGAATTATAATGGGTTGTTTAAAATTTTAAAAATATTTTCTGGATATGGCAGGACGCCTTTTTTTAATCCTACAGAATTCCCCGTGGACATTTGTTTATTAAATATCCTTCGATAGTGATTTCTACAATAAATTTTCCAATCCTGCAGGTTTTGAAAATACAGCATTATCGATCCTACAGGATTATTTATCCTTCCAAATTTTCTCATAGTCTGTTCGTCTAGATTATAAGAATTTAATCTGGAATTTGATATCTTGTGATACATTAGATTTTCCAATCTTTCAGGATTGTAATCGGTTCCTGAAAACCATACTCTTTTTGGATCCTATAGGGTTATCCTTTGAAATTGTTCCTTAGGGATCTTTGGTCGATATTTTCTACAATAAATTTTCCAATGTAGGAAGATTGTAGTCTTTCTCGATTGAAAATTTTCACCAACACTTATCGATTGGGATTAAAGGCTGCCTGAGTCTCTTGGAAATGATCGTTCTTAATAATTTCCAAAGGCTTAGTCTGTTAAGGCGAAGATTTTGTTAAATAATCCTAAAACTGTTCCAAGTTGTCTAGAAATCTCCCAGAATTTCTTCAAGTGTCTTGTCTGTTCCTATAAAAACTTTCCAAGATCGTTGGGTTATCCCATGAACTACTTCAGCTACCTGAAACATCTATAACGGCCGAAGTAACCTCTACAGATGACATCTAGGTACAGGAAATCACCACAAATATTTCCTCAGACTTGTGACTCTTTACCTTTACAGTTTTGTTGAGTATACCTTCAATTGTAGTAAAAAGAAGTTTCGATGCAAGAGGTACTCGATTTTCCGAAATATCAGCGCGTTTTGAATCAAATTCGTTGTTTCAACTTAACCTGCAGATTAATTTGAGAAATTTCTTTTCCAGGCTCTCCCTGCGAACATGACGGAATCTGCGTGAACACCCCCGGGAGCTTCGCGTGTAACTGCACGCAGGGCTTCACGGGGCCGAGATGCGAGACCAACGTGAACGAGTGCGAGTCGCACCCTTGCCATAATGACGGCTCCTGCCTCGACGATCCCGGGACTTTCAGATGCGTCTGCATGCCAGGTAAATAATTTTAATAGATTTAATGGGATCCCGAAAGCCCAAAGACTGAAAAATAATCGAGTGTATGTCCAAAGCGAGGGTGGAACGTGAACGGAAATTTTATGGAAAAAGTTTCTTAGTTAGTATTTTCTTATTTTTCCAGTTTTCTTTAAAAAATATTTTCTTTAGTGGCTAAGATACAGCAGGTGAAATTTGCGGCATTATTCTTTGTATGTTGTGGTGTTGCGGTGTCCCGAATGAAAGTCTTGTTTGCGATTGATTCTATTGAATTCGAGAAAATCAGTTAAGCAACGCAATTGGCTCGAGATGGCGTTGCAGGACGATCGACATGCGTATGCACTGTCAATTGCCCCAAAGGCCGTTGTACTTCTTCGGAATATCAGGTTAATTAGCGGCCATATCTGAGATCGCCGGTACGAATTCCGTACTTGGCTATTTACCCACATCTGAGCGCGATTAATTTATACAAATACAGGAATACTCATTAAGAATATCTCTCGTTTACTTGTAATAAACACTCGATTTGTCGAGGCTTACAAATTGGAAATCATCTATCCGAACGTTCTCGTAATTTTCGAGCCACATTCCCGTTGCCTTTTCGATTACGGCGTTTCCACTTTCGATCCGAGAGGAGAGGAGGGGAGAGGAGGCCCTTACGAAAATTCCGATGAGTAATTTGCAGAAGGTTCCGAGGAGATCGCGCGCGGTTCTGCGTTCGCTTAATGGTGATTATAGAAAAGAATGCATAACAATGAGGCCCTCCGTGCGGCGGCGGAGGGAAAACACGAAGGAGGCCCCCGGGGGCCCATCGCGAAATTATACCCTCCATACTCCTCGGATGCGGTCGTGGGAGAGAGAATTAGATGGAGGAGATACGGGGTGTTTGAAAAACAATCGACGTCCTCCTTACTATTTAAGAAAAAAACCTCTTGAAAATCGACATTTTCCCCCACGAGGTGTACAGTTTTTGAGTAAATCTAATTCGTCTCAAATAACACAAAATCGACAATCGAACTACAAGCTTGACAAGCACGCATGGTCTATCTTTTTAGAAAAACAAACAAAATTTCTCGACACCCAAAGGTCTTCTGTTCAACATTTCCAACTCTGTAAACGGGTGCAATGGAGGGTCGTTGGGGTTTGCGATTGTAACCCCTTCTGGGGGTAGGAAACGAATAAGAATATTGATGTAAAGGGAGAGCCCTTGGAAATTCTTAAGCTACATACTAAATTTAATTGCAAACTGAATAAAATCTTTTTATCACAATTGGCTTCCATTTTGATATTGATTTATATTATAGAATTTCAAAATTCAGTTCTATTGATGTATTGTCATCGGGGCTTTGGTGCTTTTGTCTTTAGTGGTTGTTTCAGTTTCATAAAATTTTGGATTTCTAATCTCCTGTCCACAGATCCTTAGTGCTTAAAAGCTGCACTTTTTCCTTCGGTGATTAATTCATATTCCTTTCATAATTCACTTGTCACTAGCACTGTCGTACTCATAGACTCTGTTCTTTAGTCCTTAGTGACCATTTCATTCACAGAATTCACTTCAGTTGTTAAACTGTCAACAATGCTTTAGTGTTCAGAAGCTGTTCTATTGTCTCTAGTGATTTTTTGTTTCATTTCAAAATTTCAGTATTTAATTCAGGTGGTCTACTGTCAGTAGAGATTTGCTGCTCAGAAACTGTTCTTTTATCTTTACTGATCGTTTCAGTTTCCATACAGAATTTCAGAATTAATTTCTCTAGATGTACCGTCAACACAGTTTTAGTGTTTAGATGTTCTTTTGCTTTCAACGATTGTATCAGTTTCGTTTCACAGTCTCATAATTTATTTCGGTTGGTATACTGCCAACAGAGCTTTAGTGCCCATAAGCCGTTCTTTTGTCTTCAGTGCTCGTTTGTTTCGTTTCAAAATTTAGTTCAGCTGATCTGCTGCCAACAGAGCTTTAGTGCTCAGAAACTGTTCTTTTGTCTTCCGTGATAACGAAATTTCAGAATTCATTTCAGTTGATTTACTGCCAACAGAGCTTTAGTGTTCAGCAGCTGTTTTAGTGATTACTTCAGTTTCAGTTCACAATTTCAGAATTCACTTCAGTCGATCTACTGTCAACAGTACTTTGGTGCTCAGAAGCTGACTGCTTAGTTTCGCTTTTAATTTCGGTTCATTTGCTGTTGCGTCGACTTAACTTTAAAGCTAAGAAACTTTTCATTTGTCTTCGGTGATTGGCATTCAATTTAAGTTCACTTAATTGCTCGACTCACATATTTGTTGCATCTATCGACGCATTCAGTACATTAAATCGAAATAATTTCTTCGACGTGTACGTAACCGTAACACGATCCTTCCTCATCTGCGTTAAGGAGAATCTCTTCCTTCTACTCGACCAACCGAAGGAAAAAACCACCGACCTCAATAATTATCGACTGTACATGCAACTAATAATTTTTTTTCTTCTTATTCTAATTAATTAATGGTTAAGTCGAGGAGGAATCTCCTTCTTTCTCTGCTCTCGCGTCGTTTTTTCGGTTTCTTCGATTTTAATTGTCCCAGTTTCATCGAACCTGTTCTTTGAAATCTGGAATAGATCCTCATCGCCATTTTTGGCGATGAGCGTTTTTATCCATTTATATGCGTTGGTATACATATGGGAGGGAGAAGGAGACTGGCGATTAATTAGTAATTGGAAGTTATCGAGAAAGGACCGAACTGGCCCGAAGTCAAACCGTGGAGTCGTAATTGCACAGACTTATGATTCGATCAGGGGTATTTTTTCTATCGAGAAGTGTACTTGAGTACTCGGAGTTCTTTTAATATTTCGAACTTATCATTACCATCACCACTTTCATTCTTGGTTGGCCTGTTCTTGAAACAGCTTCCATTCCCTCCTATCCCAATCGTCGGCCCGTCGAGTTTCTAACATTTTCTCGATCATAGCTGTCCCCTCTTTCTAAAACTCGAAACATTAAATTTTACACTAACTTTTTGTATTTGCCGATATTAATCGAGTCCATCCCTGCCGTGGGGGCATTTTGCTACGATCGATGTGTGTTATCAGCGGAGAAAACCAGCGTTACGAGTCTCATCTGAATTTGGTAAAGACGACTCGCCTCGTTTTCGTCTCTTCTCTTCTGCCGAGTAGCAATCCAACGAGTAGCAATTGTAAGCATTAATTTTAAAATTTACTGCTTCGTTACGAGTATCTTGAAATGGATCTACTTTTCTTAAAGTTGTACGGTAAAGATGAAGTTCCTTTTAATTTTTTTACGGTTTTAAATAAACGCATGGAAGCGACGTTACCATGAATTTGT
The DNA here is from genome assembly GCA_963576515.1 of Cryptocephalus primarius. NCBI lineage: Eukaryota > Metazoa > Arthropoda > Insecta > Coleoptera > Chrysomelidae > Cryptocephalus > Cryptocephalus primarius. Next base: position 25,248,192 of record OY754937.1, on the reverse strand, counting down.
TACTTTGTGAATATGTGTAAAGCGTCCTGATTCATTTCCTGAGGGAGATTGCGCCAAAAGTAAAGCGGACGCCGTTAAATAACCGATCGTTATTGAAAGATGGCATGTTTAAATAACGACTAGGGATTGATGAATGTTTTATATACGTCGCAGTGTAATGAAGCAATCATTGAGCCGATGGTGCTGAGTAATAAGCGTTTTTACTAACGAGTAATATTTTAAAAGAACTAAGTGTTTCATCTGTATGTTAATATTCCACGTTCACAGCATTAATGACAAAGATGAAAAATCATCTTGTACCCATCGCAGAGATTTGCATTTAAATTGCAGTCGGACTTTATGGTGATCACAGGTTTTTAATATTTTTTAAGTTCATTTTTCATTATTTTTCTGATCTGCAGAAAATTTATTCAAAGACGCCTATTTACAAATTCATGATAAATCAGGCGCATTCCTTAAGAATTTTAAACGAATAGCACATCTCCGTAGAGAACCTTATTGAATGCAATTTTACGGCGGTTGTCGTCACATCTTTTAACCAAATCGAAGAATGTGGTGCCTTCAAAAGCTATATTGGTACAAAGGACCTCAAAGTGCTACTATGAAGAAGGCTTGTGACCTCGCTCGTCATCATCATCATCATCATCATCATCATCATCATCATCATGATCCTCCATCCGGTCGGTATGTAAAAGCGGCAACGCGGAAATTCCGACGGCGGGTACATTTTAATCCCAAACAACGAAACTAAAAGGAATCGAGACATTTTTGATTGGTGAATTCCGTAGTGGCAATTCATCTACCCGTGCACGTTTAGTTTAGTCACGTGATGGCACCACTAGATGAAGCTTATAGTTCGATGAATACTGGGATAACATGTCTAAAACGTTCCCGTTTTGCTCTTCTCTTTCTCTCTGTTCACCTGATGCCCCGTTCCTTTGTTGACTTGGCCGGAGTTTCGTGCGCCCCTCTCTCCCGTCGAAGGTAATGAAAGTCAAACGCGGCAAAAACGCAGGTCGAGTCTGATGGTCCGATGGTTTTCCGATGGATTCGGACACGCACACGCAACCTACACATCATTAGTCGGAAATTTCGGGGGCCCGGGGAGATAGACAGAGAGAAAGAGAGAAGAATCCGACACGAGTTTCGTTGTTTGAACGGTCCCGCCATGTGAAATGCATGAGATGTCGGAATTTTATTATAGGAGTCGATCGTGTCGGGGCGAGGAGGTTCTGGTGGGTCCATCTAGTGGCGAGGACTTTGACCTAGTCGATCTGACCAATTACGAGGGTCAAAATATAGGGATCGGTTATTCCCTTAATTACTAGTTAACCGTACTACGACGGAATAAGGTTGGCGGGCGTCCTTGAGATGAAAAATGTCTGATAGTTTACACTATAATAGCACCATAGCACCATGAGACATATCATTGAATTCGTGACCATCGGGCGTTAAGCCCTATGATCGCCTGCTTTAATACAGGAGTCGAGCAATGCGTGAAGTCCACTCACTTGACTGACCGTCAAATATGAAAGATATTTTCAACACCTCTGAAATATTCTCTGTCCTTCCGCAGGTTTCACCGGCACCCAGTGCGAGATCGACATCGACGAATGCAAGGAGAAGCCCTGCCTGAACGGCGGCGCCTGTCACGACCTGATCAACTCGTTCAAGTGCACGTGCGCGACGGGCTTCACCGGCGCCCGTTGCCAGATCAACATCGACGACTGCGTCTCGAACCCGTGCCAGAATGGCGGCGCCTGCCACGACGGCATCGCCGCCTACGCCTGCGAGTGCCCGCCCGGCTTCACGGGCCTCTCCTGCGAGACGAACATCAACGACTGCCTCTCTTCGCCGTGCCTGCACGGCGAGTGCATCGACGGCGAGAACTCCTTCACTTGCACGTGCCATCCGGGCTACGAGGGGCCGCTGTGCCAGCGACAGATCAACGAGTGCGAGTCGAACCCGTGCCAGTACGGCGGCAGGTGCCAGGACCTCGTCAACGGGTACCAGTGCCTCTGCAAGGCCGGCACCTCGGGACCAAACTGCGAGGTCAACGTCAACGAGTGCTACAGCAACCCTTGCAGGAACGGCGCCAGGTGTATCGACGGCATTAACAGGTACGATTAGAACGACCACAGAACCGGAAAAGAATGCAGCGACGTCGAAGTGCGTGGTTTAAATTGGCAACGTCGACTATTCAGGTTTGACGTGCCGAGCACAACTGTACTCGTAGAGTGCTCGTTTAGACCCATCGGAAGTCTTGGGTTAGTACCTATTGGTTTTTCCAACAGATTTTTACGGCATCCTATATTTGGGCGGGAAATTATTTAAAGGGGAGTGTATCCGATCACCTTTTGCACTACAGTAGAATTTAAATCTATTTTGGACTTGCAGAAACTTGTTGAAGACTTTCAAAGCGAGATTCCAATAAAGTAAGCTTTCTTTGACTCGGCACTCGTTCGAGTCCAGTTGTGAAGGGCAATTACCTTCAAATTTATCGCCAATTTAAACTTGCCCTCGACGTGCTTGTTTAGTTGCATCTCGCCTTATAACATCCTTTACTTTTTTTACATGCCTACAGTGGTTATACGTTTTACGAACCGTAAGTCTAATTTGATGTTGTGATTTTTGTTGTTGTCTCTCGTGGTGTTATGTTATGTGCATGGAAGACGAGACGAACCATTCAGGAATGTAGCATGTTGTATATAAAAGACTGATCTCCAGTTTATTCTTCCTTCTCACCGGAGGACTTGTCTCGTCGGATTCGTTCGACATCAAGCGCGATTATTATAATTTAAATTCTTTGACCCGTTACATTAAGTCTTCACCTTGAATTCATATTTCGAAATTTGCATTTGAACGATTGAATATTCCATCTCGTCCATATCGGGTGATAATCTTGGTATCAATTAATCCTTATAAAATCGGATTAGAAGCAGTTTTCCCAGGCAATTACTATCTTTGATTGTTTTGAAAACTTTTCCATTACAGTACTCGTGAACGGAAAGTAATGTTGTTATTAAATATTTGTTTAATTAAAGAGAAAAATTGTACTTGATAATAATTGTCAGTTTTCTTAAGTAGCAATTTACTGCCAACGGTAGTAGCGAATTCAATTACTTCCTTTTGTAGGCTTATCTTCGAAATATTATATGAACGTATTACTTTTATCTTGATCATTGACTCCATCTAACTAGTGCCAAAATAAAAGTGTTTTTCGTCTATATAAGTATCGTGAAATTTTAGATGTTTTCAGCTCAAAGCCCCTAATATATAGAAATTCACATTGTCTTCCGCAATGTGTTAAGCCAATGGTACATCCTCCCATGTCATAAATTCACCTCCTTATACAAGCCGTACTATACCTTGCCTGGTCTACTCTTAATATGTCTGTCCATAGAACTTTACAAAATTAGCTTGAAACGCGAAATAAGCGGTCGCCAGTGACAGCTAGTTCCTAAATACTACTATCATTCCCTTAATTAGAATTACATACAAATATAAAATTACAGCAATAGTGTAGTAATTTTATGTTTGTGTTCCGCCTTTTCCATATTTCAAGTTGGCAATCGGCAGGTGTTCTGCGTGATTGTCGTTCCGTGATCGGGGAGAAAAATGGCGAGCCGGATAAACGGTTGTCGCCACAATGGTAAATACTTTTTCTTAGTGATTAAAGAACGTCTATTTTTCCAAATAATCGTTCTCTCTGTGGGGAGGGGACGAGTCGCCCCTTGACGATTTCCTCTTTAAAATCGTATCTAATTGACATGCGCACTTTACAGCTACATCTGCGAATGCATCCCAGGCTTCACCGGCAGGCACTGCGAGAACGACGTCGACGAGTGCTCGTCGAACCCCTGCGCGAACGGCGGCGTCTGTATCGACCTGATCAACGGTTTCCGCTGCGAATGTCCGCGGGGTTACTTCGACGCCCGCTGCCTGAGCGACGTCGACGAGTGCAAATCGAACCCCTGCAGGCACGGCGGCAGCTGCGAGGACGGCGTCAACCAGTTCATATGCCATTGCCTGCCCGGCTACGGCGGCAAACAGTGCGAGGTAAACATCGACGAGTGTGCCTCGAACCCGTGCCAACACGGCGGGATATGCAGGGACCACCTCGCCTCGTACGCCTGCGAGTGCCTCCCCGGCTACTCTGGTGTCAACTGCGAGTCGAACATCGACGACTGCTCGATCAACCCCTGCAAGAATGGCGGCTCGTGCATCGACCTGGTCGACGACTTCAAGTGCGTCTGCGAGCTGCCGTTCACGGGCAGGGAGTGCCACGAGAAGCTCGATCCGTGCTCGCCGAACGTGTGCAGGCATGGCGCCAAGTGCACGCCGAGCTCCAACTACCTCGACTTCGCATGCTCCTGCGGCGTCGGTTACACAGGAAGGTTCTGCGAGCAGGATGTCGACGAGTGCATCGTCTCGAAGCCATGCAGAAACGGCGCGACCTGCAGGAATACTGACGGCTCTTACCAGTGCATCTGCCAGAGGGGCTACGAAGGGAAGGACTGCTCGATCAACACCGACGACTGCGCCTCGTGTAAGTCACTGAGATAAACCATTAAAATGCTCCATTCACTTACTACCTTTCATTTCTATATCTCCTCGTTTCTACAATCTTTTGGAAATTTGACCAATTATTTTCCAGCCCCATGTCAGAACGGCGGCACATGCCTCGACGCCATAGGCGAGTTCATGTGCCTCTGCGTGAACGGTTTTGAAGGCAAGCAATGCGAGGTCGACGTCGACGAGTGCAACTCGAACCCGTGTCAAAATGGGGCGACTTGCAATCAGTATGTCAACTCCTACACGTGCACTTGCCCATTGGGCTTCTCCGGCAGCAACTGCCAGACCAACGACGAGGACTGCACCGAGAGCAGCTGTATGAACGGCGGCACTTGCATAGACGGAATCAATTCCTACAGCTGCACCTGTAAACCTGGGTAAGAATCTGGTATTTTCAATGGTACTTTAAATCAAATTTCCTGTAGTGGCTATGTAACAGTGTAAATTACTTGGAGTTAATGCTGTTTAAGCTAATCGTAATATATTACCAAGTACAGATCCATGCAACTATGCTTAATATTAAAACAAATGAGTATTTGATACCTTTGTTAGTTAACCTACTTTTTCTAAAAACGTACTTATGGAACATTTTTCAGATTCACTGGTTCAAATTGTCAGTACCGGATCAACCTCTGCGACAGCAATCCGTGCCTGAACGGCGCCACATGCCAAGACCATACGACCCATTACACTTGTAGGTGTCCATACGGTTATGCCGGTAAGGACTGTGGAGAATACGTGGACTGGTGCAGCACGAACCCCTGTGAGAATCACTCGACATGCCGTCAGGCTAAGAACCAGTACCAGTGCCTGTGTGGTCCTGGATGGACGGGAAAGGTCTGCGATGTCGAGATGGTTAGCTGCAAGGACGCTGCTGTTCGGAAAGGTAAGGCCCTACTCTCCTACATTGGGAGAGATAGGAAATTAAAATGTAACGAATAGCCTGAAAAAACAATTCGCAGTTTTAGTTTATTGATTGATACTCAATTATCTATTTATAATTTTAAGATACTGATCATTTTCTGAATTCTTTCAAAACGGGAACAAAATCACATCCTACCCAGCTTTAGGAGGGTCTTGTAAATATTCTTCAAACAAATCCTCTTTCAATCTGTCCATTATTTCTTTTCCTTTAAAGAGCAGATAAGTTATAATCTCGTTCTAGGAGTTCCATGGAAGACCCTATGTAACAATGGCACCTGCGAGACGATCGGCAACTCCCACCGCTGCCACTGCAAGGAGGGCTACACAGGCTCATACTGCCAGACTGAGATCAACGAGTGCGAGTCGGCACCATGCCAGAACGGCGCCACCTGCAGGGATCTGATCGGGTCATACTCGTGCGACTGCCCGAAGGGCTTCCAGGGCCAGAACTGCGAACTGAACGTCGACGACTGCCAGCCTAACCCGTGCCAGAACGGCGGCACGTGCCACGACCTCGTCGACGGCTTCCAGTGCTCGTGCCCGCCTGGCACGCTCGGCATTATCTGCGAAATCAACAAAGACGACTGTAGGCCCGACTCATGCCACAACAACGGCACGTGCGTCGATAGGGTCGGAAGCTTCGAGTGCCGGTGCCCGGCGGGTTTCGTCGGCCCCAGATGCGAGGGCGACATCAACGAGTGCCTGTCAAATCCGTGCTCGAATCCTGGCACCCTTGACTGCGTTCAATTGGTCAACGATTATCATTGTAACTGTAAACCGGGGTACACTGGTCATCACTGCGAAAGGAAAGTGAATTTCTGCGCTGCGGCGCCGTGTCAGAACGGCGGCGTATGCACGGCTGTACACTCCGGTCACAAGTGTGCTTGCACTGAGGGTTACTTTGGGAAGAACTGTGAGTACAGTGGTTATGATTGCGATTCCGACCCATGCCAGAACGGCGGAGTTTGCAAAATTTCCGACGGAGGCGGATACGTCTGTGACTGTCCGGAAGGTACCTCAGGAGTGAACTGTGAGACCGACCTGCGCGACGAATGCGACAGCAACCCATGCAGGCACCCCGAGGCGATCTGCCAGGACAAGATCAACGATTATGTGTGCTTCTGTCCGCCGAGGCACACTGGAAAGAACTGCGAAGTTTACGATAGGAACGCGCCGGCGGGTGTCGGCAGAGCCGTCAGGGTCCAGCAGGATTACAACATTTACTATGCTAAGGACCTGGAGAGGCAAAGGCAGAAGTGTCTGCGGAACAACTGTCCTATGAAGCGGGGCAACATGCGTTGCGACGAGGAGTGCAACAGTTATGCCTGTGACTTTGATGGTAATGACTGTTCCTTGGGGATCAACCCTTGGGCGAATTGCACGGCGCCGATCAAGTGCTGGGAGGTGTTCATGGACGACGTTTGCAACGAAGACTGCAACAACCCGCAGTGCCTGTTTGACGGTAGAGACTGCGAGAAAAAACTACAAGCTTGCAATCCCATCTACGACGCCTACTGCCAGAAACATTATGCTAATGGTTCGTAATATCTTATATCTGTAGTATATTTTGATCGGTAGTTGAATTTAAAACTCTGAGCATTTCTATTGTTTCACAGTTTTTGTGTCATCTATGTTGCTTATACATTACTAAAATTAAGCCCATTGTGCACTTCTTAACTACTAAGCAGTAACATCTTACTCATAGCTAATAACAATTGTAATTATGTAACTACAGTTCAGTAATATTATACTACAGGTTACTGTGATTACGGCTGCAACAATGCCGAGTGCAACTGGGATGGTCTGGACTGCGAGAAAGAACCTCCCGAACTCGCCGAAGGCGTAATCTCCATGGTGATCCTAATGGACATGGAGAGCTTTAAGAACAACCTAGTAGCCTTCCTGAGGGACACCAGCCACCAACTCCGGACCACCGTCAGAGTAAAAAAGGACCAACTAGGCAACGATATGATTTACCCATGGATGGGTTCCACGCCGAACGGCGGCTTACAAGACGACTATTTCAAACGGAAACACCATATCGCATTTTCCGAGCAAACAGACACCGGGGTAAAAGTATATCTGGAGATCGATAATAGGAAGTGTACTGCTTTATCTGAGAACTTGGACTACTGTTTCCAAACAGCGAGCGCAGCGGCGGAGTTCCTAGCAGCGAAAGCGTCAAAGCACACGCTGTCTGAATCATTTCCGATATATCAAGTGAACGGTTCTACTGGAGTCGACGTAGACGACAGTCCATCCGCTAACGCAAAATATGTCCTAATCGGAATCCTCTTGGTCATCTGCCTGAGCGCCGTTATCTTCGTAGTTATACAGACTCAACGGAAGAGAGCAGCAGGTAAATACTTTAAAATCCGTACTTTTATATGGCCAAAGAAACATCTGGCTTTAAGAATCTTTAAAAGTTTAGAAGGTTTAAAGGAACTCTTCCTTGAAGGATAAGATTCTCCCAAGGAGGACTTCAGTAAAGTTGTTTTCTTCATATTAAATAGCAAAAAGTCGGTTTCACATTAAGGATAACCGTTTGTATGTGTTTGGCAGGTATAACATGGTTCCCAGAAGGTTTCCTAAGAACGAGCTCGGGCACGAGGAGGCGTTCGAGGCGTCACCGCCCCGAGGGCCAAGAGCTGCGGAACCTCAGCAAGAACCCCTCTATCCCGGGCATGGAGATGGACCCGAACAACCACCACCATCATCACGGTCACATACCTCAGTGGTCCGACGAAGAAAGTGACATGCCTCAGCCGAAACGGTTCCGTGGTAATGACATGGGCGGCTACTCCAGTGACCACACGGCGATCACAGAGTACGAGGAAGCGGAGCCACGGTGGACGCAGCAGCACCTCGAGGCCGCCGACATAAGGCCATCGACCATGCTGACTCCCCCACAAGGGAACGAACACAGCGACATAAACGCGAGGGGTCCTTGCGGCATGACGCCGATCATGGTCGCTGCCGTCCGTGGCGGCGGCATGGACACGGGCGTCGATGAGGACGACGACGACGGTGCCGGCGCGATCATCCAAGACCTCGTCGCGCAGGGCGCAGAGCTAAACGCTACGATGGATAAGACTGGTGAGACGTCATTACACCTTGCTGCGAGGTACGCCCGTGCCGACGCTGCGAAGAGGCTCCTCGACGCTGGTGCAGACGCGAACGCCCAAGACAACACCGGCAGGACGCCACTACACGCGGCCGTCGCTGCGGACGCGCTCGGCGTCTTCCAGATCTTGCTGAGGAACAGGGCGACGAACCTGAATGCTAGGATGCACGAGGGCACGACGCCACTGATTCTCGCCGCGAGGCTCGCGATCGAAGGGATGGTCCAGGACCTGATCAGCGCCGAGGCGGACATCAACGCCGCCGACAATTCGGGCAAGACGGCGTTGCACTGGGCGGCCGCCGTCAACAACGTTGAAGCTGTGAATATCCTGTTGGCTCATGGAGCCAATAGGGACGCGCAGGACGACAAGGTTAGCGTTTATCTGTTTATTTGTAGCTGTTTCAGTGTGTAATACATAATAAATGAAACATCCATAATCAATTTTTGTTTGTACTATAAAGTAATTTTGTGTATTTCTCCGTAGGACGAAACGCCCCTGTTCCTTGCCGCTCGAGAAGGTTCCTATCAGGCTTGCAAGGCCCTGCTGGAGGCTTACGCCAATCGCGAGATAACGGATCACATGGATCGGTTACCTCGAGACGTCGCCAGTGAGAGGTTGCATCACGACATCGTCCGGCTCTTGGACGAACACGTGCCGAGGAGCCCACAAATGGTCAACGTCATCCCCAATAACAGCATGATGAGTAAGTGGCGACATTCATTTACTAATGAACGTAGTATGTATTTAATAATTATATGTAAGAAAAGGTTTTTAGAAACTGAGAATATCTAATGCACGATAATACCAGTTAAATTAAATTGACTTCGGCTTTGGTTACATATACTTCAACCTCGTTATGTATTACTTGCAGCTTCGCCATCGGGTCACATGCTCCAACAACCGACGGTGATCGTCCCGAAGCGCCAGAAATCGAAGAGGGCTAGCAAGAACAGTGGCCCGACGAGTCCCGAGGGCGACAGTAACCCGACGGGCGGCAGCATCCGCCGGAAACCGAGCGTGAAGAAGAACAACAACAATAACCTGCAGAAGAAGGCGACGGAGGTGCCCCAGAGCGTCGAGTCGATTTCCTCGTCGCTCAGCCCCGTCGAGTCGCCGATGGCTAACATGCCGAGTCCCTATGACGCGACCTCTCTCTATTCGAACATGAACCTCGCCACGCAGGGCCTCGAGAGCCTGATGGCTAGCAAGCAGCCGCCGAGCTATGAGGACGTCGTCAAGAACAACCTAGGATTCACGTTAGACGGGAACTATGGCGCGTTCAATATATTTCAGGTAAGTAAAAATGCCTTCACAATGTAAATATTTGTATGAAAACTGCAGGTATGTTTGTGTGTAAAATGTTTGATTGATTTATTAAGTCATTGTTTATGATCATCGGTTTGATGTCCACCGTTGACTGTTGAAAATCAGCAGGAATCGGAGAAAATTGGATCAGCTGTGGACATTCTGAACACAAACTGGTTCCGTTATAGATGTCATAATCTGTTGTAACATGATAAACTGAACTAACATAATTCAAATTTCAGGACACGATCCTATTGCAGCAGCAGAGGCAGATGCAGGCGAACACCCTGAGCCCGCCGTACTCCAACCAGTCGCCGCCTCACTCGGTCCAGTCGAACATGTCGCTGTCGCCTCAGGGCTACAACGGCTCTCCCTCGCCTGCCAAAAATCGTCCCTCGTTGCCCACCAGCCCCACGCACATCGCCGCGATGCGCGCCGCGACGCAGCAGAAGCACGGCGGCGTGCCACAGGTGCAGAACCTCCAGATGGGCTTCGACTTCAGCCAGGCGGGCATCGACCTGCCGCTCGCCTACTCCGGCCTGACGACGGCGACGGCGGGCGTGCAGCCGCAGCAATTCCAACACCAGCCGCAACAGCAGCAGCAACAACAGCAGCCGCAGCAACAGCAGCAAAACTTCTACCTGACGCCGCCGTCGCAACACTCGGATCACTTGCTGCCCGAGAACTTCCCGACGCCGAGCCCCGAGAGCCCAGGCCACTGGTCGTCGAGCTCGCCGAGGTCGTGTAACTCGGATTGGTCGGAGAATGTTTCGAGCCCGAATACTTACGCGTCCGCGGGGCATCAGACGAACAAAGGCTCCGACGCCATCTATATTTGAGTGTTGTAAACGCATGTTGTGATTCGAACGGTTTCCGGATACGGGGTTGCGCACCGACGACACTTGGCCGATAATCCGCATACTCGGTAAGCGAATCGCTCATGCACCGACCGAAGCAGTTAAATTTGACTGAGTGGAAATTACGTAGGATCAGAAATGGAAGGACCACCATGAGAGTTACGTTTTGGTATGTCATGTCGTGATCTTACATAGTGGATCGTGTTGCTGTAAAGGCTTTCCTTTTCATTTCTTATTATTATCCAGTTCCATCTGTTTTAATTCTATCGAAGACCCTCTCAAAGTCCATCGGGCAGTGGTAAACATTGCTACCTTCTGTTGTTGCTTTTTCTCCAATTTATCGTAGTATAAATGTTACGTTATTTATTGCCTTGTTAGGGGTAAATCTTTATCTGAATTGGGTACTTCCTAGTGCTGTCGTCTGATTTAGTTCCGATACTTTTTTCTTACTGCAGTTGTTAGGTAATCTTTCCTTATTATTTCCGTTTTTTTATGTTAGCATAATAATATCCACTTCGATCTTCAGGTGTAATTCCGTTTGACATTTACCGTCAATGTGATTCTAAACGTTTGGATTGTGCAAGCGTACTTCAGGCATTACTTACACACGATAAAAATATACAGTTCAATAAAATGCAATCAATGTTCCTAAAGCATAGATCGTAATTAATTTAATATTCGATTTTTTTTTTTTTTTAGAAATAGTTTTCGAATTACTTATAAATCTTTCAAGTTATTATTGAAAAACTTATATATAATGTGTCCATTTAAAATGACTTGTCACTAAACTTTAGACTTTGGTATTAGATTTTTGTGTCATTTAAATCAATCGCATCTCAAAGAAAAACTGACTGGATTAGTCTTGGATTAATTTCTATTAATGGACTTCAACATTGGACTATGGTGACACATTTGAGCTCAGAGGAACATTGGCTGTACTTCTATTGATTACATGTTTATGTTTTTTCCGTGAACATCATAAAAACAATGTAATACAACAACCCTGATTTCATTGTTCACAGAGGAACTTCAGCTTCTTGAAATGGTATGTTTGAGATTGACTTTACAAGGAAGAAAACGCGTCCTTTTACGTTATTGTTATTTAAATGGAGGGGAACTCGTGGAAGTCCCTTTGGAATTGTCCTTGGAGTACCTACCTATGTCCTATTCTTCAAAATTTTAAGGTAACCTATTATTATTCTAATTTTAAACTTCAACAGAGAGATGCGTTACATTATTACTTCTTTTTCCCAGTCGGGTCAAGGAAGTAAAACGTTTCCAAGCAGACTATCACACAATTTTAGTGATGATGAATGACCTAATCGTAAATCACCATATTCATTACTATCATTCACCATCACTATTGGATGTGTATTATGTATGTATGGATGTGCTTCATTGGGTCTCTGGTATAAAAAATTGCAGTGACATTGAGGATCTTTGTCTGAAAATGTCATTATAAAAATTTAATGTGCATTTTCCTATCATTTCATTCCAGAAATTTCTGGAATTTCTCAGAAACTGCCCAGATTCTTCCTGTCACTGTAGAAACATCTGGAGTTGATTCTGGAAACTTAGTTCGGAAATTAATGGGGTTTGTCATAAACAATTTTGGTTTACTTTAGCTTTTCTTTTTTAAGTTTACTTGAGAATTATTTGGTAATGTCAAATTTTTTAGTTTCTTTTTCCAGAAGCCCTTATGAATTGTCTCACTTAGTTTTCAAGCGACCTGTAATGGAATTTTTCAAGGATTTGATCGAGAAATTTCTCGAAAACCATCCACGTATATTTTATTTGAGCCCATATGGCACCCAAAGAAACCTGTCGATTGTTCCCGGAAACGTGATCTAAAGACTTCTGGAGTTTCTCGGAGATCTTCTTGGTCCTATAGCATAAGCACTGAGTGATCTTTGGATGGAACGAGTGAGTGACCTTCTTGTAATCAATGTGTCCGTAAGTAGTCAATGTGGAAAGTGCCGTCCCCTATATGTATATCGAAATTCCTGAAAAGTTACTTCCACTTTTCGTGTCATCCAGGTTTTCTAATTTAAAAATTACTAATACTTGCAACCACGATCCAGTAATAGTAGTGCTAACAGTAAATGAATAAAAGCTTTGACGGGTCGTAGGAGAGTTATGACATATACAATTTAAAGTCGTAAAAGAAAAATGGTGAATTCCGAAGTTAGGCAATTTATAAATAACACTCAATTCATAAGTTTAATCACAGACAAACGCATTCGTATTAAATTTCGAACCGGTCGGTGCGGTGCGCGATTCGTAGTGAAAATCGGTTAGAAAGTGTCAAACGTTGCGCGGTCCATGCACACACTTGTGTGCATACCCAAGAAAAGACACTTTTTCAAACAGTTTCAATTGAATATTCCATTGATGATAATTTTACATTTGAATTCCATTTACTTTTGTTGCTTTGTAATAATACGATGCGGTGGGTATTTTATCGGTAATGTTAGTGGAAGAGTGAGTGGATCCGAGAGGTCTTTTCTTGGGTAGTGTGCTGCTCAGTCCTCGGGAGGAGCAGGAGAGGATTTGCAACAAATGGTCTCATTGGATATAAGTGCCTCACTTATCAAATTTATTATTTATTGAAATCTGTAAAGGTTTATATCACTCTTGTGCCTTGAAGCGCCTTGTTATATTTCGAATGATGTTGTAATATTATTATATAGAGAATGCATAAATTCATCTTTTGTACATACCTTAGGATATTGTTAGTATAGTTTTTAGTTGTCCGAGACTATATGTAGATTTTTAAAGAGAAGAGATATAAAATATATATCCATTCAAAATATAAACTTTCCTTTGACGTTTCTTTCTATTTTTTTATACATACATTCTACGTTTAGTTAAATTCAGTCTCTCTATTTTGTATTTCTTTACGTATTATATTATTAATTATTATTTTATCGTGCGAGATGTTCAAATGTATTTTCGCGAGTCTGTGATTGAATTGTAATTTTAACAACATTCTTGACAATATTATCATGAGTAAAATAGTGATATTACTAACCGCAAGTTTAAAGTATTTTTGATACTGCATGCATTAGCACATTCCATCTTTCCGGGAACGATGCGGCTTTTGACAGTTACATTCTTATTTGTTGTTTTATAAAAATAGCAGTACAGAAATGTGTATATTAAACAAACAAAAAATCAGTTGATGATAGGTTTTATTTATAATTTTATTATCACAATTTGTAATTGACGGAGGATCAGCTGGTTTTTATCTCTCTTGTAAAAAGTACTGATTAGATATTCGATAGAGCAACTTGGTTTTGATAATTAGGTTTTATTTTTGTTTCTACGTCAATGTTTGTTCTTAATTTTAGTTTAAGATCATCAAATCATGCTTTGTACTATATACATATTTGAAACAAATAAATTTTATAAATAAGTTCTCGTCACATTCTTCTTATTCCGTTTAGAGTTCCCTCTCGGAGTTGGGTACGCCGTTATACCTCCACGGCAAGCTTCTCGATTTCTCTGAAGGCACCAACCCCGGATCGTACTCGGAGGGCACAATCTGGATACAAAAAGGTAATACAGCAATTTTGTAATAATTATTCTTCTTAACCACTTCAGACTTTATTAGCAGTAAGTAATTCAAAGTAGTCCCTTCTCAAGTACTATTAGAGGTAATTTACTGCTTTAAAGTTATTTTAACATTGTTGATTTCATAATTTTCGTAAATATTCCTCTTGATTCATTGTGTTACACGGGTAACACATGGTATTTACACTACAATCTTTCAATAAATAATTATATGGTGGCTTTTCTAACTTGTTATTAGGTAATTAATTGTATAACAAGTAAAATTGCTTCCATTAAATTATTTGGATAAATTCTTCCTATACTTTCCAGGTATCAAACGATTTAATTTATGTCGAAATAATACATAATAAATCCCACTTCAGATATTTCAAATTCCTTGTTTTTCCAGAAAGCGGATAAGCGTGAAATGCGATTTCGGCGCCCTTGGAAATGAAATGATGTTCTGATGCTCCAAGTGGAACAAAGTGAGTACCCAAGTAAAAATAGACCGGCAAGTAGTAATAGTAGAGAATTTAAATTATTAAGAACCTCAAATTTATATTGCACTACACGAGTCTTTTACGGAAGAAAATCTTTCTGTATTCATACTTCCCTAGAATTTTCAAAATTACCTATTGATTCTTAGCCCTCTACTATTAGGTTTCTATTTATGTACATTCTTTCATCTCTGATCTGCATGTTGGGTTGCATGCACAACAGGGCTATGGTTATAATTAATTTTGATTATTTAACGGTTTGTTGGGGCACAAACTTAGATTCTGGAGTTCAAATTTTGCTCATGAAATCAACACTATGAGTGTAGTTTCCGGTAACTCTTCAGATTTCGTTCTTTGCTTTAATATTACAACAGACTCGGGATTTGCGCCCCCTAGGGGGTACTGTTCAAACTTGTTCGAGTTGCTATCGGAAACTGGTTGTAGGAAATGACTCCTAAAGACAGTTCAGAACTTGCTCCCTAGATGGCGGCCGAATGACACAAGTTGGACGCAACCAATAGCGTTCGCCAGAGAAGTAATTTATGAAAAGAACCGTACCATCTTGTTCAAGTCGATAACAGTTGGGTATTAACAACGACTACTTGTTAGTTATGTTCGGTGATTGCACTTGAAATTAGTCGAGACGGTATGATGCCAATTAAGTGTCTTTTACTGTTTCGTCTCATCAATGGTCACTTTACGTTCTGTGCTTATGATGCTAGCGCCACCGTAACCTCACTTCTTAGATAAATATCATTCCTCTCACGGCCGCTCTAGAGTGACGATTAGTGTTTTGTTTTACATCGAACTCGTGTAAATTCATTTTAACCCGTGTTCATGGAAGAAAGTGTGCCGACCTGTTGTGTCACCCTATTTCCTATTTAAATTGAAGTATGGTGACTTGCGTCACGTACAGGGTTGAAAATAGTGTTACGTAACTACCAGGTAGTGGAGTTTAATTTTGAATACCTACACATCGTGTTAGGTAACACTGGTGAGTACTACAGCGAATGTTTGAAATACCCTAATAGAGTCCCTTATGAAACTTTTAACATATAACTATAAAATCCTCCTTAGGGACCCTTTAACCTCAAACCTGCTCAATACCTGCCTAGTTTAGATAACCTGTAGTTGGAGCTGTGGGTCTTTTTTGTCTTTTTTATGCACTCCTCCCATATCATCATTTATAGCCTCCACCTCCAAGTTTATCATTGCTGTCCTAGGGTTTGTTCTGTATCGATAGTGTTGTGGTCCTTTAAAGTGTTTAAAAAGGTTTCCTGTTTGTTTCACAATTGTATAAGTGTTGAAGAACTATCCCACCTTTTGACTTTCCTATTTTAGATAGCAAGTGAGATATGGAGATGGAAATGGTACGGATTGGATGAACAGCCAGGAACACCATTGAGTGTCATGGAAAAGGATAACATCACCAACAATGAGAAGGCGGAAACTTTTTTAATATGTAAGTAAAATCACTCCATTTATTTCTTAAATCTGGCCAATCAGCGTTAAAATCGTAGTGTTCTAAATGCGAAAAAATGTCTAAAAGCTTCCCAAATTCCGGTAATAGTTCATGAAGGGTAATTTATAAGGTACATATATATGAAAATAACATCATATGCTTCCAAAATAAAGATGGTCCCTTGCATAAAGATGGGATACAATCCTGGTTTGGGTTTAGTTATTTACAAATCGAGGAAAGGATGAGGGCATAATATATGGAATTGATCATAGGACACTTCGTTTCAAAATTTCATATACATTTTTAAATGCTTTTTTCTCGAAACGTTCTTTGACTTGGTGCCTTTTAGTTCGGTGGCAGTTTTTAATTTGTTGATTTCAATCATGTTCGAAATACTCTAAAGCTTTTAAGAACATGACGCCCTAAATTTCATTACTGTGTATCTCGAATGGTAAACGTGCTCTTTGTAAAATTCTTTCACTGTCGGCAACCAGAAATGAGCCCTTTTCATCTATGATTGACATTTTGACAATTAAATTTGAGAACAACCTATGATGAATCGCCAACTAAGGTTCAACCCGTCTTCTCGGTCCTTTATTCTTCGTAAGGATGTACTGCCGTTATTTGATTTATGGTCATCGTCCAGTCTTCTTTTCCATCCGTGTGTTGTGCTGCTTCAGAGAGAGAGAGAGAGAGAGAGAGATACTGCTAGTGCTCTTTGTTTGATCTGATAAAAATCTCAAGTAGTTAAATCTTTCTTTATTTTCGTCAAAGAAAAACAAATTTTGGAATTTCCCCGTCCCCGGTCAGGTATTCCTCTTAAGGGCGTACTGGTAGCGATGGGTCACCTCTTCCAATCTACTTTTCCTGTAGAGCACTTTGCCACTACTAAAAATTTATTGAGGGGGATAAATCTAAGAAGAGAGATGCGCGTATAGGAAAGTTGATGAAATATTTTTATGTAAATGCATCCCAAAGTATGATTATCCCTTTGCAAGTCTCCACACTCAAATCTACTCGACTTCAATAAACTGGTATGAAGTAACGCCACATCCTCCCTCATATTAGTAATTTAATATGTTGTTATTACAATACTTTTTGACTTACATCTAACAGAAGCTTTATGATCCCCAGATGGCGCTTAGACGAGGCGAGCATGGTCGGCGATCTTCCGATGGGATCCAGCGGACCCATGATTCTGGACCTCTCCGTGACGGCCCGATGGCCTTCTCTGACAGCCAATAGAAGAAGCGCACAGAAGCGGGAAAGATTTAGGTAGAAAGGGAGAGAAAGAGAGAGAGAGATAGAGAGAACGAGAGGTAACAAGGGAGATAGAGAGAACGAGAGGTAATGAGAGAGATAGAGAGAACGAGAGATAACGAGAGAGATAGTGAGAACGAGAGGTTACGAGACAGATATAGAGAACGAGTGGTAACGAGTGAGATAGAGAGAATGAGAGGTAACGAGAGAGATAGAGAGAACGAGAGGGATGGAGAGAACGAGAGGTAACGAGAGAGATAGAGAGAACGAGAGGTTACGAGACAGATAGAGAGAACGAGAGGTAACGAGAGAGATAGAGAGAACGAGTGGTAACGAGTGAGATAGAGAGAATGAGAGGTAACGAGAGAGAACGAGAGGTAACGAGAAAGATAGGGAGAATGAGAGGTAACGAGAGAGATAGAGAGAACGAGAGGGATGGAGAGAACGAGAGGTAACGAGAGAGATAGAGAGAACGAGAGGTTACGAGACAGATAGAGAGAACGAGAGGTAACTAGAGAGATAGAGAGAACGAGAGGTAACGAGAGAGAACGAGAAGTAACGAGAGAGATAGAGAGAACTAGAGGTAACGAGAGAGATAGAGAGAACGAGAGGTAACGAGAGAGATAGAGAGAACGAGAGGTAACGAGAGAGATAGAGAGAACGAGAGGTAACGAGACAGATAGAGAGAACGAGAAGTAACGAGAGAGATAGAGAGAACTAGAGGTAACGAGAGAGATAGAGAGAACGAGAGAGATAGAGAGAATGAGAGGTAACGAGAGAGATAGAGAGAACGAGAGGTAACGAGACATATAGAGAGAACGAGAGGTAACGAGAGAGATAGAGAGAATGAGAGGTAACGAGAGAGATAGAGAGAACGAGAGGTAACGAGACAGATAAAGAGAACTAGAGGTAACGAGAGAGATAGAGAGAACTAGAGGTAACGAGACAGATAGAGAGAACGAGAGGTAACGAGACAGATAGAGAGAACGAGAGGTAACTAGAGAGATAGAGAGAACGAGAGGTTACGAGACAGATAGAGAGAACGAGAAGTAACGAGAGAGATAGAGAGAACTAGAGGTAACGAGAGAGATAGAGAGAACGAGAGAGATAGAGAGAATGAGAGGTAACGAGAGAGATAGAGAGAACGAGAGGTAACTAGAGAGATAGAGAGAACGAGAGGTTACGAGACAGATAGAGAGAACGAGAAGTAACGAGAGAGATAGAGAGAACTAGAGGTAACGAGAGAGATAGAGAGAACGAGAGAGATAGAGAGAATGAGAGGTAACGAGAGAGATAGAGAGAACGAGAGGTAACGAGACATATAGAGAGAACGAGAGGTAACGAGAGAGATAGAGAGAATGAGAGGTAACGAGAGAGATAGAGAGAACTAGAGGTAACGAGACAGATAGAGAGAACGAGAGGTAACGAGACAGATAGAGAGAACGAGAGGTAACTAGAGAGATAGAGAGAACGAGAGGTAACGAGACAGATAGAGAGAACGAGAGGTAACTAGAGAGATAGAGAGAACGAGAGGTTACGAGACAGATAGAGAGAACGAGAAGTAACGAGAGAGATAGAGAGAACTAGAGGTAACGAGAGAGATAGAGAGAACGAGAGAGATAGAGAGAATGAGAGGTAACGAGAGAGATAGAGAGAACGAGAGGTAACGAGACATATAGAGAGAACGAGAGGTAACGAGAGAGATAGAGAGAATGAGAGGTAACGAGAGAGATAGAGAGAACGAGAGGTAACGAGACAGATAAAGAGAACTAGAGGTAACGAGAGAGATAGAGAGAACTAGAGGTAACGAGACAGATAGAGAGAACGAGAGGTAACGAGACAGATAGAGAGAACGAGAGGTAACTAGAGAGATAGAGAGAACGAGAGGTTACGAGACAGATAGAGAGAACGAGAAGTAACGAGAGAGATAGAGAGAACTAGAGGTAACGAGAGAGATAGAGAGAACGAGAGAGATAGAGAGAATGAGAGGTAACGAGAGAGATAGAGAGAACGAGAGGTAACGAGACATATAGAGAGAACGAGAGAGATAGAGAGAATGAGAGGTAACGAGAGAGATAGAGAGAACGAGAGGTAACGAGACAGATAGAGAGAACGAGAGGTAACGAGACAGATAGAGAGAACGAGAGGTAACTAGAGAGATAGAGAGAACGAGAGGTAACGAGAGAGAACGAGAAGTAACGAGAGAGATAGAGAGAACTAGAGGTAACGAGAGAGATAGAGAGAACGAGAGGTAACGAGAGAGATAGAGAGAACGAGAGGTAACGAGACATATAGAGAGAACGAGAGGTAACGAGAGAGATAGAGAGAATGAGAGGTAACGAGAGAGATAGAGAGAACGAGAGGTAACGAGACAGATAAAGAGAACTAGAGGTAACGAGAGAGATAGAGAGAACTAGAGGTAACGAGACAGATAGAGAGAACGAGAGGTAACGAGACAGATAGAGAGAACGAGAGGTAACTAGAGAGATAGAGAGAACGAGAGGTTACGAGACAGATAGAGAGAACGAGAAGTAACGAGAGAGATAGAGAGAACTAGAGGTAACGAGAGAGATAGAGAGAACGAGAGAGATAGAGAGAATGAGAGGTAACGAGAGAGATAGAGAGAACGAGAGGTAACTAGAGAGATAGAGAGAACGAGAGGTTACGAGACAGATAGAGAGAACGAGAAGTAACGAGAGAGATAGAGAGAACTAGAGGTAACGAGAGAGATAGAGAGAACGAGAGAGATAGAGAGAATGAGAGGTAACGAGAGAGATAGAGAGAACGAGAGGTAACGAGACATATAGAGAGAACGAGAGGTAACGAGAGAGATAGAGAGAATGAGAGGTAACGAGAGAGATAGAGAGAACTAGAGGTAACGAGACAGATAGAGAGAACGAGAGGTAACGAGACAGATAGAGAGAACGAGAGGTAACTAGAGAGATAGAGAGAACGAGAGGTAACGAGACAGATAGAGAGAACGAGAGGTAACTAGAGAGATAGAGAGAACGAGAGGTTACGAGACAGATAGAGAGAACGAGAAGTAACGAGAGAGATAGAGAGAACTAGAGGTAACGAGACAGATAGAGAGAACGAGAGGTAACTAGAGAGATAGAGAGAACGAGAGGTTACGAGACAGATAGAGAGAACGAGAAGTAACGAGAGAGATAGAGAGAACTAGAGGTAACGAGAGAGATAGAGAGAACGAGAGAGATAGAGAGAATGAGAGGTAACGAGAGAGATAGAGAGAACGAGAGGTAACGAGACATATAGAGAGAACGAGAGAGATAGAGAGAATGAGAGGTAACGAGAGAGATAGAGAGAACGAGAGGTAACGAGACAGATAGAGAGAACGAGAGGTAACGAGACAGATAGAGAGAACGAGAGGTAACTAGAGAGATAGAGAGAACGAGAGGTAACGAGAGAGAACGAGAAGTAACGAGAGAGATAGAGAGAACTAGAGGTAACGAGAGAGATAGAGAGAACGAGAGGTAACGAGAGAGATAGAGAGAACGAGAGGTAACGAGACATATAGAGAGAACGAGAGGTAACGAGAGAGATAGAGAGAATGAGAGGTAACGAGAGAGATAGAGAGAACGAGAGGTAACGAGACAGATAAAGAGAACTAGAGGTAACGAGAGAGATAGAGAGAACTAGAGGTAACGAGACAGATAGAGAGAACGAGAGGTAACGAGACAGATAGAGAGAACGAGAGGTAACTAGAGAGATAGAGAGAACGAGAGGTTACGAGACAGATAGAGAGAACGAGAAGTAACGAGAGAGATAGAGAGAACTAGAGGTAACGAGAGAGATAGAGAGAACGAGAGAGATAGAGAGAATGAGAGGTAACGAGAGAGATAGAGAGAACGAGAGGTAACGAGACATATAGAGAGAACGAGAGAGATAGAGAGAATGAGAGGTAACGAGAGAGATAGAGAGAACGAGAGGTAACGAGACAGATAGAGAGAACGAGAGGTAACGAGACAGATAGAGAGAACGAGAGGTAACTAGAGAGATAGAGAGAACGAGAGGTAACGAGAGAGAACGAGAAGTAACGAGAGAGATAGAGAGAACTAGAGGTAACGAGAGAGATAGAGAGAACGAGAGGTAACGAGAGAGATAGAGAGAACGAGAGGTAACGAGACATATAGAGAGAACGAGAGGTAACGAGAGAGATAGAGAGAATGAGAGGTAACGAGAGAGATAGAGAGAACGAGAGGTAACTAGAGAGATAGAGAGAACGAGAGGTTACGAGACAGATAGAGAGAACGAGAAGTAACGAGAGAGATAGAGAGAACTAGAGGTAACGAGAGAGATAGAGAGAACGAGAGAGATAGAGAGAATGAGAGGTAACGAGAGAGATAGAGAGAACGAGAGGTAACGAGACATATAGAGAGAACGAGAGAGATAGAGAGAATGAGAGGTAACGAGAGAGATAGAGAGAACGAGAGGTAACGAGACAGATAGAGAGAACGAGAGGTAACTAGAGAGATAGAGAGAACGAGAGGTAACGAGAGAGAACGAGAAGTAACGAGAGAGATAGAGAGAACTAGAGGTAACGAGAGAGATAGAGAGAACGAGAGGTAACGAGAGAGATAGAGAGAACGAGAGGTAACGAGACAGATAAAGAGAACTAGAGGTAACGAGAGAGATAGAGAGAACTAGAGGTAACGAGACAGATAGAGAGAACGAGAGGTAACGAGACAGATAGAGAGAACGAGAGGTAACTAGAGAGATAGAGAGAACGAGAGGTAACGAGAGAGATAGAGAGAACTAGAGGTAATGAGAGAGATAGAGAGAACGAGAGGGATAGAGAGAACGAGAGAGAAGAGGGATAGAGAGAAAGAAAGGAAGAGGGATAGAGAGAAAAGAGGTAGAAAAAGGGCTAGAGAAAGAAAGGGATAGAACCATAGAGATTGAGATAATAAAAAAATGTAAAATGTATAAATTATAAATAATAAAAAAGATACAAAAATTGAATTTTTTAGTTTAAAAAACCGCTCCGGGCACCCCTCTTCTCCGCAACCCGCGCACCCCCTCGTCGACCGTTCCTGCGAACTCCTCGCCAATCGAGTAAAAATTCTAAAATTCCCGCTAGAATCCGTCCCTGCGCACCGCCTCTTTCCCCCCACCCGCGCACCCCCTCGTCTCCCCCGTCCCGCGTACCCCTCGCCCCCCCGTCCCGCGCACCCCTCCCCCCCGGAACCCGCGCACCCCCTCACCACCCCCCTCCCGCATTCCCCTCTCCCATCGACTGAAAATTTTAAAATTCTTAATTTTCGAGCGAAAATTTCCTTCGCTCCCCCCCCAACCCGCGCACCCCCTCGTCTCCCCCGTCCCGCGTACCCCTCGCCCCCCCGTCCCGCACACCCCTCCCCCCCGGAACCCGCGCACCCCCTCACCACCCCCCTCCCGCATTCCCCTCACCCATCGACTGAAAATTTTAAATTTCTTAACTTTTACGCGAAAATTTCTCACAGCACACGGCCTCTTCCTCCCTCCCCGCGCGCCTCTCTCCACCATAAGACCGTTCAGGAATGAAAGGTGGGAATAATTAAACAAATGCAAATATAGTAATATAGTATATACTACAACAATCTCAAAATTGCGATACAATAATCTTTGGTATGTACAAAAATAAATGCCTAAGGGAAAATTGAGTCAGTTTTGATTGTCCACTTAACACAAAAAAAAGATGGAAAAACCGGGCATGATAAAGGACACAACCCATGACCCGCCCTTGATTCACAAAACGAGATTATAATAGTTTAACACGGGATAAGTTAAGTGACTTAGCACTTGACCGGTTAAAATGTAATCAAGCGTTGTGAATAAAGGTAAGTGACAGGAAAACCACAATGATGCCAACCTTACAGCATTTACTGTACACGTAGGGTAAATTATTTTAAGCAATATATGTCATTTTACCCTTCAGTAAGTTGGCAGCATTGAGCTAATTACAAACAATGTAACATTTATAAGTTGTTCGAAACCCCCCCACCTCAAACTATTCAGTATGTTTCACCAAGATGTTGGAAACTGGTTGGCAACGGGAACTTAACGAGCAAGTTTACTGGTGTGGCAAAAATTTGTGCTGAAGCAACTGCCATTTCTACAAAGTTGTAGAAAGTAGTTACTTGAGAATATCCTCATGTTAATTAGGTGTAAAAACACAACAATGTGTTAATAATACAGGTATGCATTTACAAGGGAAATTAAAGTATCCGATACGTACTATGAATTTCGTTTCTTTTTTGCTTGCTGCCCTGCTAGTTTTCATACTACTTCAACTTCGAACCGTCATCACATTTCTGTCACCATCAATTAGACCATCACAAGAAACTTGTTCGTTAAGATTGTGATGTCCAGCATCAAAGGCACGTTCCATTGCCCTCGTTATGAAATGAAGATTTAAAATGTTCCATCTAATAAAAGTTTAAATCGTATGTCATGACGATGTCCCAAACAGTTTCCAATATTTCAAACATCTTACCAAAACAAACCCTGTATGACGATAACCCCAAAAAAAAAATGATCGGCCCTTTCTCAGCAATTAACAGCGACAGACTAGGGCAAACTAATCCATAAACAATCAACTCTGCAAAACAATCAAAAAGAGAAGTATTTACACCGACTCACGTTTTCACTTTCGCAGTCGCCGTCGTCGATTTCGAATTGCTATTAACGTTACTCC
The DNA here is from genome assembly GCA_963576515.1 of Cryptocephalus primarius. Classification (NCBI taxonomy): domain Eukaryota; kingdom Metazoa; phylum Arthropoda; class Insecta; order Coleoptera; family Chrysomelidae; genus Cryptocephalus; species Cryptocephalus primarius. The sequence goes on along the minus strand of OY754937.1, from coordinate 25,223,941 downwards.
GATTCTCGAACTTCTGCTGTAGCGACGCGACGTTCGAGTTGGACCTGGCGGCGCTCCGGACGCCCGGCGACGCCTTCGACGGCTGCGTGGCCGCCTTCTTCGTGGCGCCCGCGACGACCTCGCCCTTGAAGCTGACCGTCTTGACGGACCGGCCGTTACCGATGGCCGGTTTCGACGTGACGGCCGGTTTCTTGACGCCGATCGAGCCGCCGCCGAGCACGTCGGGCGCCTTCGAGACGTTCTCGTTGCAGCTCGTCACGAGGTCCGGGCTGTTGGTCACCGAACGGTTCGATTTGGGCGCCCCTCTCGTCGGCGACGCCTTGGTCGACCTCAGGGTCGGCGCCGCTTTCGTCGTCGGCGACGGAGTCTTCTTCGTCCTGTCTGGGGAGCTCTCCATCGTCGTCGTCTTCTTCTTGGTTCGGTCTGGGGACGTCTCTACCGCTCCCACCTTCTTAACACCTACGGGGGCTCTACCGAATGGTCTAACACTCTCAGACTTGAAACTACTAACACCGCTCTTCTTTCCCTCTCCTACAGATGACGGTACCGTTGCAGCAACGGTGGAGGGGATCGTTATGGTAGTCGCCGGTAAGGGTAGGTTCGGAGGTGTTTTGGGCACGTTGACGGCTGAAGGAAGGATGTACCCGCTGGAAGTGGTGCTCGCGCTCGATTTGACGCCGCTCATGTTGCTGTACTCGCTGTCCGGATAAGAGGCGGTGTTCATGTAGATTTCGTCGACTGGCTGTCTGCGCGCAGCCATTTGCGCCTCCTCCTTCTTCTTCTTTCTCGCTAATGTAGACGTCGAGTATATCGAGTCGAAGTTCCTGTTCTGGATCTCGGACACTGTTAATAATAATAATAATAATGATAATGAAAACTATTAACTTTGTGTTGTATATATCAGAAATTAGTTGCAAAATGCATCAAACGTATATAATTTACAGAATTAAAAGTATTCTTGACAACATTAACAATTTATAATTACTAAATGCAGTCTCTTTTATATCTAGAATACCAAAATTTCACTCATGAGAAAAACTAGGAGGGAATACGAACAATCCTATAGGTTGAAGTTATAGAATACATATCCAGATATAAATTTAAGAATTATCACTGTGGGCCTACTTCCAGAATATAGTAAAAATTATGACGATCCAAGTTCCTAGAATTTTGCTATTAAGTCGCTAAAGAACATTCTGAACATTTAATATGTTGAACTGAAAATCAAGAATCTTTAGGGAAACATATTCTGTTATTTTGAAACTGTTCATTAACCTGCTTCTGCCTTTTCATTTAAAACCAGTTATTCAAGATCATCATGTTTATCATTTGAAATGTATTGAAGAGCATTGAATTCAAATGATCAAGAACAATTTAAATCTACAAAAATACATATGGTGGTCCATTTAAGACAACTCATTTATCTGGTACTGCAAATTAATCAATCAATAAGTTTCAATATTGCTCTAGAAGTACCGCATTTTTATAATCCAAATTAACTTTCTAAAATCATTTTATTCTATGTGGTTTCCAGTTGAATGAATGACACCAAGAATAACTTGGTTAAAGCGGCTATTATCTCTCATGAAATGCTTCGTTATACTTCCATACAGTAACACCAAAAATTTTTACAATTGCTGCATACCTATTTCGCCGAGTAGGCCGAAGCTCTCGTTCGAACAAGAATTAGTGGCAGCCTTCGCCGGAGACAAAGGCGACACCGGCGACTCCTCGATCACGGCGTAGATGTTATCGCCGCTCGGACTGCTCGGGCTCCCTCTCGCCTCGTTGAGGCAGTCGTCGTACTGGTCGGGCTCGGAGGGCTCCGCTGCTTTCTCCGGCGGCCTCGGCGGAGGCGGGCTCTTGGGCCTCGACCCCGACGGGATGCTCAGCGGCCGCCTCGGCTGCCTCATCGAGCCGAACGTCTGGATGTTCGGCTTCGGGGTCTCTTTCGTCGTCCTTAAGCTCTGCGCCCTCATCACGACGGTCCTCGAAGTGTCCTTGTCGATACTAGGCACGGCAGGGGTACTCTGAGATGGGTCTTGAGGTATCGGACTGGATATCTCGATGTTACGTAGCGCCTCCTTGTCCAGGATTTTGTTAGCTTTGACGGAGAAGGAGCTCGACTGAGCCAGTGAGGGTTTTTTGTCGGCGGGTTTCAGGAACGAGGCTATCCTGTTTAGGGCTCCGCTGCTGCCTGTTTGTAAAAAACGAAAGGCATTTATTAGCAAAAGTCATCGACTTCATGGCGATTTTAAATATTTACACCAATTAGATTTAATCATCTGCAAAAAGTTTAGTACTACAAATTTAAATTAATTTAAGATTCTACATTTTCCATAGTTATCTTGCAGTGGAATACTGGACTGATACACTACGGATACCGTAGTTCTCAGTTACATAATGCAACTACAATATGATATGACACATTCAATAAAGTTTACTTAGTTCCCACTAGCTGACCATACCATTATAGGGTAAACAATAAATTTTTAGAAACATTCAGGTTACCTGTTGTCGTTTTTTTAGCTTCGGGAGGCTGTTCCTGTTGTTGTGGAGGCTCTTGTGGCTGGACGACCTTCGTAGCCTCTTCGGTAGGCTTCACATTCGTCGTCGGCGCCTCCGGAGCAGCCCTGACGGGCATCTTCGGCGCGTTCCTCAACGGCGACATCAACTCCTTCGCCGTACAAGTCGAGTTCTCTAACACCGGGGACGATATGATCGGCCTCGCGTTGCTCCCCGGATTCGGCGGGGGCAAGGCGGGCGCGGCCGAGGTACTGTTGATCGTCGATATCCCCCCGGACAACGTGCTGTTCTTGAACGAGTTATACTTTTGGATCGGCTTGCTGAATATCCCGAGGGTCGGAGACTTCTTCGGCGCGACGACGGGTGGCGGCGGGGCCGCCCTGATCGGCTCGGCTTTCTTCGCCGGGCTTATCGTGAAACCCTTGAAGTTCCCGAAGAAGGAGTTGTGGAATCCGATGGGAGGCGGCGAGTCTTCCCTCAAAAGGGAGTGATTGGCCTCCGTCGCTTTTGACGTGTCAGACTTGTTTGGCGATTTGGACCTGTTGAACCAACAAAGGATGTACATTATTAGTGTTGTTTTTATAACCTCCAACGAATTTGCAAAAGAGCTCAATCAATGATCCAGGGCATGTGCAGTAGAGTAGTGTGGGGTTAATACCAGGGAGACACAAATGTTGACATTTTAAACGTGAAACAGTTATTTAAAAGATGTTGCCTGCAACTGAGAAATAATTGTAAAAATCACAAACTTTACTACACAATATGACTCGAGAAAGGGCTTGAAAAGTCTTTGACGGCGTTCTGACCAAGTTTCAGGGATTGAATACAATATTAAAGAAGCTATAAATGGAATATTTAATTTATGACCATATTCCAAAGCGTTTTCCCTATTCCACCACCACCACCACTTAACCTGTAAATCAAAGCATCATATTTGTGAAAATAATGTAAACGTATCATTTTCCTGTCTATAAGCAACAAACATTATTTTACTTATACTCCCTTCATATTTCATGCAATTTTAAGCTACTAAAAATAAAGTGAGTATTTGGTACTAAAGAGTCAAGAAACACTGACTTAATGCAAATGCGATGAGTTTAATAATAAGGAACATTTACAACAAACACAATAAGCTACAGTATAACATAGCACTTTTAATGCTCATGACGAAAGTACACATTTTTATTGAGGAATCCCAAATATGGCATCATGAGTGTAATTACGCTAGACTCATTAGATCTGAAAATTGTGTAATTTCGTTGATTTGTTAGTAATACTATTAGATAGGATAACTAGACTAGAAAAAATATTTGGAAAGTAATTTCATAACATAAAATGTAATTAATCAATACCCCATGAAATTTTATTGCAAAATTGAAATATTAATAATGTAATAATTTTAAGTCTTAAATGATAAACGTTTTATTTGTATCCTTAAAATGTATCGATTTGGATGCCCAACCATATTTCACACAAGCTTGATTAATAAATCAACAAGGCTACTATAATCAAACAAAAACTTTATATTGATTCAACTTCCATAAATTGTCAATTTCCAATCAAATTCTGACAAGTTTTATTGATACACTCATAAGGCTACAAACAAGAAATGTATGTTTTTAAAACATTCTACTTTGGTCCAATTGCTTGATGTTAATCATCAGGAGTTAGTTATTTACCATTGAATACGCTTTAATTATCTTAAAGCAATTTTTTCAAATGATGTAAATACATTTTGGTTAACAAAACATTTCATGTTTTTAAATTACTCTCTTTAACAAGAAGAATACAAACTAAAAAGCACACAAACCCAAACTAATAACTACACAAGTACAAAATAGCAACATATAAAAAGTTAGCATGAGAGGATTAATGGAAAGACATTAGCAATCTAAAACCAATTATATGTACGAGTACGAAAAATATGTAAAATACTACTAAAAACAAAATTAATTTCCATTAAAACGACACGATAACTGTAAATACGTTTTTACAAATCTTTTGCACCCGTTAGCATTGTTAATAAGAAGAAAAATGTAAAAATGTCTAAACAATTGCTAATAAAAATTTAATATTTGAGCAAATATTTTAAGTCAGTCATAAGTATGCAGTCTTTGTTTCTGGCTGCTATCGAAAATTTGAAAACCTCAAACCCTTGATGTAACATATCGATTAAATATTCATTCATTGCTTTTCAACTAAATCGAACTGTCTAGACAGATCTTTAACGGAAAGCTGAGAGTGCTCGTCGGTCATCGGAATACTTTCAATGTGCTCATTCGTTCTGCTGAACCGAAAGATACTCCTGAGGCTCTTTATCGAGATCCTCTTTTCGTTCGCGACCTTAGGCCGAACGTCCACGTCGACGTTACTATCGGGCCTCCTGACTATAGTGTTACATCTATAAATGAATTGATTCGTGGTGAAGATCAACTCGGCCGGTTTGATATCGATATGCCGGCGTCTCAACGGCGAGGCGGCGGGAGACGGTGCAGTTTTAAGGGAGGACCCAACACCTTTACATGCATTCACGGCATGCTGTAAACAATTTGCTACATACGTTGAGACGGGGGTCGCCGAGTGCTTCCACTGGAACTTCAAGTTGTGACGGGCGTAGTACGAGAGGAAAGCCACGATCGCTATCACAGGTATTATGCCCAGGAATATTATGAAGAGGGCCGCTATCACGCCTTGACGAGCTGAAAACAATCAATACTTTAGCGAGTCTCTTTTTTTAAGAATTTACAAATGTGAATTTCTGGTAACATCAATGATTATCATATAGTTTCTGATTTATGCTTTTATTATGTATGTTTAAGGTAAAATTATAGAATCGAAGATGTACCATAAAAGAGTTCAAATTCAAGTTAGGGTCTCTATAAACGTCCCAAATTTTGTTTGAATTAAATATTTTGCATCTCACTTGTATAGTATATAATAGTTCGACTCACCGTTCGGATCTGAAGCGGGTCCGCTGTCCAAAGATCCGCCAGGACCCGGATAATCACAGAAAGGAGGAGCAAAGCCATTCTTACAATGGCAATGCCCTTTGTTATTACACCAACCGTTTCCGTTGCAGTCCTGCGGACAGGTCGGCCCCTGCTTTCGCAGGCTTGAGACTGACATACACTTCTGATTAATACACATCTGAAAGCCATAGTGAACAAATTAATTCCGACACTAACTTCATAAACATAAATTTAAATGGTTATTGGGTTCTAGTATCTTCATACAAATTGATTAAGCCCAAAATAGGTTACAGTTGCTTAGAAAGTCAAATTTGTTTTCATGTTCCTAAAATACAGCAGATGATCTATATTAGATTATATTTTACAGAACATTATGTGTATCATTGAATATAGAGTCAAACTCGAAAAGATCAAAGGTACCAGATAAAAAAAAATTGATTCTAGGAAGTTAATCAGTTAGTCTAATCTCATCTCATCTCTAATTTTGACTGATCTATTTATAGACACACCAAATATTGGCACAAAAAACAAAAATCGCGTTCAAAATTAATGTTGATAAGACAACTGATTTGATTTTGCTCACCAAACAGTTATAATAACTGCCTGTAATTCCAATTACAAAATATAACAATCACATTAGTTAACTCCTGCAAATTCTTACATCACAGTTATGCGTAAACAAAACAATAAATCATGGCAAATGTTCTATATCAAAACACCAAAAAACAAACTATCTTCATTAAATCTCCAATGTTTAACATATCTCAACTATTCAATACTACATATCTCACTAATGCAATAAAACTTAAGTAAATGTAATCATCTTTTTTTGTAAATGAGTGTGCGATTGTTAGAAATGAAGAATATTATTATTATTGCCTTTACCTTTCCATCACCGCAGAGAGCCCCATCTGGAGTCAATCCTGGATCAACTTGATTTATACCCAGATCAACGATAGCCGTCCTGCATGGTATTATCGATCCATTCTTATTGATGAAGGTGTGTGACAATATGGCTACGGATTCCATTCCGAATTCCAGTCTTTCATTTAGATGCTTGCAGTGTAACATTCCACAAAGAACACTCCTTAAAAAAAACGAAGGTAATTACTAATTATACAAAACAGGAGTACGTACCAATATGTTTCCCATTTGACCTCAACAAAAATAATGTTTTCCGATCTTCTTCCCTAGTGAAAGCATCACATCATGATTTAATCTTATTCATCAATAATCAGCGACTAAATTACATAGGATTACAAGGAGTGGGAAGCCTAACTGCATTACTTACTAAGTTTAGATCCTATTTAATACCTTTATATGATAATAAATAAGTTTACTTTCTGCTGAAGATTTGAAAATTATAATTATAAAATGTGGAAGGAACAGTTATAAGCTTTTGATGAATTGTACTTGAAGAGATGTATCAAAATTAAGTTTTACTGCATTACTACTTTTATACCTTGAAAATCTTGAGCAAGAGCTCCAATATTACGTGGAAAGATGTATAATGAACACATATCCAAAAACAAATGTGTACATGTAAGCAAAATTTTCATGGAAATTTTTATTCTGAACACGGAGCTCATCATACTTTCTTTATAGTATTCACGACTCCAACTTAACAAAACTCTGACCAAATAAAACAGTTTAACAGCACACTTACTCGTTATCACACTTGAAGAAACTCTGGTTCAGCTTATTGTAACCGCAGTTACCGTGCCTGGTCCCTTTCGTGTTCATCTTGTAGCACTGCTCATCGCTGTTGAGTCCCGTCTCACCCCACAGCAACTTACACTGATCGGTCCTCGTACGACAGAAGCCCTTGTAGCAATATGCCTTGCCGTTGTCACAGGACTCCGCATCGAGTTTGTAGATATCCGGCGGGCAGTACTCCGACTGGCCACTGCAGTACTCCGGCAGGTCACATTCATAGTCAGCCGAGCGGCAGAGGGTGCCAGCGGTCTTTGGCAAGCAGGTCTGAATATGAACAGAAATGAGTGAAAATTCCTTGGGTACATGTAGTTTAACATCTCACCCATTTTAGATCATTAATACAACGTTCTGTGTGTTTACAATTCGATTCATCTCAATGACGATCTCTGGATGAAATGTTAGAAATGGTTTCTGAAAACCCTGCTTTATTTTGGAAGTAAAGTGTACAATTCGACTCATCTCAATGACGATCTCTGGATGAAATGTTAGAAATGGTTTCTGAAAACCCTGCTTTATTTTGGAAGTAAAGTGCGAGTCCTTTCATCTATGCACCTTTGACAAGTACCCACATAAAATTCCACTAGCACTGATTTAAATGAATAAATATGATAAATTTAACGATATTGTCAAAAACATTAATTGTTCAGAAAGTTTCCCCACCTAAATTTGTTTTTTGTCAAAAACTTCAACTAATTTGTAAATGACAAAGGTATGTACTTTGACACTCACCGTTAGATCGCAGCACTCCCCCGTCGCGCAGCTGGCGTTGCTATGCAAAGTGCAAGTCGACGCGTTACAGCAGTAGTTGTCGCAGTGCTCCTTCAGGCCGCAGTCGCACTGCTCGCCGGGCTCGACGAAGCCGTTGCCGCAGATGGGGCTGTCGAAGAGGGCGACAGGTTTGTTCTTCAGGCAATAGTCCATGCCGTGGGTGAACGCGAGCAGGAGGTACTCGAGGCTGCAACTCGACCAGTGGGTCGGCGCGACCGTCGAGCTGCTCGGTGCCATTATGCAACGTTCCTCGGGGCACTTGCACTCGTTTGTGTCGTGCTCCATACCTACAAGTATGGAGACTTGTAACAAGTTGTATGTTATAAACGTAACGAAGAAACATTATGGCAAACATATCACTGCGCACTGAAGTACAAGAAAAAGACAAGGGCCTAAACTCTGTACAACTTACATCTTTGTAACTGAAATTTGAATTGTGTAAGAAGTATGATTTAATGTGAACTGGGATTATTCAACTTCTTTTACACAGAGACTGGAAGGGTTCGAAGTCGCTTCGCGTCGCGATGTGAAATTCTGTTCGTTCCTATTAATAGTTTGTCTCATCTTTTCTAGCATTGACATACACTTTTCTTTAACACATTACCACATCCGAATTTATCTCAAAAAACAACTATCAAGAGGTCGTAAAAGTCTCTCGCACGGACTGTTACAATGGCGGAAAGCAAAACAGTTCGAGAATGTTCCATGAGAATTCCTAACCCCTTCCTTAGCAAACCAGGGGAGGGGATATAAGCGGAAAATGGCGTCGTGAGCGGCCATACATTGAAATATTTGTACGTACATGGTTCCACTGTTTCGTAAAATATACTGTACACTTCTTGATCGACTGTAGAAAGCGCGTAAAGTTTTTCAATTAAAATCATAGATGAGGTTATTTTCGAAAATATGTAATATTTGTCGGTGTCCAATTAGGACCAATGGATGACAAGTCGGTGACAGCGCTCAATACCGCCATCTCTGTGTTTACTCCCGCAATAAAGTCGCTTTAAGCTCTTCTAGGAAACTGCACATTAGACACATCCGATGTTTTGTAAATGCGCCATCTTCCGGGGAATAACTTGTGCAGGGCAGTAGTACGGGAAACGTTGAAGTAAAATTAACATTAAATTAAATGAAATTCAGAGCGTTAAAAAGCCGAAAGCAGAAAGTATGGTGTATCTCAGTGCTTAAAGGTTCCTACAGTTCAATTAAATTCAATCAAAATTGCGCAAGTGATACACTGAATCTATAATTTTGTAATATCAATTATACTTGATTTGTCTTTGTCGTATTTTCGTTGATTTCGTTTCTGTAATCATTTGTCAAATAAAAAAATGAGTTAAATTAAAGTCATACACTCACCAAAGTTATGTCCCATTTCATGTGCTACGGTAGTAGCGACGAGTCCGACTACAACCGAGTGATCCGTGTTTACGCCACCAGAAAATTCATACGTGCAAATAGGCCCTTTCAAAGCTTTCCCCACAACGCCATTATCAAAATTGAATTTCCTACAAAAAACGAAAAAGCATGTTCCAGTTGCTTCTCTAATGTGTAACATTAATAAGAAACAACTGTCTTAAGAAATGTTGATATAAAAGACACTAATTAATACAAGGTAACAGGGTGAAGAGGAATATTTGTTTAACAAATTGTAATCAATGACAATCGATTAAGCATCCATGGGTTAACCTCACGTTCTCTTAAAATTCACCTCAATTTATAAATTACGAAATCTCCATAAAAGGTGGATGTAACCACTCATTTAAACTAGTTTACAAACATTCGCTTTCAACCCTTTTAAGTAAAAATGAAAAGTACATACGTTAACAACTGCGCGTTATCATTGGGATGTTGCTGTATCAACTTCTCCCTACGATAATGTAGGAAATTCGTTAAGGTTTGATCTCCGTTAGGTGAGAACTGTATCTCGTCGTTTTCGCTCCATATCACCACACCAACTAAGGCTATGAATATATTTAACGGGGAGTAGAGCTGAAACAGAATTATGTAATTAGGCGAGATAACGAGCATTAAATCACTGAATTACTCATAGAACGTAACAGATTGGGATAATTTAGTCGAAATAGTGGAAGAATTATGAGATTAATTTTAATTAGATAGACAGAGGTCATTACATCACTGTGCTGATTATTTTTTTATTAGTATTAGTCTAGTTCAAGACATTTTGTAATTATACTTGTACAGCGTAACTACAGGTAAAGAAATACAAATGTACTTTGTTGATGTAGTGAATATTGTGAAAGTATGCATCACTCACCCCATTGATGTGATTTGCTATCTTCTTGGCGTGATTCAACACCCTGGACTCGCTCTCCCCTAATTCCTTATACTCCCTATTGTCCAATACTAACACTAACTCGACGTACTTTGATTCCCTATTGGCGTTATATGGACCTCGTACCATCTCGGGCTGGTCCACGTCCCTTTTGTACTAAAAACGAATGTAGAACACATTTATACTTTGTCATACCGAAATGAAGACTAACTAATTTAGACTAAATGCGTAAATATGAACTAATAGTGTTCTGTGCTCAAAAGTTGATAACTGTAATAGTTTCATCACTTTTGTTATTAATTATCCTTAAAATCTTAACATGAACTGGTTTTTTTATGTTTACGCTGTGGAAACGAAAACAAGATGAAACTTTAGGTGCAATTAAGGAAGTAGACCAAGGCAGATACACGACATCAATTTTTTAGGGCCCACTGGACAATGAGAGATCCTTGAAACTTTCTGAACGTGACATCTGGGATCTTATTGTAGTGGTATTGTGTGTCCAGTAGATGAAAACCCCCTAAGGCACTCGATGAGAGTCCAAACGAATCGAAGATAAATTAAGCGTAATGAGTACTGTACTGCAAATAAATAGGATGTACACGTATACCAGCATATCTTCAATATCTCTAATGATATTTTACAATGTTACATTGAAAGAATTTCATTACATAACAAAAGATACATTTTTCGCTTACCCTTAGCATTCGGTTATCCCTATGGGTGAGGTTCATGTTGGTGGCGTCTCCTTCGTACCCACAGGTCTTGTTGGTCGCCACCAAGTCTGAATGCTTGTACAAAAAGTGACTGGACTCGACGTCGTCTTCGGATCCTTTTTCGATGTAGTGCATCTCTTTACCGTCGAATATCACGCCGGATAAACCTTCGCACGTCGACATCGCCACCCAGGAGTTGGGTCTGCCACGTACCTTCCCGTTGTACTCGCACAGCTCGATCTCCTACAGAGAATATCGACAATTTAGTAACTGGCGTATGTTTTCAAAGTGACTAAATATTCCTCACCTGGGGAGACGGTTGGTGGATCTTATACTTTCCGTTCTCTTGTTTTTTGTGGAAGAATCCTTTGGGGATGAGTTGTTTGTTCAACGTCAAATCTAAGATCATCGTCTCGCCGTCGACGTCTAAATTTATCTGCAGGTGTTCCTTGTGGAGACCGTTCTGGAACAACGAGACGTGTAAAGCATTTCGAAAATTCACGAATTAGCGTTAAATTCGTATCATGCCCGAGACATTTATCATTACAACGCAACAATTAAGATTTTGGATTTGAATTATTTTTAACAAAATTTGAAGAACTGCTTGCTTTATGTGAGATACATTAATGGTGATAAGAATTCCGGTGCAATGACTGCCAGACATGCTCGTTTCACGATAAAAGTGAACGTCGTTATTATCGTTTTCTGTGTTCTGATTATTGCATGTCCCAGTTCCTGCATACTTCCGTTGTTTTCACAAATTAAACGGTCGACACTGTTTAAGTAAATAAACTAAACTAAAAAAAAAGAGGATTGCAAAAACAAAGACGGTTTTTACTTAAAAACGCACGTACACAGGTTCTTACTTAACGAATTGTTCTATTAGTTTTAACAGGTTGTGAAATCAATGTGGTTTTTTAAATTTAATTTTGAACAGGATCTCGAAATAATAATATGGGAGGAGAATGGATTTTTAATAAAAAAAAGGCATGTTTTTAAACGGTTTTCGCGAAGAACTCAAAAACCTTACATTTACTAAACACATTGTATGGAACACTGAAGAAAATAATGGACAATTTTTTCGGGGGAAGTGTATCGGAAATTTTTTAAAGCATTTAAAAAGACCTTTCAAATCATCTCTTATAAAAGTTTCCAGTATAAAATTAAAGAAGTTACGATGAAAACAAAATAGATTGTTCGCATTTTTGGAGAAAATGTCACCAATGGCATTACCACAAAAATGAAAATTGATGTAATTGACTCATATTTTTTTTAAGTAATAATAATACGTTCCAGGAGATTTAACAACACAGAATGTCTGAATTCGAACAAAAATATGATTGAAATACAAAAATTACTTTATAAACTTTTTTAAAAGAAGTCTTTTTCGAAATAATTTGAAAATTGAAGAAGATATGTTAATAAGATAAAATATAATGCAAAGTACACATTGTACCTAATTTTAATCACAAGAGGTGGCAGTTAGGGATTAAATTGATGCATTAAATAATAAATTATGTTATAAACAGCTAAGGGAATTTTTACTTTCTTATAAACACAGCGTTAAACCTTTCAAGCAGTTGAAAAGTACTTCTTTGTAATTTCGTTCTAATAACCACAACCAAGAGGTGGTTTGTAAGGATTGAAACGCTCTAATACATCGAAAATAATATTATAGAACATAACACAATCTTTATTCGATATACTTCAATCTACCAATAAATTAAGTTAAATTAATAATTTTTCTCAACGAGGGGTGATTTTCACCCCCCAAAACAAAAAGCGCAGATCAAGATGTGGCCACTTTTGAAGTAGAGGACGAGGTGAGCCTAATCCAAAATTTTTATAAAAATCGGTCTTATCCGAAACAATTCGGTGGTTATGTTACACATTTTCATGGTGTGCACTTTTCAGAGAAACATCGTTTTGAAAGAAAACACCATTTCGAGTGTCTATTTGGAAGGGAAAGAGTAGCATTAGATGAAATAGGAAGAAAAATTTAGTGTAGCTTATTAATAATCTCAAAAATAGGTATTTTTTCGAGTAAATAACCTCAAATATTTCAAAATCCTAACGTGATTGGTTAATTCTGGGCTGGAACTGGGATTCTACGCAGAACGTTGCAGATTTGTGTAAATCACATGGGTTTTCTAACGAGAAATCTCAAATCTGTTCAAATGTTCTTAAATAAATTTTACAACGTTTACAATAGCTCCAACAAAATATTTCCCAAATGTGCCATGAATATCCTAAACAATATTAAAACGGCAGAATAAGAATGAGATTTTTTAAGTTTTCGTTCCTTTTGGAAACTAATGATTGATATAAATTAGGCTCACCGACCTCGACCCTTGCAACTGCCCTTTAAATCCCGAAATATTTCCTACTAGAAACAACAAATTAGCCGCTTTTTAATATCACCTGATTAGCTCCGCGAGTATCAAGCCTCTTAAGCTTAAAAAAGAATTTTCTCGATCCCGTTACGATCGCAATAAAAATGTTGAACTGCAACTTTCGCTCGAAACCGATCGCAATTAATTTCGTACGGTCGGTCACAGTCGAGATCGTTAAAGTTTTATTAGCTAAACGAACTGCTAAGTGAAATTTTAAATTGTTTTATTAAAGGCGGAAGGCGGTTTCGTGGCGGAAAAAGAAAACTCACCTCTTGTTTCGAAGACGATATCTGCCTCTTTTCTCTCCCATGGTAAATCTTCGGCTTCACCAACGTATGCCGGCTGAAGTCTGTGGCAGGATGTCGTTCAGCTGGGACAACAGAAAAAGTATTAATAAAGTAAAATGTACAGTAAATAAAGAGAATGGGAGATTTTTTTAATTTTTTCGCTATTCCTGTAATAGCTAATACAATTACGACTTTTCTATAAAGGACAGTCGTGGAGCATCATTAATATTACTATTTCACTTAATCGGATTAGTAACTTCTGTTTACTTTGTGTTGTTCAAACGGCTTTTGTGAAAGATTTTTAGTCGGTGATTGTGGCTCCTATAAACCTCTTTTTACCGGCCACTTAACGCACTTACTTTCGTTTCTGAAAAATAACGCCGCTACGAGCGTTTTCGTAAAAGTAAATTGGTTTTCCATTCGATACTCTAATCGAATTTCTTTTATTGAGACATCTGTTTACCGCGTTTATCCCATTTTTATTTGTTTGTCTTCTATTGCTACGACTTTTAAAAAAATAATTAATATTTACGTTATATGCACGGGTTCGTGACGACGTTACGGCTTTAACGGCGACGTGTGAATTGGGTGTTTATACGTAACGAGAGCACATGTGGCGGAGACGCTTTAAAAATAATTTTCGAAAAATAAGAAGAAAAAAGAGCAGGAAGGAGATGAGATTGGAACAGGAAGTTCTTCGAAAATGGGGTGGATGTATTGCAAAGCAACCCGAAACGTTGTAAACTACTACAAGAGAAGAGGAAGCACATTTCGAGATATCATATAAAATATCAGATTTTCAAGTATTTCTGGCCTTTGCCTACCTAAAATAAAACGTGTGTGAATTGTAAAGTGCCGCCACTAGCGACATCTTGTCGAGTATCGGACCCTTGGGGGAACACTAGGAGGATAATCTCTGGAAGTGTTCGTCACATGAGAAAAAGTCGAATAATTTTACGTTGATGAAAAAAAATTCTCGAAGGTGCAAAAAAAGGAAAAGTCTGCAATATTTTCTATTTGCTGATTCTACCATTATTCGCAGCGTCCGCTTAATAAAAAGAAGCATCCATTTAAACACGTCCTTTCAAAATTATTTCCACATTGGCAGCCAACAGACGACTTCTGCCGACTTCAACTTTCTTAAGCAAACCAAAATCAAATTTTTAACAAGTCAGTAATTAAATCTACTTTGATTCCAGCCAATAAAACCAGGAGTTTTCTGATCACGTGAGAAACCGCCGCGGCATATTGTTCTAATCAGCTTCGAATTGCTGCTGGAGTAACACAATATCAGAATCATGAACTGGAGCCCACCGATGAAACGCTTATTTCTCAATCTTTGAAGTATCAACTCATAGCTTATTTCGGAACAGACGTTGAAAGATTTAATTTGTAAATTTAGAGACGGGGAAATTTGTCACTTGGCGTTTTGAGCAAATCATTCGAGCTATAAATTTGGACAATTTTCAGAATTTACAAGAGTTTTTAGAAGAGATTTTCCAGCAATTTTATAAATTTCAAGGAAGCACTGGAAACTGTGGTAAAATTCCCAAGTAACACCTAAGTTGTAGAGAATTTCAGGAACATGAAAAAATTTAATGGAAACTCCCTGAAGTATCCATACACCTTCTAGACATTTGGGGCTTCAACGACGTTTTGAGAAATTCGAAATTTCGAGTAACTTTAATAGTTTTCTTCAAACTTCAGCAACATTAAAAACCTTCATGTAATTAGAAGTACTTTCACCGAAAATTTGGGCTTCTTCGATCCTAACTAGTTTAGCGCGAATTAGCGTTACGACAGCAAGAAGGTCAATGATTCACGAAACACATTAATTAGCGTAATGAATATCTATCTTCAACATCGCGTGCGAAACATTTTTAAAATTACAACTTCGCCAATTGTAGCGTCCGTTACAATTTTTTTTCCTCTCTTGTCATTCATTAAAAAGTATCCCGACGAAAAAATCGCCTCCCACGCGCCTCCGGGCGCAAGGACGTCGAATTTAAAATTGAAATTAACTCGGGACATTATCCGCCTCGCACTTTTATCAAATTATATGCCCATAAACGTGCCGCCTCGTCCTCTCTCTTGCTCTCCTACGGACGTTTTCGAGCGAGAGGAAAAGGTCAACTGGGTTAATCCCGTTAAATTTATATTGGAGCCAGAAATCACGAATACGGAGCTGGAAGGGACCCGGGAGATATTTTTTAAAACAATTTTCACCGCTGGAAAATCCACAAAACGAATGCGCCAGTTTCAGTCTCGCTGAAATCTTTGAAAAAAGGCTCGTTGTGAAAATTTTCAAATACGCCAAATGAGAATTTTCAGAAGCTAGCTGACATGGGAAGTTACGCGCTGTGAGTTAATTCGATAATAAAGCGTCACGAGACGAGACGGAAATGAATTTAATATGTGTGTCCATGTGAGATCACGCGGACCTCTTCTCTGAAGCCCAATTAAAATTCCCAAGCACCCGACGTCGTCCATGCTTTGCGGACACGCGTGTGGCTCGTGTAATAATAATATTGTTTATACGTGTGTGCCTCGTGTAACAAAAATACTTTTATAAATATATTCAAGACTATATTGTAAAAAAAATACCATGCCATGTATAGTGTCTACCGCAGCAGGCACTATCATAATCTATTCTCTATATATATTCAAAACGGCCCTTAAGGGGCCGTCTGAGGCCGAGGTTTGAGATATGATCACTCTCTTCAAAAACCTCTTGATATTGATGAAACGTTTTATTCAATTCTCGCATCATTATTAGGAAAATAGAAAATAATGGAAGAAAGTTTGTGAATATTCGAAATAACCGATCATTTACTTTACACCGTTCCAATACCAACGCCACAAATGTTATTTTAAGCGTCCTTAACTTGTTTTCTCATTTTTTCTCAGGAAAATATTGACAAACGGTGTGGTCTTTCGATCCTCGGAGGTATCGACTAATCAATGTAAAAGTCGTGTAACGACAATTAATTCCTCAATAAAACAGGACTAATATTTAAACAGTTTCTCTTGTTTCGTATTTAAATCACGTTTTCATTTTATTACCATCTTACGATTGGCCTGACACCATTATACCCATACATTAATCGTTTAACGTGGAGTTACGATAGTTTTAAATAATATTATCAAGTTCTGCATTCAAAGGATGTCTTTTAATGTGAAGTTGTCCAGTGCTAATTGAAATGCAAGTAAAACATTGTTGCGATTACTTTTAATATGCCCACTTACAATTACGGTCGGTCAGTAAGTGCATTGTAGCAAGCTGAAAACAAGTTTTAAACATGTTATTTCTAATAGAAAAGTATGCATTAAAGTGCTAGGATGTGCAGGCAATATGCACCAGAAAAATTGCTAAGTAAGCATTTGTTTACATTATTTTAATGTAAAAGTAAGGAGTTTTGGGTATGAAACGCATTGGAAGACAAAATTCATAGTTTTCGTTGTGGTTCGAAAATTTTAGTGCGTTTTCTATTTTTCTAAAATAAAAATTACCAGGGATGTCACGGTTCAAAGTCTTCATTTGAGTGTGAGGACCAAATTCCCTGAGCCACCTACTCATAGGGGCTTATAGAACCCTTAAAGGAAGGGTTCATAAAATTAGATTTTAGTCCACTGGTGTTTTTGAGATTCCATGGAAAATGGGTTTTAAAACGATTGGATGGCTCAAAAATTAAGGAAATTATCGTTGAAAAACCAATTGACATATTCTACACAAATGCATATTCAAACGTGATTCAATTTATAAACCGCTTCAATTTGCCACACAATGGGCGGTTTGCACTCCTAAAAAATTATTTAAATTATTTCCAATCGACCGTAGTATGTACATATGACCACAATTGTCATTAATAACGGTGCCATGGAGAGAAAAATGTGTAAAACGCGTTTGCAACATGTTGCAAATGTTACCATGGAATTAATAAAAGCAACCGGTGTTACCTTTCCATTAACATCAACGCAGACTTGTTCCAGCAAGCAGAAAACATCATACGAACATGTTATTAATTATAGTTGCCCATTTAATGTTCATAACATGTTTCCTCCTTGCCGGAACTGACAAGATTGACGTGTACTCCAAACTTTCGCGGGTCGTCCATGAACGGCGCTCCCGCTCGGATTTAATTAACGAAAATTACTCGGGACACGTTCCTCGCGCGGGTTCGCTGATTTATGATACGCGAGACTGTCCGTTAAGTGTCTTGACAAAATGGCCGGGGCGTCATTAACGGGATCAACGAAACAAACAAACTCCGGCGAAGTAGGGACTTTATCTAGCAGGGTACACATTAAAAAATAATTAAACATTTCGGAGGGAAAAACGTGTCGAGATTAGTCAAGGGGGAGCCATTAAAGTTTTACCTCGGGACGTTCATTTGTTACTACAGGTTCCGTAATAAAGTCGAGTTAGACGAAAGGGGGTGTTTTATATCAGATGATGTCGTTACCGATGAATAAAGGGCGATTTACACATTTAGTCCCGACTGTCATGAGTGGCGTATTGGTAATGTACATACCTTGATATTACAGTTATGCTGTGCATATTTCTAATTGTAAAGCGTTTCTGGCATTGTGGCTTCAATTTGTGCCTGAGAGGAGAACTCAGGCGAATGGTAATTTATTATATTGTCAACGACCCGAAATTTTTGATCGTTTTTACGCTGGCAACCATAGCCGATCATATGGTCACCATATGTAACAGTATTTCATGAATCTGCACGAATTAAAACGCGATCTAATAGTGTATTGCACCGGATCTAGTTATTTTCCGACCTACGCGAATTAAGATCACGCATTTTCCGACCGCACTGTATCCGATAAACGTCGAGTACTTTCCGACTTTCACGAATTCGGATCGTGTATCATCAGATTGCGCGGTACTTATGGGAACGTGATTGATTTCAATAATCTTTGACAAAGGTGTAAATTTTCCGACCTACGTGGACTAAAATCACGCATTTTCCGACCACACTGTAGTCCTGGGAGTTCAAATGATCGATTCCAATAATCTCCGATAAAAGCGAGATATTTTCGACCTTCGCGAATTAAGATCGCGTATACTCCGACTGTGCGGCACTTGTAGAAACCTAACTGATTATTTTTAGTGATTTTCGACAAAAGTGTACATTTTCCGACCTATGTGGACTATGATCACGCATTTTCCGACCGCACTGTACTCATGGAAATCCAACTGGGATCGATTCCAATCATTCCCGACAAAAGCTAGAATTTTCCGACCTTCGCGAATTAGGATCGCGCATTTTCCGACTGAGCAGTACTTATAAGAATCTTACCGATTGATTTCAATGATCTTCGACAATATTGAATGTTTTTCGACCTACGTGCATTAAAATCACGCATTTTCCGACCGCGCTGTACTCGTGGAAATCAAATTGTGATCGATTCCAACCATCTCCGATAGAAACGAGAATTTTCCGACCTTCCCATATGAAGATCGCGCATTTTCCAACTGGGCGATACTCGTGGGAACCTAATGCATTGATTCCGATCATGCATTAGGCGAATCAGCAATTCGCAAATTGCTTTTTCGAAAAACCAAAGGAATAAGAGGTGCGTAATTCACGTACAACATGCGATGGTAGTCCTTTTCTTTTTCGTTCCATTCCATATCGTAAACGTGGATATATTCTAGAAAACTTTCTTCAAATTTTTTCCAAGATTATCCACACATAAGAAGTTTGCACGTTCTGATTTAATGGAAGTTCCGAAATTTCGCAATTTTAAACTCTCCACAATAACTCATTCACTTCCTACTTCACGATTTCGACCCAAAACGACGCGGGGTCATTTCTAGCCATGTATTTCCATTTAGGGCCGACTGGTATCCTACAAATCATATTCCTTCCTCGGCCGTAGATCATCCACTTTAACCAATAACCTCTAAACGGATTGATATTTATAGAGCTAGGCTTAGGTAACAGTGTAAGTAAGAATAACGACTGCGGGGGTCAACAAACCATAATAATAATCTCTCGGCATCTGTTCCATAAGCCGTTCCCCGTTCCTCCTTTCCTCTCTCATTTCGGTTTTATTTGTTATATCGGCGGAGTTAATGAAACGTTTAAAAATAGGAGAAAATTCAGTGCGCAGCACCCGCGCGCGCACACACAGGTCGGATTATTTTCGGCGCCATCGGGGATGCGAAACGGGATCGCAGATTATTTATTTTGTTTAAATCCACCACGAGTGTTTATACATTTTGTCGAAAATACTTGTGGTACATTTCCTCTCTTCGACTAAAAGTCACGGTACGTTCATCATATCTGTCGTTCCAGGTCGTATAGCACGAAAGGGGCAAAAGAGGACGAAGTCCTGGATCCGAATAATATCGTAGATAACGGCTATTACTTGGATTTAATCCAAGTAGGTATTAAAAAAGTTACGAGGGTATTAAGGAGGCACATCTCATTTTGCCATTTAAGAGAAGACTGGTGGAATAGAAGATAAGAACGTCGGCGTTATAACTTGATTGAATACCTTCAAAAACACATGACAAGACATTTTTTACCATGGTGAACCATTTCCTCAAATTCACACACAAAAAACGGTTTACATTTTTTTCATGATTACCGAATCGAAGGTAATATCTTTCCCCCCTATACATTAATTTTTAATTGCCCAATGTTTCACGTCAATTCGATGACGTTGATTTTAGTGAACGCTGACCACGTCGAAATCGTACGTTATTTTATAAATTACTCGAGTGGATGCCATAACTGAAATGTAAATCAAATGCAGTTCAGTAGGTAAACTTTCTATCGACCTTGATGTCAGCGTATATTAGATAACGCGGCCAATTAATTTTTTGTACATATCCTAGATCCTAGACCGATTTAGTTCGATAATCCTCTCATATTCGTTTTTATTTACACGGGTGGGAAACGTGTCTTATTTTTATCTCGAGTAAACAGCATTCAATAAAACTCAGGTTTGTTGATGTTTATTCTGGGGGAAGTCTCATATAGATGCAACTATCGCCGACGGGAGATAAATAATTGATGATGTAGGATTACCGTAAATATAACTCAAAGTATTGCCGTGAGAGATTGAAAGCTTTTAGGAGATTTCAGTTCGGGACATTTATTCACACGCGAACGGTTTTATGGAAGATTGAACTGGAAATTTCATGTGTGGACACGTTCGATATTTGTCATAAAATTTGCCAAAATGACGTCTTGTTGGTTTCCAAAGAATCTCAAAAAATTCGTCAACCGATTTTAACCGCTCGAACATTTTAGGACGATCGTGCAATCCCCGCAACATGGAGCAAACAAATGGTTAAAATAAAATTAATAATAATTCGCCATTACCATTTACAAGTTAATAGAAGTTTACAAGCTCCATATGAAATGTTTTAGAACCTGTAAATTTCACAAAAAATTCAGTGGTCAATTTTTTTTCAGAAAACATTGATCTTGATCAAAAAGTTTAATGAAGCCAATTTTGTCCTTTTCAAAAGTATATTTCTGATGCTTGTATTTTGTTTTTATGGGGTGAAAACTTCCCCTTTTGACAAAAAAAAATTAGAAACCATAGCTTCAACAACATCAATCTATAGCAACATTTCATGCCTTAAACTCCTATTATTAGAAAAATTAGTTCAAAACACCTTGAAATTTATTAATGGTACAATTCTAGTGAATTAAAACTCTATCATTAACAATGGTAGCATTTCGAATTTACTGCAACGTATTGCAACCACTCCTTATGGCGAGAGTTGATTTTCAACACCTTGAAAGTTTTTAATAGGCATTTATAATTATTTATGATTTATTGCAACGTTTCATCCCATACAAATCGGCGTTGCTTTATAGCATGCTTTATTATCGAACATAAAACTTATACGTATAGCTCAGAAGCCAGTTAAAAAATTATATAAGGACCTTAACTGAATACAATTGTATTAAAAAGTGCAGCGCCAAGGCGTTCTACATAAATAAACAATGTTTATATATGGACAATTCAGTTTTCTCAGCAACCACAAGTATGATCATCGTTTTTATTTCAAATTTGTTTTTCTGGTATTTTTAAGTTAATTTTCATACCAGTGTCATTACCGTAACTCCATCGAAAGACAAGATAATAGTATTGCTAAAAAAAAAAGATTTCTCCATAATTTTTGCAAAAATTGTAATTTATTTATATCATTACTTGGCTAATATTTTAAATTTAAATAACTTGTTTTTTTTTTTATTGTAATATAGGTTTCGTAGAGTATATTTAATTAATAAAAGATACATCTCCCAACATTTCTCGAAGTCACAAAATTGTTTGAACGTAGGACTACACGAAATAAAAAAAATTGGAATACTTCATAAACTATCTGAAATTTGGCACCTAAGTGAAAGATCCTTTTGATGCTTGTAACTTCCCCATTTAGCTTTTTTACTTAGGATATGAGCAAAAAACTGAATTTTTCACATGAAAACAGTTCATTTATCCAGAGCGCAAAATTAGTTTGCGCGTTATATTCAGTTAAGCTCCATAAAATTGCTTCAAGTACTGCTTACTTTTTACAAATACTTATTTGTTGAGAATGGTCCAATTTACGTGCTTCGAAAATTCCACCGAAAAACGCCATTGTAGCTTCCTTAAATTTTAAGATATTTAGTAACCTCCAAACCCATTTCGCTAAACATTTCAAAGGCGACATCGTTCTTAAACATGAATTTCTCTGAAGCCTTCTCTTTGGAGGTTTCGGAGTTTGAAGGGCTTAACGAAAGTGGTTCTCACACTAATTTAAAATCAAATAATTTTTACCCTAAAGAAATAAAAAAGAACCAAAATTTCCTCGCAAAAACAACTAAATTTTTAGTTTTTGAGTAACTGTGAAAAAAAGAAAAATAAAAGATATTGAAAATTATTTCCAAATCGCTCAAGCTTGTAGAACGTCTTAATAAATTACAAACCCAATCGATTACATCATTTCGTGATTTAATAAAAATCTGCTTTAGCTATTCATAAAATATTGAGTCGGAACGCCTCGTTTATTACAAGTGCCGTAACTCACGAATACATTTTCCCGAACGCTTTACTTCGTAATAAAAATATACTATACCACTATATTTTGTTTGAAAGTGAATTGTGTTCGACCTGGCAGCCGATACGTACAATTTCATTGGCACCGTGCCAAATACCTTTCTTTTGTGCCAAAGTGTATGGATTAATTTTTTTCGAATTTCATATCTACCGTGAAATACGACCAACAGGTGGCAAGCTCAAAATAAGCTTTTACAGGCCCAAGAAAAATTATTTTACAACGAGAAAACTTCTAAAATGACGTTAGTTAGAACCGACAGAACCTAGGTACATTTCCCTCCAAAAAATTTCAATTTTTATCAAAATATCGGTTTAATTTTGAAGAACAACGTACACACCGGGTAATTAGTGACCTCGTGCCATGTCGTCATTAATGTATGAATATCTGCCACTGACACATGATCAATTAACAAGTAATAAAGGCTAATTATGACTCAATCAACAGGTGAACGTATATTTTCGTCTCGAGCGTAAGTAGACATGAAAATACACTCACGTTAGATTAAAATTTCTGGGCAAATGAAATAAAACGCTAAAAGGTCATAAGACACAATGAGAAACTTTAACTATCGATTCAACGGTTTTAATATCCGGCAAGTTTACGACGACGCGATGTAATCGATAGTTGTCGTTATTCTTTGTTTTGTTACTGTTGTTATTATTCATTTCTGTGTTATCCAATAGATAATTTTATAAAAAATTACGATCATTGGAACAATTAAAAGTTTTAGTAGTTATTAACGTCAGCTAATAGAAAGTTCGATTTTACTATGAATTTATGGTACGAGAAATTGCTTAAACTTCAGTACTGAGAAATCACAGAATTTGCACAATAGGTTTTGTGAATTACCTGTATACAAAAAATTTCTCTTCGGATATTTGGTCATCGGTGTTATGTGTAAAGATTAGAATTCTAATCTAATTCTT
Source organism: Cryptocephalus primarius (assembly GCA_963576515.1). NCBI lineage: Eukaryota > Metazoa > Arthropoda > Insecta > Coleoptera > Chrysomelidae > Cryptocephalus > Cryptocephalus primarius. Next base: position 25,200,265 of record OY754937.1, on the reverse strand, counting down.
ATTAGAAATCAGGCATAATTTAAAAATGGATTATTCCAGAATATCCTAGAGGCGAAATTTTGGATTTAGTAGACAACTAGAATGTTGTATAGTATACAATTTATTTGGGTCTGGAATACACCATAACGATAACGTCAATACTAGGATAACTTAGAACACCCATCAGATATGGCACGTGCTACATACTAGGTTCCACTCGTCATGGAATGTGCTAAATGCAACCTTATATTAAGGTCCTAGAATACCCGAAGAGAAAAATTTAGTCAATAGCTAGAATGTGCTAGAATTCAGAATTCATTTGAAGGTACTGCCATTTTTATTATTCGAAAACCAAGGGCACTAACTTCGAATCGCATGGCGCATCTGCAATGCACATCTGTTAAATTGAATTTATTTACAATTCCGCGGCATTAGATGCGTGTTGCAACGTTCGCACCTCACGTGCAGCTAATTGCCCACGATATGCTTTTGCACGTGCGGTTAAGTGTAATAAACTGAATATTTCGTCAGGGAAATGGGGTATTTGTACGTACTTTGCGCATATGCGTGGAAGCACAGACGTAAATAGAACGTTCTCGTTTTTGTTTTCTGTCTCTCTTTACCTTCGGTTAAATAAACGATCGAACGTGTTTCTCATCGACATAAGTAAACAATGTAAGAACAACGATAATAACTTTCGATCGGGAAACGGATACACATACAACGTACATGGCGAAAATCACGAGTGGCACCAAGTAATTCTCAAAATAAATCTCATCGCCGAATTAAAACGAAAAATATTCTAGATTCTATTTGAGACCGTTTAGAAAAGCCAAGTTTTCCATGGACCCCGGAGAAAACTTCCTATTAAGTAAGACGCTATGTCATTTGAGGTTCTGGACGAACTTCTGGACTCTTCCCTAACCTTATGAAATTATTTGGAACTTCCCTAAACAATACAGATTTCCTTTGGAGACAGTTTTGGATGGTGGACGTTCTACGACTTTTTAGCTTTAACTTTCTTATTTAAAAAGGTTCGAAATTTCCATAACGCTCCTAAATACAACTTTAAACCCATTCTGGCACCCTAAAGTAAAAATCCTCTGAAATTCTAGAGGTATCTTTCGACAAAATTCCTAATTTTCGATGTTTAAAATTACAATGAAAAAGTCTTCAGGAATTATCTGAAAGTATTTAAGAAAATATAGATTTCCCGCGGCGTTCAGAGAATTTAAAGAAAAATAAAACTTATGCAAAATTTCTAAATTCCATTTCGTGGCAATCAATAATATGGGATTCTAGAACTTTTGAAACATGCATTTTAGACTTTTTCTAATGTTTCGATTAAAACGTAACTGGACCTTCCGTAGATCATCTAGATTTTCTTTGACGACAATTTGGAATTTTGAGGGTTCCAACTTCTATAATGATCCTTCTACTTCCCTGAAATTTTCCAAATTGAAAAACTTGATATTTCCATAGACCTATTTTGATTGCAAAATACGTTTTGACCTTCCGAAATTCTAAATGTCCAGAACTTTTCTTCAGCATGTTTCGGACTTCATTTCTAATGCCTGAAACCATAACGAGTAAGCTTCTAGAACAAAACTAAGACCACTTAGGAAAATATAAATTTTCCACAGTCTTTGGAGGATTGACAGAATTTGAAACTTCTAAAATCGATTTTAAGGCACTTTCTTGTGGATCTTTGAAGCTCACTAACACATGGAACCGTTAAAAAATCCTACAAACCTTCTAGGTCTTTAGGACACTATGTCAAAGTTTGAAGAGTATAAAGCTTTTGCATACAGAAAACGGTGTATTTATAGAAGATCAATATTGTTTTTTTGTTATCTCAAACCCTTCTATGTATATCCAAATCTTGAAAACGATATTACGAGAAAAGGAAATTCACATGGTAAAACGCGCACGGGTTTTTTGCATGCACCCTGTAATTATCCCGAAAATTTCGGTTTCGAATTTCTGTCGCAGTCGTAAACACCTTTTTCCTTTTGAATTTTCTTGTAATATTTCTCTGTATTCTTAATGACGAGAATTTTAAATATGAATACTCCGTATGATTCAACGCCTGGAGTTGGTATTAGTCATTCGGGTTGGTTCTTATTTATAATTCTTCTGGATTTAATTTTGAGGCAATTTTTCTAGTTTGCAGTTTTAGGAAGAACTTTTAGAACCTTTATTCGAGATATTTTAGACATTCAAGAAACCTTCTAGATGTAATTTTAAAGCCAATATGGCCTTTCATAATTCTGAAGAAACTAAACGGAGCTAAGAGTATTTAAAGATTTTTCAAAATAATTCACACCACTACACTAAATCGAAAAAAATTGATTGGTATAAAAAATCCGGTATATATTTTTTTTGAATAATTCATCAAGCAATCAGAGTACCAATTAGGTATTTCCAATAATCACGGATTAGACTGGAAACCGAACATTATCGGCAACGTATAATCCGATATTGGAGTGGTCGATAGGCAAACAATTTCCATTGCGATTTATCCATTAATTTGAATTTCCTGTGCATTATTAGGGCCATTTACGTTACGTAACCGGGTAATCCGAAAACGTGCAATCGCCCGGCGGCAATCACAAAATTATACTTCGTAAAAGCTATTTCGTGGAAATAAAATTTTAACCGACTTCCACATCTCACGAAATTTCTCGAAAGAATTACTTTAAGTAGCACATCGCATACAAGGAACGCGATACAATTTTACTTCCTAATTCTGCTGCTTAAGAGATCAAAACTTCTCACCGTCACCTCCGCCTACACTCGCACATCTCCAGAGCCATGAACCCGTGGTGCCGTACAAACATCGTCCAGACTTAATTTATACCGGGAACGTATAATTATAGAGGATGCGAAAAGTCCGACCCCCCTGCGAAGAACTTTAAATTTAGAACGTCTGCGTTTTTCCGCTTCTCTCTTTTATTCCTTTTAGGATTTATTTTACTTGGACCGAGTCCATCGGGTTAATGGGGATTAGGGAGAGCCGAAACGGGGAGAGATCCGATTAAAACGTTACAAAAAACGCGGTAATAGAACAGAAAATTTATGACTGGTTAACCAATAGTGGAACAGTAAAATATCTGATTCGAGTCGCTGATGATAACTTCAAGGCTGCATTTACTTTTGCGTACCTTACAAGGCAATTGAGTAATTCTATATTCGGCTTAAAATTTAAGCTTGGTTTAAAAAGTAAAACTCGTTGTCGCACCGCTGTTTAAGCGAAGCTTAACGATGGCTAAGCTTGACATACAACAAAATAAAGCTGGGCTTAACGTTAAGAGGAGTTTAGTAAAGTCAAATCGATGCAATCGGGCGTTAGCCATCTAACGAGATTTATAGATTTGATGATGGTTACAGAACCGAAACTTGTTTGACGAATTGAAATCAAATTTAAATCGTAGGTAATTAGTTCAAAATTTCAACTGAGAGAAAAGGTGGTAAAAGAATAAAAAATGGTTTTTGGGTAAAGAGTGCAAAAGTGTTTTATGGAAATTATACTTGATATTACAGCATGCGTTTCGAAATTGATTTTCCTGGATTGTGTAAAATTTTTCTTCCAATTCTTTACGAAACATCGCCTTTATTGAAGAAACATTAGAAGTAACTCGAAATTTTGGAATCGGTCCTAAAATAATTCCCCGATGGGCTGGAGACTTGAAACTTTAAAGATAACTTAAATTCAAAACTGCACGACAATGTACTACTGGCTCTCTAGTTAGAGCTAGGAGCTAACGAGAACAGAAAAAAATGTTACAAAAATGTCTGTAGCAACAATAAAAAAACTTGTTATAGTACATGTAATGACGATGTATAATGACATAACGTGACATATCAAAGTGGCATATATTAACCACATTAGGTATACAATATTAATCATTTTATAAAGGAAGCATCTTTATGAGTACTCGTGTTGTATTTTTAAAATTAATTTTGAAAAAAATTCGATAAGGCATTCAATGTATTCAAAAGCAAAATTAGTTTCCTGGGTTCTCCTACTGAACAGATTTATATCTTCCAAAGTTAGAAGTATTACAATTATTTCTCATGTGATTAAATTTCCAAATGTGCACTTTCGAAAAATTGTTCTTAGTTGTATTTAAAAAAAATCTATATTGCAAATTTATTGTGTAAAACGTCAACTTTTTCGAAATTTAGCGTGTTGCTAATAATTGATCGTGGACGATTGAACGATACAAAAACACCTATTGAGCCATGAGCCACTTAGTGTATGGACAGTTTCATGGAGTTAACAGTAAATTGTTTTGAAAACTTTGGACTCTTAGTAAGTTGTAACCAAATCAACTCGTGTAGCAAACAAAATTAAAAAACTCACCGTTCTCCGACTGTTTGTAGTCTTTGTCACCTGAAAACAAGGAAAAAAGCAACGTAAATACCGTTTCCAATAAAACGAACACCAAAAAATCCTCAAAGCTCACAATTCAAAAGTAACCCCTTTCATAAAACACTATATCCACCGGTAACGAGCCCGTAAAATATTTACTCTACGTCGATCCAGAAGTTTGAAGGTAGTAAATAACCCGCGTAACTAAACTCCAACTTCTGTCAGACGCATAAACTTGGAACACTCGAAGCTGGGTCAATTGATGATTCTTCTTAGTGCGACCTCCCTTATTGATCTTTTCATCCAGAGCAGTCACATCACCTATCTCTTCGTCGACGCCTGCATTCGGGTTAATTAGCGATGACCGGGTGTAATTAATTAGATCAGTCGTTTCAATGAACTTATTAAAGTGATGACGAGACAAAGGAGGAGATTGAGGAGGATCTCGGAACGAAAGAGTGTTTGTTGTTACAGGTGAATAGTTATTAAAAAAATATCACAAATAATTTCAAACTTCTAATGGGGATTTTGAAAGAATCCCGGCTGGTACGTTTACAAATTTGCATTTCATATTCAGGGGGAATTCCTACAAAATCATTCCCTCTGGTAAATTTAAACGTACTGCGCACATTTCGACTAAGTAACCTTACAGTCGTAAAAGTAAAGTCTTTACGAATTCCCCACAGTACAAATGGTGCACTTTCCAAAACGACCCCTCCTTTGAAAAAAAAATCCTGTATACGACCTCCGTTATCTCTATAAATAAAAATTCTTTTGTGTCTACTTACAAGTATCTTTTTTACTCCTTCGAACTTCTGACTAAGCGCGCCTCGATCGCAACAAGAGAAATAAAAGTGTTATACACGAGAAGGGATGTCACTTCGTATGCTAAGTAGCCCAAAAATGTCGAAACTTCGCCGATTCAGTAACATGTGAGGAACCCTAATGGGCGATAACGGCGAGAGATTTAAACGTGCGGAGACAAAATGGAAGTACTTATCGATATTTTGAAGACAGTGGCGTATTAACCAGTGCGCCACGAGTAAGAAGCATAGACAAAAAAATTTTAGGAATCGTGGGTTCATATGAACCTGGTTTTGGTTGATCAATGTTGTAAAAGAACCTATAAAACCCTCCGTGCAGTTTACACTCAAAATAGAAACGTTTGAATCCCCATACATTTTTTAAATTTAATTTTAAATCCTTTCTGCCGTCCCAGAATTTTTTCGGAACTTTCACAGTTTTTCTTAAGCATGATCCAGACTTTCTATTGCTTGGAATTATAAGGAGATAGCGTCTAAAATCTATTTAAGCAAATGTAAGAAAATCTAGATTTTCTCTGCACTCCCCGAAGAATGACACAATTTGAAACTTCCAGGTTCGATTTTAAGGCACTTTTAAAAACTTAAAATCCCAGTGAAACGCCTGGAATCTTCATAACGTTTAAATTTAAAATGTTTGGAAATTTCAATAAGAACCTAAGGAATCTTCTAGATTTCTAGATACATCTAGATTCGATTTTAAATCCATTCTGTCGTTAAAAAAATCTCAAAGAACTTCCTTTCTTCAGCATTATTCAAACTTACTATTGCTTCAAAGTATAATTGGATAGCTTCTAGCATCTATCAAAGAAAATTTAGTTCTTTAGTACTTAGTACTCTTCCAGATTCTATTTTAAAGCACTTTCAAAACTTTAAAAACACCAGGAAAATGTCAGGAATATTTCTTTTAGAATCGTAATGGTAATGAAATTATTTGGAAGTTTGGTAAATCATCTACAATTTCTTCAAGAGGTACTACTGGATGCTGAAAGTTCCATAAGAATCTATGGAACAAGTTACACACTCTCGAATTTCCATGCACCTTCTAGATTCAATTTTAAACCCATTTAAACCCATGCAAAATTCTAAAGGAACGTCTATACTTTTTCTTCAGCATGATTCAGACTTCTACTGTTTTAAATTATAACGGGAAAGCTTCTTGAACCTATGCAAGCCCCATTGGGAAAATTTAGATTTTTCTGCGGTCCTTCTAGATTCTACGTTAAGGCACTTTTGGCGTTCAACGTTCCAGAACATTTTATTCGTGACCCCTTGTATCTTTGATCTTGAGTTTATGGAAGAACTTCTAGAATCTTTATTCGACATACTTTGGGCTTTTTGAAACTTTAAATTAAAGAAATTTTCCTTTCAAAACCTTCTCAGCTCCAATTTTAAATCTATTCTGGTTTTTTTAATCAAATTGTGAAGCATTAGGAACCGTTCAAACCCAATCATCGTTTTTCCAAAAACATTTGCAACCCTTACTGTTAAGAAATTAGTCAGAAATTCAAGGAAAAAGAGCCTGGCGGTAGTAAACAGTACAGGAACTATTTAAATGTTCCCCTTCGCCCCCAATAAAACCTTATAACTTTCAGAGTCCATCTTTCCACCCTCCCTCGACCGTAAAACAACTTTCGACAGGAACACGTGGCTCATATAATGTTTCTAAAAATAAACGTTCACCAAATGAAACTTATGAAGGAGCCCCCTCATGCCCTGTTCGGCTGACGTTGATCGAGTCCAACATATATACCGAGGGGATGCCTATTTCGGCGTCCGCCCGTGGATTTATCCAAAATGAAACTTTTTCATGAGACGAGGAAGGTTCATACGTAATCCAGGATTACGAGTGTCTCTTGGAACATTATTTAATTTCCAAAATAGCGACTGTCAAGCATACAAAATTGTTGTGACATACATACCAGGTGATTTAAAATTAGGTCACATGTACGAGGTAACCAGTCGAACATGAAACGGGAGTAACGTTATTTTAACATTGAAAGGCTTTTACTGAAACTGGGCCTTCCGTCAAAGGTACCGTTAGGGAAGTAATTGCACATCGAACTAATCATAAATTAATGTGAACGTAAAGCATTCTATGAAACTGTCGATCGATCGGATCCCCTCGAGTCGGTTTAAATTTTTAATCTATTCTGAATCGTAAATGCGTTGTGATATCGAACGATTTTTAAAATGATCGATTTCACAGTATTTCGTTTCGCTAATAATTCTTTACTATAACGTATGTTATAAATCCTTTTACGGGGAGAATGTCTCGATTTGACCTTTTAATAGGATGCCTTTTATTTCATTAGCAAACCGAAGAAACTTTCCCAAGACCGACATTATTTGCATGAAAAAGACGTTCTTTTGTCTAGACTTTGAACCGAAGTTCCGCTATACCAATAATTAGAGCAGGCAGTGCTTGATATTCCACCCATGAGTCATTCTGAAACGACATCTAATGAATAAATGTAAATCAATTCGTAAGACGTTCGTAAATATTGAAATGGGGGGAAATTTTGTTTTAAACGTTTTAAGAAGTTTAATTCTGGGAATATCTGCGAAGTTTTTTGGACACAATTATGATTTTTTGGGTAAAAACCCTCGCTCGTGTGGAATTCTAGATGATTTAGTGTTTCTATAAGAGCCACTAAAATTTTCAGCAATTTCAGGTATTACTTGCGTTAAAAATAATTTTTGGTGGTTTCCAGAACATGTTTGAATTTCAAATCAGGGAATTTCAACAAGTTTTCTCCAGTTTCCTCTAAAACAACGATTTCGATAAGGCAGTTCGAAATATATCGTAAATAAGGTCGTAATTTTGACCCCCTTAAAAAAATCCCCAGGAAATAAATAATGCTATATGTACTAATCAACTTGAAAATAGTGTCAAATTATAGATGATGTAGTATTGCTATAAGAAGTGACTAAAATTTTTAATAATTTCAGTTATATTCCACGCCATTTCCTTGAAAAATAACATACAAAATAATTCTTGGCGGTTTCAAAGGATATTTTAAGCCGACACATTGAATTAGGGAGGGCTTTTCAACATTTTGCTGGACTGACTGAATATGAATATGAGAAATAAGGCTGCTTTCGATGTATCCTCATGAATAAAAATTTCCACAGCAATAACGTTCCTTATTACAACAACGACAGAAAAAAATTTGTTTTGAACGTTCTATGAGGATTAATTTTGGAAAAGTTTGCAAACTTTTGGCAACCCCCTTCGAAATATTTGTGAGTTTTTAAGTAAAAATCCTAAATTCCAGGAACTTCCTACAACTTTACTCAGTACATCAAAAAAGTGCCAAATTGTAAATAATTGTTAAAATTTACATTAATTTCGAATAGTTTCTACATTCATTTGGGCAAAAGCAACAAACAAAATAATTTTTGACGGCTTTTTTTGAAAACCCAAAGATTTTAAGTCAAAACTCTGAACTTTCACAATTTTACTCAATAATTTCTAAATAATTTAAAACTGTAGATGATTTAGTGTACTATAACAAACCACTAACAATTTTTAACAATTTCAAGTACTTTCCCGCCAAAAATAGCGCACGAAACAATTTTTGGCCCCTTTTAAAAATACTTTGTCGATGATTTTTCAACTGTCAATTCAACCATTTTCAGCAATTTCACTACAATTTTCAGCAGAATAACACAGCTTGAAATACACGACAGATCACATTACAATTTTGTCACTTTTCAGGAAAGTCTGTCAATTAAAACGAATTCAATTTTTGTAAAGAAATCATCCCTGGATGACTTTCAACTCCCATTTCCAGTCTACACCTTCATTAGGTACGGCCGCCGACTCGCTATTAAATTATTTTCCAGGCGTTGCGGACACGCGACTCCGGCATCGATCCGGTCCCAATGGCGATTAGTCATTACGGTACACGTCAGGGCTTGAACTAACCACCACAAAAAAGAGAGAGAAAGAGAAAGGGAAAAACACACCGCGAAAGTCTGGAAAGTCTCGCCCAGTTTTATTGGACGTTTAATGCAACTCCCGCAGAGTACATCATCCATCATCCTCGAGGAGTGTTTATTGCGGAGTATAAAAGAGGGAAGATGGATGATTTTTGAAGACAAAGGGTGAACGGACTTAACACGGATCTGGGAGTGGAAGTTACTGCATGAGTTTCGTGGGGGGAGAGTGATAAAGCGGCTCTAGTGGATGTTACGAGTTCGAAATAAATCGGAATGGTTTTGTTTCACTTAACGAAAGTTGTATGGCGCAAACCGTATGTTTTATTTTTTTTATATTGTTACGACAGGGAAGAATTCGAATGGTTTTTCCATTGGTACTCCATTTCGTTGCGTTAGTATATTCTTTCATTATAACATTTTAGTGGCTGCAGGACGTATCATAGGCTACATTGACCAGTTAGAAGATAATTTGAATCACTTATCACAACGCCAATAACGTGCGCCTTCGCCATTTCGTAAAGTCGTTAAGTCGTTCCATAATAAACTGGTAAATGCAATTTGATGCTAAATTGGATAAGTTTTGCGAAAACGTCTCACAGTTACCTTAAAATAGTTATAATTGTTCTAATGAACTGAATAAAATTGCTGACCCGATTTTTTTTTTGCTACCTGCCTCCCGAGTCAGGAGTTTAATGGGGAATTCTGCCCCTCTGAAAAGAAGTTGGTTTCCCACGGGCATTCCGGCTAGAAGTGGAAAGTTTCAAGACAATCCAGCCTTCTGCCTCTCCCAAATAAGTTTGTAATTGTAAAGGGTCTAGTTTCGTCTCCTGGAAAGAATTTTCACGTTTGGAGGGTTACTCCATTTCTCATTCCTCAAAAGAGAATTGAAAATTCCACCTGGACTCTGGATTTTGAAGGGGCTTGGCACAATTTATTCGATCATATGAGGCACAAGTGAAGGTCTACAAAAACCACTAAATTTTAGGAAAAGGTCCTAATAACGATTTGAAAATAATGGGAACTAGAGTCAGGTAATGGAATGTGACAATTCAAACTTAATTTTCTTCATAACAACGCAATATGACAAGTTTGGCGCGCTGCGAACCGATTGGGTTTTGCAATGGCGACTTTCAAATTTATTTAAAAATTTCGCCATTTAATGAACGAAAGAGTACTTAAATTAACGAAATGGACAATGTCCTTAATTCAAATAGAAAACGGCAGACAAAAAATCAGCTCATGCTTCCTTACTGTTTTTCTTATGTCTGCCATAATTCGCCTGTCAATCTTGATCAATAATAAACATTAAACATGCTCGTGAGGTTTAGATCAAAATAAGTTAGGGAAAAATAGTTGAAATTTTCAAAACTTTTACCCGGTTAATGTGCAAACTACCTGCCAGTTGTGTATAAGCTATTTACGGTACAAACTTGCAAACTTCCAATTAGCAGGCACAAAAAATCGCGGAAATTTTCAAAATTTCACGCAACGCATTGAAATCGAAGCACATTAAACGTTGGAATCTCATCTGCGGTAACTACGAAATTTTCCAGCTTCCCGGTTAAGGCCGTACTTAATTAAACGTGACCGATATCTAACCGTGTTAGGTTATCCCCGGCCCTCCATTGGTCGATAAAGCGCGTCTTGTTGGAACAGCTGTTACTTTATAGCCATAGCCTGTTGACCCATGACACTCCATCCATCGTAGCAGCTGCAACCTCTCTACTTAATATACCTGCCGGCTGCCATCCCACTTGCGGTCCATTTTACGAGGAGGTTTTGGAATTTTTATCCAGAGCCGAGCTACTCCCTACTAGTGGGAGAGACTTTGGAATTCCGTCTGCACCACGCGGGAAGAGTTTTTCAAAGACGAAAATAAAATCTCAAGTAGCGCGAATCAGAACGGCAGAGGCAGCAGAGCCTCACATGGAAAATCACCAGGATTTTATTCATGCACGTTATAGTTTTAGATTTACCTTTAGGAAAGTTGCCAAGTAAAATTTCAAAGGTGGTAATTTTTTAATCTAGCGTACTCAATATGTTGTACAAGTGCCATCACTCTGAAACTTTCAAAAAATTTAAATTTTTTTGTTCGGGCGATGCCGTATGAGTACTGCAAATAGACTCTGGTCCCTTACCTCAGAAAAATATTCAACGCGCGCAATGGGGTCTTAACATGTAAGCTGGGCACAGCCCTTTCCCGTTGACTTAAGCCTACCCGATCGAGGTAATTCACCATAGGTTTCTATATGCATCAACAGATTTCGCTAGTAGCATTCGATGGCTTAGAACGCCTGAAGTTCTAACACTACTCTAGGAAATAGTGCCAGCCAAGATATAATAACATGGACAATTTAAAACAAATTCAGGCGACAAGGAGGGTTGTAGTTAATTCAACTATAAATTCTTAAATTTTGATCATAATGCACAATAAATGCTTTGGAACTTAATGATAAGGTCGATAATGGTTGAAAATACAAAATGTCAGTAAAATGCACCCAAATCCCACAATTCAAAATTTCAAATGTTTTTGATGGTAAAAGGCTGGTCCCAATTGACAGCGATAGAAGGAAGCTTAACTTAACTAAGAAAATAAATTAATAAACCGTGTAAAAAATTACTTAGACCACATTTAGTAAGTAAATTAACTTAGGATCATTTTGCCGCAACTATTGGACTAGAAGCCGATGAAACGTTACAGTATCTACCAAAAAAAGTTCCATTACGTACGACACCGAACAAAAGAGAAGAGATACGCTTAATCAATAAGCAGAAACTTCTGATCTGTCCAATCAAAAATCCCAATTCCCCTCGTAGATCAGACGTCGCCGTCGCCGCCGCCGATTTTATAAATTCAGCTCGTCGCGCCGGAGTATTTCCGTATCTCACGCCGTGCCAATGACTAATACATTGCGCCGCCCGAAATTCAATTCCCGTTGACCGAAACGGAAAGAGAGAGGACCCATTTTATCGATCAACAGGAGGGACGCGTCCCGGAGAAGATTAACTTTAAGATCGATGATCTCGCCGAGGATTTTCCTCGTTTACCCTCGCCTACCGCGCCGTATAAACGGAAACGCAATCGGTGAAGAAAAAATTAATTAGCTCCATCAACGGACAAGAAATTTATTTAGCCGAAGAGGTGTCCGGATTTCAGTAGCTGAACAATGCCGAAGGAATTGCATTTTACTCTTGGTATTTACTATTTGTATTGAATTTACTTCACTAAGATACCTCTTTCACAGGTTTTATTCTTTTCAGTCAGTATTTCATATTTCATCCGGTCTACCCCTGTGCTAACGGTTTACCTCCTGGTTTTCTACTGATGACTTTTACCCATTCTGCGTAGCATCCATACTAAAAGTTTTGTACCTTTGCATCATTTTACCTTCAGGATAATTGCGTTCACCTTCCGTTGCCTCGTTGTTTCAGATCGCGCATTTTCCGGCCGCACCGTATCCACGTGAGCTCGATTAACAGCTTCCGAACGTCACCGGAAAAACCACGAATTTTCCGATCTTCGCAGTTAGAGATCGTGCATTTCCGACCGTACCGAGTCGTGAGAGGCTAACTAAGCGATTACAAGTGTCACAGGGAAAAACACACTAAAACAGGAAATTATAAATAAATATTCATCTTCCCCTTGAAATATTTTTGAGTCGAGTCGAAAATTCGTATTACAATTTTTAAAAGCTGGTTTTGTGTTAAGTTTATATTATTATCTTTTTATTACACTTTGGTCTAATTTTCTGTACATCAAAGCCAGCTTAATCATTAGAGCAAAATGTACTTTCTACAACATATGTACTTAACACTCGTATCACACGTTTGGAGTACTCGATATTGATTTCTACGAAATCTGAATGCACCATTTTCCCCGAAAACTTTTATCTTCAGACTGTCATTGTAATCCCAGAGTATAAACTACACGTAACTTTAAGGCAGTAAACCCAGTAAAAGCATTATTGTTATTCTTAATAACTCGAAAACCGATGTAGGGCCAGTTACGATCGGTCACAGCCCCTTCTGTCGTCGTCATCATGAATGACCACCGACGATAGGAGGGCTCCTTACAAGTGATATTGACAAAATTCCAACATTTTTAACTTTGATATGAAAATTCTTCCCAACAGAACAATTTACAGCGGTTAATTCGCCAATTAAACGACGGGGTTTTTCCAGTGAGCGGCAAACGTAGTATTTCTCGTCCCCTTTTATCATTGACGTTATCGTCAGGGCATAAATGGGTCACTAGAATTAATATGTTTGCTGGAACAGTCTCATTAACACCATTACTGACGTCACTTAGAACTGAATAATAACCATTAATAAGATTTTACGTGTAAAACGTGATGGTGAACTACAATATTTCAACACCAGTTCCATAATATTTCCTCCTTTTATTTTCGATCGATCAATCCACTTTAGACTCTCATAAAAAAAAGCAATCGTGCCGATCAAAGATTGTTACGAGGTAAGGGCGACATACAATATCCCGCAATCTTTTAAATTTTCGTTCTTGACACGAAAACCTGAAAAGCGCCCAGATAAAATGTGTATCAGTCGAATAGTACAACGTTACGTTTTTTCGTTATCTCTACCGCATTTTACGTTTTAATTTCTCAACTACTTTATTATTTCCTATATACGACCCGATAATAGCCTCAAGGTTGTCTAAAATTGCATTTTAGGTAAGAAACTACAACTTTATTTACCCGGATTGTGTGGGTTTCCTCGTGTCGAGCAAACAGCCGATGTAATCATTATTTATCTCGAGATAAAAGTAAGGTTCCCCATCGACCGATCTCTCGTAATCCTGAATCCTTTTTGCGAGACATTCGAGAGAAGAGGAAAAATAGAATTATCTGTTATACATTAAAAGTTGATGACCTTCACTATATAGCAGCTCTTTTGTTATAAAATGTCGGCGTTGTGCGGTTAGATGATTAGGAATCACCGCGAAGTGCATCTGCATAAATCCGGCATCGGATAAATATATAACGTGTAAATAGATATGAGACGCAAGAGCAACAGACTCGGACGCAGAGGTCGATAACGTGACGAGTAGTCTCACCTATATGTAGGGGGACGAGAAGCATGAACTTTTTGAATTCGCCCGGTACATGGATTAAAAGAAAATGTCATAACGTCGAGATTCTTACTTCCAAGCCAGTCGAAGTGGATCAGAAACAAAAATTTAATATCTCTATAAGGCGTGCCCTCAAAAATTTTGAAAACGAAAATATAATAACTTAATCCAGAATCAATACGAAATACGAGAAGTGAAGGGAGCGAGCCCTACAGAACGGGAGAGCTTTTAGCCCAGAACGGCATACCTTAATGGACCTGTTTACATTTTATCCCGAACGAATTATTGAAAGGGGACCGTTGAATCGAGCAGGTGGAATGATGACGCGTGGTCGATCAGCGAAAAGGCGAGTGATCAGAGAATAGGAAATTTTAAAGCGAAAAACAGTTGTTCGCAGGGTGGAGAGCGGAGAAAACGGGTGTAAGCTCGAGACATTCCGATGGTAAAGTCACTCGGGATTTGGGTTTAAGGAATGGTGCCTTTTAAATATGACTCAGTTAAAATTAGAAGAGAAAATACGAAAACGAAGGGAGTGTTTAGAGTTCCTATTATTCGAAGGGACGTAATGTTCGTCAAACGGCTAATCGTGGTCCGCTGCCCACAGAACGACCCCCTGAGAAGTACAACCCCGGGGCGACCCTGCCCTAAGCCTTTAGACAGGCAATCGCCGCCCAATTAAACAATCACGAGAACGAATCAAGTTGTATTACTTAGATATCAGATAGATATCAATCAGTATCACTAAGAATTGATCGTAACAACAGATTATCCTCAATTCCTCGTGAAGGAGTGGAGGAATAAAATCGTAGTTTGCGTAATAAATTAGTAATGAAATATGGGCCTATAGCAGATGCAGACTTATGCAGCGACTCTATATACTCTCCTATCTCAGTTGAACTTTTCAAAAACTTTTCAACGGGCCGTATTTCGTCATCAATTATCCCATGGCTAAAATACCAAGTATGTTATAAGTGAAGTGCGAATTTTTACCAAATATGCCTTAAGCGGCATAGGTACTTTGATTGTATATTTACATGAACGTACGTGGTTCACTTCTTGTGCCATTATGACATGACAATAAATATAGATCTGGTTGTAAATTATCTTTTTCTACAAATCGTCCTTCAAAACCTTCACCACGTACGCATTCGTTACGCTGCTCGTATGCTAGTAGCATTAATCTTCGGCTTCGCTGAACTCAATGCAACCGTCACGTTTCGCCCTCAAAAAAATAACGTTCCAAAGGCATTCACGATCATTGTAATTTCCCTAAAACTCGATCGAAACTCTCCTCCGCCCGAGCTGGATTAGAACGAAACATTTAAACGACTAAATTACCTCAATTACGACCGTCCAACTGAAACTAATTCCGTTTCGAAACGATGATCGAACGCCGCCGTTAGGTTAGGTAAGTTCTGCGTTACGTAAAGGTACTCTTCGCGTCTGCGATTAATTAATTACAATTATTGTCGCTTGCCCACGAGTCTTACCCTACATTCTACGTACGACGAGGCGAGAGTATATAAATTCGAAAGGATTGACATTTCCACTTTTTCGCTAATCGACTAAGCGGTGATTCATCGCCGGCGTATGAGTCAAGGCGTCGCGTCGATAGGAGTACATTTGCATGAAGGAAGGAAAAACAGATCGATTCGTAGTAGTGGGAGAAGAGGATGTGATAGAAATATCAAATCAATTAGGTTTGTTCCGTAAGCAAGTTGTTATGCTTGTTATGAGACGCAGGTGACACGCGCAATTTCACGTGTAGCGCAGGGCGAATTTAAATTTGTACAGTGAGAAGGATTGCTTACGATTCCTCGAGAATTCTATTAGTTTTTCATTCATAATGGCACAAATGCAAAAAGTAGTAGAAAACTGTGTCTGAGACCCTGCTCCAGACAGTTTCTGTCTGACGCAGTTCTGCGCTGCCCTATCCTGCGCCTCTATGCGCTTAAGATTAACTATATAGGAGACTAACGGTCTTATTCATAAATGCACATTAACGTTAAACTGGGTTTAGAAAGTGTTTCAATAAGGTAACTATAGTTACATCCATGTTAAGAACACAAGGACAAAACCGTAGTTACATCTGTCAAACACATTTAAAGCTGAAATCCATTTTAGCGTTAATACGAGTTTATGAATAAGAGGGTTAAACCCATGTGCGCTCAGAGCACTGAATGTTGCCTCTGCTTAGTACTTCGGGTCCCTTCAATTGATGTACAACACTGATATCAATATAACTGTTAAGTTATCTCAATTCAAACATGGTAGTAAGTAAAGGGCCGTAATCTTTTCGATATTTCTAAGATTGTCATGAACTAATCGAAATAACCGTAACCGTTTTCTATGACCGTTGTGATTTCATATCGGTCTAACAATTCAATTGTGTTGCGACCTGTAGCAATTGTTATGAAGTGACGCTTACTGAATTGAGTTGTTCCTATCCAATTTCTGTAAAAACAGTCGCAGAACGCTGTTTCAGCTATTTTAATTGCGCCTGTTCCCCATTAGTCAGTAACAACTTACTTACAGAACAGACACCGTTGAACGGCAGCTGGTGACAACTGATACAAGTCAAGCATCTATCTCTGTACATTTGCCATATGATACCGTGGCATTATTTCGTTCGTTCGATGAAGAAGTACGTTAATTAAACACCTCATGAATTTTAAACACGGAATCCCATTCGAAGGTAGGGTGAAAGCGGGTCGAAATGCAACACGAGCGCGAGGCGTACAGACTCGTCTCTCTAATGAAGCAAACCCAATTTCCGTTGCATTATCGCACCGGATCTCCCTCGAACCCTATGAAATCTCACCAAACGAAAATTATTCCGGCAAAACGCGGATATTTTCGCTCTAGGAAATTACACAAACGCGCTCGGGCAAGGATCCGAAGCGGGCGTTATAATGGATTACATTTGAATACTAACGAATCCTAAACTTTCATAAATTCCCACACACGCGTACGCCTACAAAGGGACCTCTTTAAATTCGTAGGGGGGAGGCGAAATTTAATTACCATCCGAGCTATCTTTTCCCGAGGGATTACGTCTAGGTATGCGGAGAGGTAATCCGATGGCAAAAGTGCCAATGAAAAATTAGGATGGTATTCAGGAACGATACTAAAATTTTTTCTTACCTCAGTAAAGATTTTCCCTAACTTAGGCGAGGAACGATTCACATTCAGAGATCAGACTTAGAAAAATCTTGGCTAAGAAATATTTCAAATAAGATTTTTCTTAACTATGAAATATTTGAGATACAGTTATTCCTAACTAAGAAAACATAACCTCCAACAACCTATAATTGTCATTGTTTATATTTGTTATCAACAAATGTCTTTAGTAATGTAGAAACGGTACTCCTTCCTCCCCTCAAAATTAATTATTAAAAGACTCGTATTAATGCTGATAAATAGTTTTACGAGAAGTATTTTAATGTTAAATTTATGATAACCCCATTTTAAGACTTTATCTATCAACCAAATAACTGATTCCCTGTAGAACCAGATACTTTTCACTTAATGATAGTCTTCCTTAAAGTTGTGCCAAAGGAGTTGCAGAAATACGCAAAAAGAATGTTTTCAAGAATACCTCACTTTCTAAGCTTCTAAACGATGCTCAATACTTTAAAAACTGACAATGGTGTTAATTATTTCGATTCAATCCAGACTTGAACAGACTTTTTAGACCCCAGAAGAGAGACTTAAGTATGTATCAATTGTACAAGAAGTAAATAAATCCAACAAATGAATGGGCAATAGTTCCCCAAATGCGGGGATGCAAGACACTCCATCTGTTCATGATGATTAGGGCTTGTAAAATATGCAAGCCTTTAACTTTTTTGTATATTTTTGTGCTTTACGAGTACCACTGAATACCATGGGTGTTATGTTATGTGGCGGGAAGTGTAAAAAGTATCCAAAAAATCCCTACGCAGGCCTGATAAAATCAGATATCCTGTGGAACGGTGGGACTCGGGATACACTCACCTTGAGTCACAACGTGGGGGGTGAAACATTAAGGGGGTATAACAGTGCCTGATGTACATGGTTCTAAGCCCACGTTAAACTATATACAATTAGCCCTGGCAGCAGAAAAAATATTTTTTATTTTGTATTTTACTTTGCGATAATACAATTTGATTCGTCCGCTCTGTTTCACATATTCTCTCAACCGGCGAGAGGGAACTTATACCGGTTATTAATAACGTCGCTTGCGAAACTTTTTTAATATACAGATGAGACTTCGCGAAATTATAATTAAATTATCGCTTGTTATATCGCTACATGGGAGAGGGGACGGAAAAAACTTGATACAAAAATGGACCGCCTCCCAGGTTCCCCGAAATAATAATAACATTAATCGGGGGGCGTTACAACCAAACAAGAGAAATATAAAAAAGTAGAATAGTAACACCGTTTCTGAAATATCGATGAGAAGATTTCTGGAAATTTTGGACTCTTTCTAATCCACAGCTGTTAAAATATTTTCAGAAGCTTCACCTTAATCTGAAACCTTCTCGTTCCGTCCCTTTTCATTCCCCCTTCTTTTTAACTTCCTTACATTATTCATGACAAATACATGTCTTAGCTAGAGAGAAGGAGAAAAGGCAGGTAGTGAGAGTAGGTAGTAGATGTGTCCCAAAGATGATTTTACACCCGTCGACTAATGGAGCGCATTCAGGCTCTAGCGAGGTCTATCTCATTTATTCATGGCACACGCTGATTCAAAAGGAATAAATATCTGACAAAAGGAGGGAGAAAGGAGACCTATTGAAAACCAGTGGCGCGGATGAAAAAAAGTTTATCTCTATACACTGAACCGTGGAAGGTGTTCAGACCTCCTTTCGCGTAAATTTTGCTTATGATTAATGCGTAGAGAAGTTATGATGTATTATGTGTAAAATGTAACAACTTTTTGAATATTGAAACTGTCAGGAAAGCAAATCGACGAAGTTATAGCTTATCCATACCTTTAGTGTCTCATTATATGTTATTTTGTAAAAGGCAATAAAAATAATTAACCTTTCTTGAGAATACTATTGTTGAAGGAACAGCGAGGATTGTAGCCCGTCGTTCATCGAAGCATCCATTGGAGGGACATAGCCCAGTTTATAGAGCAAAAAAAAGCTATCTTGGTAGATAAAATTTAACAGCAGGCCCATTTTAACAGGTTTTCCAAGTTTTCTCGCTGAAAAATGCTCCCGATCGCCTTTTAGAAACGCTCATTTTGAAGGTCTATTAATTCTTTACAAAATCGTCTCTACAATCTATTTTATTTCCGGCAATCATTTTCATGCTATGGTGAAAAAACAGAAAAACGGCCATTTTTTAAAAAAATTTAGCAAAAGCTCAAATCTGTCTAGATTTTGGGTTTGTATCATCTTTGATCCATTTAAACAAAGTTTTTTTGCTCCGTCTGCTGTTAAATTTTATCTACCAAAAAACTCTATAAACTGGGCTAACAGAGTTCTTTCAAGATTCGCAATACCGACCGGGCTACTTTTATCATTAGGATTATTACCCATCAGTACGTGGGGTTGCATAAGTCAGACACTAAAGATATGGATAAAGTATACTTTATTCAAATTTTAATTATTTTCGCTCGTGATATATCGTGCCATTAAATCAAGGGCTCATTCGGCAAATCACTCTTTTAAATTTGGAAACACTGACTTTATATTTCCTGTCAGCATTTCATTATATTTCAAATAAACGACATGAAACTATCGAAGTTTCAGTTGCGAAAACTTTGGTTTTATGGTGCACATGCAAGTATTATCTCTGGGCATGTCACACCTGGCTGGGTCCCGACAATAGACAGCCAGACAGACTGTAAAAGCAGGAATATAAAACAAAAAAAGAATCGATTGTCCGAGGGCGATCCCCCCTTAGGAATAAATTACTTTGCTTAACAGACGGTGTCGAAAAATACGAGACAGATGCGCTTCACGAATAAGACTTCTAAATTGCTTTAGAATTCACGACAAAACGGCAAAACTCTGAGAAAACTACAGAATGCAGAGGAATTAGAGGAGAAACTCCCGCAAAAATAGGGGACCAGAAAGCAATTCCGCCGCCATTGGAGAAAATAAGGGACCAGATGGACGTCGTCTTGAGACAAGTGACGTCGTCTTCTATATAATATTAAACCGGATACCGTGGTTGTTTCCTTTTACATCGCGCGACCGTTTCGTTTCTTTCTTTTTTGTCGTTACTGTCGTTCCTCTGACGTAGTTTCGTTGTTGTTGCGCTCTCCGTTGAACGAAACTTTTTAATTTTTTCCGTTAGGAGGACGATTGTTTTATTTTCTTTCCCGCCGAGAGAGAAACGGAGGTAAACGCACCATAAACGACGCGTAAAGGCCGAAGAAGAAAAAGAAAGCATGAAACGGTTCTGGTTTAGAGTTTCTTCCTGCTGAGCCGAGATGAAAAAGTAAAGAGAGTGGAAGAGAAGTAAACTGTGACGAAGAAACTGTGCAATGGATTTCTATAGACTTCATCAAAATTTTTGTAAGGACCGAAGGTATTAGTGAATTATGGCAAAAGTTTATAGATTTTAAAGCAAAATATCCTGTACAAATAATGTGCGCTTTTAATATACCTACAAAATGAATTATTTTTTTGGCAGTCAAAGGAAGAAGTGTCTTAAAACTTTAATTCAAACTCAATTTGAGTTTCTGAAGAACAAAAGATAAGAAACAGAATTAAAATTGCTTTCAACTTTGAAAAGTTTCAATTTCAATGATTCCCCAAAGAGGATGAAGCAGATAACATTCAAGAACCAGAAATAAAATTGCCTCAATCTAAGTTCATCAAGAACAACAGCAAAGAAAAACGGATCAGATACGAAATCAGTTTAAAAATAAAACTTTTGTAACTTAAAAGGCTGAGAAATCCAAATACTTTGAATTAAAATTAGCTAGATTTGAGTCTTACAAAATAAGAGCACATATCTTACCATCAGAACTAAAATTGATGCACTTGATAGTTCAAAGAGAAAAAAAGTTTGAACTACAACCGATCTGAGTGCCTGAAAAGCAAAAAGGTTAAGGATCAAGAGAAAATTCCCAAAGTACGCCATGCCATAATTTAAACAATTTAACACGAGTCTTTTAACACACGTCTTTTAACGATCACGGTTACCTTGCCACTGTGACTCATCCTGTTTGCAACATAAAAAAAGTATGTGGCAAAAACATTTACCTAACTGTTAATCTCCGAATCACATATTCTAAGTATATTAATAAGCAATATTGCCGGTTTAAGGAGACTGAATCACCGTAGGACAATTAAGGAACATTCACATGTTTATGACAGGAAATTCACTTAGAACAATGAGCAATTGTCGCTGAATCACTACCGTGTGGTGTACGAAAAAGTAATAACCAACTCAAAGGACAAAAAGGATTGTGCTAGCAAATTACGGAACAGTTTATGTTAGCTTTTCAGGCGGAATTAAGGCGAGAATTTCAGTTTTTGAAGTTTCCTGTGGTTGTTATCCATCTCAAATGCGGTCTAAATATTGGTCTAAGTATTTTGCTTATGTATTGTAATTTCTTGTTCGGCTTCGATCATTTGGGCATATTCAGATTATATCAAAATAATACAATATATCTAAAAACAATTGTGTTTACAAAATACGCCTAAAATTTCCCGAATCTACATGTACATGTTACCAAAATATTCGGACGTTTAAGAAAACAAAAAGGTGATAAGAGAAATTCGAAGAAATCCACCAAAATAAAATTTGTACAGTCTATCAAGTGTTTACATTTTATACTTCAAACATTCCCATCCATTTTCCATCAAGAACAAGAAAACTCGTACAGAAAAATAGGTACGCTGTTAAATTTAAGCAATAGTACAGTAGGTATAAAAATAAAAATAGAATCTTTCTTTTACGACTGAAAGGTAATCCTACATTGTTGAATGCAAAAGACAGTCAATGACCAAAGTGAAAGAAAACCCAAAAATCTGGGCTTCTAAACTGCACACAGAATTTGAAAAATGTACTGGACAAAATCTTTTATTATTTATATTCTATTCTAACGAGGAAGCTGCGACTCAGATCCAAATAGGTTATGAAAATTCCCCCACGATTACTTTAACCTTAACCCAGTTGAGAACGTGTGGTGGTATTATTTAGAACATCAAATAAGAGAAATATTTTCAATGGAGTTTAAAAAACCGTTAATGGATGAGTGAAAAAAATACCAACTTCATAAATAAAATCGTGTGTTGGATGCCAAAACATCTCAGATGTGTTTTGGACCAATATCCGAATATTTTTGCTACACTGTACAAGTAATGATACCTTATTTTTGTAAGCTAATCTGTGAACAGGTATTTTTAAAACTGCATTGTTAAAAATACAAAATATTTGAAAATGAAATGTTTATTCTGTAAGTGTCATTTCCACCAAGTCTAAGTAATCGACTGTAGGTGAACGACTCAGAGTTTTGTTCTTATTTTCCTTTCAACTTTAAATGCGAAAAACTGTTATTATTTATATGTGTCGACCTATAAACTTAAGTGTTCTTACTACAACAATACCGCAACTGTAGAGAAAGTTGTACAGACTTGAAAAATGAAATAAATAATGTTTCTGCTGGTTTAGGAATATTTTTGTTCCTACCGCAAATGAATGAAACTAGTGTTTTCGAGAAATATATTTATTCCCACTCGTGGAATATAATTAGCGATTTCATTGAATCAAATGCAATAATTATCTATCTATACGGACGAGATCAGAACTACTGCTTCGAACGGATGTGGGTTTTCCCCATTTTTCCTTGAACTTGTTCTTTACAACATTCATCATAGTCAATATTCTATCTATTAACATTCAAATCATTTATAAATCGTGCACATAGCACCATGGGATGTTTCCACCTAACATCCTGGGATCATGAAAATTAAATATTGTTGTGAGATAACCTGTATTGACAGTTAATAATGCTACTTGATCGTTGGGTAAGGCGTTGTAAATTCTTAACTCTCTTATTCATAAACGCATTGAAAGTGTAAAACGGCTTCAAACCCGTTCCAATAAGGAAAGAAACACATTCTAAAAAGTATTTTCAGCTAAAATCTATTTCAAAGTTAAATAGCGTTTATGAATAACATCGTTCTATAAGTGATAACGCTCAATAATACACCGAACCCGACTGTATTTGCCGTATAAGCATAATCCGTATCTGGTTATTCAGAAAGTCAAGAGTCGCTACGGTATATTTGGGAATATACTTTATAATTAAATAAATAATGTAATTTTTAAATTAGAGACTTAAAACCTTGCACCCATGATTGGATTCTATCGCAGGCAATACAAATTAAAAAAGTTAACCGTACTCATCATTCGACTTAAATCTTTTCAAAGCCAATCGTTTATAAGTTACGAGTTATTTTTAAAGCAGAAGCACCAACCGTAACACTTCCGAGTTTAAATAAGTCTAGGTCAATCACAGGCCATAAATTAAATATTTAATGGATATGGAGTGGGGGTATACTTTAGTCCTTACCTTTGTTCGTCAAATCTTTGGAAGTAATTGTACAAAGTTACTACAAACGATTGTGTCAATAGTATACTTTTTTCGAACGCACCTTATCTACAAAATTGCCGTGGACCAATCACAACAGACCCTAGTACAACAAAACCAGTCGACAGTAGAAAACTTACTGACCGTTATAACAGACAAATACTTTCATTTTTTTGTGATGCACGTTATCTACGAAATCCAAAAACTACCCAGGGCCAATCGCGACCCGTGAATTTGATCATATGGGAAGCATTTGTGACATTTCATTGGCTCGTGAACTTCTATAAGGAACGCAGCAGCGTTGACCGCAAATAAAACCAAATAAACTCCCGACTGAGTTGCCGTACTAGGAATGCAGTTACGAGTTGTCTCAGAGCCTCTTGTGACCAACAAATCGAAACGTACGAGTAAAACTGTCGTTACCCCATCAACGAGTTTATAAACAAAACATAAAAAAGACTCACCGTATCGTAGACTCTCGGTCTCTTCTCCACGGGCGCCTCCGCCGTCCAGCAACAGCACGGCAACGAAGTAAACAAAGACCACAAACGCGGCCATGGCGGCGACACAGCTCCACACACACCAGCGCTAACTAGTCCATGTCCATTGTCCACCTCCGGACGTATCACAGCGGACACCGAAAGACCATTCAACAGCGTTACGGGCTAGACGACGACAAAACTCCTCGGAAGTCGGACTCGAACTGTTTTTGTTTGCCGTTTTCCAGCGGCTTGTACGAAGGTATGGGGAATCGGCCGAGGCGTCTGATTGGTGACCGCGACAGCGCCATCTGTCGAAAAAAATGCGTGAGATTGGAAGAAGCGAGCGAGAGGTGGTGGTGTCAGGCAACACTTAATACACAGCCATTAAAGTTGATTTATATAAGCAATTTGTTGCTAAAGAGACAATAAAAGTGATACAATGACAATATTTCCAAACAGATATTGTTCAAATTGCTCAATACCTAAGCCGCATGTCTATGGTAAATACTTCCTGTTGTGTGTAATTGCTTGAAACTTCCGTAACCAATCTAAGAAGTCTTTGATGCGAATTTTGGGTGCTGAAACATCCAGAAGAACCTTTGGAATTTTTGGTTTAGGGTTCTCTGAAGTGTTTCACCATTTAACATTAAAATTGAAACGTTTCCTACAAACTTTTTAAAAATTATTTGAACAAAATGTTAAACACAGGGCCGTTGTTGTGTTGTTGAACCATTATATGTCATATAAAAGATTGAAATGTGTTTTTGACATAGTGATGTGTAAGTATAACAATTCTATTGAAATGATACATGTAATACCTATAAGATAAGAAGAATCAGTAGTTGGCCTGATATGAGGCATCCACAGACAAAATTACCAACCATTTCACAACAATTTACCAACCGTAAAGGAAGTTTATGATAACACCTACTGTACACTAACTAAAAATGTTAATAGGGTTTAGTAAATTACAGACCCAATCGGTAGTATCAAACATAGCAACGACAGAAGCTTACTTGGCATCGTTTCAAGAAATCAGATACTAATTTTTGTGACTCACTGATTGGACCTGCTATTACAAACACAAAAGATTTTTCTGCAAAATACGAACAGAAATTACAATTCTGGGAGTCCTATGCACCGGAGAAACACAAACTGTAGTTTGAAATGACGCCATCTTGGAGTCTTTTCAATACTTCTACATTTTTGTAATTCAGATATGAATTGATCCGAAAAAACAATTCAAAAACTAAAATTCAGATACTTCTAATCATTGGGATAAGTAGAAATATTAGTATATAATAAGTTGATAGAATTAATGCATGAATTGAAACCTGAGTACTTGTCTTTAATAGCTATTACTTTCAAATTCAGTTAACTTAGAAATCTCTATTATCAGAACTTATAAATCTCTGAATAATAACTCAATCAGCAATTGCAAGTACCAGAAATCGTTTTACATGAGTAATTAACTTATCTTTAACATTTTAATAATTAAACGATCTACAAAGTTCACTGACCTCTAACAGACGATTTCGTTTTCGACCCTTCGGCATCACACGTTCGAAATTAACCCGGGTTTTGATAACCAGAAACCAGAGAATAAGTTTGCGCATCGAATGAATTCAAATGTTTGAATTTATAACCGCTCAAACGAATAAAAGTCAAATAACGCTCTTCGACGCCACGCCACCACCAGAACACTTGCACTCAAATGGACGACGGTACAGATAAGTTCCGCCTACCGCGACTAGAAGGCGCTGTGCTGGTCCGTCTATTGTTCTATTCGTACTGTGCCATTGGACCAATTAGGAATGGACTAGACAGTAAGGAAGATATTAGAAGGGAGAATCATGAACAGTGGTCTATCTATCTCTCTCTAGCCGCGAGTGAGAAACAAGAAAGCTAAATGAATCGAACTTGAAATTTCAAATGTCACGTTGATACCGCTATGCAATACACAATACTGTATTAAAAATAATTATAACTTCAGCCACTATAAAATATTGTACCATTTCATACATTTTTCAGTCAATAAACCGCCGTACTATGTGAATAGTCTATCAAATAAATCGAATCTAAAAGCTTTCACGTTGTTGGTGATATGCAACACACAATACCAATTTATGATTTTGAAACATTGTTCCAATTTACATGTTTATTGAGTAATTAAATGTTTTATTGTTGGTAAAATAAATCTAATCTGAGACTGTAACACTTAAACTTTATAAATAACTCATTGTGACACTGTTGCACAATACACAGCTAATTTAATTAAATGTAAACTAAAGTAATGTCAATAATTGAAATGAATTTTAATTTAGTTGGAAGTTAAATTAACACTTTTACCGAATTCAAACTGAATTATTATAGAATATATGTAAATGACTCTGAACTAAATCAAACGTGTTGCCGAATTTTAAATAAAAACTGACTCAGAATTGAATTGAACCAAATTAACTCAGATTTAAATGCAACTGTTGTGAAAAGCGAGAAAATCTAATGAATTGATTTCAACCACAATCTCGACTGGAATAAAAGCCTGTAAGGATGTGCATCACCACCATTTATTTCCTGATATTTTTGTCAATTACACCTTCAACTCTATTCTTTAACAGTATTTTGGATTTCCTTACATCAAATTCTTTAACTACATCACCGAAACTCTCCTTGAGATTTAAACGTGCCGATGGCACATCCAAAACGTTCCCTTCTCTTGATACTTTATTAACTCTGGGTAGTACAAATTTCGGTTTAATATCTGGCAAACTACTGCGAGAAATTAATTTCTTTTCGTGCTTCCCCTTATCAGCACCAATGTTAATTCCTGGCGCATCAGGTCTGCGATATTTCACCTTCTTAGATTTAATTACTTCAGAATAGATTCCTGTCATTGTTCGATTACTTTTTTCGTCAACTAAAGCTGGTACGTTGTTTGAAGAATTGATTATATTATTTGTAACCAATGCGTTTGTGTTGTCTTGAGAACGATTCTCGCATTCTCTATCAGCCGCCGCATTTTTGTCCTTAGACAGTAACGAGAACAGTATTAATTTCAGTTTTGGTATTGCATAGAAGTACATAAAGAAGCTCAGCAAGTAACTGGGAAATATTACGCCAAGGAAGGCAATCAGAAATATGTTTCTAATCTTGTAGAACGCTGAAAAATAAAGGAAAGCAATGAAAATCAAAACAAGTTTTGCTACAAGTACTTGTAACTTCTAATATAGTGTGTAGATTCAAATTTGGAATACTGTTTATTCCAGCATTGTAACGTAAAAATATATATAAATGAATATAACACATAGTGACTTTGATTAAAAGAAAAGTTGATTTAAATTTAAAATTATACAAATAAATAAAATTTACTAATGTTACTAACAGTTTGGATCTCTGATAGGACCACTTAACAAAGAACCACCAAATCCTGGTCCACTACAAGAGGGTGGTGCGAATTTATCATTACAATGGCACTGTCCTTTGTTATTGCACCAGCCGTTTCCGTTACAATTTCCCAGGCAAACTGAAAGTTCCTTCGATAACTTTGAAGTCGCAGAGCAATTGACCTAAAAATCGAGATATCCTAACCAAGTCTTTAATCCTCTAAACTAATCGCACCTCGAGATCATTGCACATGCTTGTGGTAGGTAAGATGAAGGAAGTCTCAGTTAGCATAGCTAACGAACATCTAATGGCTCGACTTTTGCTCGTGAACGTCCTACCAAAGATAACTAAAGCCTTAGAACCAATGTAGAATTTTTCATAATTAGAATCTGTACAAGTTACAAAAGACTCTTTCCTGAAACAACATGATGAATCAGCAATTCCATTATTGCTTACGCATTAAACTCACGTTTCGCCACAAGTAAACTCGACGTTTTGAAACTTGTTCGAATCGCACGAATCATCATGATCGATCTCATCAATACCGACGATATTACATTCTTCATCTTTGTAATAGTCAGCGCCTTTGGACCTTTTGCAAGTCTCTGTCTGAGGACAGAAACCTTGATGGCAATACGTCTGTCCATCATTACAAGTCTCTGTGTCTACTTTAAAAGTATCAACCGGACAGTACTCGGTCACACCGTCACAGGTCTCTGTCAAGTCACATTCATTTTTGGAAGGTCTACAGATAGTGGCAATGCGTTTAAGTGTACAAGTCTAAAAATATTAAGGAACTAAAAGTGAGAATATGAAGCGAAGGCCAAATGAATTAGTTTGTTCGAATTGTAATGGAAATGGACAGTGTGAAGGCGAAGGTATGTTTGGTAGTGCTTTAATGGGCGGCTCTGTTCGAGATTCGATTGGTTAGTGGCATAAGTAGGCTACTAAATTGTTTTGTTTTTATATATTTGGCTGATGAATAAATTTGTGTTATTACTACACATTTCATCACAAGTACAAAGCAAATCTTGTTTTAATTTTAATGTAATCGCTTTTTTTTTTCATTCAATGATTCATTCAAATTGTACAAAATCATCAGATGAGTTTGGATTATGAAGTCGAAGAGTTTGATGTTAGAAAATCCAAAATTTCAACACAAGCAACATAATAAAAAGCGAAATGTAATGTACAGTAAACACGCAGGAAGCTTTTACTCCAGCATCATTGAAATGCAACATCATTCTTGTTAAACACCGCCATTTTAGGATAGCTTACCTGGAGATCGCAGCACTCTCCACTCGCACAGGTCGAATTCTCAGTCAGCAAACAAGTATTACTGTTGCAACAAGTAGTATTGCAAGCGAACACACCGCCACAGTCGCATTCCTCCCCAGGCTCGACGACGTTATTACCGCAGACTGGTGCCCCAGAAAATATAGACTTCGGTCTATTCTTCAGGCAGTAGAATCTACCAATGCTGTCTTGGGTTCGTAAAGTGTCTATGCTGCAAGAGGAGAAACTAATAGTCTGCATACTCCTTGAGGCTATCATTATGCATTGGGATTCGGGGCAGGTACAGTTCGGAAGGTCGTTGTCGTGGGATAATCCTAAAAGTAGATAAAATTGTGGATGTCAAAAATAGATAGAGGATAGAGAGAAATAGGAAAGAGGATCTACTATTAGAAATACTTTTTGGGATGTTAAAGTAGCTGTCCTGGTTAGAGTAGCGAGAGAAATGAAGTTAATCGTAAAAGTGGATGACTCACATAAAGAGTCGTCCTTGCAATTAATTGAATAAATAAATTGGATGTGTCATAAGGCGATTATCTAAAGTTACTCTTTTTTATTACTTTGCCCTTTGTTGAATAACATACATTTTTTTCATCTCTAATATTCATTGTAAATTTCCTTCATATTTTTAATATATTATGTATTATTTTACTATCTAATCAGCAACATTTTCAGAGGCATTCACTGCGTACAATATATTAAAATAGTCAATCTTAGAGTCTCACCGAGATTGTGTCCCATTTCATGCGCCACCGTAGTAGCCGTTGACACATAAGTCGACAGGTAATCATTTACACCGACCGAATTACTCCCACACACCGCATTGACATAGGACACCCCTATTCCTGAAGAATGAGTAGATACAGCACTGAAAGTTAAATTTAATATATATAATAGTATAAAGAGCAACATATTTTTTCAATAAAGCATAGTTAAGAATAATACCAGTCACTAACTCCTACTTTCAAGCCTAAATTTTCAACACGAGACTACGTTCCAAGTTTTGGCTCTTAACTACTTGATACGAATGTATGTACAGTAGGTTTGTTAGGTAGAAACAATTTCTGTGGATTACTTATTAGCTATTTTTGGTTTGGTAATTTACTGTCTATACAATCACTATTTTCTGCACATTCGACTCAAAACGGTAGTCTCACAGGTTTTGCCACCATTAAGTAAATATTTACTATACTGATTACTTAAATTAGTCTAACTTTAAAGTAGATTTTTATGAATGTACTTACGATACGAGCTGCGCTGAGTCATACTGGTGAATCGGCCAAATGTTGTCCCGAACGTAGTTCCTGAAGCTAAGCAGAGATCTGCCAGGTGCCAAATTGATCTCGTCCTGTTCAGACCAAACGATCACTCCAACCAAGACAACAAATATGTTCACTTTTGAATAAAACTGTAAAAGTAGCAATTGTTAATACAAATTTCGGAACCTTACCATCTTATGACTCGCCCCATTGACTACATTGGCGATGGAGGTGGCGTGTAAGTAAGACTTCAAAGTATCGCTGCCCAACTGGTTGTGCGCACCGTTGTCCAATGCTAGCACTAGCTCGACGTAGTTGGCGGGTTCTCCTTCCTCTCGTATTGACCGTTTTTGGCGGTTTTGCTGTACACAGAATATAAAGACAAATTATCAAATGAGAACCTTACGATATTAACAATACTAACATTAAAAGTTAACAAATCAGTCGTATCAACTACGGTGTCATCCACTAAGCTGTAGTAATAAGTTCCTTCTTCTGCTTTCTCTAAAACATATTCATTTTCATCGTTCTTGGCAATATGGTAATAATATCTCCCATCAAATATGATTCCGCTTATACCATCACACGTCGACATTGAGATCCATGAATACTCCACGTTTCGTATGTTTCCGAAATATTGGCAAAAATTTAACTCCTGAAAGACAAAACCATAAGTTGCACATTAAATTATGACTCATATTTCTTCTTACCTCAATTCTTGGTTTGTCATATTTACGCTGTCCATATTCCTGGTAAGCATGAAAGTAATCTATCGATATCAGTCCTTCGTTCAAAATCAGATCTAAAATAAACGTCTCATTGCTGACCACAAGTTCCAATTTCACCTGTTTTAGGTGGACGTTTGCCTAAAAAGCAATAAGGTTATTATTGCAACATTTATATTGCGATGAATCATTTACGTCTGTTTCGGTAGATAATATATGTCGGTTTTCATCTGGATGATAAATTTTCACTGTAATAATTTCCTTCAGGATATCCGGGAATTCTGAAATTTCCAAATATTTAAAGAAATTGCAACTTGCCAATAATAAAAATGAAACTTACCGTCGCTTCGTGTGTAACCCAAAATTATCAGCAGAAACAGGGCGGTTGATACTGACATTATATGAAAGGAAGACGCATTGCTACTGAAATTGTGTTTCAAACGGCGGTTTTTTAAAGAAGATAACAAGCATTACTTATCGCGAAGTCAAATATTACTAATGTGTTAAGCGATAAGACAATAATACGTGTTTACAATAATTTTATGGCAGGTGTAGCAGATTTAATTACCGAGAAAGTACACTCATTTGGGTGCTTTTTGGGGAAGTTGAAAAAGTGACAAATAGAAAAGTTGTTGTTTAATAAGAAGTTCAATAACAGTACAAAATATTTAGATGAAAGTGTAGACGTAGAATGTGGGGAATTAATTATTATAATTAAAATTTGTGTTATTAAACGGGGTTTCGAATTTTTCAACGAAACTTATCAAAAAACAAATAAAATATAATGTGTAAGAATACATATATGCAAGTATTCCAGGATCATGTATCTTTGTAATGAACTTATTATGGAAACGTTTTTCCAGGTTCTTTAACCATTCTTACTAATTAGTAAGTTTAATTGGTGATCAAAGTGATCCAATATTTCCTTATCCTTGTCATCGATTGTAAGTTTGAGTGATGACATTCACTTTTAATAGAATATTGATCAAACTTCTGCGATACAAATGAATGTAGTATAAACGTTTTCGTATTACAATGGAATTTCAGCTTCAAATCGAAAAGAATATCGTCAAAGAGATTTTGAGGGAGTGCCTCTCGAAGCGGCTCACACTGAAGGAGAATTTCCTGAGCTACGTCGTAAGTTGTGTCAGCGAAAACGTTTGGGGAACTATTTTCTGACGTTTTGTAGGTGAACCTGTTATTGTTAGACCCGAAATGGGACATAACGGAGGACGTGATGAGCAGTCGCCAGAACGTGCAAAACTTCATAAGGTTCGTTATTAAAGAACTCGAAAACTCGAATTCGTCCAGGATGATAACGTTCAAAATGCAATTCTCATACGAATGTAACCTGAAGAATATCGATAACTACGTACTGGCGTTCAGGCAACGCCTGGCAAAGACCTTATCTCCTTTACAGGTCGATATTTCTAACATCAGAGTGCTACGTGACAAAGCAGACATCAACGCACTTTTCAAAAAAATTACCTACTACATAGTACTACTTTCCGGCCTTGGGAGACCTACTAATGACCTGGTAATTATAATATTTAATACCATACCAAACCATGTACCACTCATTCAGTTACTGTAGGTATATTTGGAAGCATACTCGGCCCTTAAAAGCATCATGGACGATGACGAACTAGAGCAGTTTGTTAATCTGCCGAAACGTGAAAAGGAGAAGGAGCTGCAACATCTTTCCAAGCTTGTTACCGGAATTAGACTGTTCAACAAGGATTGCCAGATCAACACCTTCGGCATACCTGAACGTATGTACTTTTGGATAATAAAAAAACCTTATTTATTTGGGTCTCGGATCATTTCAAATTTGGCTCTCTAAATTCTCATTTTAGTTCCGAAGGACTTGACCAAAGCTGCTACCATACTCAGAGAACAAATGAAAGACGCTCTAGTGAAAGTAATGAAGAACGTGAATGCCGTTACTAAGTTCGTCGATAAATGTTGTAAAGTTGTAATACGCGGCACCACTTCCCACGTAGAAATTGCAATGCCAGAGGAAATAGAGATGAACTTATTCGATGAGGCTCAAGATGTGTTGATACTTTTCAGGCAACACGAACTTATCATCAGGTACTTAAAAGTTTCCAATATCTAAAAATGAAGCGATTTTACGGCATGTTTTCCTCAACTAGGAAACTTTTGGATAAAGTAACTGAACTGGAGCAGCACACTGAAGAACTTTTGGTCAGTTTCGATAAACTACTTAAAAAAATCCACAAAACTGTCTACATGAAAATCGCCATATCGGTCACCATTGTATTTGTAAGTAATCAAAACAGCTCCAAGCGTAAGAAACTAATTTTTCGGCGAACTTTTAGCCGCTATTTGAATCACTAGCCGACCTATGGATAGCACTGCAAAACCAAATAATCTACCTGGCTGTTTACCAGAGAATCCTAAATCATCTGGAAGAGTTTTCCTCGGCCGATCCAGAGACCAAAAGAGGATGGAGGATCATTTCCAATATTCAAACACCAGAGTTCGAAGACAGTATAATCTTTGATCCCACTTTGATAACGTCAAAAAATCCTAAAATACAAATAATCTCGTACGCGACTTATCTAGAGCACAACGTGGAACTAGAGGTAAAAGAAATATTTTATGGTTCAGTTTACAATGTTTTCATAACACTTGTAAGATTCACCGATAGATATTTGGTTCAACTTTGTGAGAGCTAATAGTATCATAAACAACCCTACAGAGAAGTTTGAAAATTTTAGGCTAGGTACTGTTTTAAACCGTCAATACGCATAACATAACACGAGGTAAATTTATCATCTTGTTCAAACGGATAATACTTAGTACATGAAGGGATTACAGCGAGACAATGGTCAATCTCCCTCAAAACTACGTATAAAGGCAAATTATTGATCTATTGCTGAATTATAGAAATTAATTTTTCTTCTCGATCTATATCCTTGCTTGTTTTAGTATCGAGGATTTTGTCCCTGGAAACTTATTAAAGCCAAGGGGGTTCTACTCCCTGGAAATCCCTGTTTAGGTGTCTACATGTTTAAAAAAAAATATTTCTTGTTCTCTTGCATCGAGGCTGCCTACGATTTTTGCAGGAACCCTCAAGAGTAAGTTTAATACAAACTAATTATATAATTTGAAAACGCGATAATTCTGTTCTTATTTTTAGAATACACTTACAAGTTCTAGCCCTGGCAAGGAAAAAACCTCAGCTGATCAACTTTTTGGAAGTCAAAGAGGATCTGATCAAAGTAAAAACAATTAGGGAGTAAGAGGCAATTCTGCATGAAATTCCATCGACTTGCATTTAAACCTTTTTAGATTAGTGCACTCTCAAAAAGTACAAAAGAAAACTAAGGATAAAATGGTCCAATCATTGGACTCCCATGAGCAAGTTGTACCCCCATTCAAGGATCCAACTTATAGATGGAACATATGGGACTTAAAACGTGAAGCACTTCAACTGGTAAGCACAATATTTAAATAATTTTGATTATGATTTACCCTGTTTTTAGGCTACACTCACAAAGTGTGTGTCAAAATCAGTACAGACTGATAAGAGCTTCAGCACGAACACGGCCATAACCCAAACGTATAACTCTCAGAATAGAGAAATACAAACAAATTCCGATAACTATACCAGTGTCCCAAAGCCTAGTGTATATTTATATGGCTTGAGAGGAAGAAAAGACGACAAACAGTTCTGTTTGGACATAAGTGCACCCTTGGAGGAACGCAAATGTATGTAATTTATTTGTATTGGAAGGTGCAGAAAATAAATCTTATCAATAAATTAGGGTTAATCATTTCTCGCTTTATTGAATAAAAGACATCTGATACAGGTATATACTTTTTGACAAAAACTCTTAAAAGTGTGCACAAATACCAAAGAGCCCGGAAGAAGAGTGATATTATATCTTGACTTTTATTACAGAATTTATCGCTTTTACTTTAAAATTTTTTTGCAGTGAGTAGCACTCACAAGAACAAGTTTTTCATAAATCAAGTCAATATTGGAGAACCATTTCCGAAACTTATTGAAACATGTAGACAATTCGAGTTTTAAATTTTAAGCCAAACAGTTACCTTTTCAAATTCAGATAAGTCGTCACGAGCACCATGACGGGCAGGTTCAAATATTCAAATTGCTTTCGAACTCATCTCAGCAAGTTTTTTTTTGAATCAAAAATTGTCCCGAGTCATATATAGTGTCCAAAATGTTTTCAATTTGAGGCGTCAAAAACCTTCCAGGCTTGTATTAAATTTAGTTAATCACCTTTTCCAAACTCTTACAACTAATGTGCTTATCGGACATGAAAAACTAATGTAAAAAAATTACTATTGTGATACTTCAAAAGAAATACTTCAACCCACTTAAAAAACTAAGTCAGTACAAGACATTTCTTACATAACTTAACCTCGTCTATATATAAACATTGTGTCAACTAGCGCATTGACAACATTGAAAACGATCATACTATATATGCTTCTTTCTATTCATGGAAAGTCCCGAAAAACAGCTAAATTTTAATTAGAGAAAAACGAATCAGGCGCTAGTAATGGGAGGATACAAAACAATCGAACGACTTAACTGATGAAATGATTCTTGAGATATTTCATCATGCCGAAGGTGCGGAAGCGCTTCGTACCGATCACCTTCATGAGAGCATCATCGCAGATCGCGTACTGCTTGTTCTTAGGATCGTACAGATCCTTCTCCTTGATAATGGACCAGACCTTCTTAACCACCTCGTGTCTGGCCATAGTATCCTGGCCGACCAACGCTGCCAATTCCGGAGATAGCGTCATGGTCTTGGTGTAACCGCTGCCCTTCTTTGCGCCGCCACCGCCGCCCTAACGAACGTCAAATAATTTTAGCTCGGTGAAGAGGTAGAAGTGAGCTAACTGAGAAGAACCACAACAAGCGAACAAATATAGATATGCACAGTGGGAAATACAAGTCGGGCATTCCAAATAGAAAGCCTAGTTAGTCATGAATTACAATGGGAAATGGTCATATATAGTTTTTTAAAATTTGTTAGAGATTAAATGAGTCTGAAAGCCAATTTTTCTATGGATTTTTCTAACTGATCAAAAGTTGTAATTGGACTCAAAACTCATGACCTACTGTATCAATGAAAGTTGCTATTATGTTTTTGTTTCTATCGATACCTTTATATATAAAATCAAATACATCATGGAGAGCATTGGTAGTGCTTCTTTTTTTAAGCAAATCATACTGCTTTTGCAAATATTTTGGCGATGCTAGATATTCAGGACATTGGCCTATATTTATTATCAACAATAGTTCTATCACCTGCTTTAAACACAGGTATAACCACTGCTTCTTTTAAAGTCTTATATTTGATGTAGAATTGCTCTAAGAGTTTTATACTTATACAACATTTATATTTAATTCAGAACTACTTTCTGTTAATTGTTACACAGTATTTTTGATTAATTAGCAATAAGTTCCTGCTATCCTGCCACCAGATGTATTTGCATTGATCTCGTCTTTGTTTCTTCTGGAAGAACCATGATTGTATAATATTCCTATTATAATTTATAACCAACTTTGCTCTTTTAAAATGCTTCAACTATATAGAAGAATGACAACAGCCCTTTACAATGACACCCCAACAGTTTTAAACAAATGAAGCTAATGAAGAGGAATAACACCATGCACCTAGCCAACCATCGACAGGTTAATACAAGAAATCGAAAGTATGAAGACCTGCAACATGCAGATTATATCTATCAGCCTTCTATGTACGAACATGCAAAATCCTTGGAGATATGAACGTGCTGCACAAATGCTATGCATTGTAACTTAAAGCTAATTTAATCTCTAGCACTCACCCCCTTCTTTCCCTTCTTCTTGCCCCAATCCTCATCAGAGTCAGACTCTGAACCCTTCTTCTTCTTAGGGGGCAGCTTGCGGGTCTTAATCGGTTTGGACTTTTTCGGGGAGTACTCCTCCTCAGAGTCCACCTCGCTCTGCTCACTAGCTGACTCGTCCTCAGAGCCCTTTTTGGCTTTCTTAGCTGCCGGCTTCTTGCCTACACTGGTGCGCTTCTTTTTCTTGTCTTCTTCCTCAGACACCTCCTAATAAGAACAATAAAATTGTAGCATATTCAAGAATTCTTTTCACAAGTGACATCGTCACTGGGAGCGTGTATGTATTAATAGAATAATTGCCGTTATATGTGCTGGAAATAATTTGACAGGCACGATGGTATCGTCTATACTATATCCCTTCTTTATGGAATTGCATACTTTATCTACCCTTTCTACAAGGCATGTTTCAGCAACAATCTCGACTAAAGAGAGACCATCCCATGAGTTTTCAAGATTTATCACATATGTTTGGTAATCAACAGTAACCTCTTAAATTTTCCATTCATCACAAAAAACATGTTTGCAAAATATTCATATTGTAGTTACCTCAGCCTCATCTTCTTCCTCCTCCTCTTCCTCATCCTCTGACTCTCGCTTCTTACCCTTCTTCTTGTCCTGTTTCGAGCTCACAAACTCCATGACGAGATCGTCGATCTCCTTCTTCCTAGACTGGAGGTTCGCGTCGAGTTTCTCCTCAAGCTCCTGCCTTACTTTCTTGGCAGAGGTCGCTGCCAAATCGGCGCCCTTCAGGATAGCTGTCGGAAAAAAATAATCGTGATTAAGAAATATTAACATTAATAATTATTTTGTGATAAAAGGTTAAAAGTTTAGAATGTATCGTTACATTGTTACTTAGGAGGTGTTTGCATTTATTTATTTCCAGACTTTATAAGTGTAATTTTATAATTTAACTTTATTATCATCAGCTCCCGTTGAAAGGTGCTTAGTTGAAGGTGGAAAAATCTTAACACCAAAGAGAAATAAATCATCATTTAGCGGTAGAATTGTTCGTCTTAACGTTAATATTTTAAGAGAATAAATTATAAATTGAAATATTATTTAAGGAAGAGATATTTAAAATGCAATGCAAATACATTTTTATAGTGTACTTGTATTTACATTGAATTACAGTTTCAAAGCTGTTTTTGACACTGATTTCGATAAGATAAAAAGTTCCAAGCTATGACTGGGGAACGCAGAGCAATTTAAGAACCCCGTCACTGGGTTACTCGTCTAACGGGGCCGTTAAAACGTGATCGGACTCAATGGACGCGCAGGCGCAACCAATCCGACTTAATCTCAGGTTTGTTCCGAACGCTCTGATGCAAGTTCCGTACCGATCCGGCGTAGTAACCCGGTCACGTTGGCTTGGCATTTTTCGATTCAGAGTTTCTCTCAGGATTTCAAACGAAGGGGTAAATATGGAGACGAACTCACCGTGTACCGAGAAGTCACGCCGCATGCGCAAAGCGATAAATTTGAAATGCATCACAACTGACGCTCGTTTGCCTCATTTCGAAAAATACCCTAATCGATTGGTTATTTTCGGATTCCACCTGCCAAATCGGCTAGAACGGAACGTTTCCGTGGTGAATTCGGCGCCAGAAGAGCGAAAAGCGCCCGCCCGATGCCTTGTAATTGATTTTTTATTACAAACACTTAGACAAAGGAAAATACCAGGAACAGCGTGGGTCGGGGTGATTTGACGCCCCCGAGAGACGAAACGGACCTAAACCCTAGGCACGGACGCCGCGATACGGACGTGAGCACGACGGCCGAAGAGAAATATCGAAAAAATCATAATGCGCGGCAAACCTTAACGTCCATGAAAATGGCGACCCAATAGCCCACACGACGCAACAGCCATTCCTTCTAAAACACCCACTCGTGAGGATATTCAAAGGGCAAAGGGGCCCGGAAAGTGTCGGAGACGATGAAAACCACGTTTTCTCTTAGAAGTTGTCAACGTGTCGATCCCGGATAAAAAATCTCCGTGGACGCTCCTTCGCGTCCGAAGCAACAAACTTTTAAACGGCTGCGGGGCCGCGGGAGACAAGTGCCTACGAAAATCACAAATAATTTTTCAGTTCGATTCCGTCCCCACGAAAATCCCGTACGAATCGTACTTTTCGAGAAAATTCCGAATTTGTCCGCGCACGAAATGCCCTCTTACGTTATAGCGTCGTTCAGCCATTGTTTATTTCCCTATGTCGGGCCGAGTAATGGGACAAGAGTAAACGACTCGATTTTAACTGATAACCGTTGAAAATCCATTAAGAAAAAATGCTCAGAAAAAAATTAGATGCTTAGTTTTGCGAGTTTCGCAACTCCAGGCAGGGAAACGGTGACAAAATTAACACTTACCGGCAATTTCCTTGCGGAGGTCTTCTTTCGAGATGTCTGCCATGTTCACCAGAGAGAGAAGGACTGTGACGACGAGTGAAATGGAGAATGGCGGTATACGAGTGCGGGGAGATGTCGGCGTCGACCGCCAGATGACGACAGCGCGCTGACGAGTCGGCTTCGTTCTGCACGCTGCGCAATTTTTGAAATGTTCCCACTCTTACATTCGTAATTTACACCGAGGGCCGTGCCAGTCGGAATTTCGAAAAACAACGGGCCTCCGGACTGCACCTCCTTCGCCCCAGGTGAGTAGGCATTTTAAAACAGGGTATACGTTTAAGTTCTACATACGTGTCGTCGATTCGAACAAAACCGCCATTTTACCTTTGAATAAGTTTCAAAAAAACTCTAAACTGATGTGATTGCCTTATGAATTAACGAAGTAGCGTACTACACCAAACCTTAGTCACTGTAAATACAGTATTCATATCATCTAAGAGTAATCAACTAATGACAGGATGAGTCAAGTCGTTACTACATTTGTAGACGTTACTGGTCTTGACGGCATTACATTAGAATAACCTCTGGCAACTATTGCCTTCAATCAAGTTTATAAAGTACAGGTAAACAGATACTGTTTATCTCCATACGTATTACAAGCGCGAAAGGCAAGAAATAATTAAATATCTTTTTATCAGGTGCCATTCCTGCGAAACTCCAAAGAACGTCCAGTGTCCAGCCTACATTGCCTTTATCCTGGTGAGCAGTAGTTTTTAAATTTAAGACAATTATGTTTGTCCCTATTTTAATGAAGAGTGAAGAAATATTGGTATCATATTTACCATTTGTTAAACGATATTGGTACCATATTTACCTTTAAGTTAAAAAGAAAAATTTTAATGGTGTGGCTGGAAGTGACATGAAGCTTTCATCACAATCTCTTCCTATTTTCTAATGCACTGAATTGAAGGCTTTTGAAGTTTAAAGTAATAATTAAGTATATCTTACATTAATTTTGGTTCTTGACTGTTCACGCAAGAAAAAAAGGTTGCGTATCATTTATTTCAAGCTAAACATTAGCATATTTTCGTAATTGTGAATTTTTTAGTTGTACATACTAGTTTACATAAAAGGAGAATGATTTCATTAAAAACTATTCTATCAAATTTATGATTGATAAAACTGAAAATTAGCACTCTTTATAATTCATCTTGCGTTTCTAGGTACAATTAAAGTTATTACGTCATAGAACAGATCATTATTATTAATAAAAGGAAACTTAAAACGTAACACTGGAATTATGGCAGCCTCAGTTCAAATTTGTACCTGTTTTTGACGAATTCAAACAATCTGTATGCCTTTTTAAAAACTAAAAACAAAATCGTATAGTGTACATGCAAAAATAAAAAAAACAATATATGGCACACCAACGTGTAGCCATTTCATATGTGTATATCCACTTATAAACCATTAAAATGCTGATAATTAACTAACAAACTTATAAATAATATTTCATATAATTCAAAGGTTTATCATTTTCGGTGAGTGTGCCAACTGATTTTACATTTTTCTATAACAAAACAAAATATTTCTTAATCAAACTCTTTCCCTATCTCCAAGTCCAAATCGCTGTCAAGATCCGAGAATCCAGTGAACACATATCTATCAGTATCATTGTAAAACTCCTCAGGTAACTCCACGATCTTCTTACTTTCTTCCTTGACTTGTATCGACGATATTTCGAAGTGTATATTCCTGACTCGTTCCTTGGAAATTATCAGCCTGGGCCATTCAAATATTTTCTTTTTCATCAAAGTTACCCTGATGTCAGACCCCAATGCGCTGTGCTGCATCGACTCGACTAAATCATATAACATCAGCTTCAGTTGGTAGCGCTTTTCCTCCTTCTGACAACTGAAACGTATTCGAAAATGGAATTCATGGTATTAACACAAAACGGAAAAACTTTTAAAGTGTAGCTGTAAAGATGTACCAAGTACCTTATGACCACATACAACCTGATAATAAGTTTGTTACCATGGTTGTTGTTTGTAAGTTTGGAATTTGATTAAACAAATTGATCATTTAAGTATTTTACCTGAAACTGATTGTTCTGCTCTTGATCAACGTCAGGTGATAATCATTAGCATCTACCAATCGAATGCTCAGTTTGATGGCAGTTTCGGTTTGGTGCCAGTACACATCAGGCGTGTAATAGTCCACAGGAGGTGCCGCTATCATGGGCAGCAGCTCTCGTTTAGTCGTAGCGGCTGGGTTCTCTCGACGTGTAGTAAAGAACTAAAATGATTCAAAGCAGGCCAATCATTATAGGGAATTAAAACGAATTAAAACTAAATGAATATGATTGCATAAATCAATAACTATACATTACGTTATTAACAAAGAGTCCATAGTCCTCCACGAAGAACTCCAACTCTTCATCATCGAAAGAATCTGTTAAACAAAACGAATCTTACAACCATGAACCATCACACACCCAAAACTTTTACCATCTTTGTCATCGACATCCTCAACTCCCTCTTCATCTTCGCTATGTTTCTCATTCAATTCTGGCAATTTAACGTCTTCAATTCGTTCACCGTTTGGAGCGGCCAATCCGCAATCTATCAGCAAGTTGTTGATCAGAATGTTTTTCGTACCAAAGCCGTCCTTGAGCAGCACCGAGTACCTCCTCTGCTCGGAGTTCGAGACATGTTCCTTTTCACAAACCTTAACGTACAGAGACCTGAATATGTCCGTGTGAGGTTCGAACGCGTACTCGTACAGGCAGTTCAAGGCGTCCGGCTCCCAGCAGTCCGTGACAGGAGCGAGACCATGCAACCGACAATGGATACTCTGGAAGGGCAATTTCTGGATCAGAGCGTTTGTGATCGGTTTTAGTGTATTGAGGGGGACGTTTATCTCGTCACCATAATCGACGAAGAAGCAGAGGGCTATGTCGTCTTGTATCTGGACGACCTTCGCTCTGGCATACTCGGAGTTTCCCTCTTTGTCTTCGGCTAAGTAGATCAGGCCCGGTTCGACCTTCTTCAGCTTGGGGTAACTGAATTTTTTTATCGCTTGCTGGATATCTTTTTGGAGCCTGTACAACCTACGAGTAAATGAAGGGTTAAGCTTAATTACGATACCAGATGAAGAAGGCTTGACACTACTGGAAAACTTAAAAACTGACATGAACGAAGAGGCAAGAAACATTCAGCCTCAGGCGGAAATGTACCAACACGAGACGCTCAGCTTTGAACTATAAATTTGAAATCCTCAGAAACGAACTCAGCTTGAGCTCTAAAAATTTTTAGAGCTAAACATAGCTTTAGATGTTGGACCACCATAGACAAATCGAAGAGCAAGAAATTGTGAACAAGAACATTCAATAATAACAGACAAATTAAATGAAGGGTCAGAGGAGTGTATTGATCAAATACTGGATGACTCAATCGACAGAGACATAATAAGACAATTCAATATCATAGTTATCACCATACCTGAACCTGACACAAACCAACAATGCCCCAGATACTCGAATAATATCCTAAAAGATTATTTGGAGAACAACATTTACACAAAACATACTAGAGATATCCATTTAGGAAATTCTAACTGTTTTACTTACAAATTGTTATATTTTTCAATCCTGACGTAAATTTCGTCCGGCGAAACGGCAGAAGAAAAGATAACTTCATTAACGTTATCAACATCGAGATAAGCCCACTGCGGCTTAACTTGCCTCTCCTCGATAACTTTCCTACGTACGTCCTTAGGAATCGGACACTGAATATCGGCCACTTTGCACAGCTTATGCAAGCGTTCCATCTGGATTTTATCGCATACGGCGAACTTCTGACGGACCACCTCTAAGGACAGCTGGAAGCCCTCTATGGTCTGGTCGGATAAGATCACCTCCTCGCAGACGTCTCGCAGCCATACGGTGTGTTGCAATTTCAAGCAGACGTTCGCCATGAAAGTCTTGGATCTCCAGTCGATTTTATCGAGGACCATTTTGTGACAGTGGAAAGCGTACGGAGAGAAGTTTTCGTCGCGGAAAGGCGGGATGCAATCCGCTAAGAAGGCTTCCAAAGAGGCTGGTGGCATTTTTTCTGGCATAAACTGTTCAGGTAGTCTGTACAAACTTGCCTCTGTGGTCTTAACGATACTTCCTTTATCTATTAAACATACTTTAATTGTATCATCATCGACGTTGACCAATTCACATCTGCAATATACCGTTTTCTCCATTTCGGTGTAGCAATAAGCATAAAAATGACCCATAACTGGTTTACTAATTTTCTTCCTTTTATCAGCAGTTAAAGTATCGGTCAGTTCATTCGTAATCTCTTGATACAGATGTATGGGATTGATATTATCCTTGATTATTCCGATAGAATAATAAGTCACATCATGCACTTCCAAGATTACAAATTTTATTCTACCGGTTTCATCGGATGAATCGATCTCCTTAGACAAAGTGTGACGTTTGGGGCACCTGACGTTTTTGCACACGCCGAACAACTTCAGATCTTCAC
Source organism: Cryptocephalus primarius (assembly GCA_963576515.1). Lineage (NCBI taxonomy): Eukaryota > Metazoa > Arthropoda > Insecta > Coleoptera > Chrysomelidae > Cryptocephalus > Cryptocephalus primarius. Next base: position 25,156,587 of record OY754937.1, on the reverse strand, counting down.
ATAGTCTTATCTTCATTTCAACTCTGCGTTCCTCCTCCTTCTCTTTTAAACCCTACAACATTACGTTACGAAATTCGGCCGATTTGTCTTATATGCAACCTTACCAGTGAGTATCGTTGAAGCTTTTCAGGCAGTTGGCTCTTTAAACCGGTCATGTTCATGTAGTTGAAAAACTTGGGCATTTGATTCTCAGATGTTTCATCACAAAATGCAATACTTTGACAAACCTGAAAGATCGAACGTATTTACTCATACAGTCAATATATTGACAGAGCTAAGTTATTAAGAGAGAACAAATTTTATACATACCTACTATAAGAGTTACGGAAAAAAATAAATATAATTGTAATTGGAACAATTGTACACATCAGGTTTGACTTTACAGTTTTTAAATTAACCCTATCGGTTTTTATGTCATATGGTATTATAAATTTTAATTGCCGTAACACTATTGAGCTTCTTTTCTAACGTCATTAGGGGTGTACAATTTTTTTTAAACCCAAAGAAAGCACTTCCTCCAATTTCACATGAAAAAGATGGAATTATTTCAAAAATCGTCATTATTCTTAATACCTGACATATTTAATTTAAATCCATATCCAAATTCATTGAATCAATTTTTAATTAGCCAACATACTAATTGTTCCTTAGGCGTTTACCTCTTTTGTAGTTTCTAAAGGGCTCCGATAATTCTCCAGCATACAACTGAAACGTTTCATGAACTTTGACCACGAACTTGGTAGGGAATAATGAATAAGTACAAAGGCGCAGGTTATAGTGAGTTGAGTCTGTAGTAAAGTGTCTGTTGTTACCAATACTGAAATATATTATTAAAAGAACATGAAATTCAAATTTACGCATGTACTATGGTAAATTACCAGTGTGTGAACCTCCCTTGGAGGCAGTCCAAGATTCCTCGAGGGACAAACACTGCTCCTTGCTTAAATCTTCGGATATGACAGTGGCATCGATACCCTTGAACATGAGATTCTCTTTGATTCCATTGATCTCGTCGTTTGCACAAACTATGACACACTTGTGGATCTTATACACGTCGCTTAAAGCATCTTAAAACAAAAAATAATTATTTTACATTACAGAAGTAGGTCCAAATAAATACAAACTGACCAAAATTTTCCAACCCATGAGACTGATAGATAAAATGCTGAAGGTTATGGCTGTTTTCGGTGGAAGAAAAATGAAATAATGCACAAAATTCTAAAACTTGGATTCGAAGAGTGAATGATTGATGAACTAGATGGTTTTTAGGGGGTGAAAACTCAAAAAGCTAAATTCTAAACCTTCGAATCTATATATTCACATTTAGCCAGAAATTTCCTGCACACACCCACTGTACATTGACGCGATGTCACTTTACCTTTTAATTCCATATTTTTACTCGTGGCGTTCATGAATTTCATCGAGAACTTCAACCTTCCATACAAAGCGGCCTCTAAATAGTTGCCGATGCACACTACTGGCACATCTGAAAAACTTTTCAATAGCTTCTCGATTTTGTTTGTCCAGTAATTCGAACAGATGATGAGCTGGATGGATTTGGAACTAATTCGGTGAGAGAGGACGTCCTGCATGAGTGAGAATATCTTGTTCATCTCCTCCTCATAATCGTTAAGGATATCATCTCCATCTTCCAACACGAAATGGCAGATGTTTTTAAAGTTGGTTATTCGAGTTTTCAACATTTCTTCAGCAATCGGTGCGGTGGTGATTAGTACATCGATGTTGTTCTAAAAAGTAAAATCGGTATTGTGCAGAATTACTAATGAAGGCATGTAACATACCACGTTGACGTGGTTGAGGGGATAAGTGGTAGTGCTAACTTTCACCTTCGCCCCTTTCACCAACTTCCTCAACAATATAGAAATTTCATTGCACTTATTCGTGTTTTTGCACAAGATTACAGCAATAGGCCCTCCGTTATTCTTCAGGAAATCGTACCGCTCTTCTTTCTCCAGTAGGAAAGTGGCAATGACTGGAAGGTAGGCAATCGTCTTGCCTGTTTGGGGACGATTGATCATAAAGACGTTTTGGTTGCGAAAAAGTGCAGGCCAACTGTAGAGTTGGATTTTTTTCGCTTCCTTGTACTGGAGCAGAGTCAAATTAAAGTGGATGCTCTTGTGGAAGTTGACCGATGATATCGATTTTATCGCTTTAGGGAGGCTTTCACTGCAAATAAAAACATCAGAATGATAAATAGGGATGAAAATACCCAAAAAGTATATGTAATATATATGAATTATGAAAATGATTGAAATAACATACCCATGTACTAATAATTGGGCAATTGACTGCTTCTGCACTTTCGACATGGACTTGTAGTCTAAAGAAGTAACACTAGTGACTTTCTGATTATACTCCTCCGACATATTTTTAAAGAGCCGCTTGTCAGATAAATTCACCACAGGTTTCGTGACTTTTTTACTAAATTCCTCAGGTTTATAACTTTCCACCTCGTTTGTCCACAGATCACACTGAAGACAGGTGCAAACAGGCTTTAAGCAGTAAGGCTTCTCAGATTTTTCAGTATCGATACCATTAGTTGAAGTGACATCATTTTTGCCAGATGAAGAAGAGTCTTTGGCCCTTTCATTTTCAGTTGTAAGTTGACAAGTTTCGCTAGACAAAGAGGTGTCTTCACTGTCAGTAACTGTGAGTTTAGTGTCAGAACAGACATTTTTAGGTTCCTCTTTGGTCACTTCTGAAGGTTTTTTTTCACTATGTATGAACGTTTTGGCAGGTTTCTTTTTGGATATGATATAACCGCTGTGTGGCATCAGTACCACATTTTTTGGTAATTTTGTTTTGACTGTTTCCGATTTTTTAAACGGAGATTCCTTACGTATTACACTCTGATCTAAAGAATAAGGTGTTAAGTAATTATAGTTCCAACAAAATAATTTACAATAAATCGAAAGAACGCAGAAATAGTGAAAATGTAAATAACCTTTGTCTTCTAGGGGATCCTCGCTTGTAGACCCAGTTAGAGATATCTGAGAAAATTCCATAGACTTTGCAGAGGAACCACTGCTATTGCTCCTTTTTCTCGGTTGTAAGGTGGATACATGTTCGTCACTGTAGAAATCTGAGCAATATTTCATTGCCAGCTCTTTTCCCTTACGCATAATGTCACCGCCGGTTTCTGATGGAAACTTTGTCTTTCGGTTTATAGAAAAAATTAATGAGACATTTTTCTCTAGGCCGTTACATAAAAAACTTTTGATACCTAAGAAAAAAAGGTTATAATTCCCATGTCTTAACAGTTCGCTAACAATTCTCACCTTTAAATGCTTCAGTGTCCTTCATCACAATATTCTTTAATGCAAGTTCATTAATAAGTGAATGTTCATTACCATCTTTGTCAGTGTATAAAATATCTCCAAATTTTATGCAATCCTCCTCATAGTCCATTTGAAATTTAACAAATTTAGAGTTTTTAAGCAACTCATTGGAAACCTCTCTACAGTTTGGTGCTGGGTGAAGGGATGGGGTTTTTTGGATGTATTGCTGACCATATTTGTTAAAAGTGAAGATCTAAAATTTGAGATATTTATGCATGTTGTTAATGTTAATAAAGACTGAAACTGTAATTCAATCTATATACTTCACCTCCTTAACATAAACTGTGTCTTTCAAACATGCTTGAAAAGCCAGTGGGGGTATCTTTCGTAGCTCAGCAGGCATTTTCCACAGGTCTGCAGCCTCGATGAACCTCCCATAATCAATTAACCAACATAAATAGTCGGGGGGTGCCTGTTTATTGTAAATAATGCCCCTATAATGTGTACTGCCGACTTTAGCGACAACCATCTATAAACGATGTTTGTTTTGAACATTCCTTTAAAATATTGAGTTTAACTTACGTCTCCGACTTCAAGCTCCTGAGTATTACATTCCGCGCTTTTTTGTTCTTTGAGCACATTTGTTACTTTTTGTTTAAACTTATGAAGCTCCCTTGCATTGACTAACCATTTTTGTTTAAACTTATGAAGCTCCCTTGCATTGACTAACCAAAATAAGTGTGGGTCGACGAATGTAGTTACGAGGAATTTACTGTCGAGATCCATTGTAAGCTCATAAACTGCGTTTCAGTCCTAAGGCCTCAATGTTGAAACAGGAACATTAAAAGATAGTAAAAACATTTAGAGTAGTATCTAACCAACTTAACCTAAATTTTTGTCCTAGGAGCGCCAATACATGGAACCAATAACGAATAGAACTCCCAATGACAATAGACAGAATAGCGCAGCGCCTTCTGGTTGCGGTAAGTTAAAGTTACTAGTATCGTCGTCCATTTGAGTGAAAGTGTGCTGTTGGTGGCGTAGCGTCGAAGAGCGTTATTCGATTTTTATTCATTTGAGCGGTTATAAATTCAAATATTTGAATTCATTCGGTGCGCAAACTTATTCTCTGGTTTCTGGTTATCAAAACTCGAGTTAATTTCGAAAGTGCGGTCCAGAAGGGTCGAAGAGGAGATTGTTTGTTAGAGGTCAGTGAACTTTGTAGATTGTTTAATTATTAGAATGCTACAGATAAATTAGATATCTATGAAATAACGTTTTTGCTACTTGCAGTTACTAATTACGTTAATGCTCAGAGATTTCTAATTTAACTGTGAACTTGAAAATCATGACTGTTTAAGACAGGTACTTAGGTTTCAATTCTTGCATTAACTCCATTAAATGATTGGATACTAGTTACCCCAATGATGAGAAGTGGCTGAATTTTAGTTTCTGAATTGTTGTTTCTGGTCTATTCATATTTGAATTACAAAAGCGTAGTAACATTGGAAGGACGCCGAGATGGCGTCATTACAAAATATCGTTTCTGGTTTTAGTGCGCAGGATTCGTAAAAATTGTAACTGGTCGAATTTTCTAGACGAATCCCCAACTTCTTATGCTTCTTGAAAAGTAAGCTTCTGTCGTTCTATATTTGAAATTAAGGATTTTGTGACTAACGTGTAAATTTTGAAGCTAAGCTAAATAAGCTTCCGTTCTTCCTTAGTTTATGCATATTAAGGCAAAATTATTTAGAATGCCACCATCCTCAATTCTAGGGATGGAAATGTGGGGTGAAAGGGTGCACTTTTCAAAAACCGATCTGGTTTTTCTTTTGTTTATTGTATAGCTCAAAGGAAACTAGAGATATTGATGTAATATTTTTTAAAATTGTAGAGTAATTAACATAGATTAAGGTAGCATTTATAGGAATGCCATCATTGGCTACTCCTAAATTAGGATTAGAACTGAGGGGCGAGGAGTGAAATTGTGAAAAATTGCCGAGAAATTCTGTAATGTGTTTTCCTGGGCGTTGAAAACATGCCAACAACCATTTCCTTATCATTCCCCATTTTGGGTATGGTTTGTCGTTACCATTCCCCATTCCAGTGTTGAAAATGGAAAGTGTGGGAGAGAAAATATAAAAAAAATATGAGGAAATTTACAAACTTCAAAATTAGTAAAAATTAAAAATCTAACTGAACATTAAAAATGATATACTAAAAATTTAGTTGCAGGCTTCATTAATTTTTTATATTTTCACAACTACATCTCCCGTTTCCATCTATAGAGTGAAGGATGATAACGACAAACTGTACCCAAAGTACGGGGGGTGACTATAAATGCTTGTCAAAATCGTTTTCAGCGCCCACGAAAACCATTTGTGTATTTTTCTGGGATTTTTCACGTTTTCGCCGTCACCCCCCTGTTTCCACTCCTAATTTGAGGGATGAATGCATCCTCATAAGTTTTTCCTAAAGAGTTTTTCTATGAGGCATACCATAAACAAAAAGAAAAACATGATTTTTGATATTTCCCCTCATTTCCACCCATGGAATAGGGGATGATGGCGTTATAAATAATTTTCGATCATCGATTTCGTGCATCGATGTTTCTATTTTTCGTGGAAATATTAGATTTCGACTAAAAAATGTGTCATTTGACTCATCATGAAGAAGGTCAAAAATACATTTAAAAATAATAGTTTGGCTTTAACTCCCTTTTCGGGGAGAATATCCAAAAATATTATAAGTTGTGTTTGGGATTCACCGAACCTGAATTGTGACAGGAATATGGTATTGCTCAAAACGAAACCGAGATGGCGCAAGGACGAATCCATCCTTCTTCCGTTTGGGATTTTTACAGGACCTGTAGTTTACATAATCGACATTTCTATCATTTCTCATGTAAGTGTTAAGATGGCGCCAGGAACTGCTTTCGCGAGACCCCCAAAGCGAATGTCTGCGAAAGACGCGATACGATTTAATTTCCTTTCGGGAGACAAAGACGGCGAGAATAAATCGCGCGCGGATCCAGAGATATCGAGAGAAAGAGAGAGGGAACGGGAAAAAAATGACGAATGCGCAAGACCAGGACCGGTTTATTGGTTGATTCTTCTCCGGTTTCGAGGTTGGGACGGGTTTTTTTCTACTTTTTTCGTTTCGTAGATGCAGTTGGCAGCCGTGCAACTTCTCTAAAACGATTTCGTTGTGATGACCTGATTTCGAGTGCAACGCGTGTAGGTACTAGTCGAGGTGAAAACGTTCGGCCTCCTTGCCGAAAAGTTCCTTACCGCAGGGGGGGGGAAGGGAATGAATCCGTTTCGCACGAGGGATTCCCTTCGGGAAAAAGTTGTTCCCGCGGGAACTGTCACATTTTTCAATTAGTCTAGCAGAACCGAGTCAGCGTGGAGAATATAAGAAAGTAGCGTCATTAGTTAAAGCTCGTTAACTTTAAAGCAGTTGGGAAAATCGTCCCATTTTTATGGGAAGTGGAGAAAAATACGATCATTTCAAAATTCCTGGTCGCATCGAAGCCCTCGAAACTTCTTAACTGGACTTCACCCGATGGGGATTCTCGCCGTCGCCCTGAAAAAGGAACGAAGAAACGGGACGCGCCGATCCATATTTTCCAGACTCTGGAATCGCTTTCCGCAAGAGAGTGTACCTATATCGTAAATTCGACAAGTGTTTGCTCACGGGCCGAAGAACTGTCCTATCAATCAACGGTCGCCCCGGCAACGGGACGCCGCCGACGTCAAACGCCTAAACTGCATCTCTCGCTCCTTAAAACCAACGCCCAGTTTTTTTGCGCGATATCAGCGTCGTAGACGTCGAGACGACGTCGCCCTCTCCCTGCTCTCTCCCGGTCCTTGCACGCAGAGAGATTAGGAAGCCGGTACGGGACTAATCGGGATTTAAATCAGATGGAGCTGTTGACCCATGAAATAAAGAGATGACGTGGGTAGTTGGAGTTAAGGAAGCTTCAGCTATACTAGGATTCGCGAAGCTATGGGGTATAAATGACGTGGCGTCATTGCGCAGTCGCGTCGCCACCAAATCGACGGGATAAATACCTATTTTACCTATTCAGTGGGTACTAATTTGTACTTTAGGGTACCACAATGGCTTTATTTTAAATTGAACTCTACGTTGGGCAAGACTTTTCTAAAGATATCCAGTTTCCCAGATTCCATTTGATGTGACATGTAGGAGAAAGTAAACAACATATTTCGTTCACGTGATTTTTAATCCATTCATCACTACGTCCTTCCAAAGTTCACACAAACGGTCTCGTATGTCCAATGCCTTAACGAATCCCCAATAAATGTCTAGGAGTAAATCATTAACCTTTAAGTTCAAACTATTGAATGTCACGTAATTGCAATTGCTCTGACGTCGATAAGTAATTAAAAAACGCATACTTTTAATGTCACTATCACATAAGTGGCGAACTGAAACAGTGGCGGCAGTCGCCCTTCTAAGGGCTTAGGGCCGGGTCGCTCAGGGGTTGTCCTCTTAAGGGCTGCAGGTAGGCTCGCTCAGGGTTGCCTCTCCAGACACTATGGGGGTCCTCAAGGTACATTTCACTCCCCTTGCTTTTGTATTGTCCTTTCTAATTTTAACTAGGTCACATTTGAAGTTCCTCATGAGTGAACCATCTCTAACTTACCTCAAACCGAGCCAAGACTAGCAACCTTAAATAAATTCTTTTAAATAGTAAGAGCACTGCAACACAAGTGGGTATAATTTTCTAACCTTTGGCGAACTTGGGTTTCCGCCATTTTAAGCACCTTGGAGATTTCTTCAATCGATTATCCCTCCACCTTTGTCATGAACTCCTGTGTTACAAGTTACGGGGTTACCGAATATTCGGGGTTATTATATTATCATTGTTACAGTTACCAGGTTTATGATAACTGTCTTGAGAAACTACTCGAAGCTAAAGAATATTTTTCGGCAGTAAAAATGGAATTGTCTGTACTTCTACTAGTCAAGTAGTGATACTCCTGTCGTTTTTAAAAAAATGTTACAATATTTCCAGTACGTCATTAGAAAATGGTTTTATTTTTGGACGATGTAGAGGATCCAAATAACCTGTAGCACGCTGCTGGCTTGATTTAAGGAAGACAGTCCGAAAATCGATAGGTTTATAAATACTCAAGTCTCGAGCGCTCCTGAAGGAAAATATCCAATTTATATTCAAGGCTTATATGTCAAATAATAGTCGAAACGACAACAAAAAAAAATCGGCAACCACAAAAATAACCTGGAGACGACACTTATGCTGCCCGATTATTAATTTTTCTTCTCATTCGCGAAGGGCGTAACGTACCAACCACCCCCCCAGCCGGGCCATTACTCACCCTCATGCCCGCCCCGCTCCTTTTCGCAATAAATAATCGAGGCGGCCCGCGCGTTAATCAAATAATTTAAAATTTAGTCCACGCGCGCCGTATAAACGTAACGGACGTCGAAATAAATCATACGTACATACGCCGGCTAAGATTAAATTGTGTTTGCCTTGCATAAATAGACGAAAATAGAGTTAATTATGCAGCCTGGGAGATAATCGGCAAAACTGCGTCGGCACACCTGAGGCGGTTCTAACTGTAAAACCCCTGAACGGATATTTCAGTTGTTAACTTCGACGGTCGAAATGGAATTAAGAGAGAGAGGGAGAGTGGGAGAGAGCAGGATAACGCCTTGAGAGATCTTTTATCTCTTCTTTGGCGAGGCGAATTCCTCCTGTCTGCTGCGCGGACGGACAACTCTCCCAGTGCCTACCGGACATAATCATATTTTAAATTTTTCATCTATGGTCTTGGAGAAAATTAACTATGAATATTTTATGCGAGCGCGGAGATACGGCGGATTAATTCTCGTGCTGGATGGCCACTTGTGGCTAAACGCCGCAAAGTACGTACAAACTCCGAATGAGCAATTCCATTCATCAAACGAGATTTCAGGCGAAGCCGTGCATTTATGCGCCAAAAACTGTGTTCATAAGGAAATATTGTCTTGACTGCGGGAATTTTGTTGGGATTGCAAAATAATTTTAGAAGATAACCAAAGATATATTGACAAGCGGGGTGGAACGAAATTGCTTGTTAGTGCAGTTTTTGAGTTTTTTTCCTCTTAGGAGCGTCTGATTAATCGTTATCATGAATCTGCTTTCTTCGTAAAGGCTCAAAGTACGAAAAGGAAAACAGCTAATTCTGTATGAATAAGTGAATAAATCGCAATTGAAAATACCCCATTCAGTATACAGGACGGTACATTTTGTACCTAGAATTGTGGAAAATTATTATAAGTGGAATTAAGAATTATAATTAAAAAAGACTGAAGGCGTCAAAAATGGAATCACTTGTTTTCTAGACGTTTCTTCAATAGAATGTCCCTTAAAAACTCTGTAATGTACTAAAGATGAAGTGTTTTTTGTGTCTTCTCCTTTATAATGTTCGAAATATCTTGTCATGAAGAAGGTATTTTTAAACGCTAACAAACTATTAAAATTACTAAAGCAAACAACCTAACAGTGTTACATTATTTATATAATATGTAGTAACCTTTTTTTTAAGAAAAAATGTTAAAACACTAGTCAGTTGTTAATAAACGCTTCCCAATGCTTCCAGTACAAATTTTAAGGAATATATTTTGTGATATTCTCTACAGCAAATCAACAGACATCGAATCTTTATCTCTAATAGCGGTGGTTTCTGCTAGGCTGTGAAATGGTGAATACGATTTAAAATATTTATGGTAGAACCGTTGTCAGCGAATCCATGGTGGAGTCAATATTTAAAATACAAAAATTAGACGAGCACATTTAAAATTTTGAAAAATAAAATCCTTTACATTATTGTGTTCGATATTGGTGACTATGAGGGTATTCACATTTAATTAAAAAATTATTCGATGTATGTTAAGCGAGTAACGAACTTCTGCATCTCTCTACGACTTTCTACCATAAAGTTTATCCTTTAATTATTTCAAATTTTTTAGAAATTGCTAATGGTTGTCTAAAAATTTTATTTCCTGATTGTTCGACATGGGTTTTATGATCAAAATGTACCAAATGAAGCGAAAATATTTTTAAATGTACAGTAAACCTCAGATTTTCAGATTCTATGAACTGAACCTAGAAATCTTGCAGATATACTGAGAATTGAAGTTCATAACAAATAAAACCTCTTTAAAGTACTCAAACTGTTATGTAAAGGTTCTAAACAGAACTAACATTACAGATTTTTCTGAATTGTCCCAGGTTGCACTAAATATTTAAATTTTCTCAGAGTTATGACACTTTCCCCATGTTTTTCGGACTGTGGAAGTCGGCAAAGGGTATCTGCAAATGTTGAAGGCTCAATTTGAGTACCTTCCAACCATCTTGGTGGTTGATGGCAGTAGGTTTTATGGTCCAAATAAAGTGGAAGAGCTAAAGTTCTCACGTTTCTCAAGAATTCTGCAGGTTTAGTAGCAATTCATTCAGGTTGCTTGGAATGCTCATAAAATCATCTTCAATTTTCTCACGTTTCTCAGGTTCTATGAGTTATAGAAGGATATCTAAAAATCTTGCAGGCTTCGGGGAATTGAAGACCATCTGATTTCCATGTACACTGTACACTTTAAAATATACTTTATGTATATTACCATTTATAACACTATAGATTTTTTGAAATTATCACAGGTTGAAATATTTTACTGCTCCCAAATTTAGTATAACTTGCCCAAGTTTTCCAGATTCCAGAAATGTCCAACGGTATCTACAATTTCTTTTTAGAATTTTATATTTTAATTTTTCACCTGATTTAGTAAAAAGAAAAAAACTCAAATAAATCATTGGAGTACCAAAACAATCTTAACAGAATTTTCTTCATGATATATCTACAAATGTTGAAAACTTTGAAGCCTCTTAGAGTATCTGTAGCATATAATAAATAACCATGTATAAATTTGCCTTTAGTGTTTCCAAATTTCCAAAATTCTAAGAGTCTAAAAACACTTTTTGAACATAGATTCATAGAACATAAATATATTTAATAAGGTTAGCATGCATAGAAATTCTTACTGGCCACGGTGAAAGACGCTACATGAAGTACATAGTGTGTAAAACAATTCAATAGTTTCCTTTTGCTCTCCATTCGTTACTCATACTCTTCCTTCTACCCTTCTCTTTGTCGAATTGAAACGTGTTAACCGGAAAATTAAGCAATTTTTCTCTGTGTACATCCTCGCTAAAGCAAGAAGTGGAGGTATAAATGAGCGCGTGTCGCCTTATAAAATGATCTGACAGGTAATAGCTCTATAATAACATAAAATGGTAATTAAGTCGTTGCCCGGTTGAATGTACATCGAGAATGGTGCCTGTATGGCAGAAGGACTTCATGTCCTCTCCATCGACGTGTTCTAACAACTGTATACATATTATACGAGTTTTCATTTGCATCTCGCGATCTGGATATATTATTCAAAAGGTTACGAAAAGAAAAACATTAATAAACGGCTAAGGAAAATTCCCTCTGACGACTCGTTAAGAAACAAGGTGAAAAAATATTAAAAGTTTGATATTAAATGTTAATTAAAACTTCAGGTGAAGATTATTAACTTGTAATTGATATCGTAAATCAAGTTTGTTTCTATAAATGAGTACATTTATTCACGTTCCATTGAATGTCTATCGCTGATCCAGAATTACATCGAGAAGCAAATCGTAGTGAATTATTTTAAATTTTTAAACAACCTCGCGCAAAAAGAAAGGGACTTAGTAAATACGGCCCATGTGCCTCTTATGGGTAAGCAGTAAACAAAACGATTTCATTGTAATAGTAATAATTATTTAGTACTTGTCTCTTTTATGCGAGGATATCAACGGAACATGTAACGGGAGAAATATTGCAACGAATTAATCACGTTTCGAGTTAATATAAGGTGGTTAGAAGGCGATGACATGCTATTATTTTTATTTCAAAAAGTAGTAAGTACTTCATGTCGTAACCGTTCTTAATTTGATCGTGTATAATTGTTCATTCGCATGTTAGCTAACAAGTACTAAGAGTTTACGGCTTCGTTTACACAATGTATTTGGGCTTTTATATTCGTTAAGGATATTTTCAAAAGACTCGGACCGTCAATAGGAAGAATTTTTGTCATTTTTGAAAAGAAACTGATTATTTTCGATAGTCTTTAATCAGTTTTTTTCAGAAATTTGAACATATTAAACTAGATTAATCAGATTTAATTAATGGCATTTTTTTATTGAAAATTTGGAAACATACACCTACTTGCCCATTAATTTAACTGTTTTAGTTACCAATTTCTATTTCTCTGCTTAATTCGATCTATTGAATCTATATTGACTGATTTTCTTAGATACTATTTGATACTATGTGGGTTGAAATGTTAGACACACTCTCTTTTGAGATTAGAAAAAGGCGTCTTAATTATTTTTAGGGTTATATGAGGGTCCTAGGGACTTAAAAATTTCTGAAGATGTATATTTTTGGAAGTACTACAAGAGGGTATTTTTGTTTTGTAATTTCTTCTAAGGCTAGACCCTTTGCTTTGAAAATAACACTATATTTGGATTTTGGGCGTTACATTTTAAATAGGCATTTAGGGAGAAAAGAATTTGAAGCATTTCTGCCATTTTCTCAAAACCTTCGGACTTCAAATAACATGACAAGTGTTACAAAATAATGTTTAAAGTACTTTTTCCTTTAACGTCTTTTTTGCAATTGATTGCAAATCTATTTGATTGCTATTAAATTTTATTGTTGTGTAATTTCCGAAATCCCTATGCGTCTACTAAGTAGTTTTAATAGTGATGCATTTTTCTATCCAATTATTGTGTGGTCTTTAAATTATAATTTACTTCCAATGAAATTTACCTTCAATTTCAACTTCGCACAAATTCTGTTATCGCTTCTTACTTTGTTTTGCTATCTTCGACGAGTTTTTTCCTTTCGTCTTTTTTTAGTGTTGTCTTTACAAGTCCGAACAATTAAAATTTATTCAGCGGTAAACCTTTATGGTAAACATGGTCAATGTTGAACATTGTTGCCATTTAAAAGAAACATAAGTTCATATCGTAACTCAAAAATGGGCAGTGGTATGAAGTGATGGTGATTCCAAATTATTGAACACTAAACCTCAAAAGGAATTTTGTGCTTTTTTTTCTCTCTATATTTTGGATACAAATTTTGCAATCGACTTTAAACTACGTCTCTATGAGCTAAAGTGTTATACATAGCCCTGATCACAACGCAATATTTCCTCGCTCGTTAGAAGAATGATGAAATTGCCGAGTAATCGTTTTAAAAAAATGTTTTCTGTAACCAATGAAATGAAATTAACTAAAATTCCGACAACACCGCCCGAATTCTGTTATCGCTCCTCGGCTCCTTTGCCCCCCTCTTCCCCCCGCCCTCCCGTTTGTCTATCGCCGAGGAGTTTTTTCCGTTCGCCTCCGAATTTTTTTATCCGTCTGGTACGTCTGGAATTTTCTTTACAAGTTCTCACTGACAAGTCAAGACAAATTATTAGCGATCGGTCGAGTTTTATTCCCCAGGAGTGAATTTTTCGATTTTCCGTTGGTAAGAAAATGTGAAGAATACCCTGGAGTGTGTGTGTGTGTGTAGTTTTCATTTATCGTTCTCGACGTATTTTCGGTCATTGGTTGATTTTTTAATGTTTGATTTGCAGACTCTTCGAGATGGTTTCCAGGTGAAATTCAATTGAGCGTCGTGGGGTTTCGGTTTCCGCATCTTTCGAGGCTTGCTTCAAGGAGATGACGTCCAGGAAGGTGTCCAGGTAAGCTGATTTTGAATGGAATTTTACAACACCCGTATAGGAACTTAAATTTTAACTACATGAAACACATTCTATTTTGTTTTTGAAAAATTCATGAATAAATCAGATTTACTAAAAAATTAAAATAGTTGCTCGATGACCGATTAAGATTTTTGAAAAATTTGCTTAATTAGGTTCAAATGATAGATTCACTAATCATATTGTTGTATTAAACTGTAGATAGATTTCTGGAATCCGTCTAATGAACTAGTATTCGTGACATTTTTCCAAACACTACTGAAATTAGTTAAAAAGTCAAAATTTTGAATTAGTTTATTAGCTAAATCTCAGTACCTGGATCATTAACGATAATATTAGTTTCTTGAACAAAATTAGGTGAATTTTTGTGGAAAATTGACTGAAAAATTAGTTAAAATAACGAACATTTCATGGCTTTCTGAATAAAGTCTTTAGAAATCATGACATTTTTCTGCAAAATGTTTAAATAGCTACGAAAATGACAATTCGGTTCTGAATAATCAACTAAGGTTCATTAGACTTTTGAAAAGTGTGTTGAATTTTGTTCAAAAGACAGATTTACCCTTTCAGTCACGAATAAAAAAATCGTGGCTTTTCTAATCGATTTTTTTAATTCAATTATGATTTTCTGTTTGTATAAAATACATCCAAGGACCTATTAAATGACCATAAAGGCGTCCCCAAATGAGGAAACCTTATTCAAAAGGGTACTCAAATATTTACAATGATTTTATTAATTGTAATTGACGAAAAAGAGGGGCATACTTCTTTCGTTTTTCCTCCCTCCCTCCAATGGGAACAAACATCGAATTCACTTACCTTTATTTCTGAATAATTTTCTCAGTCATCATGTTCAAAAACGCATTGCCTTTATCAGATAAACAATTTTCTCGTAACCTCAAACATATAGAACGTTTCATGGGACTCACAAAGACAGAAATAGTTGAGAAATATGGGGCCATAACCGAATTATGACTAATTTTCATCGAACTTTTCAGAAAATTACTAAATTTAGTAGTAATTTAAAAGCTAGATTCATGAATCAGCTGCATTAAATTTTCAAAATCGTGTGTTTTGCTTGAGTAATTTTAGTTTGACTCAGATTTTTATGACACGTGAAATAATTCCCATTTATGAATCAGTTGATTTGTTGAACAGGATAGCACCTAGAAAATCTACCGGAAAGTTTCTTAATGTGGCAAAGTTATGTCGATGTCTAAAAAAGTGAAAATTAATCACTGAAAAATATGATGCTGTAGAAACATAATTTTAATTGGCCATTTACGCTGTAAATTATTTTTCGATTTAATTTATATTTGCAGGCTGTCAAAGGTCGCAGCTTCAAAAGCGGCGCCCAGCAAATTCCTCTGGTGAGTACCATTTTTGAAGTTATTGAAAAATTTTTTGGGCGATGGATGCGAAAAAAATTTCGCCAGAATTTCCATTCATTTTCATTAAGTTATTTAAATATTGTGATTTTGGTAGTTCGATTCTTTTGCGGAAGTGAAAATTTTGAGATCAATTATACTCACGAAACACAGTCGGCCATATTGGGTTCGAGAAATGCAAAAAACGCCTTTTTACCTAATATTTGTTTCCTCTGAAAGATATATATTTTAACCATTAGTAGGCGCAATATATATTTTGCGTTGGTTTACCGGGTTTTTCTGATCGAAGAGTCAAAATCGTGAACATACATAAGAATTTTTGATTATCGGATTAGTTTGTAACGGTTTGGTTAGTTAGTAGTAACGATTTGAAGAAACTAGTCCCCCCGATTTCAATGTGTAATTCGTACCACGAATGTGGTTAGTCTGACTCGTCATTTGTATCAATATTGGACGATCGCATCGTTTACTCTTCCTTATTCTTCACTTCTGCAAGTCGTAAACTTTCCCATTTTATACGCCGTAAACATGAAAATGGTTCAGAAAGATATGTAAAATCACCGTTATCTCGGCGTTAAATCACCGACTTAATAAGGGTTCCATAAAAGTACAAACCAACAAATTGGTCGTAATATTTTAAAACTTAATAAAACCCAACGTTAGGTATACGTAAAACTATCAAAAAATAAAATCTCGCGGTGCACGGCTCGACCTACATAATCCGTGAGTTAACATCGCCTAATATCAAATTCAAATTTTCGTCGCAGTGTTTTGAATAATTTAGCACGTATTAAAAAATTTGCGTGGAGGTGAAATTTCTGCACGAACGTCGCTAGAAAAAGGGCCGCTTATGAATGTCGCGTTTTCAGAGGGACGTTAGGTCGGTAAGTTATTATTAATCCTCGCTGCCGGTCAAATTTTAATCATTCATTCGGTTATTTCTCTGAAAACTGCAGTAAGTAGCAAACAAGCGTGGACGTGTCTCGTTTGGCTTTTTCCAGTGATCCCGTGTATCTTACAATTCAGTAAAACGAAAGTACAGACTGCATTCTTCTACGCAAAAAAGAGCCTCGAAACGCATTCATTAAATTTTCAAACGATTTCCTTACGTAGGAATTACGGGCAATTTAGAAAAGTTATACCACCGTTTTTGAACCGACTTGAGAGATACCGTTTTTGTCGACGAGTGCTACGAATCATTTTTTTTTGTACACACCTCAGGCTCTTGTAATTACCTTAATTGACTGTCATTAACGATTTTTACGTTGGAATGACATTAAAGCTGAAACTTTAAAGGTACAAAGAATCAAGTTTGTTGTTAAATTGAGTTGTGAAGATTCCCAAAATCAAATTTATTTGAAGAAAAAATGCTGAAATTACACTATTTTCAATAAAGTCACAACACAGATTGAAAATCATTGGCCACGTGAGCTCAAACACCAATCAGAACATTTTAGTAAACATACAATTATTTCGTATGCTCCCCTTTTGGGGAAATTCGATTTGAAACAATATTCGAAACAAATTTGAAGCAAATCGAAAAATATTCACCTAATCTTAAATTTAAACTTAGCAACAACAGTATTCTTTCTTTAAATATTCGAGTGACTTCATTTATGTAGTGTATAGGAGGTGTAGGAAGAAATGAGTGTGAAATAAAACATATACTAACAAAGGTAAAATATATTACAACATCGAACAAAGCTGTCGACTTATGCTTACCACGTCAGGTTAGAATTTGAACAGACAATCGTAATTCTGTTCCCTTTACTGTTCATAAATTCATTAGTAACTCTTTAATTTTCTTTCATGCAGCGAAGATTGACCGAGATTTTCAGGAACTTCTGAAAAGCTTCAGCATTCTCTAAAGGTGTAAAACATCACGTTACATTTCTCTTTTCGTAAAAGTCTTCCTGAAAGTGGCATTCCTGCATTAAAAAGTGCAAATATTACTAAAATTATAAATGGAGTCCTGAAATAGTTTCCTTAAGTGCTTCGAAAGACAGTAGGAAAGTTATGTTAAAACTTCCATTTTCTTCAGGATAATAAACAATAAACAAAATATATTGAAAGTGAGAAACGATTACGTCAAATAGATTAAATTAAATTAAAAAGTTATTGAAAATTCGGACTTCCTTTAAAGCTCCTATTTACTATACTAATTTGCTATCTTGTTAAACCATCTTTTATAGATTCCAAACCGCGAAATTGCAGTGATAGATTTTTAAACCCGAAATTTTATTTTTCAATCGGACACAAATTACATTGGCGTGCACGTCCGGTGAATTTTTTTCAACGAAACGCCTGAAAATATTAGTAGATGTGAAATAAACGTCGGGTTGTTTAGAAAATGACCGGTTGCGTTAAAGAGCTGCTGAAACTTTAATACCATCGTTACTTGTGGGCATTTGATGGCTATTTATAAGTGTGTAATTATCAGGACGATTGAAATATAACATGGAGGTTGTCATTTTCATTCTGATTTCGGTGCTCTTGCACGTGAACGATTAATCATCGATGACGTGAAGGGTCTCAGAAAATGCTAAAAGTGCTAAAATGTTCTACTTGAAAATTCCGTCTCGTAATCGATAATCTCTCAATTAAACAAAATCGACACATGACCGGAAAGTTCCAACATCGATCTCATTATTGATTTTATCATCCCATTCTCTGTTCTTCAGCTGTCAATTTACGGTTCTCCTGATTTGCTCCCTCTTCTCGACCCGACCATTACCTTAACGGGCACATTTCTGCAAAGTACCATGATTTCCCAGTAGTTATGAACCACTTAAGCAGTACTTAGCGCGAGGTTGTGTAATCGACGACGGTTCAGATATCGCCATTAGGGAACGTTTACATCAGAGAAACTGAAGGATGCAGCTGAAGTAGCTAAGCGGTTGTTATGAACAATTGGTGATATATTACATTATAAAAACGATGGGTGTGTTTCCAGTAAAATACAATAGTAATAAGTACCGCGACACGTTCTACTTTTTGCAATGAAAAAGTGCTAAGTTATAAATGGTACTATTAGTGCGAAGTTTCTTCTTCTTAAACGTCGGCAGGTAGTGTTGAAAGGAGTTATCTAATGATCAAAACTTCCTACGTGTCCTAAAGTAGGAGGAAAATGTCTTAGATGATGTATGATTCTGGTTCTATTCTGGTTTATGGTGAATTTCACCTTAGGCATCCTTCAGCCACCCTGGTTTTGTGTAACATTGGCGATAAGAAAAAAGCACGCCGTCATCACTATGTTTCTTTTGTTCTCTGCGTTTTCTAGTAACTTTACTACATGATGATATTTTGAACAGAGCACTACAGTTTAAAAAAAATTGGTTATGGTTTGAAGCTTCTCTGATAAGTTTGCTTTCGATGTTAGAAGACGTACACGATATGCATATAAGAGCCCAGTGAATCCGAAATGATTCCAGCCAATAGACACCTCTGCTGGTTCATTAGTAATTTCGTTTCGCGTTACAAAATTTTATATATTTTCCGCTTATGAAAGTTATTAGCGCGTCACCCTGCCGCCGAGCAATTACGCTATAAGAGCTTAATTAAACCAGATCAGATTGAAATGACTGCTTTGAAGATAAATCCCCATAGTGACGGGGAGCGCTTGTGCATTCACACGTGTCGCAACTTCAGGAGTTTACTTCTGCTAATGGAGTGGGAAAGGGTTGCATTTTGCGGACAATTAAATAAATTCGAAAAGTATACAATACAATCTAATACCTTTTAGTGGAGAAAATTTTAATAGTAAGTATAGGTGGAATATCCCGTGGCTTTCCATACTCTAAATTGACTAATGGAGTGTCGGTGATTCATTAAGGACTTATACCGTTTCAGTGTTTATTACCGAACAAACTTGTTAAGTAGTAAAGGTATTCATAATGAAGCAATCAATGGTGGACGTACTGTGGAAAATAAGACCTACTCTCTAACGTAATTATGTATAGCAATCGAAATTAAATTTTTTAGAAACAAATCGTGAATCATAGTTCATTACACGTGGAAATTATTTAAATTTCATCAATAGTTTGTTTTATATATGGGCGATTCCATTCCATTTGGGTGTTTACCCAAATTTTCAGACCAAAATATTACACTTAGCGTTTTTTACAGCTAATTTTTGGTTTTTTGGCGCTTTCTGTTTTTGACGCCAAATTTTCTCCGAAACGTTATCAGAGCCACATCACACGCTTAAAAAATTTGAGAGTACATATAGTAGATGTAAAATTTTCCAAGGAATCCATTCCCGCCCTCAGAATTGGTCTAAAATTCTTCCATTTGCGAGAAATCTGAAAAAAACACGTTTTTATTTTAACTTACTCTAACGCGCGTGAATAAATTTTTGGATTTTTTTGCAGCAAAAGCGCAGAGCGCAAAATGTTTGGTTTTTAGTGTACTTTTGGGTACTTTCAACTTTTCCGTGTGTATTTTGATTTTAAGGGTCAGCCTCACACATGAATATCACAATATTCAGCCACACACAGGAAAATTTCCAACTTTTGCCACTCTTTTAACATGCTTAATTCACCGCTTTAGGCTGATTTGACCATTTTTCTCCTGTTTTGGTACTTAAAACCAAAATATACACATGAAAGTTGAAGTATCCAGAAGTACACTAAAAACCAAACATTTTGCGCTCTCGCAAAAAAAAATCCAAAAATTTATACACGCGAGTTAGAGCAAGTTGAAAAATAGTAGTTTTTTGGGATCTCTCGCAAACTGAAGAATTTTGGGCCAATTTTGAGGGCGGGAATGGATTCCTTGGAAAATTTCCCATCGATTACGTGTACTCTGAAATTTTTCTAGCGTGCGATGTGGTTCTGTTAACGTTTTGGAGAATATTTGGCGTCAAAAACAGAAAACGCCAAAAAATCGAAAATTGGCTGTAAAAAGGTGTAATATTTTGAACTGAAAATTTGGGTAAATACTTGTAATTAAATCTACAATAGAATGAAATTGTTTTGCTTGGGAAAAATATATGACCCGCCAACCTCACGACAGTTGACATGGAATCGCCCATATTACTTTACAAGAAAATAACGTTTTTGGCAGCGAAATTAACCTTGTTCTGATAATTTTAGTAATAAGTATCTACTAGTTACGTACCGAAATAATTTGTAATTATTAGTTGAAGATGTTGAGATGATTCTTAATAAGGTCCGTATTACTTTGCAATTACCTCACAGGCTATAAACTCGGTGGTTACGATAAGAAGATTGAAATTACTATGGAAAGGACTCGTCAAATAGAATGGAATGTTCTCATTCAATTTTATGATGTCTCGCTTAATTATTAACACTAGTATAAGTAATTTCTTGATATTGTTAATTGTTGGAACGAGATGAGGAGAGCACGAGAACCTCCTTTGATGCATGAAGCGACTTTTCGCATCGTCTGACACGGAATTCCCTCTCCTAATCTACTGTACGGTTTTAAAGTACCCCGCGCCATATGCTCGGTACATCGAGAGGGTAAAAATAAATAATCTGTGGTACTTTTGAAAAACTTCTCGCCTCGATTTCCGTACGGATGGCTATTCCTCTCGCATCGGCTTCGGGTTTCTTTTGAGGGCACCACGAGCCGACTAAAAAATCCGAAATTGCTCGGGATAATAATTAAAAATGTTAAAAGTATCGGGTTGCTCAAGCTCGCCGGGTGTTTGACGCGATGTCGATTACTTCTCAACTATCATCGGGGTTTCGTTTCGCTTTCGATTTCGCCGAGAGTACGCGTACAAAGTCGCAGGCCACCCAGGGAGGATTTCGAGACGATTCCGCTCGATCCATCCTCTATTAAGTTCGATAAAAATCGAGGGGATCAGGTGCGGTGATGGCTGTGGTCGTGAAGCGTTCCGACTCGATTTTCGGCAGATTTTCTGGGGCGCCGAACGGTCGTCAAAGATTCTAGTAAAAGCAGTAAAGCGTGGCCGAATTAGTTTTTAATTATACCATAATTGCTATGAGAAATAAGGAGCTATAAGGAGGGAATCGAACTGCAACATAAACGTAGCGGTTATGCGAATTGCGCGGATAATTTCTGATCAGAATGAAAAAATGACCACCTCACCAAACTCAACGTCATAACCTTAAGGAATTATAAAAATTTAATGCTCCAAAATACTTTCACTTGTTTCCAATGTCTTGTTTGGCCTTAATAAGACCTTAATGTGATTAGTTTGAAGCTACTAAATTATGTCCCGATAATGCAGCCATCATTTTAACACCGAAGCTGCAAAATTTGCAAATTTCAATAGGGTTGATTAGCAACGTTCTCTGGCAGTTTCATAGCTCATAGTTTTTGCCACAAACTCCTCTAGCTGCTTCCAATGACTTGTTTGTCAATCAAAATTTTGTAATTTTAGTTTAACCATTGAAGTTCTGAAATGAAGCTTTAAAGCTTCGAAAATATCCCACTGTAGTGTCGCTGGCGGTATATAATAAATCGTTTTAACACTTGAACCACATAGATACAAGTATTTTAATAAGGTTGATCAAAAATATCTGGTAGTTCACAATTTGTAATTTTAAACCAAAATTTTATAATTTGGAAGCTTCAAAATGTTACTCAGCTCGTCTTTAGTTGCCTATTACTTCCAATTTGTGTATCAAATATAATTTTCAGTTGTACCATTAAAGTCCTAAAGTGCACGTTTGAAGCTTCCAAAAGAAGCCTCCAAAGTGCAACTGGCACTTTGAGTTCCTGAGCATTTTTGGCACATTTTCTCTAAAAATGCTCTAAAATTTTGCTAGAAACTCCTCTCGCTTCTTTAAACATCTCATGTTCTTATTAAAGAATTGTATTCTTAGTTTAACGATTGAAGCTCTGATGTGAAGGGATGAAGCTTCCAAGAAATGCCTTCATAGTGCAGCTGGCTGTATATAATCTATCATTTTACCTCTGAAGCCACAAAAATCCGGGAATTTCTGTAAGGTTAATCAAAAATGTCTCGAGCAGTTCACAGTTTAATATTTTAAACCTCTAAATTCGCAGAATATTTCTAAATGCGCCTCTAACTGCTTCTAACGTCCTCTTCCTTTCTTAAAAACAAAATTTTTACCATTGTAGTCCTCTAGTGAAAGTTTGAAACTTTCAAAAGATGCTTCCATTGCACAGCTGGCAGCTTACGATCCCATGATTTTCACAATGAAGCCATAAAACTGAAAATTTCAGAAGAGTTCAGAAGAGTTGTATCTGTCAAAAAGCAGAATTTTTAATTCACCATTACAGCACTAAGGTGCGAGTTTGAAGCTTTCAAAAATTGCCCCCACAAATATATCTGAACAAAATGTCTATTGTTATCATCATCTCTAATTTTTTTCTACAAACTTTATCTATTCCCGTAACCCCGTAGTAATCCAGTAATCAATTCCCATATCTTTCAGCTCCTTTTTTCATTTTTTTACATAATTTCTACACCTGTACTCCATATAAAATGATACTCTGTACAAGAGTCTTGACTATTTTTCAGTTGATGTTATCGGTGTTTCTGTTTCAAATGATTGAATGTAACTGTCTTATCGCAACCTCTCCTTTTCCAATACAGTTGTTACTGAATATTTTTTAAGGCTGCCAGCATTTTACTGCAAATCTATCACCCACTGTTGTATTCCGTTCTTATTATGATCATTATTCAGTGTCTCGTTAGAGTTTATTTCTAAACTTCCCTTGTTTCATCTTTCACAAGTTTCCTAAGCATGTTGCATCGTTTTTATCTTCAGTGAAGATTACTTTTAGCAACTCTCTATCTAACTCCATGTAACTCCAAAATATTGCCAGAAACTCCTCTAGCTATTTCCGCTCTCTTGCTTGCCTGTCAAATTAGTGAGTTTTAAAGTTTGGGGGCTTCAAAATATTACCAAAACGCCTCTAGCTTTTGACACCAAAACTTACAACTTGGAAAGCCTAAGGGTTTGATTAAAAAGCACAAATGAAAGTTTATAATTTTACTATTGATGCTTTAAAGTGAAAGTTTAAAGTGTCTTAAAAATGCTATTCTTCCGATATTTTACAGTCTACTATTTTAAAAACAAATCCAGAAAAGTTTGGAATCTTCAAAAACATAAACCAATAGTATTTCTGGTAGTACACAATTTATCGTTACGAAACCAAACTCCATAAATTGAACAATAGTTACCAAAATAGCTGCTTTCTGTTTAAACATCAAAAGCTGACAATATTTTCTTACCAACATAAGAGTAGTAACATGTGAAACATTGGGAACTGAAATTTTTCCAGGGGAAATAGTTGTAGGTTTTGAGAAAACAATTTTTAAGCTTATCTCGAAGTGTGGTTATCATATCACTTTTTCGTTATCATAGATGGTGCTTACATGAGAATTGAGTTAGTAAGTCACAGGGAATTCAACCCTGAGTAAATTTTTGCTGAACAGACCGCTCAAATCCTCGTGTTTGATGCGACGAGCGTCGCCTTCGAACATCCTTTTGAGCGTTTGCATGGCGACTGTGCTGACATTTGTGTATGTGTTCGCGGCATTTCTGCACGTTTCGCGAAACGCACGTGCCATCGAGGCACGAAAATTGGAAGATTAGCCCTAGCGCGGTTCCATTTTCTCACGCTTCGCGTTTTTCTGCCTTCGTATTTTTCCATCGGATCGGCTCCGAGAGCTGAAAAAGAGCGAGAAAGAGGGAGAGAGAAGAGCGCAGTCAATTCTGGATTCCAGTCACAGTTCAATTGTTTTTCACGGCGCTATACACGTCGAGCGTATATGCAATCTAGTTTCGTTTCGAGATGAATGCTACTTAACTGGATAATAAAAATGTGATTGACCTATACCGTGCAGGATAGGCGACGGAGACGCGCTTTTTCCCTCTGATGGTGCCGAGGGTTTTCCTACCGAAACTCTGTCGA
Source organism: Cryptocephalus primarius (assembly GCA_963576515.1). NCBI lineage: Eukaryota > Metazoa > Arthropoda > Insecta > Coleoptera > Chrysomelidae > Cryptocephalus > Cryptocephalus primarius. The sequence goes on along the minus strand of OY754937.1, from coordinate 25,132,193 downwards.
TCGGAAAGATAACGGGTGTTCGTTTAAAATCGAAACGGGCCAAAAGGGCGATTCTATTACACCTCTCGATGATTCCCACATTCATTGCGAAGCCAGGCTTCGACTTTTCATATTCAAAATTTCAAAAGTCTTGATTTTGATCGAATGAATTTTTGTGAATCATGGCCGTCGTGATAGATTCGTCCTATCCATTTCGAATTTTCACATTGTGATTGCTAATCGAAATAATAATACCTTTCGAGTCCTTATTCGAGTCCAATTTTGTTGCGATAGAAATAGCAGGGTAAAGGATCCAAAATTTCAAAAAATTCAATACTCACTTTTCGTAGCCCTGAAAAATAATTCACTCATCTGTTTTTGGCAATATTTTGGTATTACATCCCAGAAATTGGAATTTTTTGTATGCATTTTGGGTTACCACGTTTTGAAAAATATCCAAATCTTCGTAGCTTCGCAGCAGCTAGATGGAGATTTGCTAAAAGTAATCTTCACAGAAGATAAAAACGATGCTACATACTCAGGAAACTTGTGAAAGATGTAGCAAGGGGAGTTTAGAAATAAACTATAACGAGACACTGAGTAATGATCATAACAAGAAAAGATCACAACAGTGTGTGATAGATTTTCAGTAAAGTGCTGGCAGCGCTAAAAAATATTCAGTAACAACTGTATTGGAAAAGAAACGGTTGCGATAAGACAATTATACTCACTCATTTGAAACAGAAAGAATATTCAAGACTTCTACAGAGAATCACCTTATATGGAGTAAGATAGAAACTGAAAGATATGAAAATTGATTACTGGATTACTGCGGGGTTACGAGAATAGATAGTTACTAAAAGGCGATCATAGATGGCGATAACAATAAACATTTTGTCATATAAATGTGGCATATATGGTTTCACCTTCGTTTGTTCCAAACCCTTCTAAACAGGCTGCACCATACTGATGAAGACCAAAAGTCAGAGACACGTGGCTACTAGTCCATTTTTTTTTCACACATTTTTTGCGGTCATTGCCCATTATTTCCATTTGTTTGTATTCTTTTTACTTCATTATTTTACTTTCCATTAAGTCAAAACAATTCGTAACAATAAAAAGAGTTTCGTCGTTCAATAAAATAATTCCAAATTATTAGGGTAACTAATTATGTAAGCTATGTATATTCAAAACTTTATTTGGCAGGACCTCCAACCCCCAAAATTGAAATTTTATGTAAATTTGTACCATTTATGTATCAAAATCTTAGTTGGATTCCAGTGTACATCATTCAGTAATCGTAAGAATTTTCTACGTGTTTTTCTATTCTATTAACGTCAGCTCATTTGAAACCAAGACCGTAAATCAAGCTGGAACCATAAAACTGATATTTCTTCCTAGTTAATTTCCCTCCACATGAATAACCAACTCAACGAGACATTTAAGCTGATTATTTATCTGTACACGTTCGTCCTCCGAATTTATTTTCTAGTTATTCATCGTTTTACCTTGCGAATGATAATTTTCGTTGTCGCTCTTTGTTCCATTGATTCCAATAATGACGGAAAAACTCATCCTTGAGCGAATTATATTTATCTGGTAGTTGCGGTTAGTTTACGTCTATTGTGAAAGGGAAAGAGACGATATTGCAGCTATTTTTATTTTGAAGAGAGTAAAAGTGTAGATAATGACGATGCTTACTTCTATCCGACATTTTTACTCCGAAACTATAAAACTCTATATAGGGTCGAGCGGTAAATGTGGCAATTATATTCTTGCTCCAAGTAAAAATATCTATTGCACCGTAAAACGTCTGGTTATGGAAACAACGAAGACGCAGTAAAAGATTGGATTGTAAATTGCTAATAAATCAAATGGGTTAAGTGGATTTTGAAGGATAACATTTCGTGGAAAGGAATGTTCTAAACTCTGGAAACCAAAAAAAAGCTCCCGCTTGGAAATGAAAAGAGTTTCTCCGCAAAGCGAACAGTTTCGTTGTAATGGTGAAGATTTGTAGTCTGCGGAGTTCTGATGTAAGTTTCGGTGCCCAGCAGCCAAAAATGGTACGTGTTCATTAAATATCTCTGAGGAAAGATGGCGGGTCAAATCCATCAACTCAAGCCCCACACAGGTCATCCAATTTTGAGATACGATCTTCTTCTTTTTCTTCTTCCGTTGATCTTATCAACATGCTGCTCGAAATAAATCCGTGGCTGATGCATCGAACCACACTTGAAGGTTTTTTAGTCATGAAATTCTTCGCCTTCTGCCTTGTATCTTGCCTTGAAGCATGAGTTGCCAAAGTCAATATATTTAATGGTTGTTCATGATGTGGCCAAGGTATTCAAGTTTACAGGATTTCTTTTCCTTTATTCGGCGTATGAATCATTTCCATGGTCCATGGTCATGGTCCATGAAGCTCTTAAAATGCTACGGTAGAGCCAGAATTCAAATGTTTTTGAGCTGCGATAAGCACCAGCGATTAACCTGCTTTCCTGCATACAAACAGATTTCGAGAGATCCCCCAAGAATCTCTCGGTCTCCTCCTCTGGCGAACCTCGGAACCCGCGAGTCTAAACTGGCTCGCTTCCAAGAACAAAGAGAAACGCAAAAGATTCGACAAAGGCTACTTTTTAAACGGTCGGGGGCCCTCATTCATCTTTCGAAATGGAAGCAACAAAAGATATCGGCAACGTAGTCCGAGGTCAGTAACCGAACGTTGGGCGAGGGGACCAGCAAATGGGGGACGAAGAGAGGAAGCAGAAGAGGAGAAGAAGAAGAAGAAGCAGAAGACGGGAGAGAGAGAGAGGGGCCATAATAAAAATAAGTAAAATCCGAGCAGCGCACACACCGCATCAGCCGGCAAAAATAACGGAGCATTTTTATCGGGAATCGTAAAGAACCGGCCCGGGTACCACCAGGGAATTAAGAGAGAGACGCATTCTTATGATCAGGTTCTACTGTTCAGTAGAGAGAGGTTGAGAGCGAGAGAGAGAGAGAAAAAGTGAGAGCCCACTCCTCCTCCTCCTCCTTCTTCTCTTCTTCGTCGTTTTCTTCTTCTTCTAGTTCGAGAGGAAAGAGGATGTGGCCGCACAGGCTTTCGGCTATTCGATCGTATCTAATTGTATTCCAGGCATTGTTTCCTTTACTTATATTATTAATAGAAACGCTCCTCTCGCTCTTTCCATCTCCCTCTCTTTCCGTCTTTATCTTTGATTGATAATGGGACGTTTCGAAATGATACGTTTTGCTTAATATGAAGATTGTTATTTTCCTCACCGGAGAAAATAACTAATTAGATATCATGCGGCACTCCGCTTCATCTATTGTATTTAATCGCTCAGTTAATGTTATGTCAATCTTTGAAGTAATAAAAAGCGCAGCGAGTAGAATCGATTATTTTTTTGCTATAGGCAGGAAGAGGTAATTAAAGTCTTGACAGAATATGTTTTATTAGAATCGTTTTTTTGTTTGATTCTACGAAGGTCCCGGTGGGGAAAATGTCAAGGGGGATCATCAAAATCATCGTGGGAGTGGTTATTTTTCTTTAAATTTTTAAGAGCAGATCTGGCATTGGGTTGTTGATTTGGTGTCAAGGATCGTAGTTCATGAAAGTCTTAAAGGTGGTTCCTTCGTTTCATCCTCCTTCCGGCGTTTAATCAAAAACTTGATAGTTTTCACATTTGTGGTCTTTAGGCGAGAACCATTGATTAACCCTTGTAATTCAATGCCCGTCGAGGTATAGTGCCAGGGGGTAAGTTGTCTAGGGTTAATCGATACATGGTGTGTAATAACATCTCATCAAAGATGCAAAACTGTTACAAGGTGATATCCACTAAATTTTGAGAGTTCTTCATTTCTTTAAGGGCGCCTCTGGTTACAAATCTTGTCGATTCTATTCTAAGGGTTCATCTGATGCATGAAATCCTCGACTTTTTTAAAACACCCCTTTCGCGTACTTCTCAAACATCTCTCCTCTTCTTTCATTATCTCATCTGGTCCTTGGTCGCGATCGGCGGTCTCCCGCTTATCGGTCGATCTCCTTCCTCGGACTCTCTCTCAGATCCTCGCGAGACAATGCGACAAATTAAAAATCTAACCAGTCGTCAATCAAGATCGTTGTCTGTTCTCTTTCTCTCCTCTCCTCCGGGCCTTTCTCGTGTCATCCGAGCTACTTACACGAGTCTGGTTCATGGCGGCTAAAGGCCGCCTCTCTGTTGCTTTGAAGATGAGTACGCTGACCGTGTGTGTTTTGTGTGCAGTTCCTTGATTGATTCGGCGATTATTTGTATTCCCATCGATCTGCTATTTTCCGTTATTCCATGTAGAGTTATGGGAAAGTCTGAGCCGATGTACAAGAGTGGTTGATGATTATTATGGTGACAGATGTCGGGAAATTGTCTTTTACACAAATTTTAATCACCTTTCGGTCTGATAACAGATTCTCTTCCCTTTCATCATCATCACTTTCGAATTCTGTTCGTAAGCAAACAATCCCAGTAATTTAAGCTCATCACTGTTGCTCGGGACGGTCATTAAATCTAACAACTCGTACATCTGTTTTACGGGCTACATTAATAACGTTATTACTCATTTCATAAACAACTCGATTTCAAGAAGTGTACGTCGCAATTCGGAGGAAATTGATGCGCACGTGGTGCGCTAAGAAGTATGCGCGCGAATAGGTTTAATAAAATTATCAATTGATAAAAATAGATCGTCGTTTGAATGTTAGGTTGAACGGTCTCATTAACGTTACGCCACGAAAACGGCCAGAATTAATAAAAATAGATACCTAATTTTATCTCAATTACACGAATGGTCGATTATAATATTTCAGCTCGTATTATTTATATCTTACGTGGCTTTCGTGTTGTAAGTTTTTGACAGTTTTTCACTTTACCCCTTTTGTATCGTCGAAAGGTTCTCTGCTTGTTTTCCAGGGCGTCAATTTTTCCCCTCGGGCCACGTGAGACACGTGCCTGACATTTTTAATCGTCGACGTTAGAAAAACAATTAATTTAAGAACAAACCTAAATGTCAACGGGCATCATTATCAACCTCAGCCCCCCTATGGATCCCCTCGGGACATTTCCTGTCAAAGCAACGAATCCTCGAAAAATATAAGGATTATATGCGTACACTTTTGTTTTCCATTAATCGAAAACTCCATATATTTCGAATGGCTCCATAGGGCTTCTATAAGGAGCCCTTCGGTCCTATACCGATGCTGGTTTTAGTACGTACTGAAATATGCCTTTGGGTAAAATTTCAGCCCTTGACGACTCTCTAGAGGGTAGAGGGTCAGGTCCAAAGGTTTTTTCTGAAATTTTCTTAAGATTTCTGGCGCGAAATTTGAAATTGTCTTGGTTCTGATGTTTCGTGAAAGAAAGTTGAGAGAAGTAGGGGGTTTTAATGAATTTGTGAATAAATAAAAATATATTTCACACGTTATAGTTACTAGGGGGCGCCTGAATACATAGGCGGGGAAAGGATCCTACTAGTCCTGTGTTCAGAAGCCTTCATATGTAATTTCTAAAGAGTGATATTGAAATTGTATACAAATTTAAAACGTCAAACCTCTTAAAGCACAGTGGATCCAAATGAGATTACGGATCGTAGCACCTTAAGGATCGTAGTTGGAAATGAATCAAGCATCGAGCGACACTTTTACACTAATTTGAAGAGTTTAATCAGAAAAACGTTTTACCCATTAACCATTTTAATTATGTAATAATCAAGCGGTTGATAGACTATTAAGCGAACCAATTGTCTATATGAGTAGACGACATAAACAAGTACGTATGGATGTACGTCCGTACAATGTTCGTTCGCATATCAAGTTGTATTTCGCTCGAGGAACTATTATTTCAGCGATCCTGCAAATCGATAATATCAGCCTGTTGTTTTAGGCAAGAAAAAACAACAACGAGAACCAAATCAAAAGCGTCCCCTGTCTCTCCCTCTCCCCCCTTCCCAATGACATCAGGCATATATGAAATATTAGAAAAGACAATGCCTTGACGTCCGCATATCCCGCTCCGACGTGTATAGGGAAAAGAAAGAAGGAAAAAAGACACGAACGACGTCGGGAAAAAAGGACGTGTACGTGGGTCTGGATGTATATCTATGTGCATGTCCTTTCACTCCAGAAATTCGAAATTGAATTTCGACGTAATCGATGGCCCGGCGAAAGACATTTACGATGGCATAAAATTAAAAGGGGTTTTATTTAAGGTTTCAAAGGGGGTGAGTGAGCGACCGCACTGACTGTGCTCGGAAATTAATTCCACTGACAACCGAGAGCTGTCAATAAGGTTTAAAGTTTTTAAAGAAACTCGACGGAATAAACCATTTTGGTTAATTAATTACTAAAGCTGACATCTATCCTATGCTCAGGGTTTTTTCACGCGATACCTAAAATTCAATCTGAAACATTAAAATAAATTTAAAATTACATCGTAATCTACTTAACATTTTAAATAATTGAAATATAAAAGTTAGGTGTTTGTAAAATAATTACAAATTTAAAAGAACAGCAGATTATTTGCTACTACAACTAACTAACTAAGCTCTACAAAGTACTATTTTCGAACTGCACCCCCTCTTCCAGCATCTCAAAAAGTGAAATTTTAGATTATTGGGTTTTTGGTAACTGTATTTCCAACTTATATCCATTTAGTAACTGTTATATAGATTTTTCATCCCCTTTTTACCCCTCTCGGTAAGTGAAATTTGAGGTGTTTCAAATTTTTTGGGCCACTCGGGGGCCTAAGCTATACCCGTACAAGGATTAAATTAAAAATTTTCCCAAAATAATACCGACTAAAATATATAAATTTCTCCCCTATTTTTTAACCCGTCGTAAAGGGAAAGTTATATTTTTCTTAATCATATTGGAACATAGGCTATATCAACTTCTACCCCAAAAAAGAGAAGATTTAACTGCTTTCTTTCAAATTTAAAAAAATGTCAAAATTTTTGTTGCAAGTGAAAGAATAGGGTTTCCTGATACAAAATATTTCAGGGTATTTTTGTTTTAAACGCTTATTTTTAGAAATGTAATTTCTGAAAGCTCTGGTCGTGTTTTTTCATAAAATTGTATTTTGAAAACAAGTGAAATTTGTGAATTAACATTTGGAAAAAGGACAAGAGCATCACCTTGAAATAACCTGAAAAATTTATTTTGAAATTCAACAGTTCACTTTTTGACCACTAAAAGGAAGTGCTTGCAGATCTAGCAGGCCAAAATAGAATCGAGGATCAGTTGGCTAATTTTCCATTGCATTGGTAGTATAAAGAGAAAACTGTACCACAATGTACACGCTTTATTTGCCAATATTGCTGACTTTTCATTCGAAAGATTTTTAGAATGTTCTACCATAAACAACATGACTTTCATTGCAATTTTTATTGCAATAAGTTATGAATTTCTTCAAATTTTTGATCAACCTGTATATTCTATTTTATCTTCTGGAAGTCTAATGGTATTTTTAGGAAGCAGAACTTTTTATAGAGAGTAAATTTTTGGTGGTGAAATTAATAATAAAATAGTAGAGAGTATAGGCGGACGTAGGGTGAATAAATAGACCTCCAATTTAGGGCCATGGACGTTTACCGCCAAATAATTAATAAATAATATTTTAAATGTTTGTAATTAAAAGGGACGGAATCAGTGGTGATCGGGTCAACAAAACTCCACACAAGCGGTAAAAATTTTTCTATCGATATTTTCCTGTCGCGCCGTCGTCCTCGTAGTTATCCCCGTCGAATAGATTTATATTGCGTCCGGTGTCGAATCTCAATAATCGGAAATACTATCGCGTCTTACAAAGAGGAACAAAAAACTCGCGCCTTCAGTCGAATTTTTCTTATCGAGAAGAAAAATCCGCGCTGCAAAACGCAATATGCACATATATGATTGTCATCGAGAGCGATTAATTCCACGTTTCAAACGGTGTAGAGGTACGGTAAAATTGGATTAATCTGATAATGCTTTTGAAATATGATTTGAAGATTTTTCAGTTGGTTACAAAAGTGTTCAGATTTTTTGTGAAAAAATCTCGATACAAAGTGGATTTTAGCTTAAAATGCGTTTGGAATATGCAAGGAATATATGAAACAAAAATAATGGTTTAAAATGTAGGGATCATTGTGTAAACATTGATTAAATGGCGAAATCTTCAAAAATAACTTATAAAACAAGTACGAAAAGTTATATTACACTTTTTCTTTCTTATAGCTTTTAGAAATCTATCTAAATAACTCATGTTTTTGCAATTTTCACCATTTAATCAATGTTTAAACAATGATCCCGACATTTTAAACCATTATTTTTGGTCAGTACCATTTCTTTTCACTTAAACAATTATTTTAAAGTGGTGTTAATTTGAATCGAATAATACTTTAAGATTTACGTGTATAAATATTTTATATGACTGGGCTAATTCTAAACATTCTACATTATAGAGTTAAATAGCATTTATGGGTAGCAGGGTTAAGGCTATTGCGGAGATGCACTTTTTCGTTTTGGGGTTTCTAGATACCAAAAGGACCCTTCCATCCTTCGAAAGGTTTTAAAACTAATTGAGCCATAAATAATATAATGTCATGATAGAAGCACAGGCCTTATAGAAATGGTGTGCATTAACATTTCCATCTCAGGTATGAAGTTCCAAATATTTCAGGTTAAGGTGATTAAAGTTTTCAGTTAGTAGGTCACTGGAGGAGTTTCTATCATTGAAATGCTATTAATTGAATGATCGGAACCGTGGTTAGGGTCGTTTAAAAAAATTTTGTTGCAAAATTGGTGGTCCTGTGCTTTGAAGTTCGATTCTTCCCAGGTACGATTAGCATTTTTGTGAAGGCAACAGATACTTGTCGCAAGCGATCCCGTGGGACCTTGACCCAGCCAATTTTTCTCCGATCGTCCCGGTCCGGCCCTGGGAACGATCCCCGATGCATTTCGGCTCGTCCAGATTATGATAGGTTAGTGCTGTCGGTGTATGTACTATATGTACGTATCATACGTATGTGTATGTGTGTGTACTAAGTCCAACCTTGGCCGGGTGTGTTGACCGCCGAACGAACGCCGCGTCCAAAAACAAAAAGGATCAACTTCTCTCTCTCTTTCTCTCTCTTCCTCTTTGCTTCTTCTCCTCTTCTCTCTTTCTCTTCCTCGGCAGCAGGGAGAGGAAAGCAATGCACTCGTTCAAGGCCAACTATTCGGCGGCTTTCGCGAATGTTAAGGGGGACGAAGGAGAGGTGCACGGATGCGGGGCAACCACCCAACCATCCGTCCTCGGTTCGGTTGGGCTCTTCTTCTCTTTCCCTGTGCTCTCGTGCTCCTCCTCGAATAATTATTACCACCGGGGACCGGACAGCTATCGCTCTGTACGTGAATACGTAACCTCCTGACAAACGGAATGAGGAAAAACGGCCGGGGATGGAAGCGTTTTTGGCCCACGAGGCTAGACAGAAAATTGTATGGTGGGAAACTGGATAGAAAGGGTGGATGGTGAAAATTGACCTATTTTTATTTAGAATGCCACTGGTCCATTAGTGGGGATTTAAATGTAATTTAATTTAATTACGTAAGACATTTACTGATAGCTTTGATAGCATCAAAATGTATTTCGTCCATTATTTTATATTATTTGAACAGAAAAAGTTTCAGTTACAGTCAAATAAAGGAATTTTTTACCCATCTTTTATGCCATCTTAATTTCTTACAACTATATTAATTATTGCATTTTTATGCAGAGGGATTATAAAAAATTTCATTGAAACACTGAAATGATTAAAAAAATTCTTGTCTATTCTGAATGAAACTTTTCATTGTGACCCCTTTTTTCAATTACCTTTAAAAAAATTATTCTACTTCATAGACGTGTGCCTCAAAAACAGTGGAATTTTTTGAAACCTAATAAAACAAAAATTTGACCTACCCCTCGCAAAAAAGCTCTCGTGGCAGAACTCGTCCATGTCAAAATCTAGCTGATAAATCTATCACATAACACGTGAGTTCCAATGGAAAACCGACAATTTTTATGTTAAAATGTTAAAACAATAGTCATACCACTCATGATAGGTGTGTCAAAATTGAAAATGTTAATTACCTAAAGGAAACTCTAATAGTAACCTCACTTCGTAGTTATTACATTACCGTGACGTGACAAATTTTAGAGAAGCGTGGCGAAAGTGTTAAGTACTTAAAACAAACTTCAATAGTAACATATTTCAGTATAACAGTTACAATTATTATATGATTGTCGAAAAATTCTTTCTACAAACATCCAAGTACTCAAATCCAATACTCGAAAGGGTTTTGTAATGTTTAAGTCTGTCCACACGTTTCACTTTCGATTGTATCACTTCACCTTCCTACTTAATGTCATATTACATTCGACAGTAATGTTAAAACTTGTTTCATACGTATTGGTTGCAGTTAAAAAAAATACATCTCGTACTTGTGCAGTAATTATGGCCATCTTTAGGTAAAGTTAGTGCAGAAAATTGTTTTCATTGTTTAACACTCTCGCTTTTAACACCGCGACTTCACATTTCAGTAGAGGCAATGCCATCGTAATATACTAATTATAACTGTTATTCGGTAATAATGTTACTATTGAAGTTTGTTTTAAACACTTTACACCTTCGCCTTCACGCTTCTGTAAAATTTGTCACGTCACGGTAATGTAATAATTACGAAGTGAGGTTCCTATTAAAGTTTCCTTAAGGTAATTAACATTTTTAATTTTGACATCCCGTCTTCATATTTCAATAACACCTGTCATGACTTACGATCATGTCGTGATTATTATTTTAAATTTTTACCATAAAAATAGACAGTTTTTAATTAGAACTCGCCAGTTATGTTATAGATTTATCACCTAGATTTTGACATGGACCAGTTCTGCCACTGTTGCCTTTTTTTGTTTCATTATGTCTCAAAAAATTCCACTGTTTTACAGTGTGCATGAATTATTTTGTAAACGCCTGTTTACATGTACAGTTCTCATCATATTATTTTGAGCACTAGAAGGATAAATTTGTGCAGATGAGATTCGTGGCAGAACTCCATCCTTTCGAACGGATCCAATGGAGTCCTACTTAAAATTAGGTAGGTTTGATTGTGTGATTCAGGTTTTAAGTGGAGGTATATAAAAATCCAAAATTTGTTGTGCGTTTACAACGTATGAGTTGGTATTCTAGGTATAATTTATTTGGCGCATTCACCATTTTATCGGCTCTCTTAGAAATCTCCTGAAGGGTATTTAGAACGGTGCAATGTGCTTAGGTATACGTGTATGTTTTTTAAAGGTAGTTCAAAACTTTCGTTAATAAATTTTATTGGGGAATTCGTAATGAATCGTGGGTACCTCAAAATTTTTTCAAAAGTTTCCCTCAAATGTTTCTTCTGGAAACCTCATATAGCTGATAGGACTTTTTGGTGTATTTTTGGAATCTTCTGTTTCGAGTATTACTTGAAAGCTGTTCCTTCCCTCCTGGTTCGTCCCATTGGCGGAGTGCCCAAGTAATTCCGAATATTTCGGAGTAACTTCTCCATAACCTTGACCTCGAGCACTGACCACACCAAACCCCTCGCGGTTCGAACCAAAACCTGCTTCCATTTATTCACGCATCGCGGCTGAATTTTATGCACGCACCGATGCGCTCTCTCTCTCTCTCATTCGTGTATACAGTGCGGTTCCCGACCTACGCTAAAAATACTTTCGCCCCGAAAAGAGCCTTCCTCCTCTTCCTCTTCTTTTTCGGTTCTTCTTTTTGCTCAGTCCGGGGTATAATTAACGAAAAGTTGACGTAGGTCATGCACGGTAAAACTCGACGGCGGCAATTTTTTCTCTCTCTCTCTGTCTCCCTTCCTTTCTCTGCTCGCCGTCTACGCCTTTTCGTCGTCTTCTTCGTATTTCGCGACTTCTCGCGTAGAGGAATCTTTTTTTTACGAGGTTTCGTGTACGTGAAATCGTCGTGAGGATCGCAATTGTTTCGGTCTGGCTGGCGCATAAAACACAGGGTCGATCGAAAGAGAAGAAAGAAAGAGAGATTGGATATATGACATGCCATATGAAAGACATACAAAGGTTGCGCCTTTTCCAGGGATGTGCCTGTACATAATTGTCAGGTAGTCTCTATAGGTAATGTCAATAGGCATTTTCTGTTCTGTCGTCCTAATCGTGATGACGAGAAAAGCATCTACTCTCGGTTAATTTCACTATCAATATTTTCCCTATCATTACCTAGCTAGCCTAGTCTGTTAGTAAATGTCATGAGTCAGTAGTTTAATTTGTCAATAACTCACCTCAGTCATTGACTAATTCACTATCAGTTGCAATTTAGCTTGTGACGTGGGTTAGTCAGGAATTCAACACATTAGTAATAGCTGATCAGTTAGTGAGGGAAAAAGCTGGTCAAATCTCCACTTTAGCAAGTCAGTCAGATCTTCTATATCCTTTACTTAAGTAAATGCTGATCAGCCAGTTTCTTAGTCATTATAGTGAGTTAATGGATGTTTGATCAATTGCAATTTAGTTGGTGACATTAGTTGGTCAGTAATTTACTGGCTAGTCAGTTAATAGGTGAAGCTAAACTAGTAACTCCTCTATGTAAGGTTGTTTAAGTGATGAATCTGGTTATTTATAGTCTTAGTTATACTTTCTGTTTAACTAACTTTTACAGATATCAAATACGTCTTACCTGCAGGTTTCATACAGAGAGTATACGACAATTGCCTATTGTGAGATCCTTACAAAAACCATGTGGCAATCGTTGCAAGGCATTTTCATAACTAATATAAAAGACTTGCCTGTAAAGTACCTTACAACAATTGCACAATTTCTTGTCTGTTAAATTGTTTACAGATAAAATTTAAAGAAAGTATTAGACACTTGCCGTACAGTTGGCTATTTTGAGATTCTCATAAAAACACTTGTTTCAAGAGATTTTTATAGAAACTGCACAAGACTTGGTTGTAAAATTTTTTACAGGAAACTTGCAGAAAGTGTTAGACACTTGCCTTGCAGTTAACTGTTTTTATATTCTTACTGAAATCTCATCGGACTTGCCCCAAAATATTTTTCCAGAAATTATACAAGATTTGCTTATAGACTCTCTTATAAAATCTATGAAACTTTGATCTCAAAATACTTTTATATATTTTGTCTATAATTTTTTACAAAAACCATAGAGATAGTATAATATACTTGCCTTACAGTTGGCTATTTTGAGACCTTACATAAACCGTATGGTACTAGTTTGAGAAGAGCTTTTGAGTAAGAAGTTCTACAAGACTTGCATATAGACTTTATTATTAAAACTGTAAAAGTCTGACTTATAAGCCCCTGTACAGAAACCACGTATCTCGGTTGTAAACAATTTTTTTGGAAAACTTACAGAAATTAAGTATCACAAGCGTCTTACATTTAGCTAATTTGAGATTCTGACAAAAACACTTACCTGAAGAATTTTTTCTGAAAACTGCACCGGACTTACCTGTAAAGTCCTCATAACTGGTTGAATTCTTGCCTGTAAAACTTTTTATAGAAAACTTACAGAAAGTATTAGACAGTTGCCTTGCATCTGGTTGGTTTAAGATTATTACATTGCACATATACTGTATATTGAGATTATGATATCTTACCTCTACTCTTCTTACAGAAAGTATGAGAAATGTCTTACAGTTTTGCCCTTTAGAGATTCTTACAGAAACCACGTGGCACTTAGACTTTTTTAAAAAGCGACTTCCCTGTAGGCTTCTTTACAGAAACTATAAGAGGCTCACCTCTAAGCACTTTTACAAATTTAAACTAAAAAACTTAGGTGTAAGTTTTTGAGCAACTGAGTTGAAAACATTCTACGTATTATGACGTATATAAATGAATTGAAGTACTTTAGTTATAATAAGGAATATTATAATTTATCTTTGGATTGAAGATAACACGAGAATTATTTCGAGTCTTGCATTGGATATCTGAAAAAAATGATCGATCCTTCAAGATTGCTGTGAAATTTCCTTGGGAAAGAAAGTATTATCAGAATAGTTGGAAAATATGCAAAATACAATACATTGAAAAGTTATTATCGGCTCTTTAGAATGTCATTACTGTTTTTCTCACATTTCCAGATAGTGTTTTTTAACTAATCTTTCGTTAGAACTGAGCCGACCGACCGACTAATCGTTTGGGAAGATATGAAAACAATTTCATGCGCATCTGATCTCGCAATTTTAATACCTCGCGACCAGCTCCTTAACCAGCTCGATACTTAAACGGTTATAATCGACTTCCGTTAACCTACAGGCAAAGCATTCTTTTGCAAACGGCCCTAAAAGAATTAACGTGAGAAGGAGCTGAGTTATCGAATTCAGGCTTTTAAAAGTAAATTGAATTAACCGAACGAAAGGTGCGTATATGAATTAGCGTTGATGTGTATGAGGAGGCATTGGACGAGCGTCGAATATAAATATTTTTTCCTGTTCAATTTCCGTCGAAGGAAAATTGGATACGTGAGAGAGTTAACCCAGCATCGCGCGTTAACATTCATATTTCTGTTTTAATTAAAAGCTGAGAAGAAACTGAAATTACAATGGAACGCGTTACTCGAACACCTGCAGTTCAGCTGGTTAAAATAAGTACACACATACGCTGTACGTTCGGTTTTTAGCCTCCATAAGTTTAACGACAATGTCGGACCGATCGAAACTGGTTTCGTTTAAATTCCTGACGGGCTTTTTTAATATTCGGCTTTTCATCCAATAATTCAAGTGTCATTTCATTTGAAATTCCAAGTGTTACATGATGGATAACACACGGTAACAGGTTATAGAGATGTCGTCGTTTTAATATGACGATTGCAGGAATATCGTTGGGGGAATGTGGCGACGAGAGGAGCAAAAGGACAGAAGCCTAAGGAAATACGTCGAATTCCCGCATCTTTTCAAAAACACCCCAACTCGAGTTACGACAGCATTTACAATTTGCAGAAACGCGACACTCCGTCCGTCTTCCATCTCCCTTCCGTTATCTTAAACGCCGACGCTCCGCCAATTAGCAGCTTGTTTATTGTACGTACGTTTTCCTTTTCGTTAAAACTTTTACCTTTACGGCGTTTTGATAAAACGTAATCGGGCGCGCATAAAACGGAACGGCTGTTGTTCTCCAACTTTTTATCGAAAAAATAAATTCGACGATAAAAATTTTCCTCGAGGGGGGCTCGAAGGGAGAGAGATAAACGGGGAATTTGTTGCCGGTGTGCGCTCGTTAAATCGCGAAAATTTCTACGGCGATTTTCCTTCACGGGAAATGGCCGAGATCGAGATATCCGGGGTTCTAAATTGACAAGGGGAATTTGCTTTTTTATTTGGGAAAATCTCGAGAACCGATTTCATTTCTATTATACGAAATGGGAAGGTTGAGGTGTGAGGGATCTAAAGTATAGGGTTTTTAAAAATATCTAAATAACCTAATAGGGAGGCTTTAACATCATTCCAGGATTCATTAAAATTTCCACCCAAAAAAATAAATTGTATTCGATTATTTTCTCCTGCGACGGTTTTAACTTCTTTCTCAATTTTATTCTTGACACTTGTGAATCTTAAATCAAAAACTCTTAACAAACGAAACTTTCTATGGCCGATAAAGTAGAAGCCTCGAGTTTAGTTAGAATTTGAAGAATAAAATGGCTTGATTCGTTGGTATTGAAATAATTCCTTGGCTTGTAAAGGAGACTGAAGTATCATCTCACAATTTTGAAAATAAACCTCTTATCAGGTAAAAGTCCGCATAGGAAATTTCAGTTGCTAACCGAGTTGGGAAATACTAGTCCTAATCACTCTAATCCTCGTCAGTACCAAGGGACAATAGTAATTGTAGTAATAATATCATTTTAATATTATGCACAACACTGTAATTAAGAGATACTCTGATAGTTCTCTCAATAATTGTTAAAGTGATTTCTGTGTTCAAGGCGTTTTAGTCAACTATGATTTGAAAATTTATGTTTTCTGCATAAAAAAATACGCACATAATGTTAAGACTGCATAAAGTATGCCAAAAATATGCAGTTTTGTTGTATTTTGAAAAATCTGAAGCATTTTCGAAATCAGATCGAGTCTAATATATTTCCGTTTGGCGGAAGGATCGTGTAACACCCTGTACAAACTTCGAAATATATTTAGGGCGTATCGTTCGATGGCGTTAAAAAACAACCACTCGTGTATGCATTTTAGGCATGAACTTGCATAAATTACTCGCCGTATCTGAATAGTGTAAAAACAACAAGTACACTAAAAACGCATAAATTCTTCTCCTTTAATTATTCAAAGTGTACAATTCGAATGCACGCAACTCGGCCAGAAGGAGAGGAAAAAAGGTGCACAATTAACTTGCCTGTGAAATTTTAACTCTGAATCATGCAACTTCACAAAATTAAATTACCATACAATAATACGTAATTCATATTTTTAATTGAAACGTTGCCATCATTATTTACGACGCATTTAAATTAGAATTGTATTCCAAATGTTTAATTACTTTTCTGCATGTTTTATTATGCGCATGCATTTATTTTTCGTCCTATTTTATAATATGGGAACGCAATTACTAGTCCAGTTACTAAACGTTGAAAATTGGGTATTACCTCCAAAATTTTTTAAATTTCATCGGTTTTTCCGAAAATTTGGAATTAAGGTCATCTTAGCCTCCATTTTCAATAAGTTATAAGGTTCAGATTTGATAAGAATAACATTTTTGATAAAAGATGAAATTTTTTAGTTATTAACGTAAAACAGTTGAAAAACATGCTTTTGTTCGACATTTTCAGTCATGAATAAGTCAAAAAGTATTGGGTTGTCAAAAAAAAATCATTCCCTACTTTTTGCTTAAAACATGTTTGTTTTTCGATTCCCGGGGTTATTTTGAATTTTTCAATTTTCATCCTCGAGAAGGAGGGTGAAGTTTGTATTATTTTATAGCTACTGTCAACATTTTGAATAAACCGATACAGATTTATAGATTTCGGAGTGGAAAATGTTCAGTGATTGGTCTATACGTACATTACAGGCAACCCAACGAAAAAAAAAAAAAAATGTTACTTGCAAATTTACATTTCAGCGATTGTTGCTTTGATTTTTTAAAGTTTTTCAAAATCGGGTCGAACGTGCACATTCTACCAAAATAAGAAACTCCCTAGGGATTTTCAGTGAAAATATGACATTACACTAACGACCAAAATAATAAGGAACGCGCTCAAGAAAATCTTCCGGCGATAAAGCGAACAAGGCATTGGCTGCATTGGTGGATTTTCTAACCGCACCACATCCATCCTCGGAAAATAATTACGTTGCATATTTATGCATTGTTCAATCGATCGTACCAAACCGACCTTATTTTTGTTTTAAGTAAAACTCAATCAAAAATTAATTAGGCTAGATGATCGTGGCTTTCGACGTTACCAAACCAATTAACGGATCTAAGATTCTTTCCCTCGCCAGGTGTCGATTGAGCGAAAGTCGAATTATAGTTTTTCACTTTTCGCGCGTTGTTCCAGCCGAGAAAATAAATACGTTGCAGGTGCGTCTAGTAAGTACTTTAGCTGTAAGTAACGAGTACCAGGTGGGTTACACACGTACGTACACTCACAATGGGATCCTACCGACCCGCCGAACGCGGTGCATATTTCGATTAATATAACGATCGAAATTTCCGTTTATGAGGGCCCTCAAACTGCAAATTAAGATGATACTGTTGAGTGTAATTAGGGTAACGTTAAGTTGGGGGGGTTAGGCGAGAATTTTAAATTTGTCGTAAACAGTTTTAAGGGCTTCGTTCGATAGGACGTGTAATAAACGAGTAGTGCGTTGTCGATGTAGGTGCGATTGTATTTTAATTTGAGTACATGAGACCGAATGGTTTTTAAAGTTCGCGTGTTCGAACGACGAATTTACGAACGAATCGATGTCTATTAAAATTCATTCGGGACGCTTTTCTAGCAGCTCTTCCATGAGAAAAGAACGCGTGTGCCTTTCGTACATGTATTGTATGTATGTGTACAGGACGAAAAAAGGCAACAAACCAGTTTGACAATTGAATAATTCAACAAAAAGCTTTGTGAGTGATGCCTTTTCCAAGCGACAACTCGAGCGATTTTTGTAATTTTTCCCGTTTCTGGAGGTGATTACGGGTCAAAATAGGCTAATTAGTTGGGATGTTTCCTTGGGAATTTTAATGAAGAAGAACGTCACGTTTTCGACCATCAATCTCTGTGCTAAATGTCGATTGAGCATTATTACTGTTTGAGTGGACCTCAAATATCACGAAAGTGAATGAAATATCTCAAATAGAATGGAAAATGCGTAAAATCTCTCCTCGTGAATGCGATGAACAAAAATATTTTTAAATGTTACTCGGAAAGAGTAAAAATCCACTCTGAAAATGGTTTTTGGTACAGTTCTAAAGAAAATTCCAAACGCGTCACTATTTGTCCCCATCCTAAGTACTATTCGCAAGCGTTACGAAACTGATATAATAAAGAACCCGGTGGTACCAAATAAAATTCTCACGTAAGCATTTTATTTTCTAAAACGTCGTCAATGGCGAAAGGGTATGCGTACAATCCAACAATGCCAATCGAAAAAACCCACCGCCGTAGAGATATCATCGTATACCATTCGAATCGTCAAGATTATCATCTAAATTTCGTAATTAACATTGCTTGATCCAGTTGACGGCTTCTAGGAAGAGATAATAATAATGAGACGAAGGCATCTGGTAACGATTTTTTCCCCACTTCGACGGAAAACGGTGAGTAAATGATAGGAAATTATTCTAAAAGCCCAGGAAAAGGAATACACACGAGCAGCGAGTGAGGAGGAGAAGGAGACGAAAGGAGCAATGGAAAATTAGTTTCAACGTTCGCTCTGTAAATATTGCTGAAGATGGATAATCTGGCGTTTAAATTACGTGTTATTGCTTTTTTGTTGGAATCCCGGGGACTATAGCTATTTGGGCGCGGAAGCTTTCAGCTCTAAGGGTTTTCAGGAATGGAATAACTTTAAAGATCAGAAACAGGAGTAGAATTATTTAAAATATCTGTTCTGTTTGGATTCTGACGGTGTCATTCCGAATTCTTCAGGGTTATTAGGGACCTTCTTCAGAAAATAAAGCGTTAAAAATACATTCAAATAATGAAAACGTTCATAATCATTCCAATTTCTATATTATCGCAGGAAATTCTTACGTTGTTCTTAGAACTACTTTCAGGACTCTTCAGGATCATTTGAGATAAAATTTTTGAATGTATATTGATATCGTGGAAACAATTATCCCAATTTCTAATATGTGGGATTGAGAAATGGGTTCCTTTCAGAAACATTTTCCGGAAAATGAAGTCATTAGAGTCATATTGAAATCGTGGATTTCTTGAAGATTATTCGATTTTCTCAGGGATTTCTAATATTTTGGAATGGGATGAGTTATATAAAATCTTCCAGGCTAATCAGAACGTTTGTTAATCTCCTTGAATGCATTTGACAGGACATTACAGATGATGATGCGTATATTGATTCATTAAGGAATCTGAAGTTGTTGGAAACTTTCAGAATCTTGTCTAGAAATTTCAATTTCCGGACTCCAAGAAAAGTACATTGAAATCATTCATGATTTTAAAAGACCTTCGTGATTCGTTTTTATAATGCAGCCTCTTAGGGTTCTCTTAGAGTTAGAATCTGGAATCTTTTAGGGTACGTTTATTGAAAAATCTTGTTTTCATTAAACATTCTCGAATAGACTTCAGGAATATTTCGAACTTTACACAAGGTATAATAAAGATTCGTTTATAACAAATTCCTTATGTGCACTATTAGATCCGTCTTTTTTAAAAGAAGTGAAGCTAGAAATTGCTAAAACATAATTTCCTCTCTCCCTCTCATTGCTAAACTCGTCAAATTCTAAATGCAAAATGTGAGAAACGAGCCATTACGCGGCACACTGCCGCGTACTTAGTTGTAAAAAGAGGCGGTACGAAACACACCGTCAAAAGACCATTATCTCATTCATGAAGTCGAGAGATAACACAAACTGATTAATAAACGTAAGTACTAATTTAACAATCAACAACATTAACGACTTGGCGAAGCTGAAATGAAGAAAACCATTATTCAGGAAAGTTGACGAGATTATATGTACTTACTCGTTTTTCAGCAGCCGCAGCAGCAGAGGGAAAGAGAGGAATAGAAACACGGTACGAGAGAGCAGAAAGAGAGGGAGAGAGAGCGTACATATACAGTCGTTTCGATCTTTATTGTTTTGTAATTGTTTCATGGCTGTCTGTACTTTATTGACGCTTCAGCGGAACGAGATGAGCCTTATGTTTTTGTGCGAGTTATGCGAATTTAGAAACAACTATAAATGCTAAATTAGTTTAATTGTATGATAAGTAGCATAACAATTATTTCTTGGTGCAGGAAATTTGATTGTAAATTACCCAGGTTCCAGAAAAATTCCGGTAATGATTATTTCATTGTGCCTTATTAGGCGAGAAATGAATAAGTAATAGGTACTTTATTTTTCTACGATTATTTCTAAGGATTTCAATGCTGATAAATTCAAACATCCCTGATAATATCTTTTTCTAATTATCTGGGCAGTTAAGACAGGATGATTTACACAGTTAGGTAACTACCTATATAACTGACTAAATAAGATGATTTTTATCATCTTGACTGACCGATACATGGTTGAAATCTCTTTAACGCAATTACTCTTTTAAATTATATAGACCATAAGCCTAGGTAAAATTCATGATTTACTGATAGTGTTACTTTTAAAGAAAAATTGTGTGGCAGTCGCTGGACGGACAGAAGTAATACTTATCACAGGTTAAGGCTGATGCAGTAGATTTTTACTCTTCGAAGTTCTATTACAGTTACTGAGGAAATAATTCTTGACGTTTAATGTTTTTGTGGCCTAAAATATCATCCATTTCGTTGGAAAATTCAAGGATCTTTCTGCCAGCCCCAGTTTGATTTTATATTCATCTATTTTATGCCGATAATACTGAATTAATCTTTTGTTAATTCAGAAGAAATGACTTGCCACATTTTTCTTGAAATTTCTAATGTGCTACTTGATAACATGTCTTATGCAGATGCAGCAGATTTAAGGTGTTTTCCCCTGGTTCATATGCTTATAGTGAGCGAACAAAAAAATTCCTCACCATTGTTTAAAATGGGATCAATGAAAAAAAGTGAGGTTAGGTGCAGTTGTCTTTTTATCACAGATGAAAATTTACAACGATTCTAACGAACACACACACACACACACACACGGATTGAATAAACATGGACAACACGGACCTAAACTGTATTTTTAGAAAGCCCGAGTGACAGGTGACGGGTTCGGATGATCAGCTGACACCAACCGACTGTTTCCCCCCTGACAGTAACCGTTACTCGTTGTACTATTACATCGATTCAAGATCATCATCTTCTGAGAACAATATTCAGACTGTTCCTCCCTAGTCCTCGTGCAGATCCGTATGTGGCGCTGTTGTCGCACTTGTGAAACGTTAGAACGTCTCGTGATGGCGAATTGAACTTATTTTCCTCGTGCTAAACATACAACCATAACCCACGATATTCTCAGCAGAAATTAGTGGAGATATCAGAAGAAATCCAGCATTTAGAGGGGTATAAAACAAGACTGTGTCCCCTCCCTTGTAACTGTGTTTATAGAAGAAATGTTAAAGGAACGTCAATGAATAATATGAGATACACTTACTACGTCGTTATAATTGTTGGAAACCTGGAAAATGCAGCATGAATAATGCGTTTATTAAGAAGGCGGAAGAGTTAAGAAATACACTTACTTGGTAACTGTAGAAGACGATGACAATATTGAAGAAATCTTCTGCAGTAACGTCCTCACCTTAGCTTGACAGTGTTCAGTTATACAGTTGAAGCAACGACTTTGAATGAGCTTAGCCCTTTTGAGATTTGGATGTATCGAGGATATTTTGGGTGGTTAAAATCTGTGGTATGCTACAACGTATATTCCTTAGGAAGGGTCTTGGGCAGAAGAAGCATCTGTTGAAGACGTGTATCTTGGTTGTAGATTATGTATATTATCGACGATGGTACGTGGATCGTTGGTTTAACGAAAACTCTTGAATATCGTAATTTCCTCCCAAGGAAAATGCGACGGCGTTGTCGAAGTTGCGCCCGATCGGTATCGGGAAACGCGTTTTAATTTTGCTGCAAGGCCATGGGAAAAAGAATAATGATAAGTTATAAAAAACACGCGAACCGCACAGTTGTGTGCATATATTCTCTCTCTTTCTTTCTCTCTCTCATTCGCTCGTTCTAGGGAAACTCGAAAGTTTGTTCGAACTTCGCAATGAGAATTGCTAATTTATATAACATTTGATATGTATCTAGGGCTCCCGGGTTGCGATTATAATTTTTAGACCTCGTGTTCACAGGCCGTATTTTCCACGTACTTTTTGCGTTCTGTGCGAAGGGGGAAACATAGAGAGCGTTTTTCAATTTTCGTTCGAAACGTACAGCGGTATTAGAGAAAGAAAAAGAGACGAGAACCTCGAACGAGTACTCCTGTAAATGGCGTTTTACGGTTAATCCGCGACTTTTTCCTTCCTCCTCGTAAATTTCTTACGGACGCGCACTTACCCCGCTCCCCGCCCCTCGCTGTATATCTCTCGGATGCTCATCAGACCGTATCTGGATATAATAAAGTAGCCGCGTACATATACACATTAAAATAAAATTCTAATTGCCGACGCATATGCATCGAATTTTCACGCATGTGCCACTCCGGAGAGGCTCTTCTGCGCGGAAATCGAGTCTCACATGAACAATTACTCCTTTGTCACATGCTCTTACGTTACGACACTTATCTATTTCGAGAGAGGACTGAGTAATAGACCGATTTCGAGAGTAATTAACCTGAAAGATGATTCAGATGAAAACGTACTTATTCGGATCGTGGCACAACTGCCGCATCCTGCGGTTCTGCCCAGGAAGTGCTTATCAGCTACTTAATTTTGGTGAATAACCACATGAATAATGTACAAAACTTTCCTAACGAAATCTTAGCATTGGCGGTACGTGCAAGTGTAATTAAGTATAAAGTAGATCCTATTATCTTTTATCACATGATTAATTTGATGATAAACGCTGCTTGATTTTGTGGGTGATGCATTTATTTTATCAGATTGGATGATAACAATTTAAGTGTCAAATATCGTCGAGCAGTATTCAAGTGATAAAAATTATGCAGAGCTATAAAAGTTTCGAGGACACTCGAAAAGTGCAATAAACACGACGGGTGATATCGAGTAGCCGGGTGAAAGAACTTATACGGAGATACACCCACTATATATTAATAGGTCTATTGTGAGAGTATTGGAACTTTATCTATATGTAGACAGAGAGAAGGAAATGCTATTATTAGGGTGATTAATTGTCTTAAGCGACTGTGCTAATTAATTGCCACACTAATATCATTTGTAAAAGTAATGTAGATGCTGAAATTAATATTTTTAGTAAGTACCTCCCTGTAATAGTAATAGTCCTTTACCCCTCGACACCACCCGTCGTGTTTATTGCACTTTCGAATGTTTCAGGTCCTTGAAACTTTTATAGCTCTGTATAATTTTAGTCAGTTAAATGCGGATCGACAATATTTTGGGGGTCAGAGAAAAAATTTTTTTTTTTTTTAAATAAGGCGAGGGCTATTGTTATCCACGGGTTTCGCCTGATCAATTGGTTTTTGATGAACATCGTTTGTCCAATTTTGACATTCAATGAAAAGATATACAGGGTGTTAAAAAATAGGGGGTCAAAAAATGTAAAAGCTCTGTTCAGTTCAAATCTTAATGATCACTTATGTACTCTCGTACGCTTGGGTTGTGTCTTCTGGTGTTAATTCGCGCGGCGCGCCCATGGCGGTAAATTTGGGCCATGGCGTGGCGTGCCGAACCTCGTCGACTAAATACAAAGTAAAAACGCGATCGGCCAACACGGCCGAAGCCATATCATGTCACTAACCTTCCCCAAGTGGAATGGCATTGTGTGTGTATGTGTGTGTCTAAAACAAATGGACGAAATGTGGGTGAACGACCCGCGAGACTCGTTTTAAAAGCGATGCGTTCAAGGCCAGCAGATTTCGTACTGTCGAATAATGAGAGGGTGCAATGTACTAAGAAAAATGCAACTCAACTCGAATCTCTCTCCCTCTCTCTTTCTTTCTTGCTTCGATTAGCTCTCGTTGCCTCTTTAGCTTTCTCTCTCTCTAGAACCGAACGCACGTCACCGTGCGGCGCGTCGTCGTTCGTTCGTCGGTTCGCGTCTCCTTTTTTTCCATTGCTCCTTCGTCTTCTTCGTCTTCTGCTTCTTCGTTTCTTTTACTTTTATACTTTTGCGATCGAGGATGGCGAACTCGTCCGTCGAACCGGGGCCGACCGTCTCCTCTCCACCACAAGGTAACGATGATAATTACAGATACTGACGATCATGATCATGATGATGATGGTGATGGTGATGGTGGTGGTGGCGATCGGAATCCTTCGAACCTCTCGGCCTCGCCGATGGAAATCGTAGAGGAATTGCTAAATTTCCGATAGAATTTCGGATCTGAATCACATTTTGGGGCAGTTGAGTCGAAAAATAATAAATTATGATAGTTCCTGCTATGGCAGACACGCTAAACTTAACAAATGTTCAAAAAATGTATTCAAAACAATATTTAAGTATCTCGGAAAAACTGCATCGATTGTGGTACCGCATTCCGTCCTTCACTCAACTGGATTATTGTTCATTGTTAATTTTATACAATTGGTCTCTAAGCGGGGTTGATTTTTCTTTTGAAAAGTCAGCGTTAAAATCGCCAGACAAAATAAGCGAAAACTTATGAGAGAAGAGTGCCGTGTCCTTGGCCGTCTTGCTCTTACATAAGAAAAAGAGGAAGAAAAGAGAGAGAGGGAGCGAACAAAGATATTAAATTCACGTCCGTCTCGTCTCGTGACGCTTTTTTTATTGAATTACTCCTCAGCGCGTCCAATAAGAAAGCTAGCGTCCGATAATAGCAACTGAGCAGTATCAATTTCCTGCGCAGCAGCACTTTATTTGGTTATCTAAATGATACCGGCCTAGTAAAATACATTCTAAAAAGTACATAATAAATTATGAAAGTACCTGCTGCCTCAGATTCCCTTAAGCTTCTGATAAGCTGAAAATAATCTTTCTAACGAAGCAAATGAGGTTAAAGGTAATTACGTTGCGCTTCAACGCCAGAATATCGTAGTTTTAAAATTTCCTCCGTCAGAAGTTTAAATTTCCCGCCAAATATTTTTTCCAAAAATAGGTGTCGACCGTAGGTGTCGAAAAAGTGAAATTTATTGTTGAATTTTTTTTGAGGTTATGGGAAGGTCCAAAAATGGGTCTTTTGATGTACTTCATGTTGACTTCATGGCTCGAATATTCCCACATATTTACAGCTAGTCAACACCACCCCATTAAAACAAAGCATTTAAAACAATCTCATCGAATATTAATTAAGGACATTATGTCTCATCTGAATCGTTAAAATGTAGACATCTTTAAACAACCGTTAAGTCTAATCTAGCTCATTAAATTGCAATCATCCTTAGGCGATCGTTTTGTCTTATCTTGGTCGTTAAAGTGGTGTCATCCTTAGGCAACGATTTGGGTCATAAGTGTGTAATTGTGATCAAAATTATTTTTTGTGGAACTGATTTGAGGCATGAAGTTGGAATTACGTAGGCTTTTTCTTACTACCTGCTGTTGCCTGTGGATGGTATTCAGAAAGGATAGAAAAATCTCCATTAAGAAATATTGAAAATAAGATTCTTTGAGACAATTTTTTTCTATGAAAGAGATATTCATTTCCTCTCCAATATTGTAGGAATAATGCAATAATGTAAGAGGACTCTTAAAAGGAAAATTTATGAATGCTGTTGACAGGGTGACCGGCTACATGGTGACAGCTAAAAATAGGCTGTGACGAATTTTAGTACATATTAGAGTCTCGTCTGAAAAACACTTTATAAAGGTATATACCCGATTCTTGATTTATGCTTATTCGTGCTTGATAAAATTCAAAATTGAAGTTAGAGACACATAATCGTATTACAAAATTTTTCAAGCAAGCTTATTTGGTTTGTGTCCACATGGTATTTAAATTTTCGCACTTCCTACATCAGTATTGGAATTACTGCGCTGTAACAGCTACAGAATTAAATTTTTCTCCCGTTCTTTTTCCCGTCGGTCTCATCAAATCCACCCGTAACGTCAATATTTGTTCGGAGGCAACGTCGGGGCTCATTTGCAGTTAAAAATCGCAGTTAAATACAGGACGCTACATCGAGCGTACATAATACGTACATACTCGCGAGAAGTCCGCTTTGATTAATCCGAGTGGTAACATAGCAAACACGTGACGCTGGAGCGGATCTCTGGAGTCAGATGGGCATATTTGAGGCCACTGAATAAAAATTTTTCTGGGGGTTATGGGTAATACTTGTGGGTAATAATGTACGTGCAAAGCTACCGCTATTGAACCGGTTTATTTTCCGGCTGCATTTTCGTAATTTTCAATTTCCTTCAGAATTATGCATTCAGTGACAATTCGACGTCTCTATTATACGCAATTTCTAAAGTTTAAAATTCCTTAACAGTACAAAGGATGATTGCCGCTCAGACCTCAAATTGCCGCTGAAACGTTTACGTCCAATTACCGCTGAAAGTTTCATTTAAAAATTGGTTTTACTTCTTTTTTTTTTGAAATATTAGTGCATCAATAAATTGGGACAGGTCACGAGAGGTTTTGTGCGGATGTAGGCGAAAACATTGTGTTAATAATTCAAAGGGAACAATGGGGTAAAAGTACCATAATGGATTTTTAAATAAATGCGAAAATTAGCGGATGAATGGAGGAAACAAAGCAAGGTTTTGACTCTTCACTGCACACACTGCTGCGGAAAGTTTGTTTCAAGTTCCATTAATCCATTAAATTTTGATATAAAACGTAAAATTACCTACAAGTATACAGTTTTGTCGCTATCGATCATTGTGTGTACTTAACTGAACGTAAATATAGTGTATTATCTTTGAAATAGTTAAAACTACATCGAATTTTCTAAAAATTTGGAATTAAACTCATCTTGCTCTTCGCTTCAGAAGTGACTTATTTGCAATTTGCGCTTTTTGTTTTTAAGGGGTGATAACTACACCCTGTATTAATAAATTGGAAAATAATAGATTGAAGCAGTTCATTATGATCAGATATGTCGAATAATTATTGTTTTTTATCTTGAAACTGATATTGTGATAAAACTACCCCACGTAACGAAATTAATAAAAAAGTATTTTTAAACAGCAAGAAACCTTTTTAGTGTGGGACTTGAGTAGAAGAAATATATTCTCAAAGTATTTACGACGTGGTATATTATTTTTTTAAACGATTCAACCCCTAAAAGCCACCCCTTACAATAAAACTTAGGAAAAAATATTTTCACCAGCTTGATGGTAGATTTATTAAAAAAATACTATTTATTTCACATCTACTGTCAAAATTTCAAATCGATCGAAGCAGTTTTAACGATTCCTAAGCGGAAAACGTTGAGCGATCGGACTATTTGTGTGAGTACGCATAAGCTTCGAAATTTCCATAAAACGCCCATCACATTTACGATTATTAGAGACAAACGGCGCAAATCTTCATCGTTGCGCCTTGTATGTATGTGTTGGTACGCAAGAGGAGCACAATTGTAATCAGATGAAGCCGACACGTAATATAGAAAATAATAATGTCATTCAGGGAAAGAGCAAGCACAAAAACGCTGTCAAAGAACGTGAATGAAAGGAAGACACAATGCCTGTCCGGAATAGTAAAACGACGCGATACTCAGAAATCGCTGCCTTGGCTACTTATCATACAAAAAGGATAACTAAATATTGAAATTGGATATGCGAAATACATAAATTGAGTGAAACAGGAGAGAGAGAGAGAGAGAAATGGCACCTACGTACCAACTCCCCTATTGTCCATTGTGTGCATATACATCTGACTTGTCAATACGCCGTTTGAAATTAGTAATGTATGTAGATCTCTCGATTAAACGCTACTTTACTTGTATATAGATACTTCCTTAGGTTCTTCGATGTACGAGAGGTGCGGTAAATATTTAATTACCTAACTTATTTTTTGCTAATTACCGAAACTTTATTTTTTGGAGTAGTTATCGCCTCTCCCGCTCATAAGGAAAATTGCTTAAAAATAAACAAACATTCTATACGTGACCTGAAAGTTGCATTTTTCGTGAAAAATCAAACAGACACACAGCAAAAACGAAACCTGCCTTTGTTTTACATTTGTTATTCGATGTACTTGTGCCTTCTCGGTACGTTTCCAATGCCCATTTTATCTGTCAACGCTTCACCCTTCAGCAGATCACTGAAAAATGAAAAATTTTGCGCATTTTAACATGTTGTAAATTTGGTTTAATCAAAATTGAAGGGCATTCTAGGATTAGACTTTCGACTGTGTTTTCGAAAATTTGGGCAATGCCGGAATTAATTTTTTTACCATGCATACAGGGAATTCAATAATTATTATACCACGCTCGTTAACAGATGTAAAATAATCCTCGGGGAGGGGTTCAATATAGAATACTAACCGTGACCCGTCGTGGCTTCGCTCGCTCACTTACGAGAATACCCCGGCTTTTCAGGATTTCAGGTAACACTTAACAAAAGAATAATAAACATTAGGTAGAAAGTGTGCGCCGTAATGAAAGAAACACGTAATAACACACCATTAATATTAAGGTAATGAATGCGAGTAACCTTTCCTTCCCTAATGAATACAAATGAATACCTTCCCTCGGGTAAATTGCGCCTGAAAACAGAAATAAGCCTCTCTCGTCAAATTGCCCCTTCCCGAAACGAATTACACGCCCTTGCATAACCAACACGTATTTTGGCATTTCCGTTCCGGGCAGGATGGCGTGTCGCCCCAGACACGCCAAAACTGACCTTACGTAACGTCGGTTCCCTTCGCCCAGGCCATATGCCGCCTCCTGACCACCTCATTGGGTACCTGAACCGTATCGGCGGCGGGACTGAATGTTGTCATTATTATTGCAGCGGCTCCCTTCTTTCCTCTTCGTTTTTTAGCGATCGTCGCGATAACGAAAGGTGATTATTTTCAAAAAAAAGTTTGAATCTCAACAACTCTCGAGAGTTGTACTAAACACGAAAATCCTTTTTCTGAATGGTGATTCGTTAGTAACCCTTAATTAATCAATCCCAATAATATTGTAAACTAGTTGAACAGACCCTTAATTAATCATCCTAATTACTAGTACACAATCCTTCAAACAAACCCTTATCAAACTTCTTTCAGCTGTTCAGTGAAAATTAAATGTCGACGTAACCTTAAAATTTGTTACCTGGCCAGGAGTTTCGGATCTCCTTCGCTTCACTGAAAATAAGGGTACGCACCCTGGGGAAAAGCACACGCTAACTTAAATTTACAAAATTTAGCCCCTCCTTAAGACTACTTAACTTGCTTGTAAGTCAAATGTAGAACCGATTCTTTCTAATTAAATCTACAAGAATTTAATATCCTTGAAAATATTTCACCAGAACTCAATCATAAAATTGTTAACTGAATAAACATCTAATTACTTAACTAAGCTTACTCTCACTTACTCTCAATTATTTACTCTCAAAACTCAAATTCAAGTCAATATGGCCCTCGTCTTTGCCAGCGTGACAGCATAATATTCAAATCCCTCGTTTTTGGCCAGTCAGAAAAATATATCTAAATGGCCATTATACGAAGTCGAGGACACATGTAGACCCGAATCCCCAATGTCATCCTGAAATCATAAATTATTCGACTTAAGAATATCACTTAAGGCACTACAATTTTAGTTCCGGACCTTTACGGTGGTGATTCTAATGTGATTGCACTCATGTTTTCAGAATTGATGAAAGGTTAGTGGTGGAATAGTTCAAAATTTGACTCAAATCAAAAATTTACTTTTCTCGATCACAAACCACAGAATGTCTAGGTGTCTTGAAAAATTATTGAAAGAAATAGTACGGTAAAATGGTATAAATTGGAAAATATTAACGTAACACAGGTTCTTTCATATTCAAATAAGAGGTTATCAAAAGATCAATGTTGACAAATACTTTCCCCAGAAAGCGTGGACATATGTAAACAATACACATTTCTCCTCCTTAAAAATTTCGTCGCCATTTTTCCTATTCGAATCGCACGCAGTGATCCCCCATCCTCTTCAAAGATGATGAATTAGATCTTCCGTCCAAAAGAAACCCATCGCGCACCATTCTTGCGTCTAACTTGCTTAAGTCCGCCATCATCTACGTTTTTATTGGTCGCATCTAACGATCCGCCATGGCTACCTGCTTAGACAAATCAAAGTTGTTTATTGGGCGAGCGGTGTAGAGCAGGTAGAAGAAAAATCCACCGTTGGCTCAGAGGTTTAGTTATTGCGATGGCGGGGTGCTGTCAAAATTACAGCTTGGAGTTGTAATGTGAGCATGCGCGGTTCTAAAGCTATCTTAAACTTTGTGGTGACGATTACTTTTTGAAATTTTCAGGAGACGTTTAAAATAAATCAATCAGTTGGAGTGTATCCAAGGAAAACTTGAAGTATACGTTTCGCTTGGTACTTTGTAGTAATTTATATTAGTGCCTAGGAATAATTAGGTCTCCATAAAATGTTCTGTGGTAGCTCTAGCGTGAATTTTTAATGTACATACGTTTCATATCCTCACAAAATATAAATTAAGGTACTAATTTAATGAAACAAAAGTATATTAGCAGAGAAATGCATGTTTTGCATATTTGAGAAGTTTGATGAGATTTTAAAATTATTTTCACTTTTTCAGTTTGATCAATACGTTTTAAAATCATGAATTACTCTTATTTGTACTCTAAAAATTATTGGGAGAAATACCTACTAATTTCCCTGATAAATCCCTTGGTAATCACCAGGATTAGAATTATTAGCATTGGTATCAACAACAGTTTTCTTACGTTATGTCCTTTTAGTTTCTACGAAAATTTTGAGTAACACCGCGTTCTTTGTTGTTTTCTAATTAATTATTTTTTGTTTTTATCTAAAGAAAACATCTAAAGAAACATCGTTACAAAATTACCAGAATCCCACCAAAACCCTAAATTAATCCCATTAGTTATTCCAGGGAAACCTCCTATGGAAAATTCGTCCCATATTCCCTCCTAGAATCTCTCTAACATTTCTTGGAATCG
The DNA here is from genome assembly GCA_963576515.1 of Cryptocephalus primarius. Taxonomy (NCBI): domain Eukaryota; kingdom Metazoa; phylum Arthropoda; class Insecta; order Coleoptera; family Chrysomelidae; genus Cryptocephalus; species Cryptocephalus primarius. The sequence continues at coordinate 25,100,856 of OY754937.1, read as the reverse complement.
TCGAGCATTCATAATAGGAGTAGTACAAAACGTAAACAATACCGATTCTAAGAAAGTAACGGATTCTTCGGGAAAGGCTTAAAAAAGTAATAACAAATCGTTAAATTCGAATCCCTGGAATTTCGAGCAGGTAGTATTTGACCCACATAGGACCACACGAGGAATTACTTTTTCTCAGAACATTCGGCACTTTTCTAAAGAACACTTCTGACGGGGAATAACTCCAAAGCGAAGTTAGAAGTGACGATTATTTTAAAACAGGATTTTGGTTTGATTATTGGATTGATTGGATTTGAATTGATTGGATTTGAATTGGATTGATTGGATGATTGAATTTATGGGGTTCTAATCGCTTTTGGTTGATGATTGATCATGTTTAAATTCATAACGAAATGGAAAAAACCGGGATGAATACCATGGGTGTTGTGAGTGTCGCGGAAAGTGTGTAAAAGATATCGAAAATCCCGTTCCCATTCACGCCGGTAATCAGGCCGGACAGCATATCCTGTGGGAGAGCAGATCCCGTAGCACCTCCTAACGAGAAACCATTTAAATAAAAATTATATCCTGAGTAATTATGAGGATCGATGTTGTTAACGCATTTGTAGTTAGTGACAAGTAAGAAAAGCGGGCGGAACGAATTAATTTATGACTTATATAGAGACATCAACCCACTTGTATCGAGCCATTTAAGTAGTTGATGGGTATTACGTATGTGATTGATCACGACTTGACTGAGACGCCTTGGCTGGTCTCCATGATGAGTATTTTGTAGAGCGTCTTAAAGATTATTGGTAAATAAGTCATAAACTACTTCGCTTTGCCCGCAATTTTATCTTGTCACTAACTATACTATTCAGTTGTTTCCCTCTCTGCCTCTACGTCCCTCGGGGCGTTAACTACGTGTACACATCCCCTACCGAAATAAATAACCCCGACCCCTTCTCCTAGAAAATTCCTTTCAGCGTTCGTTGGAGCGGAACGCATTAAAATAATGAAATTATTTCAATACGACCGCCGTGTGCCAAGTGTATACATTTCCATATTAGTCTACTACACGTACACTCACAGGTCACTTTTTTATTATTATTTCTTTTCATGAGTCGAAAACATAAATGCAAATTCGTGGGGATGCATACAAAAACACGGGGAAAAAACGACGCGGATGCAAAGTCACGTTCAAAAAACGATAGACCAATAGACACGCGAGCTGCCCGTTCATTTAACTCACATCTGGACGTATTTATAGCCGCCCCTCTGCACTTTTGCCGAATTTATAAAGGGAGGGGAAACGTTAAGGGTGGTCATGGTTAGAGACATTACTATAAGTAGGATAGATCAACACATGCGACGTTGTATCTTATGATGGGATTCGATATTCAATTAGGTACATCATTAATCTGTGTCGCCGTTTAGAAGCTCGTCCATCAAATTTTTGAATTTCGTGCCGAAGTTAACCGAAAGTAGAGGGGAAGGGCGATCGCAGAGGCGAACAAACTCGTCGGTTCTATTCACTCTTCTTTTCTCGGAACATATTTTGTCGTATGCATTTATTTGCGGAATGTTTTATGACGTATCGTAAATAAGGCCTAATTAAAAAGGCCTATTTAAAAAATACCGCGTAAATATTTCAAATCGAGAATACGTGTATTTCGGAAAATCGATTTTTTAAAACCTCCTCCAATTGAACTTTGGAGGCCACTTTCGTAGTTTTATCGACCCCTCTAATTACTAGAAAAATAAGGAAAAAATTCCATGAGGCCTAATTAAAAAATTACCGCCTAAGTATTTCAAATCGAGAATGGGTCTATTTCACAAGATCGATTTTTCAAAACTTCCTCTAATTAAACTTTGAAGGGCACTCTCGTAGTTTTATCGACGCCTCTGATTACGGGAAAAATAAGGAAAAAATTCCATGAGGCCTAATTAAAAAAATACCGCCTATGTATTAGAAATCGAGATTAAGTGGATTTCGAAAAATCGATTTTTCGAAACTTTCTCTAATTGAACTTTGAAGGGCACTTTCGTAGTTTTATCGACCCCTCTAATTACGAGAAAAATAAGGAAAAAATTCCATGAGGCCTAATTAAAAAAATACCGCCTAAGTATTTCAAATCGAGAATGGGTCTATTTCCGAAGATCGATTTTTCAAAACTTTCTCTAATTGAACATTGAAGGGCACTTTCGTAGTTTTATCGACCCCTCTAATTACGAGAAAAATAAGGAAAAAATTCCATGAGGCCTAATTAAAAAAATACCGCCTATGTATTAGAAATCGAGACTAAGTGGATTTCGAAAAATCCATTTTTCAAAACTTTCTCTAATTGAACTTTGAAGGTCACTTTCGTGGTTTTATCGACCCCTCTAACTACGAGAAAAATAAGGAAAAAATTCCATGAGGCCTAATTCAAAAAATACCGCCTAAGTATTTCAAATCGAGAATGGGTCTATTTTCGAAGATCGATTTTTCAAAACTTTGTCTAATTGAACTTTGAAGGGCACTTTCGTAGTTTTATCGACCCCTCTAATTACGAGAAAAATAAGGAAAAATTTCCATGAGGCCTAATTAAAAAAATACCGCCCAAGTATTTCAAATCGAGAATGGGTCTATTTCCGGTACTATCGTAAAACGTCTATCGTAAAACTACCGGAGTAAATTAATTGTCCAACGTTCTGGCAACAATACAATCAAATAACTTTATAACGTGTTTATTTTTATTAACTACGTGGGATGCTGTGCACTAAGTAGTAGAAGGGAGGAAGGGGCGAGGTGCTCGTTTTTGAGACGTCCACGAAATAATTTCCGAAGTCATTTTATCATCTAAGGCCTTAAGTCGAGAATGTTTAGCACCAGATCACTTGACAACGCATTATCAACTTTCCAAATTTTTTTAGCATTATATTCTGGCTAGAAATGCCTATGAGACATAAAGTTTAATTTTTCAGAAATGCCCTTAGCAAGAATTCCAGAAAAAATGTCGTTTTCCGTTTTTGTAGATTCAACTCAGCTACATTTTTGCTCATGGATTCAAGGGCGTTTTGTAAGGGTGGGAAAAGGGTAGAGCATTATAAATCTCTTTGAGAAATTTTTTTCAAGTTCAGTTATACGTAAAACTTGTAGATCTGGAAATTGGGCGTCGATTGGGTGTAAAACTACCCCCCTTAAAAGTACTATAACCCTTAAAAAAAGTGTTGGAACACGAAACAAAACGATTTTCATTTAATAATTCGTAAACCGTTCATTTCTCGTGAAGTTTCCACGTGTATATGTAGGGATTTTACTTTAAATATGCATGCCAGCCCTTAATTTTGCTCTATATTCATCCCCTAGTTAACTTTTTTGTATTGTAGTGAAATTCTCATGAATACAGAAAATTTCGTTAAACAAAATTTGTTTCACGTACCCCAATTCACCCCCCTAAATGAACACGCATGAAATTGTAAAACAAAAATGAAGCTAGGATCTTTGGGAGTAAAGGTCTCATGGCATTGAAAGCGTAGTGGTAACGTTTTAGCACCAATCATCCCTTTCATTCATTGTCCTAACCCCTTATGACAAATTGACTTTATCCAGAGTTAATTGACAAAATAACACAAATTTTAGAGATATAAGTGAAACCACCTTAAGCGAAAAACGTCCCTACCTACCCTTCCTTTGAAGATGGCATCCTCACTTCAATTTTTTTATATATCTTCTAATAGAATCTCCATGTCAAATATAAGGCTAGCTACCCTTAAATGTTTGGAATTATAAGTGGTAGTATAGTACAAATACTTGACGAGAACAATTTTTTTGGGTAACCCTTATGGATGGATTTCGCTCGTAGAAGTGTTCTTCCTCAGACAACAAAACAAGTGTCCCCAATTTCTCCATGTACCATGAAATATTATAGTATTGTGAAAATCGATGATCAATGTTTAGGGTACTTTTGATTGAGAATTCAATGCGTTAACAATATCTGTTTTTCCATGATCGTAAATCTTTTGACAGGCAAGATCCTTACAAATTGAAGTAGGTAAAGTTAATAGTACAGTCTACGATGAGTAGACTTTCAACATCGATTTTAGATAAATTAATTGCTTTCCATTTGTTAGAATTTAGATTCTTATATTATGAAAATGATTGGACTAATAAGGACCCATAAATCGATTTTCTTATCACACTCCATATTTCAATGCTTTCCTAAGCCTTAATCTCCAAGGGATACCAGCATGTAAAATCTGTGAATTTATACAACCCCTATATAAATTTCCTATTGAAGCATCTAATTATCACTTGAGTAACTCGCAGGTATATTTTATGACATGTGCAATAAATAACTCCTTGTGACATGATCTTGAATTAATACAGCAAAATTTTACTTTCCAGTTCTAATTTCAGTTAAGCATTTATTAGCATTGTATTTACCTCGCTTCGTTTAACTTTGTCGTAAAATTAAATCTAATAGACTTTTAATGTACCTTTGATGGTTCACCTCTTGGTTTTACCACTCTTTAGATGAAATGGACTTAGGGTTTGGTTAAAAAAATTCCTTGTGCTCGTTTTTCGAAACTGCGGTTACGATTTAATTAACATAATGTCTAATGAACGGTTTCTAATGACGATGTTATCAAGGTTATTAAATTAAATTATAGTTACTAATGATTTCAAAAATGTTTTTACGGTTTATTAATACCACGAGAAACGAAATGATAAAAAATTAATTAAGAATTTGTAATGATATTTGGGAAATTCCAAATAAACCTGGCTAAGTTTGGAACTTTCATGAGCCTGAAATGTTTTTCAGGGGCTAATCTAACTACTAACGTAAATAAATGTGGAACATTTTGAATTTCAAAATATCTCAAGCGACCAGAAATGATTTTTGATACAATTTCAAGCCTGTAAATCCGGTCAAGTTTTAGAAACTTTCAGATGATTTTGAATTACACGGGGCAACTTAAAATGTTTCTTGTTGTAGAGTTAATTAACCTGATCAAATTTTTGAATTCCTCCAGAAGAGACTCGGGACTATTTTAGATAGAAACAGAGGTAGATTTTAGAAATAATTTCTGGAGGCTTGGTCCATTTAACTAGAAATGGGGGTATCTGGGTAGATACCCAGAAATGGGGGTAGAAACTTGGGGGTATCTGAAATGAATCTTAAATGACGATTTTAATCCCGTTTCCCGTCAGAAGCTGCTTACTGGTAATTAATTTTTTTTAAATCCCGACACGCACAACCATAATATCTTATTGTTATTACGCCCATAAACTTCGTTTGTAATCGTTTTTCTACAGACTCTCGCGGGTTTCGTATTGAATCGACTTTATTTTTACATATCTGGCATAATAAATTCGCGACGTACGTCGCTGGCGTATGTGTGTGTGTGTATAAGTCAGCAGCATTTGGGGTCCTATCCCAAGCCATTCGGTATTGAGTAGGGTCATTCACCTGGGCCCTACGTGTCTATGGATATGTGTGTGTACACGCACTGCACGCGAACTGAAAAGTGATGATGAGAAAAAAGTACGAAACAATCCTTCATAATATGGAAAGATGCATAAAATAGGTTTTATTGGTGGGAAGTTCCGGGTGAGAAATTTGGTTTTCCACCTTGAGCCGTCATTACGAGATTTTATTAAACAATTGTTTCTTTCCAGGTCCAGAATGTTTCGATGGGTCATCAGGGCGCTGCCGAGGACTACGAAGGCAATATGTAAGTTAAAATTTTGTTTTGATTCTTCTGCGCCTCACCACAGTGTTTTTGCTTTCAAATATTTATGTATTTAAGGTACTACTAATGTATTGCGCTGAAATTGACTCTTTGTCCTTTTAAAAACTAGTCACTAGGACACTGCCAGCTTAAATGCTCTTAGTGCTCAAGTACTGTTTATTGAGAGACACCAGTTAATAAGAGGCAAAGGGAAAAATGATTGAAACATGACGTTTTAATCCTGGATTTTAGAATATGGCAGTTTTATTAATGATGCATTATGAATATGTTGTCGAATATCAAGGTAAATTCACAAAACGCTCGCAATGGCCTAGATAATGAAATACAGGGCGTTGAATTTTTAATTTTTAGATCAATTCTTAACTATAGCTCGTAGAGTTTTGATGATAAGTAGTTAAAATTTAAATACAAAGAGTGTTATTAATAATCACTAAATTATTAACCAACTACTCAATTAATTTACGTTACCAGCCGAATATTATCAAAAACACACCAAATAATATCCCTGCCTTCCAGCCAAACGGAATTTTATGTATGTCCGCCATCTTTATAATTTCCCTCTCCACAAATGATTGCCAATTCTCCTATTTAATTCAATTCGAAGATATCGAAAAATCAACAACGGCGGTCAGAAGTCAAGTGCAAGATTAATTGCTGATGCGGGGTAATTTTCGTAGTCGGCATCTGACGGCATTATTCCTAAATGGTCTCATCTCATCTTTAAGGTCCACTTAGTTACTATAAAATACAGATGGCACGGTAAGTACGCCTTAAGGTTTGAGGAATCCTAAAGGCGCGATTATAAATCTGCCCGCAAACAAATTATGACTGACAAGGATTTCGTCCTGTTTGAAAAACGGGGCCGTAACAGCAGAATGGTGGTGATCGTCCAGAAACATTTGGGGAAATTGGGATGGAGATGTTATTGAGAAGCGGTCGATCACGGTGTTTTTGTCGAGAAATGTCAAAAGTGTCATTTATTGAAAGTACGTGCTTTGATCATAACGTCGGATTGCATTTAGCCTGCGGTGTGATTTTTTTCGATTTTTGTCGTAGTATTTAATGTATTATCGGCATTTCGTTCCACTTCCTCCAGTCATCGTAATCATCGCTGGTTTCTTTCTCATCCGGCTCCTCCATCTTGTCCGGCTTGGTTTTATCCGTCTTCGTCTTCTTATCCTTCTTCTTCCCTTTGTCGTCAACTCGGGTCTCCTTTTTGGGCTTTTCGATCTTCTTCTTACGTTTCCCCTTGAACAACCTCCAGCACCTCTTCGGACTTTGTTTCTCATCCTCGTCCTCGTCGTCCTCGTCCTCTCCGTTGTCGTACTGGCTGAGGTCCTTTAACTCCTCAGTTCCTAGCATTACCCCGGTGCTCTCCGACAGGATGCTGTGGAGGACGCTCTTGGGCCTGTTCGACAGGCTGTTGCGAGCCTCCGAGGTGCGCTTCGCCATAAAATCGGTAACCTCGGTGCTAAAACTGACAGTACTCAGACGTACCTGGCTCGTGTTGGGTCGCTCGTCGCTCTCTTTTCTGACTGTCGGTTCTTCTTTGTCGTCGCCTACGGACATGACCTCGGGGGTCTTGTCTCCTCGTTCGTACTGTTCGAAAAGGAATTCCGCGGGTACCTCATGTGTTTCGGGGATTACATGGACGTCAGAGACTACATGTATGTCAGGGACTATATGGACGTCTCCGACTTCATGGATGTCAGGGACTTCATGGATGTCAGGTCCTTCATGGACTTCAGCTTCTTCATAGACTTCAGGTTCTCGATGCACTTCAGGGATCTCCGCGAGTGCGCTCTCTACGCGACTGGGCCGACCCGTCAGGCTGGTGGTCTTGTCGACCATCAGATAATGGTACTTCGGGTCCCCGAATTCCGTGCCGTGGGTCTTCTGGATCTGGGAGACGAACTCGTCGCTGGGCACGTTGCACACCGGCGAGTTCCTCTGGCGGAACACTTCGAGCATCAGATCCGGCTTGTCCCTGCATACCTGCAGGAGTTCCTTGGCGATGCACTTGCCGCGCCTGCACCGCTCCATGTAGATCTCGAAGTAGTCCTCGGGCTTGCCTCCGGTGTTCCACGAAAGTTTAGAGGATGCCTTACTTTGGGTCTTCGGAATCGTCCTGTTGGAAAACTGACTGGACGTCTCCTTGCGTTCTTCAGAATCGGGAAATTTAGTTGTTGAAGTAAAACTCGGCTTGCTTAGAATTTTAGACTTTTGGGACTTTATACTAGCTGCGTTAGGTGCTTCGGTCTCCTTTTTCGATGTATACGACGTAATTCTTTGAATCGATCTGCTATGAATTCCAATTGAGGCTGAATCTTCAGGTCTTCTAGTGGACGACGTACGATTTGGAGGCTCCGTTCGCGAGCTGGCCTTGCTCGTTGCATTAGTCTGCGTGTAAACTTGGGGCGCCTGGGACGAAGTGGCGTTTGGTGGTTTTATGGAGGCTTTCGATGGCTCGGTGCTTACGGGAAGTTTCGGGCCGCGGTTCCCCGCATCCTCGCCAGCAAATTCGGTCCTCAGATTCGATAATGAACCAACGGAGTTGCTCACGATTACAGTCGTCGGAGTCGAGCTGCGCCTGTTCTCATTCGCGCTTACGGGATGCGGCGGTGGAACGTCTGCTCCTTTGTCTTCCTCTGTCGCCTCCTCTTGGATGTTCGTCTTCGATTTGAGAATGTCCTGGCATGCTGTGAATCTCGACTGGTATTTGTCGTTTCCTCGTTTCATACATTTGGAGTTGATCGAAGGGCGGACCATCACCTGGATCGATGGTGCGGTGGCTGGGAGGTATGAAGACATCGGACTCAGCATCGTCGCAGATTTGGCCGACAGGCTGGTCGCGCTGTTTCCGTTCATGATTAGGGAGTTTTTACTACTTTAAAGTTCGGTTCAGTTGTGGAGGAACCTCGGTTAGTTTACGACCAATTCTACGAGACATGTGTCAAACGGTTTGGTCACGGGACGGACAAGTCCCTTCAGGACGTCACCATTAGATGTTCCAGTCATAGCCCAGTGTCATATACATGCCCAATAGTCATCTATTGTTTCCAGCTGTTATTTTGATTAGTTTCCACAAGGTATGATTTTGTGGAGCCATATCTCAAGTAATAGCGTCGACAGTAATACCAAGGTTATGAGTTGCAGTAACTGTGGTTATGATATTATCATGCAGTTCTTTAACGGCAAAGGAATTTGCTTCCACCTAGTAGAGACTCCTGCTAACACAAGAGTATCCAGTTGTTTACATGTGAATTATTGTTTAAAAGTATTTGACGAATTCATGGTGGGCCGACCAAAAATTCTTTAGGCATGGTCATTGTTGGCAAGCTGAGAACCAGGTCTTATCGCCTCTCTTCTGGTTTTAGAGTCTCCGTCAGTAATAAGGAAAGGACTAAATAGGAAGGTATAATTAGAAATGAAGATTTAAGTAACTAATTAGTTATCTAAAGATTTTTTAACTAATCCAAGTGAAACTCGGTACAAAAAATAGTTTGGATTGATGCCACGGTTAAGTACGTTAACCAGCCAAATCGGTCCACTAAAATCAAAATGGCGGTCCAATCAAGTAAAAATATTTAATTCTTGTTTTTGATCAGATTTAACTGTAGCGTCCCCTTGAGGTAAGGATATATATATACGTAAGTTTCTAATATTGCACATATCTCCCATTATCTTCCTTCCAAACTGTGTCCTTCTACTTATATTCAACGATTTTCTATTTCTCTTCTTCCCTCGACATTTCGCGTTTTGTTTTCAACCACATACTGCAGTTTTGAATAAAACGTCATGAAAGTGTAAATTACTTCATCGATTGAAGCACTGCAACTGATTTTTATTTAAGATTTATGTTAATCTCGAGACAGGTCTTACGTTTGATCGTAATTACTTTTTCAAAGAGTCTCATTACTTTTCAAACTGCTAAATTTACCATACGGATTAGTTCCTCTGTACTAAAGCAAACTGTAGGTTATCTCATACATATAATTAAAACATAATTCCTCGGCCGTTCGATGGTTATGATAAAAAGGAGAAGAAATGAAAATCCTGTTCAAACAGATGTGAAGTTTAAATTACTGCTAACAACTGATACATATTAGCGCGAGATAATATTGAGGTGACTGCCAAGTGCAGTATATTGTTAATGTTAACGTTTCAATGACAACATGAATGAATACATCTACATAATTTTAGCTCTCCGCATAAATTTACATCCGTAACAACCAATTAATGCTCGTGTATTTTTTCTTCGGGCCTTTCTAAAATCTATATACAAATGCAGTACGCGAAGAAATAATATTTTCATAACGCTAATCGACGAAACTACATAGTCGCTGTAATACCACTGACAGATGACAAAAGTCTTTTGTCTATTACCGAAGGTTGATTTACCATTAACGGAAGGGTTTAAGTTGTATTATCGAAAAATTGTACAATAGCTAGTAAATTTAAAAAAGTTGTACTTAAAGCGTCAGTCTAACTGAAGACCGGCCGTAAAATAAAGACAGATTAAGTTAAGCCGACCATAAATAAGTACGCCGGATAATAAAACAAGCGGTTAATCGGAAACAATAACCGATTTTTTGTCCCTTAAATTAATAACTTCTTGTAATATTGTCTGTTGTCAATTAAAAGAGACGTTTATTGTTATTACCATCGCCGTTTGCCAAGGTTGTAATTGAATTACGTTGGAGTAGTGATTTTTAATGGTCACCTTGAATCGGCTTGTTATTAAGTAAATTACTAACTTAGTAAAAGTGTTTCTGTTCTATCAAAATTGTTTATTTGTTATAGATGAATAAGCAAATTGGATTTGTGTCGTTTCACGCTTACCGCAATAAAATTACCTATCAGCCTTAATTGTCTAAGTTGCGTAAATGTCGTCTTTACGCTACGGCTAAAATCGAAAAAGAAGAGCCTTCCAACTTTATGTATGATCAGCACATGCCGGTACCTTTTCAAATAAACGTTCTTCCCGTGTTCGCCTGGCAGGAAGGAAGTCCGATGTTTATTATTTTATAGACAGACATTAACTTCTCGTTGAACGTATGCGAAATATTTTTTAAGTTAGGGCTTTGACTCCTTCACGACGTTTAGGTCGATAAATGTAAATATTTTCGCGGGAATTTTTTTTTGAATTTATTGTTCAATTTATAAAACAACAGGATTTTTTTGGGGAAATGTCGAATTAATGGAAGGTTGAGATAATTGGAACTATTGGGTAATTTAGTGGGAAACAATTTATAATGCCAAAATTATCAAATATTTTCTTTACAAATTAACATTTTTCATCAAAAATGACTATTAATAAGGCACTTCATTTATATGATTAATTTGCCACGTTCCTTTGTGATTTAGTTCGCTTAACTGCCTCTCTCTGAATTACCCTCATATGGCGACTTGCACCTTTCTACATAGTCCCATATTTAGTCGAACCTTCCAGGGTATGAATTCAGATGGCATCATATCTCTATCGATTTTAAGTAAGTCTAAGTAATTTATTTATCACGCCAGTGTGAATTACACCATACTCATCCACGTAAGCACTTTGCTTTGTGATTTGGTTTGCTTAACTGCTGATTTTTGAATTACCTTCACGTCGCGACTTGCAGCTTTATATGTCAATCTATACTTCATCGAGCCTTCCAGAATGTAAATCCAGCTGGCACGATATCTCGAACTTGCTTGAAGGTTCGATTTTTTTCGAGTCATATCCATGAAGGTTCTTCCTTTAATACGGCTTTACTAGAGACAATTTCGTTACGACAGTAAACCATGACATATTTCTCTAGGAATCAACAAAAATTCTTTGTACTTACATGTAACCAAAATGTTACAGTAATGTAATAAAACGGTATACTTAAAAACGACGTGTCCTGTTCGCCTTTGTGCTCGTTTTATTATCTGAACGACGAAATTCAATTATTTTCTTGTCTACATGTATTCCTTACTCACCATTAGTCATCACCGAGTTAAACTTTTTGCGCATCGTTCGCTTCACAGCAATCGAGGAATGACTTATTTATTGGGTTACTTTCTTGTTATAATATTTTTATTTTGGTGATGGAATTTATAATTTTGGGACGACTGGAAATGCGAGACTCTATTTTTTTTGGAAAGCACTTGTATTTCGTATTAATGCTTATGTATTTTATTTTATTTATAGCGAAATAAGTATATACTAATCCTTCTTTTGTTGCAGGGCAGAACTGGCAGATGTCATAGCGAGCTATGCTACCTTCTAAAAGTGAGTACCTTTTATAACTTCGTATTGTACCTTGCGTTCCCTAAGAAACAACCCCATTTCATCTTTACGGCGTTAATTGTATCTTCTTCAACCAACACTTACTTCTCTCATCTCCACTTTCAAGAAATAAAGATATCGGGGTTAAAGGCTCCACCCCTCTCGTACACATTCATATACGTTCAATACGGCTTCTCTCGAGGTTCGTCACGAGTTTCTCCCTCGGGGCGTGTTTTTTAAATTTTCTCCCCGCAAACGGAAAAATATCCACAAGACGCGCTTATTGTCTCTCGGGTCGCTCATGTCGAGGGGTGCTTAAAAGTCGAGAAAACGAGGGGCGAAAACGGTGCACGGGATGACTTCCTTCAGTCGTTCGATGAGAAAATCACCAAATTGTTTTGGTATGGTCCTGCCAAGAGGATCAATTAGAATAACCTTTACTGTCTTTTTGGAAAGACTACAGTTTAAAAACGGCGAAGTTCTCCCTGCAACAGCAATTTCAAATAGTGTTTCCCATTGGGGTTTAACTTACAAGGAAGATAAGTGAAGATATGAAAGCTTTGACAGCTCGAATTTGCACCTGGCGCAGTCAGTACGATAGCGACTTAACGTTTGTGTAATGTTGAGCGAAAAATGACTTTAGAGAACTAAAGATCTGTTGATTAGGCTTTCATCTAAAATTTGGTTGAAACTTTTGTGTAAACATCGTGGTTATTTTTCTGGAAAACGTTCGTTTGCTGAAGTTGGTGTAAAGTTATTTGAAACTGCATGCACGTTCCTCATTATTCATTAAGAGTGATGCTAGGAGAACATTGATGCTGTAAGGAAAATTACGTTACCTTTCAAGGCCAGATATTTTATGAGCGGTTGTGTTATTAATTATTATTATTGTAATGGTTTGGCCAGATCTGAGAAAACAATTAATATCTGATTGAGACCAAATTATTAGGACGAAATGTACCTATCGATACCACACTTTGATTAATTTCATCAAGCGTAACATCACTTACACACAAACGTAACGTGCACTTGATCCCTCGTCAAAACCCATTCATCTCGTCCTCCTCTCTTGGTCTCTTCCTTTTTCCTCTGTCGCGGGTAAACGGAACGTTCACTCTCACCTTGTTCCACTGTGGAATATATAATTGCACCTGTAATTGCGTTCGGTAAACACGAACGGGCACATAAAACTCGTCATTACGTAACGACGGTTCAGAGTTCGTGATGAGACGAAGACCTTGCCTACTACTTACTTACTCCTTCTCGTTCTCCTCGCGCTGCCGCCACACACAAATGCCATTTTTACATACGTGTACGTAACACGAGGAATAAAAAGAAGTAGCGGCGTAAATCGCGGGGAGAAATGTAATTTCCAAGTTCTGAAAGCCGCGGTCGAAATGAAACGATGGCGGAAATGGCACATGAGGAAGAGTTTCAAATGATGAAGTGAGAAGCAAACAGGAAATTGGGTTGCTATACTTAAGGGAGTAGAGAGCCACCACACTGATTGGAAATTAATATTTCGAGCTTTTTGAAAAAGGTTTACCAAACCTCCGGTTATCCTTGGCGTTCATGATTTTGTAATGCAGATTTATTTCCGACAATTTGGCTTATCTATGTGCATTTTTGCCCCCAGTTGAAAAAAAGCAATTAATCTTAATAGCCATATATGTTACCGACATACAAAGACCAAGAAGCCGCTCCATAGGCGTGGAATATTTAAAGAAATACAAAAGATTGTTACTCACTTTATCGACGAAATTTTATGACGGAATCTCAAATTTGTGCCTTTTTTTGTATTCTGTATAATGTCTATATCATTGCCATTATTAAAACTTCGTCCACGTCGAGAGGTCTTCAAAAAGCAATTTTAAAATAATAATTGCAGTTACATACACACTAACACACACCACTGAACTCTAGTGATGACTGAAAATGAACACGTGCTCGGCGCTCAAATTTAATGGCTGTAGTGGACCTGTTTAATTCTCCATACTAGTAGGCATTTCACATATAGGCATATATAGGCAAATATACGGGGGAAGGTTTAACGGTACGTTACATGAATGCTCTGCTTTATATAGGGTAAAAACTTATTTTTTGAATGCGCTCGGTATAAAGTCGGAATTTTTTTTATCTGGACGAATTCTGACTGGATGGACCATACATACAACGCCGATATATTCATCGTCAATCGAAAATATTCCGATCCAATGTCACAGAAAACCGAATCAACAAAATTGTTTTGACGTTACGTCCCAATTATCGTTCGATTTGTTTACGAAAAAAGCCCATTCCGTTCCACATAGCAAACTAGTCGTAAAAACGCTCGAAATACGAAAACTTATTTACGTTATCGGCGGATTTATCGAAATAACTTTGGAATTCTTCACCCAATATTGTAGTGATTTTTATTTCCGTTATCTTCGCCTCCGAGTGGGGCGAAAAATCGTATAATTTTGTAGGAACAACGTATATGAATATCGCTGTGCTGAACTAAGAACACCAAATCGGTGTCGGAAAAGTTCGTTAGTTTGTTAGATATTCTTAATTAATTCCGTATTTTTACAAAGTACTTTCGCAACGACACCGCAAATGGTATTAATTACGCATTTACCGTCAGGAAATGTTATTTCGGAAACCAGTCCCGGGGGCGACCTTGACGTCCGCCATATTTATGGGACGTGTAACCTATCATTAACTATTAAGGTGTATGATCAGACGACCGACCGGCATTTCCTCGAAATTCGCTTTATACCGAGATTATGTAATTTTTTTATAAATTAATTAAACGTCGAATTAAATATATGATTGGTGGATACGCTCGCAGGACGCTCAAAATTTATTACGAAAGGGAAAAAACACAATGCCAGTGATGAAGGTTCGTAAAGTATATTAATTAGGGAAGCAAATGTGCAACATGGCTGCCTCTGTTAATAGCAGATATACAATGACGGTTCAAGGGATAAAGTTGTGTGATTTTATGTTTTTTTCTTTTTTTCGTATGGTCTTAGGGGGTCCATTGACTAGAGAAAGTTAATATAGTAGAAAGACTAACATTAACACGTAAATAAGAACGTAAAGCGAACTGATTATGGACTCATGTTATAATTATAAGGATGAACATACCCAAAAATGTTGAAAAACGGGGCTTTTGGTTTATATTGGCCGTGATGCTCCTATTTTAAAAATCCGAAAAAATTCATGGACGCAGTTTTACGTCCAACAATCAACATATTTTGTTTTCGGCATTACTATTGCTCTGGTTATTACAAATATTTTTTTTTTAAATATTTTGAACGCTCAAAATTGTTTGAATTTGGTGCAATTTTTTTATACCATATTGTGGACAGTAACGAAATCTACAAGATGAAAAATAATAAGTTTCTACGATGCTTAAAATCGAAGATATCGTTTGATTTCCTTAACTTTCACCATCTAGACTAGACCCTTTACGACACGTATTTTCCAAATAATAAAAAAGAAGTAATTTACATTCTCTCCAAGCCCTATCTTTAAGTTTATGATAAGTGTGATATAGGGCAAGTTAAAGTAAAGTATGTATAGCATAGTCTAATAAGAAAAGTATAAAAGTAAGTTTTTACAATCACAGTTTAGGTATACAAATGATATTTTTCAAAAATTATCGGTTTAAAATGTCGGCTCCATTGTTTAAACATTGTTTAAATGGTGAAAATTGCAAAAAATGCGTTTTATAGATGCACTAAAAATACACACATTATAAATGTTTGGAAAAGGCTTCATTTTATACCTGCTAGAAAAAAAATATGCATAATTTATATAAATAATTGCAAAAAATCGTCGAAATTTGAATTTGCACTGAACAAAGGAAAAACCAATGTTTCCAAATTTTCATAAAAATTGCCTCAATAATCCCGCGAAATTTGATTAAAAAATATTAATTAGTTTAAAAATTATTCCATTTGTTTATTAAAAGGTGTTTTTTTTTCCAACCTATAAAACACACGGTTGTTGCTGTTATACCAGATAACTTAATAAGGGCATATTTTATTCGCCTTGACGTGCATTTCCAAGATATGTAATTGGAAATTTGAATTGAAAAGTAATATGAATAGACGCGCGCAACAGTTACATACACAGTTACGAGCTGAAATCGAACAATTAATTGTACTTTTGCATTTTCCTCGCTAATTCCGCATCAATTAACCGTAACTTCGGGTTACCGGGTTACCCGTAGATTTCCAAGTCAGATCTGCGCGTATGGACCGTACGAATGATTTAAAGGATAACGAGAGGAGGTATGAACAGTTTTCTCGGTAGGACGTCAACGGCCGCTCGATTCGCACGAAATTAAACTTTATAATTAGCTGAAACAATTATCAATAAATACACGGCCGGTCCCGGGTTTTCTCTCAGCCGCACGCCATAAAACACAAAACGTCCGCTCGCCATAAGAACAATTTACAAGAGGCGCAGAAGAGAGGAGGGGAGAAGGGGGACGGTGATTTTCTAACCAACAGGTCAATAAAAAGAAAAAAAAGTCGGCACATCAACTCAGAGCTCTGTTGGCCGTGCATGGCATTGCTTTTCGAGCAGCTGTCGTTTGTCTTCTGCGAATAAACAGGTTGGACTACGGAATTCGTTTTCGCGTTAGTTTTTTGTTTGAGAGAGAGAGAGAGAGAAAGAGAGAGAAGAGAGAGAAGAGACGCGGCCATCTAAGAGAGCCTCGGAGTAACTCTTGTGTGACGGGCCGATCTCAAAATGGTACCCCACCTCTATCCCTCTTTTTCGTCTTATTTGCTCGCTACACATTTCATATGTTCTCATTATCTCTCTAAAGTTAGAAACTTTAAACTTGGGCTTCAAAATGATCCAGAAAAATGTTACAACTCCAGTCCAGTGACTCAAAGTAAAAATAGTGATTACCTCTGAAATTTCTAAAACTACATCGATTTTTCTGAAAATTTGGAATTAAGCTCATCTTATCCTCCACTTCAAGTGACTTACTCGCAATTTGCGCTTTTTGATTTTAAGGGGTACAAAGTACCTCTCGTGTTAATAAATTGAAAAATAATAAATTGAAGCAGTTAATAGACTGTAAGTATGTTCAGGTATGTCAAATATTAATTGCTTTTTATCGTGGGATTGATATTGTTGTATTTTACTGTGTAACTACCCTTAAAAACTACCCCACACAGTTGAACCAGCACCAAACACAATTGAAAAACGAGTTTTTTCGACATTTTCAGCCACAAATAACTCTTTACTCTTCATTTTTTTGCTTGCAATTTGCATAGTTTCCGATTCCCCGGAGTTTTTTTGAATTTTTAAATTTTCGTAGAGTTTTAAATCTCGAAATCTTCAGAATTTTTAAATTTTTATATCTTTACTTAAAGATTTCGGAGTGAAAAACGTTCAGCGACTGGACTATAAGCCGGAATTTCCCTTTCTGAAGGAAAAATTGATGTGATATCCATTTAACATTTCCCCAACAGCTAGAAACTTTAAACTGACACCCTTAATTGGTTCACAAAAATAGTACACTTCAAATTTCCCTTTCCTAGGAAGGAAAAATAGGTTTGAAATTTATTTAACGGTGCCCTAATAGTTTCGATGGTGCAGAGGAATATTATGACTCCCAATTTCGATTTCCCCAGAGGTGAAAAATAAGGATGAACTTTAGTTCACTGTACTTCTGAGTGGTTAGAAACTTTAATCCCTCAGATCTCCGAGAAGTCCGAAAAATCCGTAGATAAGGGTATGATTGGGGCACTCAAATGGTTCAAAAAAAATTCGATACTTATATTATTTATATTTATATTATTTACTGTACATATACAGAGATAGGACGGCTCTACCGTACCCTATTTTCAGCAGCAAAATATCATATTCTGTTGTGAATTTAAAAAAATTAAAGTAAACTTATCGATACAAAATAATTTATTGCTCAATGAGAAATTAGTACAAAGTATCAATTTTTGCAACCCAAATTTTCTTTTGCGAGTTTATTACTTATTAATTACTGGATAACCATTTTTATAAAGGTGAATGGTCAACAATCAAATATTTATTTTTGAAAATTTTTCTTACAAAACTTTCCAAAATTTGTAATGGTTACGATATGATAAATCTAAATAATGGGAAAATTTGTAGATGTAGTTAGAAAAACTGTTCTAGCAATTTCATTATAAACACCAATAGCGCAGCGAAAATGTATTCCACACTTGACGCGATAAATTCCGGGGCCGGCCTTTAAACGTTCCATTAACTCGACTTAACTTTATAGTTGAAACTTTTACTTATAGTTTACTACTGGGTATATTTGGGATATGGGGCCTATACAGCCCTACGATGCCGACGTATGCCCAACGTTCCGCCAATGTCGTGTGCCGCTCGAACACCTTTCGAATTTTGAACGCTTTTAACCTTGCTCGTTTCTAAAATGGCGAGAGAACAATAAAACTAGTTTTTGCTGAAACGATAACGAAAAATAGATCGAAACTAGTTTTATGGTGTGTAGACAGCGATTCGTAAGTCCGTTAAACGACTGTGAGGATTTACATAATGGCGTTTCTGTGATAAATCATAATAAAAATCGTGGTTAGCTCCGATGCTCCACTTCGTGCAGGTGCGGAGGGAAAGAAGTGAACGCGTTACTCTGGGGTTTATCGTGGTGCTTTACGGCGACCAAATTTTATTTCGATTTTATTGTATTTTTACTTGTTTCGATTCGACGTAGACATCATCACCATCTTCTTTTTAAAGGCTTCTTAACCCACGAAGTGCCCAAGGTGACAACAAAAATATTTCATCAGCCCTTAAAACATTAACCCTTGAAGCTAATACCACATTTTGATAATAATAATAATAATGGATTTATTTTTCAAGAGTTTCCCAATTACAGGACTATTATCTTCAGATTTCCTTTTTTCTTCTATGGTTACTATGAGTGTTTGCCAGTTCTCCATAGTTTCTCCACCGAAATTTTCCGGTCGCTTCTTTTACTTTTCGGTGTACATTGCTGTGGTCTTTAATTTGCTTTGATTTCTCTTATCTTTTTTTAAAAAAAATATTACTAGGTAGGTATTACACTTTATTGTTCCCTTCAATTTGTACACCAAAATGCATACATTTTTCCCTTTCACATTATTTTTCTTCTGTTTCATTTAAAAAAAGAAAATAGTAGATAATAACAGCAAATCCACTTATTTCTGTTCCCATACGTTATTTTTAAAGTAATGCAGCATTTTCGACTAATTCGTATTATTGTTAAAGCACTGACACTTATTAGCGTTCTTTACCTTTAGGCTATTCCATACGGGAACGTAATTATGACCGTAACAAATAATTAAATTAAATAATAAGAATAATGCGTGTGTACGTATAAAGTTGAGTACGATTCCAATTATGTTAATAATGCGTGTTTCATTTCGACGAGAAACTCAAGGAAAGCTACACATTCTCAAATTTTATTTACATATTAAATCGTTATGTGAAGTGAAATTCGAAAAGAATCATAAGAGTAGTTTTGGAGAAAATTAGGAAAAAATAAAAATTTCCAAGAGGAAAATACCCTTTGTGCAAAATATTCCGTATGGAAATTGTAATTGTTTAATATGTTAGTTGAGACATGAGGTTTAGTAGGAATATGTGAAGCCGTTTTGGAGAAAATAGAGGAAACTAAAAATTTGCAAGGGCAAAGGGCCAGTCAAGATTAGGATTATGGTAATCAATAGGAGACCCAATAAAAATATACGTTGGACTAATTTCGAGATAACAAATATGGCAAACATACGTTTTTCTAAAAATTTATTTTCAAAATTTCATTGATGTATGCAGGAGAAGAAAATTGCGCAATATGAAAAAGTGATACTCTTCTGTTTGGATAAGCTCTCAGCCATTTCTATACTTATTGGATTCAGAAAGTTTCTAAAGGCTCAACAAAGGGTTGTCAATTGCAATTTTAACCAACATGTGCGCTACAGCAATATCAAAGAGAATTCCATTTGGTCTTGTATATGTCATTGAGAAAGGTTTCATTAAATAACGATTTCTTTACCATCGAATTTTTAGGAGGAGAATCCTCTTATTATTACGGATGGATAATTATGGTTTAGTAGGTTCGAAGTGGATTAAGTGGTTATCGTAATTCAGATTTGACCCAGTCGAGGGATGGAGAGAGTGTCGTCTCTCGCCTGCTATTCGCCGTATAATGGCAGAACAGATGAGGAAGAAAGAGAGGCGATCACGATGACTGGCTATTGAATAAATAATTTGCAAGCGAGGCGTGAAGCCAAACCGCTCGTAAACGAAGGTAACCTTTCGACGAAAAAAACACCAACCTCTGCCTGGCCGGCGGTTTCTTGAGGAAATGACGGAAAAAAGCAGTTCGGTCATCGATTTTGTCACGCCTTGTTAATAGAGGACAAAAAGCGATGGGAACTGAAAGGCAGCCGACGCGGACTTGTATGTATGTGATTAGACGTAATACTTCACACAACATCTACTAACCCTTCTCCTCTGATGAGAATAAAAAGAAGCGTGATCGGAATATTGCATATATTCATTCTCCTTCGAATTCGATAGTATCGGAAGGATCGAGATTTAACTGTCGCTTGTCCAATTTTTCCTTGAGCTTAAAATGCGAGAATGCACTTGCGAAACACGAGATGAATACCGTGGAACGATAATACCAGATTTAGACCCGTACTATATGATACCCGGTGCACGGCCAGTGGTGTAGAAGAAATCGACGTTGTATTCGTGAAATTTACAGGATCTGACGTTAGGATATCACATTTCCTCGTTAGAAAATGAAACGTACTTACGATAAAGCAGTAAAAATAAATAAGATTGCAATTTAAAAAAGAAAATGTATGGTCTCGTAACGAAGGTGCGGCTGAAAATAAGAGAAAATGTAGGAATTAATTCGATCGAACCTCCCCTGGTGTCCCATTAATTCTCTTGTGGTTTATAAGACTGTTCCTTAAGGGAATTTTCCTTTCTTCTGCAAAACCTGGTGCCTGGTAGTAATTATTTATATGAAACATATTTGGTTGTAAATCATTGAGTGAAACATTGAGCCTATAGATGCACTAGGAGGGGTTTCTTCACCACCAACAATCTAATGGTCGTTTGCAGAATTTTCCTGTAAACCGCCATTTTTTTGGGCAGAATTCTCAATCCCTGCAGCTTTACCAAAGGTACTCAGTACTCTGGTATCGAGTGACACTCATGCCAAAATTAGTTGGAAAGCATTTTTCTAAAGTTGTGTGAAATATCCTTTAAAAATCGAAAGGAGTCGATGGGTTGGTAGTTATAGCCTAATTACCTTCCTGCATTTCACGCTATTAGCCTTCCTAGTCCTTGGAAATTGTTGAATGCCTATCGAAAATGAGAGGAATTTATTTCTCCTTTGTTTTCTTTGATATGAACTACACTTCCAGGTGGAGCTACAACCTCACGCACTAGAACAGCATACACCAGTTGTATTGACTCAGGACGTTTCCCCTTTTCAGCTACGACCCTATGGCATTTATTTTGGACTATATTTACACCTATTTCGTCTGTTGTGACTACTTGTAGCATCAATTTTCTAATATTTCTTAAAATCCCAAAAAAATTCTTTACAAAACCTTTTGCCCTAGCCTTGAGGCTCAAGAAGAAAGTAACTGAAAGTAACATTTCTTTTCAGCTTCTCTGTATTTATTGTGTGGCTTCACCTGTGTGAAGCTGAAGAAAGAATGTGTGGTTTTGGCATTTATTTTGGACCATATTTACACCTATTTCGTCTGTTATGACTACTTGTAGCATCAATTTTCTAATATTTCTTAAAACCCCAAAAAAAATTCTTTACAAAATCTTTTTGCCCTAGCCTTGAGGCTCAAGAAGGGAATGACTGTCCGTAAAACCATAGTACCATTCCTGTTCAGCTTCTCCATATTTAATGTGTGGCTTCACCGTTTCGGCCCCTTTTGATTAGAATAGAAAAGCAAAATTTACAAGCGGTTTGTTTGTCATTAGACGCTTAGTAATGCAAAGTTACACTTTTGGAGAAATAGTATTTTTAAGGGATATTAAAAAAATTGACTTATTTCACTCTCATGAAACACTTCTGATTTTAAGTTGAATCGAAATAATATCACTCTGGGATATCCTGTAGATTCTACGAACCATGGTATCGCGCTTACATTTTTCCTTCGTTTAAAACTAAGAGATTCTTAAGGAAAAGGAGTGTGGTAGAAAAATTAAAACGTACAATTTCCAACACTTTTGACACTGACAGAATACCTTCGCATTAATATTTGCCGCGGCGATATTAAAAAGTAACGATCTCATCGATAAGATTTCCCATTGTTCGCACTGCGAATGGGTACGTAGGTACGTACGTACGTATGTAATGTGTACGTGTGCGTTAGAAAGAGTGTCGCAACGCCACGAGACCGTATTTCAAATTAAGGGACTGTCACCAGTTGAATCAGATTAAGCTGAATAAATGTTTTCATACACAACTAACAATAATAATGGCGCGATAAATTTTTTCGCGATTCATAAACCAGTCGACGGCGCCCGTTTGGCAAATATTCTCTTTGTCCGGTTAATACGTCCGATTAAAGCACTTTCAATGACATTTAACAATTAATTTCCCGCTCGGAAGGCTAGAAAAAAAATTCGTCGCCATATTTTCATTGTCCCACTTCCGAAAAAGGACAAATTATTTTCTAGGCGATTTTCTACTCTCGGCGCGCGATTTACGGCGGGACTTTTAAGTGGGACTTGCGCGCATTGACAAACTTACGGTTATGGTACCAAAAGGTTTATTGGCCGGAGATAAATCCACGATACACACACTCACCGAGGGGATATTTTTTCAAGACGTAATGCTTAAACATGCACAGTTTTTAGCTTTTCCTGGTTTCTCGTTACCTTCGGGCCACTCTCGCGAATATGCCGCTCGGACGGGCTTGGATTTAAATACGATTAGAGACATCATTTAAACGGAAACAACGGAACTTACAAGACGTCTCAGTTAAGCGACTTTCACTAAGTTTTTAGAGGTGCGTGAGGAACGGGAGATAAGCGATACGTTGTATTTTTCTGCTACGAAAATTACTCCTCTTCCGATTTTGTACTCCCCTTCTGGTCCCTGGTCACTCAGCCTGTCATTTTGCTTTCTCTCTATATGTTTGCTCCAGAATTTCCTTCTGTTCCTTATCTCTTCTATCTTGGTTCGTTCCCTGTTCCTGTTGAGCATATAATTTATATAAGCGTTTTTCTGTTCAACTAACAGGATCGATAGTGCCCAATGGAAATGGCGGCTCTGAGTATATGCACCAAAATAAATTGTCAATAATCCTTCATATCCCTATAATGACGAATTCATGTAATTCAAAGAAAAATTTATTACTGATACGACTTATAACCAACAATAATGATGCAAATGATGATAGAGAAAACCAAAATGTTATCAGAAGTGAAACCAGATGTGACAGTGAATCGTCCTATAGAAATTCTAACATTTTATGTGAAGAAGTCCATTTTTTCTCGAAAATATAGATGGAAACTTTTTCGATTTATATTCGTGTTTGTGAGTTTATTTAGTTACTTATCAATTTTTACTTATTCCAATTCATTTTTTAAATGAATATTACAATAACATATCATTATATCTTATTATCGATAATAATCATGTATATATCCCTTACATTTATATGCAAAGTATACCTGCGTCTTGATTATCTGCTCATGCAGGTAACATTATCTGTGTCGCTTATGATTCACAAAAATCCGACATTTACTTTTAAGAGTAATAATATCAAAATCAATCACGATAATTTTCAAACATTTCCAAGAAACCCCAAAGTTTAACGGTCTTATTTATAAGCGCATATTAGCGTTAAACTGGGTTTTAATTTAAAATGCATTTTGAATGTGTTTCACATTACTACAGTAATTTTTTTTCGTGTACTTTTAATATGCAGGTAACTATAGTTACCTTAGTGAAACACATTCTAAACGCATTTTAAGCTAAAACCCATTTTAACGTTAAAATGCGTTATTAGACCATTAGAGTTTACTTATTTTAGAAACTTAAGCAAACTTATCGTTGACCTAAAAATAGTGTAACGCCGATAAGTCTTTATTATTTGTAACATTTATGGAATGTACGTGGTAATTTATATTATCAGCACGTAATTAAAATATTTTTTTTTCCAGAATTAGGCAAAAACTATTAATAGTAATGGAGTGACGAATTCCACAAACTAAAAACATTTTTTAATCCTTATTATGAATGAGTGCCTTTAAATCTAAAATCTGCCTTTAATCTCTTAATGGCAATTAAAGAAGGATATACCAAAAATACTAAAATTATTGAGATACTAATCTAATGTTAATATTTCAATCTTTTAAGTGTTAAACTGTGATTCTTAAAAATCATAAATGGGACACTTTTGCTGACGTTCTTAAAAAAAATAAAATTATCCCAGAAAATATGGTTGTTAAAATTAGAGAAAATAAATTAATTGTGATAAATTAAATTAAATAATAATATAAGAGGAACAATTAAAGGGTTAAAGGGTGCTATTAAAATTTAAAAACAATTACTGGAAGAATATTTGTAATAAATACGTGAAAACCTACACGGAGGTGGATGTATGGAGAAAATTTTTAGAAAATACTCATTTGCTAATGATAAATGAATATGATATGAAAAAAATTGATTAGCTATGGCTTTTTTACTTAAAGTAATCGACATTCAATAACCTGTTTTATTGAAAACTCTGTACTTTCAAGGAAAGTAATAATGGCGTTTAATAATTAGGAAACAACTTCTGAAAATTTGAAATTCACTAGACATCAACAGTAGTTGAGAGCAGTTAGGCCAAATTGTTAAAATTTCATGGAAATGTTCGACAGTAAAATCATTTATTAGAGTTTTAAATTATAAAACATAACAAATTCTCCTCTTGCTCGCTGCTGATTATTATTATTGAAGCTTAGGATTCAAATGATGAATCAGAACAATGGTACTTTTAATACAGCATGGATAGTCAATAATTGCCTTTGCGCATCGTGACGTCAGGGTCAACGAGATCCTGAAAGACCTAAACAAATTATTAACATATTTTTACCAACACCATTTAAATATGGATTGTTTCTGTATTAACAAGAGTATAAATAATTATACAGTTATATTAAATATTGTAATACATATTTCCTAATTAAAATCATATCACACTTAAAATAGGGTATAGTTCATAATATTCATACTGATTATAGATGCGATAAGTATCCTTGCCGGTAAAAATTTAGGATACTTGTTATGCTAGTAATTGTGTTCTATATTTAAGGCGATTATGATTTTTTCCGATCTACTTGCGTTGTTACGTTTTGCTTGGATTTGAGCTTTGGAATTTGGGTTTCAAACGCAGCGCACGACTCTTTTATTCCTCGTGTATCTTGCTCCGTTCTCCCGTAAACCATTACCATTTTTAAACCGCCCTTCCCGTTCACGTGTACAACACCGTGTGGATATTATTAAATCTCTTAATTCCGGACTGAGCAGTCACACATTTCTTAATGTCACGGAACAAATAGGTTTCCTTTAGGAGCCCTTTATTATATAATTGCCCTTTTATAGGCTTTCGTCGTAATGCAGTAACCCTTTGCGTATGTAGAAACTGCACAGCTATTGCGAAGAGAATAACACACGCTACATCTAACGTCAAGAAGAGTTGTTAATTATTTTTCTATACCGTTCGTACGTAAACTGTGTGTACGTATAATACGCGATTCCCTTCCTCACGCGGGCTTTCATCTCGTCGACGGTTTCTCAAATAAATCGCGAGCCGTTGCATCAAAATACCTTCACTTTTGCGGTTATTGTCTTTCGACTTTGTGTGCATATGTGCACGTGTAGGTTGGAATAGGTCGGTTTTTTCGAACGTCCATACCGACTCAGTGAACGAGGTCTTAAGTGAGCGTTTAGTTTTACGACGTGGACACGCTTACCTGCTTTGCTCGTTCGCATCATCGTCACCATCGTCGGCGGTGCAGGAGTACCACTGAGCAAATTCAATGAAAATTTTATGAAATCGACCATTTAAAACCTTCCACAAGCGTGTTCCACAGGGTTCACATCCTTGAACGAAGTAGGCCAATTCAAACGATCGATTTAAGGTCTACTGCTCAAGTACAGTCTGGTGAGTCATTATGTAATGACTTACGTTGGGTATGTTCTATTTTGAAGAGTTTTCCATGTGGTTGTAGCTCAGTATGTCTTTCGAACCAAAGTAGCTCTTAAACCCATAACCCTTAAGGGGTTTAATGAAAATTGGTCAAAGATCTGGCAGTATCGACGTCATCTAGATAGCATAAGGAAAACTGAGGTTCTATTAGCATTTTCTGGATAATTCCGTGGTTTCTAGAAAGTCAAGACGAATAAATCTGAAATACTACAATATGCTAAATATTCAAACAACTTGTAAGGTTTCCACTCCTTTCGTGCCTTGTGCAACGTTTAAAAGAATTTTTTCAGTGGATTCTAGCGAGTTTTCAGTTTTCTGAGGGTTATGGTGTTAATTTCGAGTATTTTGTCTATTTTTATTTTTCATATTAGATGTAATGTTCATCCAGACAGAATTGGTCCAGTTAAAAAACAAAAAAAATCACAGTCTTTATACCGAGCGCATTAAAAAAACACATTTCTACCCTATACAAAACAGGGTATTTATGTAACGTACCGTTTAACTTCCCCCGCATATTTGCCTGTATATGCCTATATATGAAATGCCTATTAGTATGGAGAATTAGACAGGTCCACTACAGCCATTAAATTTGAGCGCCGAGCACGTGTTCATTTCCAGTCGTCACTAGAGTTCAGTGGTGTATGTATGTAATTGCAATTATTGTTTTAAAATTGCTTTTTGGAGACCTCTCGACGTGGACGTAATTTTAATAATGGCAATCATATAAACATTATACAGAATACAAATAAGGCACAAATTTGGGATTCCGTCATAAAATTTCGTCGACAAAATGAGTAACAATCTTTTGTATTTTTTTAAATATGGCACGCCTATGGAGCTGCTTCTTGGTCTTTGTATGTCGGTAACATGGCTATTAAATTTTATTGCTTTTGTTTTTCAACTGGACCAATTCAGACCGGATGGACCTTAGATGATTTATTAGATCGAGGAAATCTCGTTTCCATGTTTCATGTGTGAGAAAATGATTTTATTTAACATGGATGTTATTCATAATACCTGTTTCTTTTGTTTTATTCGTTGCGTGATTTTGAAAAATTTTTTTTGAAAAATTCCCTGCTCATTTGCTGTTTTTCCATTTCCCTTTCTTCTTCGTTCCGCCATCGTGACCTCTGTTCCGTGCCTCGTGAACTCTTACTTTTAATTATCATTTTAAAGCGATGAAAATGATATTCATTAATAATATCCCGACTTAATAAAGTAAATATGCTAATGAAATCGAATATATTACCTTAAAAAAAATACCAGCGCCAACACCTCGGACGTGCATACACTCCCTTTTTCTAATCCACTCCGTGGCAACCTTGATTTTTTTTCCACGCGCAGATACATACGCGAAAATACTTCTTTTGTCTTTCGCGGCTCTTTTCCCGCGGATTCAGCCGATCGCATTATGTATTTTTAAAATGCTTTGTTTAAAAATTACGCCTAATTATATCGAAGTCGAGCTCACCTTGGAATCGAGAATTACTAATTAGTGAATCACGTAGAAATAAAGTGTGCCCCGAATACATGCTGAGTCACAGTTGAATAAATAAACGATTTTCCTCTAATGCGCTCTTAATTCGAACGATTAATTCTTTTCAAATTAACCTAACCGCGACCACTAAAAATTAATTAATTTTATATTACCGATACATTTGATAGCAGTTGGTGAAATTTACCGTCAAAACTCATTTGGTGCGTGGATTCGTTACTGTCCCACTTTCCGATACGTAATTAAGATCGATAGGATAACAATTTCAGAATAGCATACCGAAAGTGCAGTTCAAAAAGTTCATTAGAGATCAAATGCGACTGACGTATTCAGGACGTAATGTTAATACGTTTGTTGAAGTTGCCTGGAAAATAGTGAAATCATTACATTGATTTAAGATATCGTGAATGTGATGGAACGTTAATTACTCACGAAATCGAATTACACGGGGATCTTTGAATCTCGAAATTCGGCACTTAACATTTTTTTTATTCATTATTCTTTTCATCTCGAAATTACGACCTAGTTAGATAAAAGTCGTCATTAATCCCTATCGATTCTTTTCGTCAATTATACGTATAGCTAGAGTATCCTGGAATAAAATCCTCGTCCTGAATCCTCGATTAATTCAATTAGGTAATCCAATAAAAATTCAGCAAAGTGGCAGTATTCGAAAGACTTTTCGGTATCAGGCGGAGGAAGCGGATGATCCTCGTAGGGTTTCCCTGCAGCGTGCCCTTTAATACCCGCCTAAGTGACTTAAAACAAAAATCGCCTCAAAATGTCGTTAACGCTTCGCGGTGCTTAACTAACCACATTTAAATTTGTTAAAGTCACTTTCGAATGTTTGATGACACTGTAGCATTTAAAATTCAAATATCAATTGCGATAGCCTCGAATATTTTGTGATTTTAAAGGTCACCGTTATTTCATAATCTATTCGGAATAGCAAATGCCGGCAAATACGCACACATAAGTACACACACACATATATACATACAATGATTACTTTTGATTAGGTATGTACTTATGAGTGTTGGACACATGTAATCTACTGTACCAAAATACACAGTGTAATTTACTAAAAATGTTAAAAACTAATTCATAAAAATTAGTTGGAATAATATTTTTTGATTCAAAAAAGCGTCATGAATTCCTAAAGAAATATTGACACTCCTCAGTTCATGTATTAAATATATTTTATAAAATAATACTTTCACTTTTCTACGTTTTGGCCACCGAATTATTCTCAGGTAACAATGCGACATCTCCCAAATAATTTAGAAACCTAAATACGCCTTGACAAAATGGTGCTACCAGAACGATTTGCGAGAAATCACCACCAGCGACGAGGGAAGAAAAGGAAGGTCATATTCCTATGGGACGTTTGCGACAAGCCACGATACAATAGTGCCCAATAGATTCAAAAGAAATTTAAGATTACTTATCCATAATATTGGCAAAAGTTGTACAATAGAACTAACCTAAAGGTTGGTTGTGAAAGATTGATGGTGTGATCGAACTGGAAGAGTCACTATCGCTCGCTAGGTGGCGTTGCCAATACTGAAATGAAACGAAATACATTGAAAACGAACACAGATGCCACGATTGGTTCATCCAAGCAGGGGGTAGGTCCAAAATACCTCATCGCTTGTGAAGAATTACTCGCACGACTAAACAAAGAGTCCAATTTGAGCCTAGGGACCCTAAACCTTAATCCAAGTTGATTCAGTTATTACACACGCACTTACAACAGAGTCTAAAAGCTTAAAACTTAAAACTAGCTTTACATTATGATAAACTATGGTTTTAACTTTGTTGCAGTGTTGACAGTCAATGGCAATGATGGAGGGCCGCACGAGAACTCCACCGAGAATTTCTGGAGCAAGCCATGATGGTATTTTCCTGGGGTTGGTCCGAAGTTTCTTCACCTTTGTCAAAAAAGTGCGAGTGGTAAGTAATACCAATTTCTCGTAAACGCTTGTATCTTCTGTCAGTACTCATCAGGCTTCTCTTACATTATGATCCATGGAGGCCATGGAGAGTTTGGAGAATCGCTTTAATTGTATCGGTATGGGTGCGTTTCGTCATAATTTGCCATGACTTGTACTTTTATTTGCTTTGAGCGTCAATCTATAAGCTCTAAGTACCATGATAGTGTTTGTTTCGCACATAGTGGCATTCATCCCATTTGAATTCATGACGCCAATATGTGTCATGGAAACATCCACATATCCTCGAACTGTTTTCATTTACCTCAATCGGCACTAACTTTACAATTTAAATTTTGCACTGGTCGCCATCGGTAGCTACTGTTGATATATCGGTTGTATCCTATAATAGGCGTCGAATAATAGTGGATAACAACCGCCCATAACCGCACCGTTTGTAAACCCCCTCGTCTTTCCTTCTTCACCTCTACCTGTCCCATTCATATTTTATTTACCTGCCTGCCACTAATTTATTCGACGAACTCGCCGAGAACGACGGCGCCATTTCCTATGCGACCCATGCTATCCCTAAGGTGCGAGAGAGACAGAAAACGCGAGTAGGTACATATTGTGTTGGAGTGGGAGGCGCGACTCCCGAAAATTAGCCTAATCAGCCTTTTATTCGGTCCGACCGTGGGCGGAGATTAGAAAACTAAATCCTAAAACGAAAATGGTCGTCGGGAATTGCGTGACACTTCTTCATTTCCGGGGTCGAGTGCGTGGAGGGGTAGAAATCGTGTCTGTATGTGCGCTCGCATGGGGGTTGGAGCCGATCGACCTGCGGTAATTCGATTCTGGTTTCGATAGTCACTGTTTCGACGGAAATTTTCCAGAAATTGTCTCAAACACTTGGAAGGAAAATATTTATGTTCTGGTATCTCAAATTATTTATAGATTCATCCGAGATGCTCCAAAAGCATCCTGTTAAATGAATGCCTAAGTTTTAGGCAAGTATACTTGCTCAGAAATTTTCATTTATATTTCTACGCGGGTTTGAACTTCAACCAAGTTGGTGTTACTTTGAGAATTTTTGTGCTAATGACACTTCAATCCATCCTCTTTTTCCATGTTGCATCCATCCAATTCTAATAGGTACATCTCTTTTCTGGAAGGATATTAGATTATTTTCCACGAGATCAGAGAATTTTTCTTAGAAATCTGTCTAATCCCTTTCAGCTTTCAGTTAGATTAATTCCCTTAGGAACCCATGCCTGGTTCAAGATACCAGTTATTTTTTAAGCCCACTAAAATTGTTGTTAAGTTCTGAGCAAGCGAATGCTACTTTTTCCTTAAATTCGACCTTTCGAAATCTTCCTAAGTTGGTTAACCAGGTATCGCAAGTACCGCATGTTAGAAGCAAATATGCATGTTAGAAGCACCCCATTTCATGAATTCTTTTGATTTTAAGTACATACCTAATTCTAGGTTGTTCAAATTTAATGTTACCTCTAGGCTAAGTTCTAGATTACCTTCAAACTTAGCTGAAATGGTTGCTAGGCTCCAAATATGTTAGTTTTAGAAAATTTGGAAAGGAACACAGTATTTTCTAAATTCTGGTAAATTTAGGCACGTGCCTAATTTAAGATTCCTAAGATGAGATTGGATCTCATGCACTAGCTAAGCCAAATTGTAGATTCCCTTCTACATGAGCTGAAACCGTTGCCAAGTTTTAAGCAAGTACTTCGATATGGATGGGAAAACTAGGATGAATCCTCAATTATTTTCATCTTTAAACAAATCGAACAAATCTTGTTGTTATTAAACCTTGTATTGTATTGCTTGACAAGGATATTGTGACAGTTAGCTTCGTGTCACAATTTGGATTTTCGTCCCAGAAATTGGGATCTTTCCATTTGTAGACACAAATGTGCTTGCTGCCTACTGTTCCCGTCCCTTCTGGTTTTGCAATCTCCACGTTGCCACCATCGTTTACCTCTAGATGATTATTTCACCCTGATGAAGCTGACAAGTACAAACACGTGTAAAAATGCGACCCTTCCAAGTTTCCTGAGGCATTCTCATAGAGCTCAGAGCATCCTTCACACTTTTAAAGGAATTTCAGGAAGTTCAGAAACGCACCTGGGATCAAAGTTTCTTAAAACATTCAGGGCCTAGAAATCTGAGTCCTCAGAAACCGTTCAGAAATCCTAGCGACCTCTTAAACGGCCCTGGGATTGTTTTAAGTGCCCTTTTAAAAATGAGAAACGTATTGTTTTAAAATCTGAGCTCTCACAAGGTTTCCTGAGACAGTTTTATTGGAGATTCCCTAGACTTCTACATGAATCCCAGGAACTTCTAAGAGGGTTACTTAGAAGGAACTTTTAGAAACATTAAGAAAGCATACTGCTCAGAAAAGACGTTGAGTATTTCGTTTCATGTGTTGGATATATGGATATATGCTTTATTTACTTAGATCTAGAAACTAATTACATTAGACATTGTAGCTTTAGCTTTGGAAGCTGTAGTTCTATACAATTTTGTGATCCACGACTTTGCTGTAAAAGTTTTTGGGCCAAAACACCGAACAGGCGTTATACGCTCGCCGTACGATTAATTCGAAGTATTCCATTTAAAATTTAATTAATCGATGGTCATCAGTGTCGGCGCGGTGCTGTCGCGCACATTCCATTCCCATAAATTTTCTAATTAAGCGTGAATCGTCTACATTTGGCGGTTGAAATCTGCCAGCGTACATTCTAATAAAGGTTGCGACATGTTGGATTTTTCGTCTCCGTCCTTTATTGGAAGTTTATGGTTAGGAGACGAAATAAATAACCGAGAGCTTAGAGAGGAGAACAACGAACGGCACACGCACCGTTTGATATTGCGAAATGAGCGAATGCAATATTCAGAGTCGAAAGCGAGAGGATCGCAAGACGAATGTGCGACCGGCTACGGCGGAAAGGTCGCGAAAAAATCTTAGAAATATGTTTTCGCATACAATAACGTTCTAAATTAAAGCGATACACGAAACGTACGAAGTTAGTACGATTGCGGAAATTACGATTTTGACCGGTATGACTCATCTCGACGAGGATACGCACGTACCTTATTAAGCGCCGAGGTGGGCGAGAGATGGGACATTGCTTAATTCCTGATTTACGATCCGATTGTTCCAGCGAAATGTCACCGATCCAAAAGAAACACCACGTTGAGTAATTATACGACTGGTCTCGACCATCATCGTATTGAAAAGTGTCGTCGGAAAGGGGGAAAATGCAGTTATAACACGTATGTTAATACTATAGACCCTAACTTTTTAATCGCTTCACCGGATGCCTTATTTCACTAGAAGTGCCATAAGATACATTTGAATTCGATAAAATCTACCAGCTCGGAGATAATTTGAATTTTTCGCTACGTTGTGGGTGGTAAGCGCATTCACCGATTCTTAGAAGTTGTTGGTAGGCGTGTTAAGGTGTTAAATAATCAGTAGTAAACGCATTTTGAGCTAATTAATGACGTCTGTTATGAATTTTGTGTTAAAATCCTTTCTGACAATCATACCACCGCATATAAATAAATTTTTAAATAATCCGATCGCAGATATGCGCGATTTTTGCTCAATTCTAACGAACGCCGGTGTACTTGCACGGTCTTTCGTTATAATTAGTTAATTAAAGGGTTTTTCTTTTTTTTTTAATTTAATGCCCCTGTTACGAACCGACTCGCTGCCTGAAAACAAAAGCAACGCACAAAAGGAGAGCGGCGGTCTCCGATGTTCATTCTCTATTTTTCATCTCTCTCTCTCTTTCTCTCCTTCGCTCCGATCGATCCAGACGGGACGAGATTTTTTCGCTAGGAGGATTTTGTGAAAAACGCGCCCCGAAAAGCGCTGAAAATAGTGGCGTAATTTTCGTGAATGCTGAAAGGGAGGTAACGGTGAAAGAAACACTTGGTAACAAATTTAATCATCTGACGAACAAAAGTACGTATTAAAACTGTGGATTGTATTGCGGTGATTTTTTGACAAATTTTCATTGCATATTTTTTGTTAAATCGATAAAAAAAATTAAAAATCAACACATTTCCACATAATACTCTTCGGTACTTTTCTTAAACAGTTGTATGAAATTTTAGGCTTACGGAATTTTCCTTCAAATTTTTTAACACGCGCCAACGATTTTCTTTGAGTTCCGAACTGAAAAATGTTTGGTTCATTTGAACTACTTGCGTTGTGCTTCAGAATTCGGGATTTAAATTAGTTTGTCGTTTCACTGTTCGGAACTACATGAAGAATTCTGCGTTGGAAATCATTTAGGCCGTTTTAGAATCCCGATTCGAAAGCATTTTAGTTCGTTTGAATTACACAGGGTAATCGTTTAAATCTCTTAAACTTTGTATTTCGTTTAAAAATTCTGGATTGAAATTGTTTAGTTCCTTTGATCCTCTCGTGTTTGGGTTAAGAATTTTGAATTCCAAATTGTTTAGCTCGTTTGTCATACTTATGATTAATCCAAAATTTTTAATTTTAAATGTTTTATGTCGTTGAAAAATTCTGGATTAAAAGTTATTCACGCCGTTTAAACGATTTGGATTTTCTTTAAGAATCCTGAATTGAAAATTGTTCATCATGTGAATTGCTTGGTATTTTTGATAAAATTCAAGGGCTGTAAATCGTTTTGAAGTCAAATTACTTGTAAGTTCTGGGTTTTGTGTAAGAATTCTGGAATAAAATATTTTTTATGTCGTTTGAAATACTGGGATATTTTGAAGAATTCTCTTGGTTGAAAATGGTTTTGTGCTATTTGAGTGCTTTGAAGAACTCACAATTAAATGGTATTTGGGTCTTTTGGAGGATTTGTCCAGGAATTCTAAATTGAGAATTGTTTAGAATGTTTTAACTTCCTCGTTTTTTTAAGAATTCTGGGTTGAAAATTGTAAAAATTGTAGGGATTTTGAGTGATCTTGGTTGAAATTTATTTAGGTCGTTTGGGTTCTATTTAAAATTCTGGATTGAACGTTGTTTAGTTAAATTGCACTGTTGGTTAACGTATCTCAATAACTCGTCAAGGAAACTTCTACACTTGTTAAGGAATTTTGTTTAAACAATCTTTCTGCCTTTCATTATTATCATTACTACCATTTTTGCTCAATATTTGGTTAAATCGTAAAAGAAATCTTACTGGGAAACAGTAATTTTTGTATTTTTTCTTAAGCTACATTAGTAGCATGGTTCAGTACAAGAATTATATTGAATCTTAGTAATTTCTAAAGGAATTGAAGTAGATTTTTCTCCTTTTCGAGGTAGAGTTAATAAAGAATTACATGCAACTCGTTTATAAAAGTAGTATTCATAATTTTTTAAATTAGTACCACAAAGTTTACGTTACTTTTCTATCATGGTTATAATTTTAAATTACCTACTTCAGATGATCTAAGGATTGCAGTTTGCCATCAATTTTAAATTTGTTCACATGTCGACGACCTTATTTACCATACTTACCCCACAATTAAAGCAATTTCCCATTTCGAGCCGACTTGAGCTCATTTTATTTTATTTCTCGAACCGTTGTTAGGATACGTACACACGGATATATATACACCCACCATGTAGGTGATTAAGTCGACGACTAGGGTCTCGTTATGGGGGAACAAATGGCCCTTAATCCACGGCTCCTTATTGTGAATATATTCGGTGTAGTCCTGCGATCCCTCGAGAGCTAATCATCCCTTTATAGAAGAGAAAGGGATTTATATATAAAAAATAACTATAACTGGAACTATTGGGCGTAATCAATGATGATGCCTATTGGAAATGGCACAACGGTGGTGTTGCTTTGAAATTTTGAATGATGTGAAGGATAATTGGGTAGTAATTGCTTAATTTACTTTAAATTAATGCGATATTATATATAAGTGATTGTTTCTGTAACTTTTTTGTTTATCAACGGTTTTAATATAGGTTTGAATTTAATTTTCAATAATCAATTTGTCTAAATTTTTGATCTAAACAGTTTCTAGAATGAATTTTTTGGGCGTGTTTCAGAAGGTGTAGAAACAAAATAATCTGTCAAAACGTACGATTCCATTCATCCTTCGCCTTTTTATATGAACAGAAGGAAAATTTGGAAAATGTAGGAGCCAATTCGATTTCTTGTTGTATAAATTAAAAATGCCTATATTCTTCATTTTTGTTACTCACTGTATATGTATTTCAGTTAGTAGTAACATTCGTTGAATTATTTTTTCTGTTATTAATTTTACAAACACCATCTTTGTTGTAAAATTTTTCTTTCAAAATTTGGTTGCACTAAAGTATCGTTAATTAATTCTGATTCATAATTCTAATTGATACATCAAATATCACTTCATGCAGAACACAACGTTCGTTACCTCACGAGAACAAAATTTTTCCACTGCGCAGACATTTCAAATGAAAACTAATCTAACAAAAACTCTTTACTAAAATATATCTTTACACGTAGAATATTCTAGAAATTTTCCATTTATTTCTCTGTTTTTCGACGGTACCTTCTCGTATCGCTTCTACTTCATGTAAGCAACACTTTTTTTGTCGCCGTTGTTTACTACTCGAGAGAGTTTTTTTTTGTCCGGCACCGACAAGTTTTAGGCGAATATTCGGTCATTACGTCCGGCTACGCGTCGAGGGCCGGTACTATTTTAAATTCGGGAGTGTTTCGGTGGTAAATTTCCACTTTTCCCGGTATTCCCGGGGGTGGAAGTGTTACCAAGGGGTCAATATCGGTCGTAGTATCGTTTTGATGGGCAATGGCGGTCGCTGAATCGATTGATTCGTATCGATTTGAAGTGATTTGATCGAGCTGGGGAGAGCGGCCAAGGCGGAAGGGGGCGCGGGGGGCTCGTGTCGGTGACGTCAGAACGTGCCTGTAGGTAATTTGATTTTCTATTGTTAATAGTAAATTGTTAACTAACTAATTGTTAACTAAAATTTTTGATATTTTTGAGATCTTTTAGTGAAATGTGTTTTCATTTCTTGAATTTGTCGGTATAGGTAATTTCATATTTGTAATGCTTTATGTATAGATAACTGATATCATAGATATCTAAATTTACTAAAAATATCTAAATTGGTACGCAGTATTCGCCATAAACGAAATTGCTGTGTAAATGAAATCGAAATATTTCATTTCAACCATCCGAGAAATCGTACATAGGTGGGTACCTAATGTAATTTTCAAGAGTCCTCCGTATAGATTTCAGACAATTTTCCCGACGTTTAACGAAAATTGCAACATAACCGTCTATCATTAAGCCTCTAATGACCCCCCTTAAGGTATTTCCGAGGCAACGGCAGCTCTTGAAATAATATTTTCCTTTTTTCCTTTCTTTTCGCGAAAGAAGAGTTCAGTTACCGCCCCGAATGCATGAAATTACAACATTCGCGCTCGGAAAAACTCCCGTCCGATCAATTCCGTATTAATAAGTAATAATAACGATAGGAGGATTTAGTGCGATTCGTGAGAAACCGCGTGTTTTATTTCTTATTCAGGTTGCCTAGATTTGATGCCAGGTCGATAAACTCTCTTGAAAACCCGCCTTGTGCCTAGACCGGCCGAAACGAAACCGTCTATCGTTCTCTCTCCCTCTCTCGGTTTGATCTGTGGAAATGGCACACATTTTTCTCGTTTTTGTGCTCCGCGAACTAACACCGAACTAGACCACTTGAATTAAGTGTACCGCTTCCACGGATGGTTTCTTCACGGTTTTACTCGAGGATTCCTTAAATAACGTTGCGATTCCATAGTAATAGAAATTTTAAAAAGAAAAATCTTTAATCATAAAAGCTGACTGATTGTAATGGAAACTCGAGAAGTGATGGTATGGATCATATATCTGGTCATCGTCAATTCAAAGCTCATACAATCGTTTGTTTTCGAAAATTTTAGCGCGAGATTCAAATTCAAAAACCGCTAAAAGTAATAAAAAAAATTGCTTTTGGAAAAAGAATTCTTACAAGTATTATTCAGGAGGTTTAGATAGGAAAATGGCGAAATGATCTTCATGAGGCACTATTTTAGATTTTTTGGCCTCCATCCACCCCTTCTCACATGGGAAATTCAGCAAAAAGTGCACTAACAATAAAAACAGTAACACAACCTGGCCTGAACTCCCCTAATTTCACCTCTACATGGTTTTAGGGAATCCTAATTCGGCTGGTCTATCATGTGCCCCCCTATAACGATCATGGAAACCGTGTTGTGTCGTGTGATCGTTTCTTCATTCGTTTCAAAATCGGCATCGAATCGTTGCCCAATTCCAAAACCAGTTTAGGAAATTGAGTAAAATATTACCAAAGTCGAATAAACGATTGCAACAATGGCGTCGTGCTAATATCGGGTAATGTTCTCCCGTTTAGAGGTCGGTTAAGGTGATACGTACTTTTATCACTCTGGCTGTTATTATATGGTTTAATAGAAGGAAACGGAAAAGTAGGAGATATTTAGCAATTAGCCTTGGGACGCTGATAATTGCGACGGCAATTGGGAAATGAGGTGAAAAATCGGCGATTGCAGGTACATCCTGAACGGATTAAATATTATTTTAGAAATCGCAAGGAGTCGTCGAGACTATTTGTGAAAAAATATTATGTGTAACTGTCTAATACAAAATTAATATGAAAAGTTGCTATGGGAATATACAGGATTCACTTTACAACGTTCGATCGTGCCTAGAAAAATTAACAAAAGTGCCTAGAGAATTACAAAAAATGACGTAGTCGCTAGGAAAATAATAGTGCAATTTCATTTATTGTTATTATTTTTTAATAACATGTGTACCAATTATTTATATCATATTTTATTATTGTTTCAGGTAGTGATTGTGATTAGTGTTCTTAGCGGCAGTACCGTAGCAGGGCAAGGATAGGAGGCGTTGCCATCATGCCGACGTGTCATTGCTAAATGGTACGTTTTTAAAGCTTTTTCGAAATTCAATTCTAAAACTATCTCTATTACTTCTTTTAGGTGAGTATTATCGACGGCAATGGCATAGAACTTCAGATAAGGGCAGATATATAAGAGGGTCGTAGCTGTTGGCAAGGTTAGTTCATTTTCCTAGTGATTTTTAAACTGGTTTTGTATTTGTGGTACGTTTTCAGGTAAGTTTTACAGCGACAGTGGCGACATCTTCCCAGGCGGACGGAAAGGCAACGCCGTTTGCTTTTTAACGGTGTAATGGTGGAGAACTTCGAGGATGGACGTAACAGCAAAACCAGTCGCCACCTATTGGTTAGTATTTTTGAGGTATAGGTATTTGAAACTCTAATTTCTGTCCATCTTAATTTACTTAAATATTATTAATATACTTATTAATATATTTTCAGGTGGCTAAGCTAAGCTAATGGCAGGAGCAATGACGAACAACTTGGAAGAATGACGAAAGAGGCGATAGCACTTACCTGTAACGGTTAGTATTTTTAAACTATAGTATTTTGATTCAGTTTTCTCAATATTTTTATTCTTCAATTTTTCAGATACTACACACGATGATAATAGCAGTGCATGCAGACATCTTGCGACAGGCGCGATCTTCTTTCAAGGTAAGTCGTTTTAAATTAATTTTGAGTCTTTTGGGATAAAAAAATGCCATAAAGGAAAATATGAAATTTTTAAAATGTTCGCGGTTCTTTCTCCGAGAAATACGTCACACGTATGAGCGGTGGTGGCGTCCCCTTCGTGGTAGAACATAAGGAGTTCGAATTTTACTAGTTCTTGTAGCGGCCACCAAAACGCAGAGGTGCCACTATCGCCCATGCGTAGTGAGTGAGTAGAATCTACTGTTATTGAAATTGGTCTGATTTCACAAGTTCTACGGTTTTACAAATCGTAACAAAAATATTCTTAGTTCTCTACCAGGTTTTGCATTAAAAATCTTCTTTAGAAATATGATTTCGTACATCTGTGCATGCTCTTTCTGCACACTTTACGCTTTCATAACCTTGTCAGACGAAGTGCAGTAAGTATGTTTCCATTATACGCGCGCTTGTATTATGTATCGATTATAAAACAGGCGAAACGGCAAATCATAAATAGGCAATCCACTCCATGTTCAATTTAGATTCAGAAGGTTACTTACGTTTAGTTATTCTGTTTTTTAATCGCAGAACAAGGTTTGACTAGAAAAATCGTTTCGGTTCACCTTGATATGTTTTCGTCCTTTATACACATAAATGCCACCACTGCCGTTTGACAATTGTTATGCGCTTTTTTAGCCACGTAACCGTTATGAATGATTTATCGGCTCACATGCAGTATTACGGGGAGCTTTAAAATCATTTAAGTATTACAGTAATAATAGGAAAGTTTGAGGATCACAAGGGTCGCCTCGTGAAAGTTTAAAGTGTGGAAATCGTAGTACGTGTCCTAATAAAAAATGATCGAGAGGGTAAACGGGTCGCTTATTCACTTTTATGTTTATGCGTCCGCGCAAATACTAATTTGAGGGGACGGACGCCGCCTAACTGCCCGTTTCGAGAATTTTTAAAACGCCGATATCATAAATCGTTCATTCCATGTGAATGTACAACAGTACTTTTCCTATCGATTAAAATATCGAAGCGCAACAGTAAATTAATGGATTATAAATTTAAATCCATTTTTTTACGATTGGTCACATTTCAATTTTAAATCGGGGCATTGTTTGAAAATTCGGTTGAAAAACATCGAATTTCGGAATACAATAGATCAGACAATAGAGAATGTCATAAAAATCGTTTGACACGGTATACAAATATATGTTAAGTTCGACATAGGTCGTAACTGAGCGCCATATTTGTTATTTCATCGAAGAAACACAGTCCCTACTCTCACATCAAACAAATTTTCTCTAAAGCAAAGTACGGTATTTGTATCAATTTTATTTTCGAAATTATATTTAATGCGAGGGCGCGTCACATATTATTACACCTCGGCAGAAGAGTTACGCCCACAAAACGCCGAACCCGCAATTAGTAACAGACAAACGGTGCGTTTCCATAAACCTAATAGAAGTTACACAAGGCGCAAAAAAACTGGTTCTAAGCAACTGAATTCATAATAAAATGGCCTAAAGTTATAATCTCATTGGCTAGCGCTTTCTCAAGGTAATACGTATTCTCTTTGGGGCTCTCTCAGGGTCGTGCGATCCCAACGAAGCGGAAGGAGAGAGAGGTAAAATGAGTAAAAAAAGTCAAAGATTTTTAATTAAAAATTCAATTTGTTTTCAGCGAGTTTATTGAAATATTTCCTCGGCGAGGCTGGGGCAGCGTTTTTAAACAAAATAGAACGGAGCATTCTTTCGCTGTGGTGTTCCTCGCGGATATTACATTTTGAAAAAATAACTGAGTGATATGAGGAAAGTTCGGATATTATTCTAAATGTGAATCTTGTGAAAGGGATTTTCACATAATTTCCAAAAAT
This sequence comes from Cryptocephalus primarius, assembly GCA_963576515.1. NCBI lineage: Eukaryota > Metazoa > Arthropoda > Insecta > Coleoptera > Chrysomelidae > Cryptocephalus > Cryptocephalus primarius. Next base: position 25,059,787 of record OY754937.1, on the reverse strand, counting down.
TGTACGTAGATAACCTGGTACTTAACCCTGCAGTGGACGCGTGATTTTATTTTACACGGAAGAACGCATTGGGTCTGACAGACCCAATAAGAAAAAAATCGTACTCTCAAAACAAATACATATATTTCTCTAAATGTGTTGAAATGTTATTAAAGTAGATAAAAACTAATGGATAAAAAACAAAGAACATCCTTCTCTCATAACATAAACAATTTAAAGGTGAAATAAACTTTTACTGCATTTTTAGCAATGTCACCCTAAACACCCTGTATAGCAATTATTTCGACAAATTTTCCGCGCACACGTGACAAACAGTCGTAGTATGTTCCAGGCAAATAAATTTCTTACAAAACTTGCATGTGTATCTAGTTTTCCGATCTTTACAGAAGGCACATCTCCCACGTTTGTTTTGAGTAATTTCCACATATTGCTGTAACTCAGTTCCACTTAGCCTTGCGGCAAGTTGCCGAATCTCTCTTGGAAGGTATTGAGAATTTACTCTACTTTTCAAGTTACTCATTACAAGTTGATTACCAAGTTGTTTCAGGAATATTCTTCTTTGAATTTTTGCATTTTTTCCCTCAAAATTTGTTCGAAATATGACCAATGCATTTATTGCGGCAACATTGAGGAGCCCATATAAAATAACCATAGGCCACCTACGCGTGTTTCTGGCAACATTATATTTTGCTGTGAGCTGGTCAACAGTATCAACTCCACATTTGGTGGAGTTGTAAAACGTAATAATTTCTGGCTTGGTCTCTTCTCCAGATTCTTGATCAATAGAGTCGTCATGATGGAGAGTTGATAATAATATGACCTGCTTGTTTCTTTTTGGTATATAGGATACTATGGTCATATCTTCTGTAAATCCAAACATACTGGTCTTTACTGGTCGCTTGGTGAAAAAGTCATCGGGAATCTGCCTCTTATTTTTCCTTAGAGTTCCAACAATTGTCAGCTGATGATCTTTTAGTAGATTTTGAGCAACTTCATAGGAAGTAAACCAGTTATCCATTGTAACATTCCTCCTGGATTTGGATATTGGCGAGCAGAGTCTATTTACGACATCAGCAGAACTGTTACTAACACAAAAAGGACCGGGAGGCTGTTTACCGCAATACACTTCCATGTTGAAAGTGTAGAATGTCTTTGAATCCACCAATGAAAATACCTTGAGTCCATAACGAGCAGGCTTATTGGGAATATACATCCTGAAACGACATTTACCTCGAAACGACCACAGCATTTCATCAATTGTAGTAGATTGCCCGACGGAGTAGTGTTGTTGAAAGTTTTTTGTTATGTCACCAAATACTTTTCTCACTGCGGCTAGATTATCTTCCATTTTCCGTTCTTCTCTAGTCCGGATGTCATCCATACGCAAGCATTTCATCAAAAAGCGGAATCTCCTAACTGCCATTGTTGCGGGGAATATTTCAATACCTGTCCCATCCTTAGACCAGAATTCAAAAACTGAGGTTCTGCCAGAGTGATAAACGCCGGATAGATATAGCAGACCAAATAGTGCGTGCAATTCTGAGACATCAGTCGGTCTTGAATCCGACTTGTTTTTATATCGATCAGATATACTCTCGATATATATGTTTGTGCACTTCACTAACTCTGTAATGATGGTATCGTCAAAGAAAAGCTGCCAAGTTTCTAACGCATTCGATGCATTTTTGGCAGGACCGACAACCCCAGGAAGTTTCACGATTATGTTTTCCCTTCTAGTACGAACATTTTTAGTGGCGCATATTTTATTCCACTTTGTTCCATCTTTTGATGTATAATGCAAGCTCCTCCCTCTTCCACCCACGCTGGGTTCAATAGGTGAGTGTTCTTCTATTTCCTGGTCGCTGTCGGATTCATGTTCACTTATGTTCTGAAACTCTGGATCCGCTACAGAGTCATCAGAGTCCGAAAAATTTTCCACGTCTGATGAAACCTCTTCAAAGAGCTGTGTAAGTCTCTGAACATATTTTTCATTGGGATCCATTATTCTGTAACGCAAGATTGATTTTTATAGCTACTTTGCAGCCCTCTCATAAAAAATATTTATATGGAACTTTAAAAAAAAAAACTTACGTAAAAGAACGCGTTGGGCCTGCGAGACCGAAAGTTACTATAAACTCGATGTTATTCTTTGCACAGCCTTACAACTACTAACACACTTGTATCAAAGTCACATTCGAAGGTACTGAGGCGTGCAGAACCGGGCGCACTCGTATGGCCAAATTCCACCTCCAGACAGGTTTCCCTGGGCCTGACAGACCCGACGCGTGTACTGCAGGGTTAAGAAACATAAAAATTTGTTTGAAACGTTACAATTCCAATTTTTATTCTCTGAACCTCAACAGGTGAAAAAATGTTGTCTTAAAATTTCCATGCATTGGCGACCTGGTTTTAAAAAACGTAAGGATCAAATATTTATTTCAAACTAATTCCTGAACCCTCAGCTTAACATTTCAAGTTGCAAACATGCTAAACCTTTATTCGTAGACCTGAAACCTGAAAAATATAATTAAAATTTTTAGTGATTCAGCTGCGTTCCAAACTTGGGTTTCGAAAATGATGCATATGCACCCTGAGCACTTTCTCTTTTTACCACTCTTTTCACCACTTCTTAAAATTTGAAACAATTCACGTGGAAAATTCAGCATAAATTTTTCCCTGGAGAACAGAAATCGTTAACACGTGTTGATTTTTTTCATTAATTTTTGAAATTTTCGAATGGAATTAATACTCAGATTTATTCGTAGAAGGCTGAAAACTTGTACATATGGTTCATTTCCCACCATTTTAAACTTGGCAAGTTTAGAATTTTTTCAGAGCTAAACTGCTGAACCTAATGGATTAGGTTTCTGTATATTACAAGTGGCTAACCTGTCATACCTTTATTTCTACTCCTAACCTGAAAAAAGGTATTCTTAAAAACTAAACCTCTACTAGTGCACCCTTAGCTTTAAAAAATTTGTAATCTTTTGAAATTCCAAGTCTTGAAAATGCCATGTAAGGTTAAGGGCGTCTACTATCGCGAATTGTTTCAGAAATTTTGGCGCGAAATGTATATATTCAAAAAAAATTGAAAGTTAGTAAAAGAATAACGTATTCGTAAAAAAATGTTATTATTTAGAGAAGTGGGTTTTTTAACACAACTGAAAAATGTCACAAAATCACTAAAGTGGCAGTTTTTGAATGTTTTGATTTCATTACTTTTAAAAACCCAAAAAGTTTACGTGGAAAATTCAGCTGAAAATACATGAAATTTCCGCGTTTCCTGAAAACGTTATAATTTGTTGATGTTTAGCGCGATTTTGAAAGTTTGAAACACAATTTAAAATTGTAAATTAGAGTCTTCAAAAGCTCTTTTAAAGGTGGAAGATTAAAAATTTGGAAAGTTTCTTTAATTATAATCTTTAACTGTATATATTTTCATAAAACATTGTACTTAAGCTTATGTTACCCTCTTATTCCAAAATTATGTGCAAACCACTCCTTACCAAAGTTTAAAAGGTTCAACCATCGCCCTGAAATGCAAATTTTTAAAGTCGATATTTCAATTCATTTTTATTCTAAAAACCACCAAAATTCACAAAAAACGTAAATTTTGTGCTGTAGCCTTTTGATATATCTTCGAAATATTTTGAATTTTTTTTAAATCTAAGCATCCTAAACCGATTAAACTTCTTCAACTGGTACTCATACATTGAATTGTAGGTGGATTTCGCTTGTATTTTCAATTATAATTCTTGCTGTAAATGCCATTGGTCATAACATAACTTTTACCGAGGCTCACTTTAAAGGTTTTCTCGTTATTTAACTTTAAAACTTGCAGTTCCTTTTAATGAGTTAACTGGATACACATTACATCTACGGAAATAAGACGAATACCAACCTCTTTTTGTTATATGGGCCTTGTTTTTGTTTCTAGATGATTTTTGATAGGGCCTAAATTTCTGAGATATTGATAATAAATGGTTCAAAAACATATTTCTTCCACAAAACATTGCTTTGGATCATGGATAACTCAAAAAGTAGGTATTACTTTTAGGTAGTAACTTTTGATCTTTGGGGTATTCCTTAACTACTTTCTAAATTTTGACAAATTTTGAGTGAAAAGTTGTGGACAATAATGGATTAAGGTTCCATATTGTAGAATTGCTAAGGTACAAGAATAAGAATCGTTGGCCAGGCGAAGGATATGGAAATGTTAATTTACCACATCACTAAGAAAATTTTTATTAATTAAAAATCTGATCTAGGTACTCGTTAGTGGAACTATTATTGTGAGTCTATTTCAACCCTTAACCGAGTTGTGATGTTCGGAAGCCAGACGCTCTGTCACCATCCACGTATTGTGGTTGGAAACCTGCAAAATCGCTCTCTCGACTTATTCCATGTAATTTTATTCCGGAGCGATTAGATCTGACTGTACGTAATAGCTTTAGCGTTTCAGGGGCAATCCGATTACACAACCTCCTCGAAATACATAATTTGCACCACGACGTCGTGGAGGAAAACGGAGGCGACCTCTCGCGGAACAAATATTAATCTCTCACTTTTTCTCCGACATCGAAATTGCAAAATAGCCGTCGAGCTTAAGGGCAAATCTGATAAATTATCGTCGCCCTAAAATGTCAAGTCCTCCAAGTGCGCCGCCGTCTACGCTGCAATGAGCGCGATAAACAACTGGATCATTAGAAATAAATTGGGACATATTTCAAGCGTTGCAGTTTTGAAATTTCCACTCGTACACGCTCGCACATCAAAGGTGAAAATATGGAAGTACTTTGTTTAGATAGAAATGAGTTAGTTACTCGTAGCTCGGCGCTGGAAATATTGATAATGCGACGTCATTACACAATACGCCTTGAGTATCTTATTATTTAGCTTAGGAGCGAACAAAACCGAGCCGTAAACAACGTCATCTCTTAAATAACCAGGGCATTAATCTCGGTGCGTTTATATCCGTTAATACGAATTTAAAGTAATTTTAATAACACGCCAAGTCATAAAAATTGTATAAAATAAAGTAGTTTAATTGTAGAGAGAGAGAGAGAGAGAGAGAGAGAGAGAGAGAGAGAGAGAGAGAGAGAGAGAGAGAGAGAGAGAGAGAGAGACAGAGAGAGTTTAACTATAATTGCCCAATCAAATAAAATCTTCATACACGTAAATCTCAAAGTAATCCGTTTCAGGTTGGAACCTTTTTAAAATCCAAGTTTAGGTAAAAAGAAAAGATATTTTTTGAAAAGTATGAGTTGAAAATGACGGCTCCGTTGTTTAAACATAGTTTAAATGGTGAAAATCGCAAATAAATTAGTTTTTTAAATGTTTTAAAAAACACATGTAAGGGGGAGTATTTGGTAATTGTAAAAGGAAATAAGAAAAAGGTATTATGGTACCTTTCACGCTAATCTATATTTGTGTATAGGGAGTATTAAAGGTTTTTTGTTATAGCTGCTTAAAAATGCTTCATTTTAGACCTACTAAAAAAATTATAAATAATTTATTTAAATAATTGCAAAAAACCATCGAAATTTGAATTTGCAATAAATAAAGAAAAAAAACTTTAATTATTTGTAAGCTTGCGCAGACGGTTGCCTTTTGCTATCCTTATGATTCCCTTAAAATTGGGGTAAAAAATATTAATTAGTTTATGAATCATTCCATTTGTTTATTAAAAAGTGCATTTTTGCAACCTAAAAACCGCGGTTGTTGCTGCCATAGTAGAGAAATTCATAAGAGCTCATTTTTTTCGTCTGGATCTATATTTTCAAAATATTCAATTGGAAATCTAAATTTCAAAGATCCTTTTATGAAGTTTTTCGATACTAACATTACAAGGAATAATTTTATTTTAATTTCATTTTGATATTCGTTTTGATATTGAACTTTGAAGGGCACTTTCGTAGTTTTATCGACCCCTCTAATTACGAGAAAAATAAGGAAAAAATTCCATGAGGCCTAATTAAAAAGATACCGCTTAAGTATCTGAAATCGGGAATAGATCTGTTTCGAATGATCGATTTTTTTAAACTTCCTCTAATTGAACTTTGGAGGGCATTTTCGTAGTTTTATCGACCCCTCTAATTTCGAGAAAATAAGGAAAAAATTCCATGAGGCCTAATTAAAAAAATACGGCCTAAGTATTTGAAATCCAGAAAGGGTCTATTTCAGCAGATCGATTTTTCAAAACTTCCTCTAATTGAACTTTGAAGGGCACTTTCGTAGTTTTATCGACCCCTCTAATTACGAGAAAAATAAGGAAAAAATTCCATGAGACCTAATTAAAAAAATACCGCCTAAGTATTTCAAATCGAGAATGGGTATATTTAGGAAGATCGATTTTTCAAAACTTCCTCTAATTGAACTTTGAAGGGCACTTTCGTAGTTTTATCGACCCCTCTGATTACGGGAAAAATAAGGAAAAAAATCCATGAGGCCTAATTAAAAAAATACCGCCTAAGTATTTGAAATCGAGAATGGGTCTATTTCAGCAGATCGATTTTTCAAAACATTCTCTAATTGAACTTTGAAGGGCACTTTCGTAGTTTTATCGACCCCTCTGATTACTGGAAAAATAAGGAAAAAAATCCATGAGGCCTAATTAAAAAAATACCGCCTATGTATTTGAAATCGAGACTAGGTGGATTTCGAAAAATCGATTTTTCAAAACTTCCTCTAATTGAACTTTGAAGGGCACTTTTGTAGTTTTATCGACCCCTCTAATTACGAGAAAAATAAGGAAAAAATTCCATGAGGCCTAATTAAAAAAATACCGCCTAAGTATTTCAAATCGAGAATGGGTCTATTTCGGAAGATCGATTTTTCAAAACTTCCTCTAATTGAACTTTGAAGGGCACTTTCGTAGTTTTATCGACCCCTTTAATTACGAGAAAAATAAGGAAAAAATTCCATGAGGCCTAATTAAAAAAATAGCTTCCTGAATTTCGGACTTTATCTAAGATCACCAGCTGTAACTTTTAAATTAATCACTTTGGAGAAAAACTGACTTCAGATATGCATTCAGCACGTTCAAAACTCCCTCTGTACTGATTTTCAGTTCGTTATGAGGAAGTTCATTTTTTCGAAAAAATCGACAGGGGTAGGTATGGAAATTTTGTCAAATTTTCGAAGGAGCCAGAATTGCCTGAAAATTTCAGAAGTCATAGAAAATTTTGTTCTTTTTCCAACGGCGCATGCGCGGGAAGGCTGCGCCAAGCCCACTTTCTGCTACGGCCGTTGAAAGTGAGAATTAGGTGGATTTCGAAAAATCGATTTTTCAAAACTTCCTCTAATTGAACTTTGAAGGGCACTTTCGTAGTTTTATCGACCCCTCTGATTACGGGAAAAATAAGGAAAAAATTCCATGAGGCCTAATTAAAAAAGTACCGCTTAAGTATTTGAAATCGAGAATGGGTCTATTTCGGAAGATCGATTTTTCAAAACTTTCTCTAATTGAACTTTGAAGGGCACTTTCGTAGTTTTATCGACCCCTCTAATTACGAGAAAAATCAGGAAAAAATTCCATAAGGCCTAATTAAAAAAATACCGCCTAAGTATTTGAAATCGAGAATGGGTCTATTTCAGCAGATCGATTTTTCAAAACTTCCTCTAATTGAACTTTGAAGGGCACTTTCGTAGTTTTATCGACCCCTCTGATTACGGGAAAAATAAGGAAAAAAATCCATGAGGCCTAATTAAAAAAATACCGCCTATGTATTTGAAATCGAGACTAGGTGGATTTCGGAAGATCGATTTTTCAAACCTTATCTAATTGAACTTTGAAGGGCACTTTCGTAGTTTTATCGACCCCTCTAATTACGAGAAAAATAAGGAAAAAATTCCATGAGACCTAATTGAAAAAATACCGCCTAAGTATTTGAAATCGAGAATGGGTCTATTTCAGCAGATCGATTTTTCAAAACATTCTCTAATTGAACTTTGAAGGGCACTTTCGTAGTTTTATCGACCCTTCTAATTACGAGAAAAATAAGGAAAAAATTCCATGAGGCCTAATTGAAAAAATACCGCCTAAGTATTTCAAATCGAGAATAGGTCTATTTCGGAAAATCGATTTTCCTGATAATTTTTCGCGAATTTTAAAGAAAAAGAAAAAACCGAGATAGATTCACCATTTATTTATTTATCAGCATAAAGACTTGAAATTGCATGAGTAAATAAATCAATCCTTTATCTTAACAATAACCATGTTAATATCAAAAAATATCTATTTATTTTATTTTATTTCATTAAGATAAATAACGATTGCAAATGCATGCTCCAAAAATTTTTTATATGTACCAAGTGGTGGGGGAATTAACCAGCAGCGTTCAAAAGTGAATATCAAAACTTCAAATCGAAGTCGTCAGAAAATTTTGAGATATCTCTGGTAATTATGGAGCAATATTAACGTAAAATACTAACAAAGGCGTAGTTCTTTTTTGCAGTAATTATTTATTAATTTGTTATAAACAATTCTTTTAAAAAAAAAATATATTATTGGGAAATAATAATTGTTGGCAATGATACTGATTTAATACACATATCAAAGGACATCTTTCATTACAAAAATGAATAACATAATGATCTTTTAATATTTAAAAATCATTGAATCATCAATCAAGATACAAAATATAATATGTAATTTGAATGTATACTAATTGTATTCTAAAAAAAAAATTGTTCATTTTAATTTAATTTATATTTTTTAACCAAATTTTAAGGGAATCTTAAAAAAGCAACTTTCTGTGTAAGTTTTCAAATAATTTGTGTTTTTTTTTTGTTTACTGCAAATTTACATTTCGATGTTTTTTTTGCAATTATTTGAATAATTTACTTATAATTTTTTTAGCAGGTCTAAAATGAAGCATTTTTCATGCAGCTATAAGAAAAAACCTACTTAAATACTCCATCTTATATGTGTTTTTTTAATACAATTGAAAAACTCATTTCTTTTTTCAATTTTCACCATTGAAACTATGTTTAAAGAATGGCTTTTTGAAAAATATCTCTTCTTTTTATCTAAACTTGAATTTTAGAGAGGTTTCAACCTGAAACGGATTACTTTGCTCTTTTTTTATTTGATTGGGTTATAATTAACTCCAACTGTTAACAAGGTTAATTTAAATATTCTACTCGATTTGCAAAAACTGAACACTTAACTCTCATTAGAAATTAACGCATTAATAGTTCCTCGTTTCTACTGCACTCTTGTTTTACGGTTGCGGTGTGTATAATTTGGGAGATATTCCAATTTTCTATTCGACTTATCTCGCCTGGTACGAGCCGTTAATAATTTAAGATTGGAATCGTTACGATTCATATGTGGGTCAATCTTCAATAAAACATCACTTTTAACTCATCGCTTTCCGTCAGAGACGTTTAATCGCCACTGAATTATTGATATTATGCAGGCACAATTAGTCAACCAAAAGTTCGGGATTACGAATTAATCGGACGTAGGTAGGTCATCGAGATCGCGCAGTAAAATCATTTTAACAACCTCAACCAAAAAGTACGTACGTAGTTCGAAACTCCTGCAACTTCTGTTCCCCACTCGGTAATTTCGAATTTTCAGTGAACACAGATAAGTTCGATTATTGTATCCGCTCCGTCAGAAGGAGGAGGTAGTTTTCATGCCGGTTTACGTACTGGGAATTCAGTTTCATGTTCACGACTTCCGCAACTTTGAACTCCCTCGACTTCGGGACTTTTCAGGTTTCACTAGTGTATCACAAAGCAGAAGTGATTTTGGTATCGAAAGAGTTTTTCCATATTCTGAGTTATACGTACTTTTAGTACTTGATTTTAATCTCGTAAAGTTGTATTAGGCATAAAAGTCGATAGGATAACTGCATAATTTAAACATTTCGTGACGCCGTCGAATGGAACCGCCGCCGTTTGTTGCGCGTTGCTCGAAGGTTTCGAACTTTGTGTTTTCTCGTTTAAATCCCATTTCAATGTTTAAATTAAAATAATAAGAAGCGTCCGAATCGGGGATGTTTACGTGGTGAATTCGAAGGCGGAAACACGCGATGTAAAAACACATTTTCTTGTTCAACGCCCCTAAATATATTTGTATTACAATTTTCTTTTCTTTTTATAGTATTATTTACATTTATAATTATAGTTATTATAATTATAAATAAATTTAAATATAATAATATAATTAATAATATAATAAATATAATATCAATAATATAATAAAATATAAATATAATTATATAATTATTTATTTAGATTTAGAAAAATTAGAGAAGCATCTCTTTTCGATTTGCATCGGAAATTCAAAAATCCCACATCGACGAGTTTTTTGAGAAAATCGCAAGGGGTTAACGTTCTTATTTTTGGGCCCCAAAATCTGAACTTTGAAATTTCGCATTAGAACTACAGGGTAGGTGCCTAAGAAGGTTCTAAACTAATAGAGTAAGTTCCCTCTCTTCTTTCGAAATTTTCCAACTTTTCCAAAAAAGAGAATTACAATTTTTCTCTTTTCTCAGGTCATTTTCAGTCATTACAGTATATTTTGAACTCGTTTACTATTTTACTTAATAATGATGCCAGTCACATTTCACTATAGCTCGATATATCGCCAGAAACGTTATGATTTTCCTATAATGCTCGGGGACAAATTGAAAATACTACGTTATCTTTTGGTATCTTATCTACAAAGTTAAAAGTATCTAGCGAATGCTATATTTTGTATAGGGATACGTGTTAAAAAGTTATAGCACCAAAATTCTAAAAAAAAAAATGAAAAACTTACTTATGAAGAAAAGCTCAACCCCTAAAGATTCTGCCATTTGACAGTTTTCTACAAACAAAAAAGTTCTTTTGTAGCAAAAGGGCTCTGCCACGTGACACTTAAAAAAGAAATTTTCGCTTGAAGGGCAGTTAATTGAAACAAAAATTTACAACGACAAACGGTGATTCTCGGTTAATCCACTGAAAAGTCTTTAATATTTTTCTTTGCATTTGTTTGAATTGATTTTTTTCAGGTTCAAGTATTATACATTTCATTACTGGACTTGTTAGTACACAGTTTGATATTTATTTATTGAGACGTGTAGAAATAATGCGAGTTGTTATTATTTGCTGTAAATTCATACTAAATACAAATTTATTACACCGTATTACACAGCACACGAGTTGTTAGTCGATAATTGAAGGATAATAGCGAAGTAGCTATCCATTTCCCGTTTGTGGAGTGTCCTTCTTTTCGTTTTTATTATTTTTAAATGACGTAAACAAGGCCCGCATCTATTTAATTTCCGACCCGTTTCAGTTGGATATTTTCGAATTCCATGCCTCAAATACACCGTTAGCGAAATGTGTGGTGGAGCCGATAACACCGCGCTCGTCGTATATACATCGTATATGAAATTATTTAATGAAAATTTCTGTTTTAAGTGCATGCTATCGTTGATTCGTTATTCGAACGGTAAATCGAGAATGGTCCGGGGAAAAAGTTGTGCCACAAACCGCCTCGGATTATTATTACCACTAAGGCGATCATTATGACGTATGGTAATAGCTGTAGATCTATCTGCGGGGATCTATTACACGTCGTACGTACGGGCGGACGAAGGTCGTGAGCCATTTTAATTCAGCGGATTTTTTGGTTAATATACCGGAATGAGTGTGTTTTGCATGGCATCCCGTAATTTGTGTTTAGAGGACGGGTCGAGACGAGGAGCTGTTAGAGGACTTATTATTATTCATAACTGTACAAAAGCCATGTGGTCTCGTAGATTTTGCTGAAAATCATCTACCAGACCAGATAAAATAGTAGACCCACTTTAGCCCACGTAAGCCAATTTCGTTTCGAAGACGGTACCTACACACATCACTTACATTAAATTTGTGCAGTAGATTTGCAGCAGCTGCTGCACGTCGATGTTTCCCACCTGTTCGTATCTCGTGCACCTAATTATATTTCGCCGTTTACTTATTAGGTATTAAACTGCCACGAACTTCCATTAAATTAAAAATTCCATATTCCCCTTCGACTCCTTTTCATGGAAACTTTGTATGCGTGCATATTTTCTAGGGTGAATTCCGGAAAACTCTCTGGCAGAAGAAGAGGCAAAAAATTGATTGTAATCACAGAAAACTAAATTTGGACCTAAAATGATACACAGAACCTTTTAGAATCTAGAGAATCTATAATTTATCAGGATTAAAAAATAATCTTAACTTTTGAATCAAGTTATTTATGAATTTTTAAAGTTTGACGACTTTCATTTGACGCATATGAATAAATAAGTACATTTGTTAATTCTCACACAATTCCTGGTCTTATAAGAAGATATAGAGGATTGCTTTTAGAATCTGAAAAATGTTGGTGTTTGCATAAATGATGTTATAATTCTAGAATTCTTAACTATCTAAAATCTAACAGAATACAAAAATCCAATAATCTACAAACTTGGGAGGAACCGCGTGTTTAGTATGAAAATTATGGTTTTAGACCCAGAAAATCTTCAGACCCCTTTAGAAATTTTGAAGAGTTAAGGTTTAGATTCTTAGATTTTTATAGATTCTAGTGATAATCTTTATTTTAAAATGTGCATAGCTTTGAATCTTTCAGTGAATGAATCCTTTCAGTTTTCAGTCAATTTAAAAATCTATCAAGAAGTTTCTAATAAGATGAACTCATGTTTCAATCTAGGTGTTCAAGGCTCTAATTGTCATTCAATTACGCTCAATTATAATATAAGTTGTGCAGAGTTTTTTTTACACTAACGAAATTTCGAATCTGTCATTTGTTTTTTCTGACAAAATAATGTACTTCAGCATTCAAAAAACCTCACGTTGATGATTTTAGGGAAATATAGCTTATCAGATCAAAATTAGATTTCTGGAAAAATTCCACATCGTCAGAAAACTAAAAAAGGTGTTAAAATTTTCGTTTGAGGCTATGGGACGGTCTAGGGATCCAAAAATTTGGTTATAAAATGTCTTTTGATGCATTGCTTGTTTCTATTTCGGCTAGTCAAAAGGACCCGGAGCCGTTTTCACTATATTTTCCCTTTATCTACCCAGGAAAATGATATATTATCATTTAGTCTAGTTGCTCTGTATTTATTTGTGGCAAACCTATGGAGTCGTATTGAAATGTAATTGGCACTATTATTAAACAAAAAAGTAAACAGTTTAACGCAATGCTAAAACGTATGGACTGTGAAAATTGAGGCTGGAATTATAAAAGAAATAATTCCCGGTTTCGAATTATCCACGTAAGCATTCCCGATTCCCGCGTTGTTGTATTTTTTACTATAAATATTCGAAATCGGATTTAAACGCGAAAACACACAAAGTTCGAAGACTTCGGGCAACAAACAACGTGACAAACAACGGCGGTTTCATTCGACGGCGTCACGAAATGTTTAAATTATGCATTTCTCCCATCGACTTTTACGCCTAATATTAAAAAGTTTCCTGGTGGTGTACGAAATACAACAGAGAGGGGTTAAAATTTAGTTTGAAATCATGGAGTTGTTAATTTTTCCTTCTACGAGCACACAGCTTTTTAGCTACAAATTGGAATCAGGAGTATCCTCGTTTGATCCAATTACAAATTAAGCACACTCTATGTAGTAATACAAATTATTCGTATTGTATATTAAAAGCACGTAATATGATAAAATTTTGCATCTGCTCAGTCCACGAAATTACCCGTCGAGTTTTTCGTGTTCCGAGAATTTTAATAACGGTAATCACTGTTATGCCTTATTAAAACGTCTCATATGTGCTGTGTATGTGTATGTGTGTATGTGTATGTACGGTTCCAGGTCAAACGCTTAATAAAGACAATTATTCTATCGGCGGGATAGTCGGCACAAAGTTGATAAACTCCACGTGGTGACTGGATGTTTTAAATCGCCGCGCTGTGGAAATGCCCCAATTATAAAACTACCCTCGATTGAAAATTTATCGAACGCCTTAAAATTTTTATGCGAGCGATCGTTTGCATTCAGTAGTGCGGCATTAGACGTCGGATGAAATTTTAACTTTTTGTTTATCGATGGCGATTCCGTAGAGTTTAATTGACTTCTGGATTAATATTTCATTGGGCAAGTGAGTTTTCAGGAGAAGGGCACGAAAAACTCGCATTATATTTAAAACGGGTCAGCCGAGGTAATAATTTATTAATAAAAATAAAATAATAACGACGAAGGTATTGCTGAAAGAAAGGATACATCGTCTTGACTTCTGTAGCCTCGTTGCATCTTTATTCGATGATTTACCTTACATTAATACAATTTGTGACGAAGTATTAACGATATTACTGTACATTTGGACTACACCATACCATATAAAGGAGACTGGGGCTAGGTCGTCATATTCTTTAATGATTTTTTAAATTTTTGCAGCTTAGTCCTTTCAGTGATTGTAGAGAGGATTATGTGATAATTACAAATAATGCTGTAAAGAAAAGTTGGCGAACTTACCCCATGTGAATACATGGGGTACCCCAAGAAATACATAAAATATCAACTCATACATGATGATTTATTGAGTTTAGTTATGTAGAAGGACGACAACTTACAGTTGTAATGTAAGGAACTTTTAATTTCATTTATAAGAACTTGTAGCTGGACACATTTGATCAATAAGTAAGAATAATTTTATAAAGAGAAATAAACGAAAATTAATTTTAGTCTGTGTCACTATAATCACTAACGCAAACAAAATATTCAATTCTGCCTTCAATACAACCTGTGTGTGCCCAATTTTTTACTCTTTCTCTTGCCCTATAGTTACTAAAAGATTCTAAACAATAAATGCACAAACCGTCTTCATTTTCGTCGTCACTGTTGCTACTATAACAAATTTCATCTTCCTTCTGAATTTTTGACGATTTTTTACACTTTTTTTACGCTTTATAAATTCTTTCGAGGCAGCACAAGTCTACAAATATTACTGAAAAATGGAAAAATGGCAGAATAATTTGCGTTTCCTGACATTACAGTGACAGAGACACGTATGCGCATGTGCATGCATGTGGCACAGTGAGGCAGAGAAAGAACAGGTAGAGCTATTTGCCCTTCCTCTCTTTCGAGGCTCTGAATGATACCTGCACTAATACATTGATAGATAGCGATTGTTATGGATATCAGTTAATTTGTTAGCACGTTTTCGATCATAGTCCTTAATAAGTAACAGGCCTCTTCGAAGTAGGAACATTCTTTTATGGTGCTTACTACCTAAAAATCCCCAAGGAATCTCATTTCTCGCTAGATAAAGTGTTCCTGCGCCCAAGATTAAGATTACTTCTAAAGTTTGACTAGAGATGCTTCTTTTAACCGTTTCTCGACATTTGTCGTTATACGTGACCATTTTCCCGCGATTGTTATGGTTATCAATTAAGTTGTTAGCACGTTTTCGACCATAGTCCGTAACAGGTAACAGGCCCCTTGGAAGTAGGAACATTCTTTTATGGTGCTGGCTTACCTAAACATCCTTAAGGATATCTGTATAAGGAGTTTCATTTCTCGCTAGATGAGCTGTTTTAAAGTTTGACTAGAGATGCTTCTTTTAATTTTTACCTTTCCCCCTTGTCGAATCCGTCGATCGTTTCCTTCGTATTGTTTGCCTTCGGTCGGAATTTCCTCGTTGCACTTCTGCTCTCGTTCCAATTCGATAAAAGCCACTCGAGTGTCGATTTCCAGAATCGGATAGGCGTGTGTGTGTGTACATGCGTCTGTCGACGAAATTTCCCTCGCTATCACCTCGTCTAACAATTTGTTTAAAATTACACCTCTTATCGGGCTGCTCACGGTTTATTTCTATAGAAAGACGCCAATAACCTTGCTTATCGGTTTTTCATGTCGGATGCCTTGTTGTAAAATGTCGTTGAACCGCAATTTCGTCACTTTTTCCCTTGGACGATGTGCGCACGAGCGTGACACCGAATCAAACGAAATTTAAGAAAAAATGTGGTAAATGTAATGATTTCGACCAATGACAGGCTAAATTTCATTGATAATGAGGTTACATTTTTCGTCTACGTCGATAATGGGTTTGTCCAATTTTGGTCTGGTTGATTATATCCATTATATTTTTGTAAATGTTTCTTATAAATTTCTCTGTGTTTTTAAATGATTTTTGGATTTTGAATTTTACTATTGTTTCATAACCTTAAGTTGATCGTGATGCTTTTTTGAAACGTATACTTATCAATGCAATTAAATTCTTGAAACATTAAGTAATATCGCAAATTTTTATAAAACTCGGTAGTTTGGTGATATTCCAAAACATTTGGAAATTCGTTCATTACAGAACCAAATTTTAGTACAACTTGTATAATCAGAATTTTTATCTTTGGGAAATTATACTTCACTATAAATTTTTCAGTCATTAGGAAATAAATAGAAATAATCGAGTCTATGTTAAATCGCTGAGTTTCCCTATGGTTAAATTATTCTTCTTAATTATTCTCTAACTTTTCAGAAATTTTACAGGAATCTTCAATTCCTTGTTTATTTCCTTAACGATCGTAAATACCGAATGATTCCTCTCGCACAATTGCCAATATCACATGGAAAAACCGACGATTTTTTAAAAATTTATTACGACAATTACGCCAAATGATATTTACCTAAGTTCACTGCGAAACGGTCATTCAGCTTCATTTTACGACCGTTTCATAAAACATTTTATTATTTTCATTAGGATCTCCTGTTAAAAATTCTCTCCATTTCAATTGTTTAACATCGAATTACACGCCATTCGAACTTTCTATTAGGCGTCCATAAAATTAATTGTGAAGCTCAACAATCGCCAGTTAGTATCTCAGGAATTCGGAATGATAGTAGTTAGGAAAACAATATAGCGTGAAAAACGGCGAAAAAATTACTTTTTGTCTCTCATAGCGCGTTTAAATTCTCATTTCGAATAATGACGAGCTTCTCTCGGCTCTCAACACGAGAATCTGCGGATATTTGTGATTTGTTTAGTTTACATTTTATTTTCAATGTACGGAGTAGCGTTTCGCTTTTAATTTATAGTGAAGGAATCAGTTGGAAATGTGCAAAGAGAATATATTTTACGTGTGGCCTATTTATTCGCTTAAAATTTGACACACGTAGTGAGGCATCCCAGGAAGAAATTACTTGGGGTCAAAATAATCCCAACACTTGATAGAACATTTTTCCTATCAATACTTACTGGATTATAGGGCTTCAAGAAAGCACGAAAATAGAAAGCTTTAAGAGATATACTGTGAAATACACCAGTGACCAATGAATATAGAAAAAAAATCTATAAACAAACAATCCTCTTTGAGTACATCTCAAAAATTGGTCATAAAATGTTTTAGTAATACAGGGTGTTCAAGGGCCTCAGGGACATTTTTGGAAATTGACAGATCACAGCACTACAGACTTTAGCATGAACATGATTATTAGATGGCTACCTTTTGCTAAATGTATTTCATGTGTATTAAAATAGCAGTTGTAGGTAAAGGTAATTAGTTACCATTACTAAAGCTAGCAATAGTAAAGACACGGTTAATTAACTTATTGCTGTCTAGGTTATCAATGGTGTGAGTTGTCTTATAGAAGATTCATAGGTGTAGGTCAAGGGAAAACCAAGTACTTGTCAGTTAGAAAAGAGTTAATAAGTTTAATAGTTAAGACAAAAATAAAATCAACTTTGAGTTAAGCAGAAGTGTTTTGAAGTTTTGTTCATAACCGGAGCGAACAAAATATGGTTTAACTGACCATGGAACAGATCAAAGAGTTAAGGCTCGTTCTAGGTAGCTAGTTTGTTGCTTAACTTAAAATATTTTAAGCATTTTGGGAAGCTTTAGAGTCTCTAACTAATCACAAACGCAATAGTTTCATAACTTGGCAGTTAAAACCAATTGTGATGTATAACTTGTTCAAGATGTTTAAATTTTAATTAGTACAATGCGAGTTAAACCAGGGCCCAGATAATTCCCTTTATCGTGTCAATCTTCAAGTAGCTTCAAGCTAAACTTCTAAAACAATGATATGTGTTGGAAATTTTCTAGATTGAACTGTTGGTAAATCGAATAGTTAGTTAGCTTACATATTAGCATTTACATAATTGTACCAATCCGACTTCAGTACGTCACAGATCCTTGCGCAGGATTTAGTTACGTGCTTACGCTCCCTTCGTAAATAGTCTTTAAATAATTTCCATAATAAAATCATACACAATTTCTTAATTGACATTCGGTTGTTATTTAATTTCCAATACAGCCTGTGGTTATGCTCGTACCATTTTTGCAGCATGGAAACAATTCCTTCGACCTCAAATCTCCACAGTTTAACGCTCTCCTAAAAAAGTCCACGTAGACCGCCGTATCTTTTCCAAACAGATGTAATCAAAAAGATCGTTAAGTTAAAAAATACTTGGTAATTTTGAATTTTAATTTAAAGTTCGCGCATTTAAATTTAGTTTTTAATTATTTGTGTTTATGCGTTTCGAATATCTTCGCGCATGTGACCGCCGTTTGATGAATGTATATGAGAGTATATTGTATTTTTTCTTTTGCGTGCAAACCATTAATCTACAGTTCGTAAATGGATATTTGGGTCGACCTTATGGAAGGGAGGGGGTGATTGCCTTAATGGTACCATAAACCACCCATCAGCGAGATTGGGAAAAAATGACAGGAAATTTGCATGTTGCGTATTTTTATCTCAGATTATTTAACTAGTGGTACATGTTTTTGAGTCGATTTCAACAGGTTTTATCCTAGTCCCCTTTTTGGTCGGTTACGTAGAGTTTTATGAATCTTTTTAGGGGTTGTTTCCCCTAAATTCCCGTCTTACTTCTTGTGGAGATGAAGTCGTGAAATTTCCCTCAGTGGCACAGTTCCGTCAATAATCGAAGAACTCCAAACGAAAACAAACCGTCTCCAGACACACACACACCCCCTTCTCCCCCATTTATGGAGTTATTATAAAGTCCCTTTGAGGAAAACGCCCTAACAATCGGAATCTCCCCTTGCGCCTCTCCCTTCTCCCGTAACTCCGTCCGGATCCCGTATCGTTTTCATCCCCCTTTTCGAATTCCTCCCTTCTCCCTCCGTCCCCCTCGCTCCTCCCTAACGGTCCTGAGAAGTAATCGACATTGTCGCAGGAGTGCGTCCCGTGTTCTTATCGATTTGACCGACTGTTCAAGCCGGTGGGTCACTGACCTGGGCTAATATGTCTGAATAAGTTCAGAAAGAATCGCCTGACGTGGGGTCGGTCCCACACTGATAACTAATGCTGCGTTGGATGTGTCATATTTTTGTTTTAATTCGACTCGTTTCTCCTTACCGAGCGGTTTCTTCCTGCTGACCAGCAGAAGATCTCGAGACGTTTTCGGGTTTCGATTACCTTCGAATCGCATCTTGTGCTAATCCTTCGGGGTAATCCGTTGGAAATTCACACATAACTCCTATAACGTATTCGAGGTATCCATGGGACGATTTTGAATTTTCAGTTAGATTCGAATGTCATCCTTCTGGAGGTAATACGAGGAAAATCAGTGGAGATTCGTCGTAATTTTACCGAAAGTAATTTTGAGAATTTTTCTGTCAATTTCCTTACGAATTTTCTTTCCGTCGCTCAAAGAAAATACATTCACCTACTCCATTATTTTTTAAAAAATGGACGACACCGTATAACTCTCATATGAGGCACTTGCTGCAAATAAAGTTACAAACGATTTATAAAACTATTTTAGAAGAAACGTTCCAAAAAAATCATAGGTATTATTGCCGTGGTCGATAGAATCCAACCCTGTACCCCCTTGTCGCCGCAATTCGGGTCATAAAAACCAAATATTGTTTGGACCACTGAGACGACGTAACCGTCTTGCCTACGTAAATCCCTTGTTGCCCCATCCCTTACTTACTTCCATCAATATAATGCCACTAGTATTTGTTTTTAACTGATTGTTATAATTACTCCTCTATTCTTCTTTTTGCAGGCAGAATCCCCGTCCAAAGGATCGCGCAGTCGTCCCCGAGAAATTTTAGGTAAGCTTTCTTATCTCTATAAGTTTCGTGTTTTAATTAAGAAGCCGTACATTATTTCGTCCCTAAAACATTTCTCGAACGTCGCGTACGACTGGTAATGAATGCCAATGCAGCGCATACTTACGGCCGGGCAGATATGAGATAATAATAACGCCATTGATAATTGAAATATAAACGATGCTATTAATTTAAATAAGTGATTATTAAGTGTTGAAAAATCCTTCACGTCTTCATTCGAAACAACAGATCGCAGGGGCAGTCGTTAATGGTATAAATTGATAAGACTAACGTTTGTAAGTAAATCGCTTTCAAAAGACTCGTTGTTGATACCGGGCGTTCAGTCAACTCGGCAACAAGCAAAACAAGGACGAGTTTCATTTCTCTTGGTTTCGACTGGTAGGTCTGCCATCATTTTTATTTATTAAGAATTCTAGAATTTGCTAAAGAACTACTACTAACTAACTATATTTTATATTCTTGAATAATTTTCATGCTCTTGTGAAGCTAGAAAAATGTTATATGTAGATAAATCTAGATTGCCTAGGGTAGAGAGCTTTGATGGGTACGGTGCGGTCGGAAAATGCGCCATCTATAACGGGTAAGGCCGGAAAATTCATGATATTTCCATCGACGGTTAGATTAATCGAGGTTTCTTGGGTACGGTTCGGTCGGAAAATGTGCGTTTTGCAATCGCCAAAGTCGGAAAATTCGTAATGTTCCTAACGACACTTGAAATCGATTAATCGAGTTTTCATGGGTACGGCGGAGTCGGAAAATGCGCGATTTGGAACTGCGAAGGTCGGAAAATTCGTGATGTTTCCAGAGACAGTTGTATTAATCGATGTCTCCTGGGTACGGTGCTGTCGGAAAATGAGCGATCTGCAATCACGGTTGTCGGGAAAATTGTAATATTCCCAGCGACACTTGGAATAGGTTAATCGAGTTTTTAGGAGTACGATGGGGTCGGAAAATGCTCGATTTAGAACCGCAAGGGTCGGAAAATTCGTGATGTTTGTAGCAACAATTGGATTAATCGTGTTCTGTTAGGAATAATGCGGTCGGAAAACGCGCGGTAAAACTCGTTATATACCCAGCGACACTTGAAATCGGTTAATCGAGTTTTCATAGGTACGGTGGGGTCGGAAAATGCTCGATCTGGAACCGCGAAGTTCTGATAATTCGGTATATTTCAAGTAACATTTGGACTAATCGATTTCCCTTGGGTAGGGCGCGGTCGGAAAATGCGATTTAGAGGCGCGAAGGGCGGAAAATTAGTTACATATAAGGTGAAGGCTTCTGATACACCATGTAAGGAAAATAAATCGCGTTAAAATGTTAAGGGGAGTAATGGATCCTGATTGTCACGTTCGTTTTCGGAGACAACATAAAGATGCTATTAATTCTTAATAAGAGTTCCGATATTTTAAGAACAGGTTGAGAATTTTGTAAATCACCATTTTTCCGGAAGACGCATAACAGTATACTCTCGAAGTTTTCTAGGGTTCGATATTACTAAACACCATTTGTATCCCGTCGTGTCTCTCCTACGTAATTCCGAATTGTAATTGAAATGAAATCTCGCGTGGAATTTTTAATAACAAAGCGGGATCGCATTTCCTGGAGGAATCCCGTCGTTATCCGCCGCTGTCTTTCAACCGGCACTTTTGACGAAGTTGGGTTATCGTCGACACCACCGTTGCACTTATTGATTTTTTACCAGTTATTTTAGGAGTTCCCCGGCTCAAAAGCCCAAATACCCTCAGAGAGGGAGAGAACGAGGGAGAGGGAGGATGAGAGGGAGAGAGAGAGAGCGGAATCGACATCGATAAGCTCTTCCTCTTCTTCCTTGTCCTTCTCTCACTCCCTCCTTCGCGGTGCTGCTGCTGCTGCTGCTGCACCTTTTTTATTATTGACACGTTTCCCTGAAAGTTCGATAATTTCCTCCCTGCAGACACTCGAAAGTGCATGGAAATTCTCAAGGTGTTTTGGATTATTTATCGTCTCTATCGATCCTCGGGGGGGATAGCAGAGGGGGAGAGAGGAAGGGAGAGAGAGAGCTTTTTTGTTTTCGTGGGAGAGGGGAAGGGAGAGTTTAGTTGGGAATTGGGGCGCAGCCGGAGCCAGGGCGCGCTGAAGGGAACTTTTAGGAGTTCGGACGTTTCAATTATGCATTCGTACTTGCATAAGAAACTGTCGAAGCCCCTGCGGCCACACGACCGAATAATTGGACGGAATTATTTAACCGTAGTTCGATCTTGATACTGATTAATAGTAGGTACACGAGGACGGAATGGTGAACTGTTTGCGATAGTTTCCAAATTATTTATCGTCCTAATCCGGCAGTCCTTGTTTTGTAGTGAAGGTGTCGGGGATCATTTGTATAAACTTTGTTATTACTATATAAGTGCTTAGTTCACCTCTTCTTAATGCTTACATGCCTGTAATAACCCCACCTTATTAATCATTCCTTTACCTTAAACCCACGAACCTTTGTTGTAATTATCCCTTCTTGTTTTAATACCGCTCGGACTCACGATTTGGCGTAACGATATTACATATGAGCCTGTTGATCTCGATTCGTTGACCCAAATAAGTTTACAAACTCCATTACCCTCTTGATTCGGTCTTGAAACAGCATCTAATGGCCCAAATTGAAACTTACGATTTGCAATAATCTGATTACTCGTTCAAGTCTGGCGTAGTGTCATAACTTGAGGACAAACACCTCCAAATAGTGCATAATGATGGATTAAACTTCCTAGAGTGATTCCTAGCAACAAGTGGTCTTATACTGAATTTCAGATCGTTATCAAAACTTTTGTTTGCCCGTCTAACGACTCTAGTTTCAACGCAGAGCAGCTGGTTTCGGACACTGTTTTGAATTTAGGGTAAATTTTCTTAAACTGGGTTTACAACATTCGTTATCGTTGTTTGAACTGGCTCAGTTTTGAAAGAGATATCTTAAGTTAAGGGTGTACAGTTTAAAACAAAACTTCAAAGTCTATTGTACTCATACTGATAGCGTTCCAATTATCTTTCTTAAACTAACGTGCCTTCAGCATTTTTAAACGTTGTAGTATGTGAAATCAAGCAAAAGTGCCTTCAAGATTCTATTCTATACTCGTTAGAAAAATATATTTCCATAATTCTCTAAGCATTAAAAAACTTTAAACTGAAATGAAACTACTGCATAAGGCATTTTCGACCATTTCAGGTTCTAGAAAATTTTGAAATTTTCTTTATAGGTCCTAGAAGTTTCTTTAGAACGTTTGAAATTTCCATAAACATTCTAAACCCACTCTGGGTTTCTGAAGTTCTAAGTAATTTTCTAAAGTTTTCGTTGACGTGACACTTCTAGAAAATTTATATTTTTATAGATTGTACAAACTTTCCAGTTTCAATTTTATACAAATTCTGTATGTAACACTGCCCAGAACAATCCAGAGTTTCCATTAGTTGAAATTATCTCTAGAAAGTTTTTAGAATTAACCACATATAAATTTAGGACTTGTTTCATGGTCTTTTGGAAACTGAAAAACTTTAATACTGGCATAAACTTTCTGGATTCGATTTAAGAGCACTTTTCATAATTTAAAATTTTGGGAAAACCTGGAATTTTTATTTTAAATTCGTTCCAACGATAAAATATGAAATAAAATTGTTTGGTATACCACCAAATTTTTCTTTGGCGGGAACTTCGAATGTTAAAGAGCCTGGAAAATCTCTGGAAAGTTCTGTAAGGATTCTTAAAGTTTTCTTAAACTTTTAGGATCAAAACTGGAACGTTCTCGATTTCCATGAACCTTCTAGACTTCACTTTTTAACCCATTTTAGCCTTCCATAGTAGCTTCTATAATTGAAAATGGATAATTGGAAATATATGGTAGAATACGATCAAAAAACCGTTAATAGGAAAATGATAATAGAAAATTAATAATAGCGAAGACATTATCGATGACAGAAAATAGAAAACTTCTGCTTTCTTCGACTTTTTTCTTTAATTTTTTTGGAAATTATAACTAGATAGCTTCCAGAGCCTATCTGAGCGTTTTAGGACCATTTAGGAAAATTTTAATCTTTTTTGTGGTCCTTAGAGATAGAAATAATTTGAAACTTGCGTACACCTTCTAGCTTTGATTTTAAGGCATCTCTTTAAGTTTAAAATTGTTGGGAACTTTTATGGAATATTTAGATTTTCTTTGGTGGCAATGTTGAATGATGAAATGTTCCTTGTTCCATAGGAACCTCTAGAAATTTACTTCTAGATTCGAGAAGTTTTTGAAATCTAGAAGGCTTCCAAAATTATAGTGAAATCTCTAGGCATTCTTTTAGCGACTTAGAAAAATTTACTGTTTTCTATGATTTTAAAGTGCTTTTAATAATCTCGTCTGACATCTTTTCCTTGGGTTTCCAAGAAACTCTTGGGCCTTTTCTGCAAGATTCAAACTTTCTAGTATTTAAAATTAAAACGAAAACACTTTTATATGCTACTTGAGATAATTGAAGAAAGAATTAAGTAATTTGGAGTTCCTTTAACCCTCTAGATTCGATATAAAGGAACTTTTGGCGTTTTAATTCTCTTGGTAGCCCTTGAAATAAAAATGTAATTATTTGAACTACTTTTGATTTTGAGGTAATTTTCATGGTTTAGATTTATTAGATTTATTTATTTATTATTATTATTAAATTTATAGAATCAAGAGAATTATTTTTGATGCTTATAATTAAAATAGAGAAGTTTAAAGGCTGCAAAAACCTTGTAGATACAATTAGCCATCCCATCTTTTCAAATTTTTAAAGAAACCAGTGACGTAACTGTTATAACAAAGTTACAACCTCCATAAATCTTACCTGAACTGCCTCAGTGTTGAAAAGGAAAGTGGTGGCTTAGTTGCGGAAATATTTTAAATTTAAAAACATTTCATTTTTAGATATCACCAGGTTTTGAAAATTTCGATTTCGTCTTCCTTATTTTGAATTAGCTACGAGCGACTAATAAATCTAGACATTTAAACAATTACACTATCACGTTTAAATCAAAGTTGTTGTCGGTTAATATGAAACACTATTACACAAGTATTTTAATTGCATTAACGTTAGCAAGAATCTCTTGCCTTTTCCTTATCCAGGAATTGTTAGTGGACATTACGAAATGAATTAGCATATTACGTTTATCCGCCGTGTTTTTGTTTATAAATTCCGCACATTTGTAATGACGGAATCATGAAATTAAATACTCCTGAACTTAACCAATTAGGTAACATTGAGGCAATAAATATTTTACGGATGTCGTGGACCTGTCGGTCATATTATTAAGAAATCATATGTCTGATTAGCAGGTGTGTTATTAATTTTGGCATTTATTGGGTAGGTAATGGTGATGAGGATGATGATTGCATTTACGCGTTAGGTTCGAGGAAATTGAGGGCACGAAGCGTCGTAGGGTGGGTGGGTACGTAACCCAGTATTTCACGTATCTACTGTCGTTTATATAAACAAATATAATTGCGTAATGGCTCAAAATTAACCCAGCATTTTTTCAACATTTTTTAAAAGCATGTAATTACGACGCCAGCTGCACGAATACCTAACAAAATTGCATATACGCACACACACACCACATCGACGGTGGTAGGACAAAAATGGCCGGTCTCTTTCTCTCTCTCTCTCACTCTTTCTCACTCTCACTCTCTCTTCCTTCCTTCGTGGCTTTTAACGTTTTCCCTCTTCTCCTTCTCCTCTTCTGTGAATTTTTTTGCCCTCTTCGGCCGTTAAATCGAACGAAAGCGAGAGTGGTTTAAAATAAGACAATCGAAAAAGGAGTAAGAGTGGCGCGGTGGCGATCTTCGCTTTTCAACCGGTCGAATGTGTATTTTCGTCTGGCAGTTGGCCATGATTTTGTCATGGCCAGACGCCGATTTCATGAACCCGAGAGGGGGCCGCAGACGACGGCATCATTTTTTGGCAAATACGTACGTGTTGCTTCTGCCGGCAGTGACGTGCCGTTCGAATTCGAAAAAATCGACGAAAATGCCGGGAACGCAAAATTTACAACCTCGTCGAGTTATTGTCCGTTCGTCTGCGACTGACGGCTCGCCACCCTCGTTATAAATGCACATCCCAGAATGTACGGTTTGCCCAAAAGACTTTCCCGATTATAAACAAGTTTAAATAGGAATTTCGCGTCGTGGCATTTACTTTTTTTGATCCACCAAGTAGTAAAACAACAGTAGAATCATAAAATTATGGTAAAGCAACGATGGAAAAGGCCGTCGATGACGGCACGTTCGATTTTAAGTAAACCAACACGATTTAATTATTTTAAATTTTGATAACAATTATTAAGTTTCAAAGCATTCTAAGCCTTCATTCATGGACCATATCTTTAAAACTGCAATTGAAAAGTCCTAAATCGATATATTTCAGATAAGGATTTGATAAAAATTTAAAGCCACGTGCTTTGTCCCCTCACATATGTATAGTACGTCGCATTTTATTTGAGACAAAGTTACAGTAAACTTGGTACAAGACACCCAAATAAAAGGTCATGAATTATCTGTTGAATGGGGAAGGGTGAAGTGCTTTACTGCCATTGCGATGCAGGTTCTAGGTTCGAATTCTTCCTCGCCTAATTCTGCTCCTTCGCCATACTCCATATCTGCCTCCGCTGCTATTTCTTCGTCTGAACCTGCTTCTTGATTCATTTCTCTGTTTAAACAAGGCTGCCACATTTTAAAAATTATGAAACGGACACTTGTCAAGATCAAAGTAAAATGAATTTATTTTAATACACTATTTAAATATATTTTCAGTCCCTATCTTACCCGCCGTTAAGACAATTTTACCCCGTTATTATGTGATTTAAATTTACCCCACGACTCATCGATGACAATAAGTTCTAAGTCTTTAAGTCTAAGTCTAAGTACTCTAAGTACGGTCCATTTAATATATGTAAATACCCTGTCACAACGAGCGGATAACAATTTTTAAGCCTCCTCATCTTCTTCGTTTGTAATCTTTTACAATGGGGGTCCGGGTAACGCGTACCACAATTCGAGTCTCAAATAAAATGCGACGAATTATACCCTCTGAACTTCGTCTTGGAAATGAAAGCGACCGTCTCCCAAATTCCTCCGCCACTGCATTTCGAGTCGAGCCTTTTTAATTCCTTTATGCGAGGAAGACCTTCGGGGCCGCCTTAAAAATACGCTTCATATTTGAAGAGCCTACTTCTCGCCCAGCGGGTCGACTTATTATTATAAATGAAACGTTTTCAATTTACGGGCAAGGATTTCGACGCACATCGCCGATGATTTATCTCGATCCGCGGTTGTTACTTAGGGGCATCGCGGGAGAAAAAGACGCCGCGAAATAGGACGGGATTCCTCGAGGTCTTCTGGAGCTTAACGCGCCACACAAAGCGAATACCGAGAGTATCGAAAACCCGACATGAAATAACGATAAATAATGGGCGAGCGTTCGATATCCACATTGATATTATTTTCGGTTTAACGTTTCATATCTGTCTACTGTAGACAGTTTACTTACTTCCAAAAAGGATTCATTTCATAACATTTGCCCTTTGTTCTCAATAGCATTGTAACATTTGCGGTCTCAACGATGTACCACATTGAGTTGATTTCGCCCACTTGCGAGAGTATTCAAACCATCCAATCACGACTCGTATATTCGTAAGCATCCCCCTGTCTTCTCTCATTTTGTACAAAAGACCATAAGACTTATGAGGATTGCGCCGATAAGGCAGTAAAGCTCGTAATTGGCTAGCCCCATTAAAAACCAAGAGTCCATACAAAATTCTACAATTCTACACCTGTTTTTAAAAAAATTGAAGTTTATAACCTTAAATGGGTTTAAAAAATCTCTGGAAAATGAAGTCTCGTGTTTCGTCTTGTTTTGGTTTAA
Organism: Cryptocephalus primarius; assembly: GCA_963576515.1. Lineage (NCBI taxonomy): Eukaryota > Metazoa > Arthropoda > Insecta > Coleoptera > Chrysomelidae > Cryptocephalus > Cryptocephalus primarius. The sequence continues at coordinate 25,031,853 of OY754937.1, read as the reverse complement.
AATTTTTCAATTTTAATGTTGAAAATGGTCGTGAAAACTGTGATCTTGTCTTGTCCTACCAAAAAAAAATAAAAAATAATTTAAAGTCTTGTGGATATCTTGCCTTGAATGTTAAGTTGAGATCGAGACTCTAGATTTTGTGTTCACCTGCACTACTGAAGAAAACTTTACGAAAAATTCAAAAATTAGCAAGTAATATCGAAAAATTTGAAAAGTTTTGTTCTCAACATTAAATCTTTGCTTTAATACTGAAGTGATTTTGCAAAACACCCAATTTTCCCGACAAAGAATAGTGAGAAAGTTCGGAAGGTTTCGAAAAACCTCTGAAAAGCTATGCCTGTATTGAGAAAATTAGAAAAATGTTCTGGAAAATTAAATTCTGACTTTCCTCGAACTTTTCTGCATGTCAAAAGCAGATATATCAAGAGGCTGAATCTTCGATTCACCTTAGTTAGGGCTGAGTTCTTGCGTTACTTCAGGACTACTGAGAAAACTAGAAATGTCTTGCCATGTCTCGAAAAATCACTAATGAATTAAATCGAAGCTTTTCTCAATTTTCCCGTATTTTGAAAATTAAATTTCGACTTTTCTCCGCCTCCTTCTCACTCCTCATCCTTTATTTGACTTCAGGACTACTGAAAAAGTCTAACCTGAACTTAAAAAAGAATATTGAAGAGATTGGGAGTGTTATTTCGTCTAGAAAAATTTCTCAAATTTAAATAATTGCTTTTTTCGATACTCCCTTGCATTTAAAAAGCAAACATGATTGTATGGAAACTTTCTCAATCTGAGGTATTGAAAATAATCGTGCCAAGAATCTTAAGTTTTGATTTTTTTAAACCGGTAATGTCGAGAAGGCTTGGGGCGATTGGGACAGTCCCGTCTTGTTTCGAAAAATTTCTGAAAAAATTAATTTTGCATTTTCCACACTTTTCCGTAAATTTTAAAAAAGGACTCAAACTTATGGTATTTTCTACGTATCTACGAGACCTACGTTCTTATTTTCCAGTTTTTTTTTATCAAATTGCATAATCCAAGCCTGTAGTGTTTTCTCCCTTTGGGAAATTAAATACGGAATTCACTGAGAAGTTGTTTCTGTCGTCTTCATTAAAATTTTTAACTTCGATACGGTTGTTCCATTTTTGTCGACTATTTACTCGACAGATTTTAGCATTTCTTTGTCTTATTAGTAATCTTCACTCGTAGGCATCGTTGATATATACGTACATCTTGACACTTATGCACTAAGAAACATTTCAAACATATGAATTATGCATGAAATTGAACTAAAATTTTAATGGCGATGGGATAATTTCCTTACGAAATCGGCCGAAACTCAAGAGAGTGTCTCCCACGGACGAAAAAAATAGTAATTTCGTTAGTTTCATTCGTTTAACCTGTCAATATAAACGTCAATAGTTTTTAAGTGAAGACGTAAGTAACCCGTTCGAAGGTTATTATACATTTCGGTATTTATCTGGGTTAAAACTGTTAGAGAAACAGCCGGTACCTATCTATAGCGATTTTTCCAGCGAATGCATTTAACGCGCTTCGAGATGAAATCTGCTTTTCTTTCTCTCTCGCTCTCGCTGTCGGACTAATTTTTTTTTATCGCAGTGCACATGACATTAATTCAAGAAGTGTAAATAAGGCAATTAAAATTGCAGTTGTCGAACTTATTGAAATATCGGAAAAAGAGGTTGAATCGGGGCATTCACTCTGCTCTCGGCCCATCATCTATTTATAAAGATGTTGAAATTGCACTCTGCATACACACACACTTATACAAGCGGTTTAATGCAGCTCGCTTTTTTATTTGTGTTGCTAATCTTGAATTTGTTTTGTAAAAAAGTGTGTCACAAACAAAAATGCATTTGTTTTTTATTTAGTTTTCGCAACGGCACAGAGAGGATCTCTCTTTATCTCCAGACTGGAGTGTAAACACGCGCGTGCACTTTTCCGTCTGTGTGGTAATTGTTAATAATAATGATTCAGGGCTGATACAGAAAAATATATTTTATTCGGGTTTTTGTCCTGATTGCAGGACGAATGTAGGTCGGATTCGGTCGCGGTTGTTGTTTTTGCGTTCTATTGAATGAAAATGGCGCAGATGGCGCTTTAAAAAATCTCTATGCTAATGGTTTAAATGTTGTATACGAAGATTGACTAAAAACTGACCAGATATTAAGCTAATTAACTGCAAGGATCGGCAATCACCTACTTTTAACCTCAGCGATTATTAATAAGACAGCGCCTCAACTAAATTCCAAGCAGCTAATCTGCATATCATAAGTACTCATTTTACTCAGTAAATACTCAATTTAAAGCAAACTTGAAAAGAAAAAAAATTTAGAATCACATTTTTCATTAGCTCAAACATCATTAACGTCCCTGAAAATTAGCAGTAATTACTATAAACAAAGACAAAATATCGTTTTTTTAAATTTAATTTTTTCCTCCACCCCGCAGTATCACTGGGAGTCATTTCTCGATGGGAAAAACGTGTAAGATTGAGATTTGCTTTAAAATCAGTTTGATGGTTACGGCACAATTTTTTCCAACGCAGCTTCAATAAAATAGTTTGAAATTTTTCAAAAACTTACATACTTAAAACCTTTTTGATATAAAACCACCACTGAAGCTTACATATGCATTTTTCAAATCAAAAAAGTATAATTTGGACGGCCCTAGTGTTTGTTTAAACTTATACTCGTTTTTTAAGACAAAAACAAACGGAATACATCCCCAATTTTTTTTCTTATTTTTATTTACATTTAACGGGGTAGGGGGTAGAATGAGAAGGAGGAACAATTCTTTCAGTTTGTTTTCACAACTATTGTTTTAAGAATTCTATGGGTTATACCTGAGAATACTTTTATTCTGAGTGTTAAAGTGTATGAGCAACCAAAGTCATGTACCATAGGGCACAATGTGGCTCATATTTTCTGCCCATCAGTTTCCAACGTTCCCCAATATTTTGTTCACTTGATACTCCTCTAAGTAATTTCAACAGCCGTTGACACCCCCGAACAGTTTCCAAACCCGTTTAATGTTAATCACCTCTGTGAATTATTTTTTTACTGTGGTTTACCTGACAGGTGACCCACTCGACTCCTGCCTACGCTGTCGCTGCAATTAATTGCTATGTTAAACGGTTTTAAATTTAGTCTTGTTGAGGCACGACGTTCTGATCAGACGTCGAGGTTAATTAACGTTCGGGATTGCCGTCATTTCAGCAGGAAAATGTTTATATCAGAAAATTCACGTGCTATCTTAAAGCACCTACCTTGTGATACTGTTGTTTGTTTTCAATTTATCGAAAACTGCGAAATACGTTGAAATTGTGTCTTGTGTACATGCAAGCCCTTTCTTTGATCGTCAGTAATTCCAGTTTTACTTTTTATATGCTGATGTTATTTTTTCTTCATGGTTCTTCGAATCTTCCTTGCTCAGCAACACTTTTCCCATAAAGATAACTCAACGTCTATCACAAGGCATTCCTGAATCTTCTAAACGAACGTGATTGGCCCAATAATTCTTGTTACCTGCTTCCAATCCTCTTCGACGATTGGCTGAGAGCGGTATGCGCGCGTCTCGGGAGCCGAAGTCCTTGAACTTGAACCAGCCATTCACTATCACTAAGAAATTTCGGTCGTCCATCGTTGGCTTTCGCTTTTTGGGTGGATACCGATTTAGAAAACATGGCGGCCGGCACTTTGTGATATCGATGGAGGGTTATTTCTTCAAAATTACAACAGTCAGGGAATGCATAGAGTATTTGTAATGGTCAGAGGTGTGTAACTCAAATCACACTAAGGCTTAATTGGCAGGAGAGGAAGGAGATTTTTCATGTTACAATTCTTTTTTCTTAGTAAAGCAGTGAAAGTCTCTTTTACGTTAAGAACTTTTGCAGTTTGAAGAACCTTCGTGAAAAAAACCGTTAGAAATTTAAATTTCATCGGGAATCTTAAATTTTTTAACGCTACATTTCGATATCTTCATACTGGTTATAACACCGGTGTAATGAAGTTTTATGAAGCTATTTACTTATACCATATTCCTGAGAAATGAAACTTCGTTATAAATTTTACTTAAGGACAAGCTTACGAATTCTAGAATTTAGTATATGGGACCAGATATCAGCCACGTATTAATTTTTTTAACTGTTGATTGCACATCGCTTATAGTTATGAAACTAATCGATTCTCTTTATGTTTACCTGCAATTTTTGTAATGATAAACTATTTTCAAAGATGCATGTCCTTCTACCTGATAAATTGCAACATTTGCAAATTATTTTCATGCAATTCAGCAATGTAATTAGTACGTTAGTCATTACATGCGACGAAATTTGAATATTACGTATTAAAAAAAATTAAGAGGACTTTACTCTTTACTTTTAAAGTAAATATTAGGAGGAAAACCCTTTTTTCGCCCCCCTTACGGAAAACATTGTGTTTTGTAACTTTTAGTTGACAAAAATGAAGAAATGGCTGTTAAGTAAATTTCAGGCACGTCATACCTGAAATTTCTACCTGTCTAATAGAGTAAGGATTCTTTCTATATACGTTTCGAAAAATAAACCTATATACACTTTAAACATTTTACAAATTATGTCGTGCCCCTTGATGTGTAGTATCTTTTACAAGAGCCAAAAGTGTCTTCTTTGCATTTTTAGCGTATATAAAAGCTTCTGCAAGTCGCCTTCCTTGAACACTTTTACAAATGATTTCATATCGACCCCTTTGTTCATCCCCAACATACTTTGCAACTTCGCATGGATAGCCCATATAGTCGAGGCCTTGTAGTGCTCAGACATTTTCCGGAGGTACCCAAGCGCAACTCGTCCATCTATGCTTGTTACCTTTTGCCAGGAATATTCCAGGAAGATATGCATAGGAAATATGCAGAAGGAGGCGAAACTAGAAGTGGTTTTAGTAATATGAACTGTAGTACACCCAGTCTTGCAAAGTATGAAATTTGAGCTTCATGGAGCTTGAAAGTTGTGGAAACGTAAACGACTCATAGGATAGATACGATTCCTTCCAAGTATCAGATTTCATTAGGTACTACTAAACAACTTCACAATTAATTCGAGATGCTTTTTGTACATACCTAAGTAGGAAATACTTTTTAAAGTTTGGAAAAATTTGCTAGAATATGCAGCCGTGATTCTATCACATTTAATCCTCGTACGCGTGTCGTGGAACGTTTCGATAAGCGTGCCTCCATCATCAAGCCGAATTTTTTTTCGAAATTGAGGAAGCGTGTGCGTCCGTCGTCTCTCTTTTCGTGTATTTGTAAACGTGCGTATGTCTGTGTTGCATCGCGTCGTGGTCGCCCTCTCCTCGAGTTAAGAAACCCGACTCGGGTGAACATGTGGCAGGACATACATGCACGTATTTATAAGAGTGTCAAGGTCGAGTACAAAATGCACCGAGACTGCAATTGCACCAACGACGGAGAATTCGACAGTCGCCGCAGACGACGACGGCGTTTTCTGCGTTTCGTGTGTGCGTGTGCGTGTGCTGGTCTTCTTCCTTTTTCCTCTTTTTTTCTTCTTCTCCTCGCCTCTCGATTTTCTTGCGGCTTTTTCGACTGTTTTTTGTCGGGCGCGAGACCAGCCTTGATCCTCCGGTGGTGGATGTGCCCCTCTCTCTCTTTCTCTCTCTCCCTCTCTATGTTCTTCATTTGTCTTGCTGTGGCGGTTCTCAAGGCGGACGGGAGAGACAGAGACGGAGGAGTCCTTTCCCTTTTCTTCCTCCGGTCGTCTTCCTTTCTTCTTCGTCCTTTTCGATTTGTTCCTTTTTCAGCGGACGCGACCGTTCGAGAATTTTAAAGGATCATCGGCGTTTGCACGAAGACATTTCGTTTTAAGGTAAACGATACGTCCGAATACCGTCGTCGTCTCCATTTAATAATGCGAAAATGACTCACTTTTTGAATGAAGTGCCTAACGAAAATTATCGACCAACCATGGCAGGCTCTTTTAATACTAGTAGGTTCCCGTATCGTGTTCCATTGTTGTAACGTGATAGTGTGTGTGTGTGTTTGTTTGGCCGGAGGATATAAACCTCCTTAAGTCCCCTCAGGTTTATTACTAACCGTTCTAAACGCTTCAACGACTAAGTGTGATATTTTTAGAAATTTAAGCTCTTCAAGAAAAATTAGATATTTTTATTAGCTAACAGATTTTGTATGTTTTCATGCCAATTTTGGATCAAAATTGAATTTTTTAAAAGGGAAAAGGCACAACTTAAATTCCCGAAGGATATACCAGAAGAGTTACAATTAAATTTCTTTCGAAATTGACACTTTTATAAGTTGAAGAATCAAAATTATAAAATTTTATCAGAACTTGGTGAAACAGAATGGATTCAAGAATTTAAATCAACAAGGCTTCAAAATTTGAACGTTTAAATGTTGAAGAAACGAGGATGCCAGAATTATTAAACAAAATCTCGTCCAAATTCAATTCCTAAGGGACGAAGTTGTACGATTCAAGGATCAAAATTAGCATTGGTTAAAAATTGAAGCTCTTAAACAGGGATGAACAAAGATTTTAGAATTAGGTAGGAAATTCCTTCAAAATTTAATTCCTAAAGGTTGGAGCAGATTGGCATCAAGGATAACTATCAGTGAGGAGAGAATTCCTTCAAAATTTAATTCCTATAGGTTGAAGCGGATTGGCTTCAAGGAAAACTGTCAATAAGGAGGAAATTCCTTCAAAATTTAATTCCTAAGGGTTGAAGCAGATTGGCTTCAAGGATAACAATCAATAAGGCTTCAAAATTGAAAGAAACCAAGATGTAAGAATTATTAACTAAATTTTTTCAAAATTCAATTCCCATCGATAAGGCAGAATAGCTCCAAGGATCAATGTTTGGGTTAAGAATTATTAACAAGATCCTTTCTAAATTGAATTCTTAGAGTATAAAGCAGAGTAGAGTAGAGTAGAATATGGACATAAGATTCACGGTTAGGTTCAAAAATTAAATTTTTAATATTTCAAGAAACCACGATCCAAAAGCTATTATTAAGTTCTTTCCAAATCCAAATTTAAGTGGATAAAACAGAAAAGATTCTAAGAGCGGGAATTACTGTTACTCACCAACTAAAATGGCCGTAAAGGTGGTACAATTTTTACAAAAAGGAATACCACTGTCACAACTTTACATAACAAAGGAAACATATCAACGGTTCGTCGAATGTTTCCTAAAGTACCCCAGAAAATTGATTTAAAAGGCGTTTCATCGAGAAATCATTCAGATTTTATTTAAGTAATTAATAATAAGAATATCGATCTATATTGTCAAGAGAGAGACTATATTACTGTACATGTTACATACATTTAGACATTACCTACGGTTTTCGTAGGGTATGTGCATTGTGCATTGCATACCGAATCGATAGACGTGCGCATGTCGCTCTTTTACACACACCCTCTCTCTCTCTCTCTCACTCGCAAATCATCTCGTATATATGGAGATTCATTCCATTCGCACTGTATATCGAAAATGATCAGTTTCTATTTTTATATATGCACACAAAGAAGTGTCAATAACCGATGCGACGTCTCCAGTAAATAACCTTACATATTTACTTAACTCGGTAGATATGTAAATTTAAATTGTTTCTAAGAAAGGTTTAGAAAATGTTGGTAGTTAACGTGAATGTAGTTTAGTCTCTAAAAATCGATCGTCTTGTGTATTCGTGTGGGTTTCGTAACTTTTCCAGGTGACATGTATTAAACGTTTCGGATCTTCTGATTCGATGCCAAAACGCCATTTGATCCGCTTCACTTCCTGCGTTGAGACAACTGCTTCCTGCCTGGTACGGCAGCATATTTACAAACTTATTACGCCATATATATACCTAACGTACACGCGTACGTGTAAGGGAACGTAAATTATACGTGTATATGTTAAAATCCGCTGGAAATAACCAAGTATGTGGACGTGCGGTGGAAACGTACCTTCCTACATTCCGAAATAAGGGAAAATTCTACACTCCGTTTCCCCTCCCAGCTCATACCTGCTCTTGTTAGTACCGTTCTTTTTTACCGTCGATAACTTGATGAAACTGTAAATTCACACACACACACACGCTCGTACATATTGTTTCTTTTCGTTACATCTCTTGAGTTCGCACGAAATCCATCTGCAATTCATAGTGGAGATACGGCCACCCTCTTACCGGCATCAGATATTCAAATTTTTTCTCTCTCTTAATATCCCACATGAGATCGAAGAGGAGATTTGCACGCGATCAAGTCTGCGTTGAATTTCGCTTAATTAGCGACTCATAAAATTAATAACTTTATTGTCTGACTGTCTAGTTGAACAGGAAGAAGCGCAAAAACTCATTTACTCGACCTGACATGCGATCGAATTTTTTTCAACTATCCCTAAGGATTTTGAACGCCCCGGCGACGTTCAGGGCCCCGTCCGTCTTTTTCAGTCTCAATGTCGGTATTAAAAGATAACGGTGATTGTCCCCGAGATGCGCTCGATGGCAGATTCGAAATTAGTTCTGTATAAAATGAAGACACGTGTATTCTCAGGCGGCGCCGTTAATTTACATTTAGACGTCTTCCTCTTACTTATCGGTATAACCCCGCCGGGCACTTTACGTGCAAATTTTCAGGAGGCGGAAGTACCTACAGATCTACTCGAAAAACGATTACCTGAAAGGGGAACCTTTCTCACGAGATAGATGCCTGTTATCCCATTGATTTTCTGGTATGTCTTCCCACTACTACCGCTTATCGCATTACAAAAACATAAACTGGAATGTAAAGTGGACTCACTATAACTACCAGAAGTTTAGAGAGTCTCTATAGTGAGGCTTGTTGGAGTTAGAAAGTCACTATGTTCTCATTGATGGAAATCCTCATTTGACCAGCATTTAAAAGCATTAGGATGTTTAATACTGAATAGCTTGAGGAGGTGAGGCCTAGTGAATTCAGCATTGAATGTCACCAGGCAGAACCATAGTTACTATCACAGTTCCACATTGACGATTCATCTCCAACAAAAAGACACTATAATATTTTCTGAATCTGTTGTGTTCTGTGTGCAAATGCTGAGTAATTTTGGAGAATCGCTATGATACGTTAAATTGAAAACGTTTAGGGTTAAAACGGCTTTAAAAATCACTGGGCGAAACTTTAGTTAGTGACAGAGTTACACAGTGACGTTGCACTTCTAATAAGAATTAAGTGGAATATTTTATGTGTCGCAGTTGGAAAATCTCTGGAATTATTTGAAAATATCATAGTCAATACAGCACTAAATGTCACTAGGCAAATCCATAGTTAGTAACACAGTTTCACGTTAACATTCCATCTCTAAAAAAGTCACTATAATATTTTTAGAGTTGCAATCTTGGCATTCTATATGAAATCACTGATTTCATTGGGAATAACATGACGTCGTCAAAATTATTTTAGAAAACTTAGGGTCAATATCGCTTGAACGTCACTGGGCTAAACTATAGTGTTAAAGATTGGACCATAGTGACACAGTGACGTCACATCTCTAGTAAAAAGTCGCTATAATATTTTCTAGGTCACCCTCAGTACCTTTGTTGGTACCTAGAAGTTACCGGGTTCAAAGGGAAATTCACTAGAATCGTTTGAAAACCAACACTGAAAATCATTGTAAAAAACCTTAGTAACACAGTGGCACATTGTTGTCCCATTTCTAATAAATTGCCAGTAGAAAAATATTTTCTAGGTTATAGTCGGTATGCTCAATATTGCAACACAGTTACACAGTGATCTTATAATCTTAATTATAGGTCACTACAATATGGTCACAAGGTTTATTGAGAATATCACTGGAATCATGTGAAAGATTCGTAGAGATAAAACAGGACAAAAGCTCACTAGATCGAACCTTAAGTAGTATTAATACTTAAGTAGAATATTTTGAGGGTCGTTCTCAGTACGCTTAGCGGTGCCTAGATGGTTGCTTAGTTTAATGAGAAAGTCACGAGAATCATTAAAAAACCTTTAAAGTTCAACCACCTTTAGTCACTAGAATTTTTTTAGGGCGCAGTTGGTATTCTTGGCGGTATCTATAAAGTCACTGGGTTCATTGGCAAAGTCACTAGGATTATCAAAAAACTTTAAAAGCTATTGCGTGAAATATTAGTGACGTTTCACCTTTAATAAAAATAACTAGAATGTCTAAAAAAATAAAAAAGGCTAGTTGAAATTTTTATCCTAATTTCTTTTAAAAAGTGTTCTCATTAAAATCGCCATAATTCTAGGAAAAACAAATTCATTGAAGGACGCAAGTGTTTCAAGACCGTTTTACGGTTTTTAAATTCTCAGAATCTACCTGGGGCTTGGCGCTAGATGAAACGTTTACCCCAATTATTTTTCCCCTTAAATCTACTAGAATTCTAAGAGGAAGACATTAACATGAATGGAAACAGATATGCAGAAATTATCTTTACGACTTTTAGGTTCCTTGAATTTCTCTCAGGCCTAACGCCAGTTGACCTTCTTTTTAATGGATGTTCCAGTTAAACCTACCGAAATTCTGGGAAGACGAATAATGGGACTGGGAACGGAATAATTTGAATGAAACCAGGTGCACAAAAATTGTTGTAAGGATTCCTTAAGTTCCGTTGGTTAAACTGTTAGTTTGTTTTTAATTTTCTTCTGGCTTATAAATTTTGTAAATTTGTGATGATTTTTATGAAATCTATTAGTTAGAACGTTATTGACGAAAACAGAAAAATTTTAAGTCTTGAAACTGGAAAGGTTCAGTAAGAAACGGTTAAAAATTGATGCATTTGCAGCACCAAAATCTAAAACTTCAAATTGAAACAAAACTGTAAATAATAACTAGTCTGATGTATTACAAACTTCTAAATCATAACGAGGACACTTTTGAAATTTCCTATAATGAGACCAGTTCAGTTTTACCTCCCAGCTACAAAACAACTACCTACCCACGTACTCCTATTCGTTATGTACTTCTATTACGGTTATTACCTCACAGGGATTACAAAAATTAAAAAGTTCCTCCATCTGAATTTAATAACATACACGAAACGTACGAGATGAAATTTTACAACGAACCGACGCGGAGATCTCATGGACGCCAGCAATAAAAATTAGAAAAAAAATTATTATATCCCCCTTTGTCGATTTCGTGTAAGAAATCGCGGTCATAGAAAATTCGTAACCTTCGCTCATAATTGCGAAACAAAGAGTGAGCGAGCGAGAGAAGGATAGAAAAAAGAGATTCATGTCTAAGGAATGATTCAGAGAGCCGGTTGGCATTTGAAAATTTTATGGTTTCTAATTTTTTCCTCTCCTTCGTTTACAACTACTGTATGAGTGTGTGTGTGTATGTGTGTATTAATCGGTTTCAGTTGTTTTCATCAAGGTTAACTTCGATTCCTTTTACGGGATTTTTAGTTATTTATTTGATGGTGGACGTTGTGTGTTTGTTCTCTCTCGCGAGAGCCGAGTCCCCTCGTTACACGATTAGAATGTTATAAACGGGAGAGGAACGCACGCTTCCATTGGCAGATACTAAATCTTCTCTATTTGTCGTGATTATCGTTAGGACAGCCTCATTTTTATTTATTCAATCAGTAGCGTACCGTTCGATGTTTCCTTCAATCGTCGAACGTAACAACTCTTTCCAAAATTGCTTTCGATGTGATTTATTCAAAAAAAGGCATACTTTCTCCTATGCTGATTGAAAGCAATGTAAAAATCAAGTGTGAACAACAGAAATCACAATGGCCCTAAGATGGAACCTTGAGGCACCTCTAATGGCAGTAGTGGTGGTTAGGCAACTACCCATCTTTCAAATTTAACTAAAGACGCCAGAATTGAAGACACGAAACAATTATTACATCCCTTAAATTTATTTCCACCAATGTCGGGTTATTTAAGTTTTTAAGCCGGTACCATTGCGTAACATTTCAATACGACATTACCACCCTAATAAACAAACATCAGTAATATCTTACTATTTATATGGCCGAGGAATTCGAAAGTACATTAGGTTAAGTAAAGGTTAAAGTACTTATAGTTTCAAAAATTGCCACCAATATTATTCATTCAGTGAGTCTCTTATGAATATAAATTCCATTAGTTAAAACTTATTTGTTCTTTTCATACTGTGAAAGTCCTTTAATCAAGCTTCTGAAGTACATTTTTCCAATCAGTCTAAGGGGGTTTCAGGGAAATTGGATAATTTTTCTTCATCTACCAAACACATCAGGTTATTAGGAAACCAGTCATAACTCCTAAACTCCATTAGTTTTATCAGGACTAACCTATCATGTGGAGTTTCCACTGAATTGAAGTTACAATAATTTTATACGAATCACAAGAACTACCTCAAGTTGTTTCAATCAATTGCAACTAAGAAACTCCGTAAGTTGGAGAGTTGAAACTTTTTGTACTTCTGAAGAATCTTTCAGTAATGCTTGGTCTGAAGTTTATGGGCACTTGTTTAAGGGCATCTGTTACACTTAAATATTAAGGCATTGACTGTAATTTTAAATTCAATTTTATAATTTTCTTACCGAAAAAGGGTGTATTTTATTAGGTTATTTTTTCCTAGACATTTTGTCAAATTTGATCAAATTCTAGAGATCTAAAATTATGCTTCTTAAAATTTCAACTTAAATAAGTGATTTTTCCAATCTATATTTTTTATTGTTTCGGGAATACTTATAAATTTGCCTGTTATATGCAGGATTCGGTATGTACAAATTTTAATTTCCAAACGAGCCCTTGAGGCTCAAATTTGATTTGATCATTTGCTTTAACATTTTGCTACAAGATTAAGAGATATTAATCAAGTGCTCCATCTCGTTAAAATTATCTCGGTGGCGAGACCAGTCTAGACAATTTATCTTGACGTAATTATATGTGGAGGTGCCCGTACAAAAAAACTCAAAATATGCAAAAAAATAAATGCACCTGCTTCTGTCTTTAAAGTATGCAATGCACTTTGCATATTTTTCGAGCCCTACTAATACATTTCGTTGTACACTTAGACCCACATATAATGTATTAACATATGCTCGTTTAACTCCTGTGTTTTTTGTATTAATAATAATAATAAGGTGAAGCGTAAATTTTTATGAAAGTTTTCAAAAAACAAATGGTAGGCATATTTTCCATTGGATATAACCCCAGCTTCACGTCTAGGTACCATTTAGGCAATTGTCAGGTTTTGTATGATTTTCATGAGCTGCTTAGAGGGAAGTTTCAGATGTTTTGTTTCCTGAGATGGATATTATTTTTGTATTCCCTCCATTATTTTAAGTAAATTATTTTTGATTTGGAAACGAGCCGCACCTCAGAAGCGATTATTAACTGAGCCACTAGCGTAAAACGCATGAAACTTATCATTCTCGAAAAGAGCTCATAATAATACACCTCAATCGACTTAAAGCGATATGCTTAGAAGTTAATTGTTAAGTAAAACGCGGGGATCCTGGCGAATTTGCATACAAAACGGGATCTGCAAAAGGTTTTGCATCCGAAGAGGATGAAATGTGTATATAATGAAACGGCGGAGGGTTTCGAAATTGGTTAAAAAATTTAAATGTGCTTGGACCTTTGATGGTTTCTAAAAATTCTATTCAGAAAACTTTGAGATTAATTCCAAAAGTATTCAATACCGATACGGAGTAAAACGGTTTCTAATCCACTTCCTTTCGAAAACAAGCGCATCCGGTGTCCTTTAAATCAAGCGGAAGTTTCATATTTTGATAAAATCCGTGGCCGTTCTCTATAATCTCTCGTTTGTAAAACGCATTCCCTTACATGTTTCGCACTAGACGAAAACAACGAAGGCACACACACACACACACACACATATCGCAACCAAGCCCACGTTTCTCTCTCGTGGAATCGATACCAATTTCTAAATTGAAAGCGTGCCTAAAAAACAATATTTTAGTCGACAGTGTAAATATTTGGCCACATCCACCCCTATAGTGTCCTTTATTACGTTGAGAGACATTTAGGACTTCGTTTTTAATTTCGCCACAACCATTGACGTACCGGCGAAGGACGAAGTAGAATAGAGATAGATTATTATTTAATAGACAATATTTACCATGCCTAATTTTGATAATTACACTAAAGGTTCGTTTAGTGATCCCTATAGGGACCCTTTCCAAATCAGGCGTATCCGATAGTGAGTAATAACAATCTAAGGGATGATAATAGGTTCGTGAAAGCAATCAACAGCAATAAATTTATAATGAAACATTTGATACATATCATATCAACAGTTCACTTCCTGCTGGGCTCATTGCAACCTAAGTTAAGGGATGCTTAAAGAAATGATCTCTTATGAATAATCCGATAGCAAATGGGCAATAAAATGTACCCCTCGGATCATATCGAGACGAGCTAATTCACGGATTTTAGACATTTCAGCCTTAGGGGATGATGGGGTGGTTTTAGTGAATTAGGCCTGGACCATTCAACGGCAATTAATTAACAATAAAATATGCCGCCCAGATCACGTCGGTACGAGTTGCTTTATGGGTCCTGGATATTTCATCCTGATGGGTGGTTCGCTAGGGGATGAAGGGGGAGGCTTTGAGGAATATGGGCTATCACACTCGACTGCAGTAAAATATGTCATCAGGATCATATCGATATATCTCTTTTGGTTCCAGAGATATGGTCATGTGTTGAACTAACATAAAGCTCAGCATTTTTTTAGGGGTAGAGGTGTAATGAGTTTTATTTCCCGGTAATAAGTTAGCGACATGATCTTAGCCTGGTTTGGTCTAGGTTTGACCACCTGGTCCAAAGCGATAGGAGCCATCTTGTGGATTTTATAAATTACAGGATAAAAGGGGATGGTCTCGGGGAATTTTTTATGAACAGTTCGACAGCAGATTAGCAGTAAAATATACTACGTGGAGAAATATGGCGTGTTCCATTGGGCAAAAATTGGTTAGTAATAAAATAGTATGCATTATTTACCAGGGCGTTTCCTGAACACATCATGAAAATTCAAGGAGTGGTTCCTCGATTAATAGAGTTCCTATTAAGATATATAAAACTTTTCTTTTTTTAGGTTCAGAGTTGTAAATTAAATTTCAATTAACTTTCAGTAAAAACGTCAAAATGATAAGAAACATAACGTATTTTTTTTTTAATATCAAAATGGCTGACATTCTCATACATCTAAAAAAATCATGCATCTTAATTGATGCAGCCTAGAACGGCCTGCATAAAATTTCCATTTTCATACTGCTGGCAGTCATTTTAAATTCATTCCTAAACGCCTACTTCTTTGATGTAAATTAAAAATCGAATTCCCATATGTCCTCAGAACTGCCTTCGAATACTTATCGAATTCACATATTAAATTCACTGACATTTGAAAATAATTTCGTATAATCTGTTAGCCAGCAACTTTAAATCTATATTCCGGCCTGTTACAGCGTATGTTTGGTATACTTAATGCATAATAAGTATGCGCAAATTTTAATATGTTTTCATGTATATTTTCTTTTCTGTATTTATAAGTAAAATCATATTAACCTTGTGGTCAGAGCAAAAGCCACAAATCTTTTCAGAAAATCCGTCTATTAAATTCATTTTAACGATTTTGAGTTACTGCAAAAAATATTAAGGCTTATTTTACTACTACATGATGTTGCTTTTTCAGGTAATATAATTTTCTTTTCAGTAATTAATTGATCTTAGGGGATTAGCCAAAATTTCATACTCCCGCCGCCACCGGGTGAGACGGTGTTGAGGAATTTGCACGAGTGAAATTGTTCATCCTTAGGGATGTTTTAATCTAACACGGTTTAATGCTGAGAATGACTTCAAAATGCGAAGACTGTTTAACTGAGAGGTGTTAAGAACCCATATGAATTTTCAAGTCGATTCAGAACCCCAGAACTCGAGATATAAGAAAAACAAAATTCATATTTTTTAACATGGTGCCCTATGGGAGTCAGCAATTCAAAGCATTATATCTTTACTACTACAATACTAGTTTACAATACTTTATTGATAAACATTTTACAATACATTGATAATAAATCATTTCCCCTTTCGATGGATTTATTAAAAATAATTTTTGGATACTTTTATCGCGAGATAAAATGGATCGAATAACAGTAGTTTAGGTCAGCTAGATCATTTTGGCAACGTCGCATGCTTCTTGCGCACCCATTAAAGAAAGAGGGGAATAATGCCTACGTTACTACTGCCTTACACTTATCGTCATTCACGACATTGCCAAATGTAGAAAGAGATTACACTCGTCAAATTAGAGCGACACTTTGTTGCTTGTCAGTTCAGCAACTTTCCTGTAAAACGTGCTTAAGGGTGAGTTATAAAAGATAAAAGAAATATCTACCGGCTGTGTATCTTCAGTCATAAAACTCGTGTCGTTTTAGAGATTTTCAAGATTTTCCCGAAAATTTTAGAAAACCACTGAAGCGTAGTGCAGTCAGGTCGTCGAAATAAAATCCGTCGTAGAGAGCGTATGTCCTCCTCTTCTTTTTTTTTGTCGAATTACGACACCGAACCCTTTGCCCTACATATAAGGGAGGCAGGGATAAAGAGAGAGATTGCATCACGTATCCTCGTAGGAGGGGAGGAAGAGCGAGAGAAGAGTTTTGACAGAGCGCTGCCTCCAGTGCAATTGTGGAGGGTTTAAGAAGCACATACACACACATACGTAAAGCGAGAAAGAGAGAGGGAGCTACTATTGATCGCATTTTTTGATCCCTCGCCTCCTTCCTCTCCCCCTCCTCCGCCCCCTCCCTCTCGCCCCCGCGACGTCCTTTTCCGCCCCCGTTAGCTAAATGCATCCTAACTGTGCATTTCCTAGCGGCTGCATTTTTGCATGCGAAAATTACGCCGGCTCCCTTCGTTTGGCGCAACCGAAAAGGGAACGGTCGCGATGACGTCGAATGCGTACGGGCGTTCCGGGAGGGGGATGGAATGGGGGGAGCGGAAGAAAAAGAAAGGGGTCGCCGTTTTTGTCTACGCATGAGGCGGTGGGAGAGGGGGATCTGCTCCCCGGGAGAAGCGGTTCACGCAGATAGGAGGGGAAATAGTGTCACGCGGTTATGGATTTTTCCCGCTTTCCCCCCCCCCCTTTTTTTTAATATGCGGATGTAAGCAAACATAAGCACGGACTCTTGATTTCCAAGGGAGATAAGGGGAATTCAAGGCGAGTAAATTTTGTTTGCTCGGACCTTATATGACATTGAAGAATTCGCCCTTAGGAACACGCCGTATTGCTTTTGTATCACCACGCTTAAAAATTCAAAAAATATCAGCGAAAGAGGGTAGTGGATTTCTATAAATGCGCTACAAACATGTTCACGAGAAAATAATTATTAAATTAGGAACTGATAGAATGTTCTATTATGGACTTTCAAATGGTGACAATACGGATCAATTGTTCATTTACTTTTCTCCAAAAAATTTCAATGAATACTGTTCGTAAAATACATATTTTTAATGGAAGGTTCTACTAGTACAATAAATAGTTGCAAAATTATTTTCTCTTCACAAGCTATCATTTCGTGGAAAATTGATTTTCCACCACAAAAATCGACACAAAGTTGTGAATATTTAAAGGAAAAACTTGTTAACCGTTTTCCCAACTTTTCTCAGTCGACAGGGTCCTGAAGGAGTTCATTTCAAAACGTTTTCAATTGTGTAGAACTTTTATATTTAGTGTAAAACGATTGACTCGTTATTTTTTGAACAACACGCCGAAATATGGAGGATCGTTGAATTTAATCCCTGTAACCTTTGTGACAGATCACGTAGACGGGATTCTCCCAAAAATATTGAGGGGGTAACATTTTTTTGAGGAAGTCCTGATCGCCCGGAAGCTAGAAAACACCCCTTATCAGTACTCCTTGGGAGTTTTTTCCCCAGCATTTTGGAATTAATTTTCTATTTTAAGGGGGGCGAATTTTTCATTTTCTAGGTCAATATCGGGCACGGGAGGCTCTAAAGAACGCTTTTCTAAGTTAATGATTTTTTTGCTTTACAATTTCGTACTGAGAAATTTAAAAAAAAAACCACACGTTGTCCGTAAATAATTACCGTAATTCGTGATTTTTTTCGAGTCGTTGAATTGGATTTTTCTAATCTAAAAAATACCTGAAATGTTTTTAGCTCTCTGGAGGCTTCAGGAATCATTTTTAAGTAAAAGTTGTATTTTTTCCCGAAGAAAAATATCGAAATGACTGGTAGATCTCCATCTAACTCACGATTTTTCACTTTTGGCACTTCATCATTGAAATTTACGATGAAATGGATACCAGCATCGGATTCTGCGGAAAAATCCATAGGAAACACATGACACATGCATGTAAATATGATTAATTCACCGTCAGAAACATTCATCAAGTAAAATTCATGCACATCAGATGCCAAAAACGGGATAACGGGGCTTTCTATTTTATATTCCTTGTAATGCCTTGAGATTTCTGAACCTATTCCATCCATGGTCCTATTGCATAATTTTTCAATAATGGAATGTATGTGATTAATCGGCTAATTTAATTACAAATAAATGATTCATTGAAAGAGTATGAGGATCTCCAGGAAAAGTATAGCACATGCAAAAATCAAAATTTTAATTAACTGTAGTAAATAAATGTAAATGGAACTTTATTGAATAACCCTAGAGAGAGAGAGAGAGAGAGAGAGAGTCAGCTTAATCCTTAATTGGCACGTGTATTGGGCTTAGCTAGTTTACATGGGTCTCTTAGTAAACGTTATTTCTTACTGATATTTCTATACTCTTGTGTCCGGAAAAAAGTATCCAAAAAGCCCTTTATTCACCCTAATATAGGAAACATTTTACCAGCTATTTCCCTCCGTTTTCCACATTACACTTCACTAACAGTTTTTCCAATTCAATAAATTAATTTACATTCTGCCTTTGTAGTCGGGAATTTCTACTAAAACCCAAACAGAACGTACAACGTCACGAATTGTTTGGGAACATGCATCACACAACCAAATTTTTTTTTTTTTTTGGAATAAAATTCAATTAATTTCCTCGAGTTCCCTCTCTCCCTTGCATGTAAATTTATTTTATATTCGGGCGTAACTAAAAATAATCCCGTTTTAAAATAACGGAGTTGTTAATGGAAAAATATAATTAATCAGGGAAAAGTTCTAAAGTGCAGTTTTAAAAATATTCGTTGTAGGACTTCCCCGATGTTTAGTGACGACTTCTCGCGCTCCCGTCTCCAGATTCGTTTCAAATCCGCCTCGAACGGATTGTTTACACTCGAACGAGGAAAAATAGGCTCGATTTCAGCTCGAAAACCCTTGAAATATTAAAGAAGCCGTATAATCATTATAATCTGGCTCGACTGCGATTTTCCAGCTCCCGTGGAAAATTCGCGCGGAATAGTTGTTTACCCCTGAAAAATTATCGACGTTTGTGATGTCGAAACCCCCTTTTTCATCATTAGTTTCGAGTGGGTCGAAGTTTTCCTCTCGCCGTCTGCTATTTTTTTAATGAACTTTGTATACACATGTACCCTAAATTTTCCCCGTATAATTTGGAATGGTCGTGTCTTTGACAAACACTTGTTATTATCCTTTGCTGGTGGGGGAGCACTGGCGTACCGAGGACGTTTCTTCGGCGACATTTTTAAGGGAAACTGAGTGTTTCACGACTTAAAATATACTCAAAAATACAGATTTCTACAGACACTGCCACTCATTATATTTTAAAAATTAAATAAAAATACAAGAATGTAGTGTATGTATATAATCACCGTCACTTTAGTGCATTTAGTGAAACTAAAAATATTACCAAAAAGTGACGATAGTGAGAGTAAAACACTGTGGTTGTTACCTATTTTTTTTTTATTGACCTAGTTGTGGAATTTTTTGACGGTATTTTACAGTTTTGACAGTGGAATTGACAGTATTTTACAGTACCTCCCTCATACTTCGTACAGTAAAAATATTTAAAATTACACACTGTCCATATAAGTACGTTAACATTTCTAACCTAAGTACTTAACATCTATTTATTTACAAAAACAAATTACATGATATGTATAACTTTTGATACCGTTATGAAACAATTATTAATTAGTTTCAGGTAACAGGTGCGGTTAATTGCCTTTAATGACTACATTGTGCATTAAATTAACGAAACAAAAACCGTTTCTGTTATCTGTCAATGTCGATTCGTACTGTGGAAAAGGAACAGTAAGGAATTATCGGTGATTATTTTTAAATTATTTCAATGCGTGTTTCTTAATCATTAATGATTTTCGAAGGAATTTTAACTATTTCTCTGTTGCTAGCAATACTAGACTGTACTTTATAAATGGGACATACGTATACTTGATTATTGCTCTAAGAGACTCTAGAGCTCTAAGTCATTTATTCCATTTATTGCTTGAAATTGAAAAGCTTATTGCTATATTAGAAAGTCTAAAGTCTGTGTTGTTTCTAACATGGTAGCTGGAATTGCAATGATTTTGAAAGCTGGAAACGTTCTAGAGGCTTTAAAATTATTGCTCTGTTGCTATCAGGTACAGTAGGCTCTATTTTAGAGTATGGAAATGTATATTTACTAGCGACTACTGCTCTAAAACACTTCATAACTTTTAAATCGATTGCTCTATTTCTTTCTCAAAAAACAATTGAAAACGTGCTAGTGATCTAAGCTTATTGATAGCAGTAGATATTTTTTTTCTATATTAGAAATGTATACCTGAGATTTTTGCTCTATAACACTTTAAAATTTGTATCCCAAAAGGGCAGTCTTCTTTGAAAACAACTGAAAATGCAATGGGAACTCCAAATTTGCTGCTTTATAACCGGGCTCTAAAGTATTTGCCATTTCCCTATCGGTAGCTGGATACTAACCTTCCCTGAAAACTGAAAGCGCTCTGGAAATCTCAAACGTTCTGCTTTGTTGTTGGCAATAAACTAGTCTATATTATGAAAATTGAAAATAGGTACTCTATTGCTTGCGTGTTGCGTTATTTATTTTTAAAACGGATTTTAACATAAAAATGTTTCACAGAGGTAACTAAATTTCAAATCAGCTTAGAGGTGTCAAAATAATTAAACTTTCATTAATAAACACTTTATGACGCACACATACATTATTCTAATATTCCTAAAACCATCGCTAGTCACGTATCATGTAAACTTATTACGTTTGTAGTTGAATAAGTGTCGTGGATTACATGAATAACCCACACGCTCGTTACTTGCAGGATTTATCAGGCGATTCCTGAAAAATCTTAGAGATACATTTTCTATGTCCTCCCCATCAATTAGGTACACATTTGCTTGAGATCCGCAAGTGTTAGCAGGAAATAACTCTCCGAGAGGCCGATACCATTAACATTAAAGTCGATCTAACAGTTAATTCGAGTTTAGAGATAATTTACAATAGGCTTTGAGAAAGCCGGTAGCCACGCAGGAAACGTATCCATCGTTTCCTTTTAGAAGTATACACATACTCACGCATCGCCGATATATAAGGACGTTTAGGCATTAGGTATATATTTCTCATTTTTGAATATGAATGCGGTCGCATTTTAGTCCCAGTAATTATTTAATATTAATCACGAAGTATTTACATCCTGGCGGTAATTAGAATTTATATGTCTATGTAGCGGTATAGAAATTTATAAAAACGATTTGTTGTATTTGCACCTTCTACTTATATCTGCATACATATTGACTGCTTATGGATTATCCTAGAATTATCACGCTTTTTTCGTTATCACCGAGATTCAGTAATTTATAAAAAAATTAGAACAAGTTCAAGATTAGAGTCTCATCTTAGGAGTATCTTAGATGTACTTTTATGCCCCTTTTGAAGCTTTTTTGAAATTTCTCTCTCTGTTAGAGTTTCAGAGTTGTGAATTTTTACTTTTAAAGGTTTTTAAATTTTCTTCAACAGTTGCAGCTTCAGTTATCATAAAACTCTCTATGATATAGTAAAATTTTATGGAAATTATAAGTATGGCGAAACTATCTAGGGTTATAAATTGGAGTTTCGTTAAGAAAAGCAGGGAATTTAAATTTACCGACAAAAGCAATTGTTCAATAACAACTTTCAGCTTGAACCTTGCCCGGACAAACAAAAACCTATATCGCAAAAGGAATTACGTTACGCAATTTTTAATCGGTATTTTTAATTTGTTTTACACTATAATTAACCAAAGTTATGGTTGTGTTTTGAGTTATACGTTCTTTTAAAAAATCCCTCGAGAGATTTTTTTACGGTTCCGGGGAATATAATTTTTTCATCGCTTGTAACATTTTTTTTTGCATATATCTACCTAACATTAATCGATAGTAATTATCTGAGTAATTGCAAAAACCGACCTTGTATGTTTTATGACTTATCGAACGTACGAATTGTTAGATAATTTAAATTTAAGCTAAACCGAAGGCGATTGTAATTTCGATTTATAAAACGGCGGCTGATCTCACGCATCCGACGATTACATCATTAATTACCGAGATAACGGTTTCAGTTCGATGTTCTAAACATTTGGAGTTAATTTTTTCCAATATTTTCTCGTAGAAACGTGGAAACTTTTTCTTCTGCCATTAGCGAGAGAGATAAGGACGGATGAATCGATGAGCCTTTATTGAGATTCGTTCTTCCATATTATATCTTTATCTAAGATCGGTTGGTTTGAGACTAGTGTATTATTTAAAGAGACAAGACAATGGGATATTTATTAGTCGACGGAACGTGTTATAATGAATAACAGTCAGTACGCGCACTTCATATTTAATTACAATATGTAACGTATTTAATTTTCGATCAACTTTTAAAAAACGCTCCATGTCGATATTAAATTATTATTTTTCCCCTTGTCCGGGTAATTTGTTCCTTAACGAACGAAACGCTGACTTTCATGGCGTTTCCTATACACCGCGGCGCAATTTGAATTCATAAATACAGGTTTGCCTTCTAATTCAATCTAATTTTTTCTTCGCGTACTGTATCATTAAACGTGCCACGGTGTTATTTTTTATACTCTGCGTAAGTTAGTTTTCTGTGAAATTAGAAGTTATTCAAAATGGTTGCAGCGATGCAGGACGATGTGGACGTTCCACAAAGGATGTAATTATTTCGATTAACGTTGGGGCGTTACGCTTCATTTTTCGATTGTTCAGGACTCATTTAATAATTTCGAAGTAATACGGTTTCCTCACCTTACAAAAACCTGGAGGAATGCCGAAAGATATTACTTGATTGCTATTTTCAAAGTGAGTTTTCCACATCTTCTACAATATTTCCTAAATTAAAGAGCAGCGTTATAAAAATTTCCCAAAAATTACCCCTTCAATTTACTTAAAATTGCGCCCCAGTTTATTGCACTCGCGATCCATCTCGGAATCGTTTGATAGCGTTGTTGCAGTTTTGAGGGAATCGGTTGTTGACACCATACGTGTATTTTGTTTGCTCGTTGCACGTTCAAAAAGTGATTCACTTAAGTAAATTTCAAGGAAACTTTTGTTTATTGCTGGCGAGCGAGATTGTACGGTGAAAAATATGTTGTTAAACTGAATGAAATATTAACTAATAATTTTGTTTCAGTAAGAGCAATATTTTATTAGGTACTCGGTAGATTTTACTCAGGTTGTAACAATAATTTTGAGAAATTAAAGTTGCTCGAAAGGACGAAATACGTTAGGATATCCATCTTACGTTCTTATTCTATCGATGTCACCCTATAATTTGCTGCTAATTTTTGGCGGCGAAATTAATTTTGTTGCTTGTGGTGTTTTCGAGAAACAGTGGATATTCCAACATAATATTGTGCTAGATTAGACACCCTTGCCTCTTCTATGATTCAGGTGGCATAATTTGTCGCTGATTTGTTGTTTTCTGGCTATCCTCGAAAAATCACCCTTCCAGGTATCAGATAGAGAATCAGGATCATCGGGGAAATTGTTGCTCTGTAGTTAACACCAGGAAATTACAAACCTACCCCTATTTTCACTCTTTGTCTTTACCATTTTCTACTTTTCCACCCTTAGTCTCAGAGGGAATAAAATACGTGTCATACTTTCTTGCTAATTTTTTTCTCAGTGTATTTTTCAAAATGGTGATTTTTAAGGGGTGCGGTCATGATAGCCAGAAAGCAACAAATTCGCAAGAAAATATGCCGTCCGAAAGATGTTGATATTTCATTGCGTTCAGGAAACAGGGAACATCTATTTGCTTGGAAACGATAGGAGCAAGAAAATAATTGCGCCTTGGAAACACGGGGGTAGCTATTCTAGCGTAATATTCTCTTGGAATATCCACTGTTGCTTGAAAACGACACGAGCAAGAAAATCATTGCGTTCAGATAACACGAGGGTGGCTATTTTAACGTAATATTATCCTGGATTATCCACTTCTTGGAAACGATACGAGCAAGAAAATTAATTGATATTTCATTGCTTCACTTTATTACGAAGTTAATTTATTAATAATATAGATCAAAAAATGGGGAATTTTAATAATGATAAGGCCCGGAAAAATTTTAGAAGGTAGGGCAAAGTTTTGCAATTTTGATATTTTGCAATAAACCGTTAAAGTTTGAAATTTGCCATTTTTCGAGGTTTCTTTTTTTATATTTAATTACTCAGATGATTATACAGATTAATTAAAGTCGCGCAGACTTATAAATAAATAGAGTGGAGCGGAGAGCGTGTCTCCATTAATTATTAAGGAATTTTGATTATTTTTAATCTGGGTAACTTATTGAAATAATAATAACTACGGTATTGGTTATAACAAATTATATAAACAATTTTTTTAGAAAATTACTAATTTTCCGGCAATTTTCGATTTTCCCGGATTTTTTTTCCGTTTCTTAGCCTAACAATAAACGGTGAGGTAATCAGAAATATTTTTCAAGGAGTGGAGTCATGGACTGATATTATGATTTGTCGTAATGTGAACGAGTCTTTAATTTTTTCCATCACAACGTAAATATTTACGGGTGTATAAACCGTTTCCCTTGAAAACGGTCGTTTCTATCTAATGACAAAAGTACGTGAATAACCAAATTCCTCGTGACGGTATCGAAAACTTGGGAGGATATAGAGTCGAAACTCGAGAAAATTACCGGCGGTGCGTTCGCGCCCTTAGGCGGAGGAGCGGGAAGGCCTCGCGGCCGCGCGCGCTAATCCCGCCGCCGTTGCACTTGCACCGCGCGCGTCGCGACGTCCGCCCGTGCGGCGCGGGGATCGGGGGGATCGGCCGCCCCGACGCGCGCCGCCGCCCCGGCGGCCGCCCGCGTCGCAAGACGAAAATGCAAGAACGAGACGATAGATAATGGGGATGCACGTCCCGGGGGGGCCGGCGGGCCGCGGGGGAGGGGAGTGGGGAGCAGCGCCGGTCTCGGGGAGGGGAGAAGAGGAAATGCAAGTGCATGCGACGGCCGAAAGGAGTCGCACTTGTTGCGTCACGGAATATGACGTTACTACAGTATAGTGTGTAGTAGCGATTCCGACCACCATTCATGCAACACACACATACACACCGTACCTACACGCTGTCGCTCCGTCTCTTTTTCTCTCTGTCGCTCTCGTGTCGTAAACGAGGAGACGCGTCCCGCGGATAAAATATAGGAGAACGCGACGCGCCGAGCATGTAAGCGAGACCACGAGGGTACAAACGACGACGCTCTCCTGCGACGTCCCGAGCCGCGATCGCCGCCGTCGTCGCCCCTCGCGCGCGCTCCACATTTTCAAATACGCGCGCCCTTCGAGGAGTCCCCTCGTCTCACGTCTCTTCGGGAAGATCGGGAAGATGGGGGCTCGGAGGCACCGCGACCCCCCTGCGGCGCTCTGATACCCGAGAACTACCCGAAACGACCCTTCCGCAACAATCCCCAAACTTTACCGGCCTCCCCCCCTCCCCGACTCCCCTTTTTCGCGAGTGACAGTTTTGTTTCGAAAGTGTCCCGAGTAGATTCCGGCCCGGCAAAAGTGTAATGAATGATCACCTCCCGGAGCAATGGGTAATAGCAATGAGATATTCGAGCGTGGAATCTGTGTGAGAAACTTGCCGCTGGGAAAAAATGGCGGAGTGCTCCTATGCGCGTTGTGTCCAACAGAAGAGAAACATTAGGAGGGAGTTACAAAGATGGACAAGAAATATGGTGCATATCGTCGGTAAGTGTATGGCCCCGTGTGTTTGTGAGAGAGAGAGAGAGTCCTCTCTCTCCTTTTTCTTTAACCCCCCCGATCGATATCATCGCGGCGAGAGCGAGCGAGCGCTCTAACCTGTTGACTATCCCCCAAAATGTGCATGTACTACGTATACAACGCAACGCAACACAGGAAATGTAATCCGTTTCCGCTTGCCATGCCCGAAAGGTTCCTCGAGGACTCTCCTGTATTGCGTTGTACGTGTACTCCTTCCCGTTTCCTGAATTTTCGGCTCTTTCCCTCCTCTTCCTCCTCCTCCTCCTCCTCCTCCTCCTTCTCCTTCTCCTCCTCCGACGCTTCCTCCTGGTCGACGTCGACGGCGGCGGCGGCGGCGACGGCGGCGGTGCATTTAATGATTTTTAAGATGCACTTTTTTGTATGCGTCGTAGTCGCATTTTTCTGTAACGGCGCCGAAATATTACGTCTTCTTTTTGGTTTTTCCCGGAAAATTCGCCATTTCCTTCATTAAAATACTTCGCCTTTCGGGGAAGTATTGATCCGATATCCGCACAACTGACATTGTTTTTGTTTCGGTGATCCCCTCGCTCATCTCTCTCTTCCTCCTCCTTTAACTCCTCTCCTCCCTTTCTTCGTTCCCGAGAAAAAAATTTCGCCCACTGCAACCATTATTCGGGAAGCATTCATTATTTTAAAAACCCGAATTATTTACGACTCGTTTTGAAAACCATTTTTCGCCTCGAGTAATGGTGGGTTTTAAACGCCGTTTATATTTGAAGATTCACGCGTCTTCAAGTGCCAGGAAAAAGTCTGTGGTTAACCGTTCGAAAAACCTACAAACTGGGTTATTTAAGGCCATTTTACCGTCGGCCGTTATTGCGGTTGTTACGTTCTCCTCCTCCTCTCTCTGTAATCAATTTCTATGCAATGAATTTTTGAAATTTTTTATTACCCCCACGAAGGGATGTGAATCAAATATACGATAATTCTCCAAATAGGAGAATCAAAAATAACTGCCTCAAATTATTCCAATAAGCCTTAATATTTTAAATTACTTATTGGCAAGTCCACGAAACGCATCACATTTCCAAAAGTCTTTTGTTAGTCGTTAGAAACGTATTTTTTTTTCAAAAAAAAAAACCATAAACGAGGTTTCTTTGAGGCTTTTAAGGTTTTATTAACCTAGCGTAAATAAAATTTCCGCTTCATTTTGAAACGTTTTGAACTTTTCCTACATGCACGCTGAATTTAATAAACCGGATTTTATTTGAAAAACTTGTACACTAGGTTCGTTTTTCCAAAAAAAAAACCCAAAATGTTAGAAACAATTTTTATTTCGTGAGTGTTCCAAAAATTATCTTCTGATCCTCAGAACTTTTCTAATAAAATAGTACAGTTCTTTAACTTATTTTATGATAGCATCATAAAGCAGTTGTAATGCTAAACAATATTTTAAAATTATGCCTGATATAAAATATTATACGAGCTGTTTTATGATATTATATAGAACAATTTTGATCCACCCGACAACGTGCCATTAAGCTTTTTGTTGTTAATTTAAATCGTAAATTGACAGTTACTTACTTTTTAATGCTTCCTTAAGTAAAGAAAAAATTGTGAAATGGCAGCCCAACCACAGTAAGCATGTTTATAACAACAATAACTAAAGAATATTGTTAAAAATATTTTAAATATTTTTGTTTCATAAAAATTTTGTAAAATTTTTATTGCACAGTGTTCATGCCAACAACAGTTTTTTGAAAACAGCATTTGAATTTCCAATTCGCAACAATAGTATCAAAAAGAAAGCTTCTTTAAAATAATTTTAATAATTGTTCTGCATACTCCTAATAAAACAATTTAGTGGTGGAAAACAACCATTATATAACTTCTATAAAGAAAAATTGTTGTGTGAGGTAAAATCTTGTATAAAATTTGTTGCATAAAAATGATTTATATTTTTGCTTTAAGAACGTTTTTAACGCTAACCTCCAGAACAGAATTATGCCCAGTACCTTAAATACCAAAAATAATTATAAAATAAAGTAGCATCCATGTAAAAAAGAATTTTTCTAGTTGGATGTGCCCTGATTGCAGTGCCTCTTACGGCAGATTTTGTAACAACAATGGTATTTCGTTCTCTTCTCTGCGGTAAATTGAAATTAAAATTTTTGATTCGTTAAAATACAGCAATGTAAAATTTGGCTCTGCATTTCACATTGGCTCTGCATTTCATTTGAAATGGGTGAAAGAAATTTACGTTAAAAGTATTAAAATATCCATTTTTTTTCTGGCAAAATTATTTTATGCCTATATTGTAGGCATACAAAAGTTACAATTGCGAAGAGAAATTTACCAGTAATTTTCAAATTTATTTTCAAAATTCGTTTCCATGACCGTTAACGTTCAAAAAATTGTATTCTTTCTTATGCAAAATTTATCCCTTGGATCCAAATCATTATTTTTGTATAAAACCCCAATAATCTAATTCGTAACTTTCTACCCTATTTATCTAAAAACTCCTACACGCTTCGTCACTTCAGATTTTCTTTCAAAATTTTCAATCAAACAGTTTTTGTAGATCAGATAATTTTTATTGCAATGATTGCAAAAGCGTATAATTCGATTTCAATTGGGTGCGAAGTTCATAGTGATTTCGAGATTTGAAATAATTTTTAAGTGATTCAAAAATGCTCTCAAAGATGGTATAATTGAGTCGAGGTTAGTAATTTTAAAATCAATAAGACTCGATATTGTTTATGTAGACTTGACCGTAATACGTGCCGCGGTATTTATTATATTTACGAATTGTGTTTCTGGTTTGATGTGTCATGCTTATCACCTAAAATTTTCGTTACTCATAACGCCATATTTTTAAATTTTCCTTTGTTAACGTAGATAATGAGGTAATGAAGGGTGGTAATCAGACAAATCCTTTTTAAAACATTTACTTACTTCCTGTATCATCACGATAGTTACATTAAATTCAACGTAAAAAAACGTACCGTTTACGTTACATGGCCGGTGAAATATAGATTCATCACATTATCCACGTTGCACGCTAAATTGCAAAACTAATTACGATTTTTCACCAAATTTACTCACTACAAGCGAGTCTTTTTCCAATAGTACTGCCGTTATTGTGTGTATTTCATGTGCTATTAATTAACAGCGGTGAGTAATAAATTATTCTCCGACGAATCGATGTGTACAGGTGATACTTCGCGGTCGACTCTAGTAGAAAATTAGTAAATTTAATGGCCCATAATATACAGTCGATCATTACAGGTCCACCATTTTATCCACTTAAATAACAGAAAAGTTTAACATTCATTAGGTAATTAGTTCATGGCTGACGACATTCAAGTGTGCAGTTAATTACTTTGAAATTATATAAATTTGTGTACAACGCTAAAATCAAATTTGTTTATTGAACGTGATGAAGGTTACCTAATTGCTAATTAATTTTGTAATATTCTTATTTTAAAACGCAGTTGTAAAGACATTGCATTATTGCAATATTGTGAAAATCTATTAACCTATTAAATTTAAATTGAAGTCGATTAGACCGCTTAATCGATTTAATTAGACGATTTTTTACCTTCCACACAAATGATAGAAAACTTTACAATCAAATTTACAATTACGGCAATTAAAAATGTACTGCTTATACGGATATCGTTTTATACGCCGCCGTGTCAAAATTATTTTTGATTCGAATTACGTCCGTCGGTTATTCCCGAGCGCTTTGATTTAAATTAACGTCAAATGTGCCGATAAATAAATACACGGTGTTTATCGGATTTGGGAAATTATTGTGGGACGCATTAACGAATTTTCGAATTATCGTGATGCGTCGATTATGTTTTGAAGTATTTTCAATGGATCATCAGGATTTGTTCACGTATTTAAATTAATAACAATTTTAGAAAATAATAAACTAATTTTGTGTTACGATAATCAAATAATTATCTAATCAAATTTCCATTTGAAACGCTTTTTAAACAACTTCATAAACATATAAGAACGTTAGAGGGTAATGCACACTACTCATCTTCGATATTTTTTAAATAGTAAACTAACTCATGAGATTGATAAATTTTACCAAAATACGCTCTGTTATTACTAAATTTTTAGCAATACAATAATCGTACATAACCTTGATTAATGAGCATATCTCCATAGCCCAATAATGTGGAATTACTCATCTTTGAACAACCTTGTAATTTATCGTGATAAGACGTAGATAATATACATATC
Organism: Cryptocephalus primarius; assembly: GCA_963576515.1. Lineage (NCBI taxonomy): Eukaryota > Metazoa > Arthropoda > Insecta > Coleoptera > Chrysomelidae > Cryptocephalus > Cryptocephalus primarius. The sequence continues at coordinate 25,001,420 of OY754937.1, read as the reverse complement.
CTTATTACCAAAAAATGCGTGTATCTCATATTACGTTCATTTTGTTTTTTAAATCGACTACTGTCTAATAAAATTTACGTATTTGTTATAGGAAAGTACGTTGTCATGAAATGCTCGAATCACGTAAGAATCGCAAAGAGCCGTAGGTAATAATGCACGTTACTCACCTTTGAAACAATACTTAATTTTCTGTAATCAACCACCACCATGTGAAATTAACGTATACGTCCCAAGTACGCTCCGTCGTGAATAAATGTTTAGTAATACAGGAATTGTATAACACCGTGGGTAATGGACTCGTCCTTATAGCCCAATGATATGGATTACCCATCTTTGAAACACTTTCTATTTTTTTGGAGATAACAGTTTTCGAATAAGGCGGACATATTTCGCCACCATATGTTATGTTTTGAATCGTTAAGTGCCGTGAGTAATGAGCATATCTTTATAATCTTATAACGCACATTACTCATTTTTAAAACGAGATCTAACTTTCTAAAATCAATAATAATTATATGAAATTGCCGATTTAACTTCAGTATGTTAGATGTAGATGTAAGATTTATACGAAGCCGTGGTTAATGTGTGTACTTCCTATTTGAAACACGTTCAAAAATGCACACGTTTATCGTGAAATGCCCGAATCACGCCAGAATCGCAAAGAGCCGTGGGTAATGGGCATAACTGTATAAATCTATGCCATTACTCACTTCACAACATTTACTAATTTTCTGAGAGCGATGACTACCACGTGAAATTTACATATTTGACCTATGTGCACTGTATTATGATTAAATGTTTAGTAGTATAAAAATTGTATAAAGCCGTGGATAATGAGCATGTCCTCATACTTCAATAATATACTCGTAGATTATCAATTTTGGAAATAAATTTTATTTTTTTGTGGACAACAATTTTCGAGTAATATGGGCATTTCTTTGTGTTCTTACCTATGTTATATTATGAATCGTTAAGTGCCGTGGGTAATGAGCATATCCTTATAACCACATATTCTGTGTATCTCATATTTGGAACTCGTTCGTTTTGAAAATCAACAACTATCAAATCAAAATGACACATTGATTATGTCATGAAATCACTCGAGAATCCAAAGAGCCGTGGGTAATCAGCGTATCCTTATAACTATATAACGCCTTTACATTATACCTTTGAAACGCGATGTATTGTCTAAAAACAACAAATGCTACATACATGACATTGACATATTTTACGTACATGCACAACGTAATGTATAAATGTTTAATCATACGCATGAATCGTAAAGAGCTCGTGAGAAATGGCCATATCCTTTTTACTAATAATTTGTATTATTCATATTTGAAACAGAATTGGATTTAATTAATCAAATGCATATTTGATGTACGAACATACATTGTTATGAAATATTTTAATCAAGCAAGCATCGTACGAACTCGTGGGTAATGAGCACATCTTTATAATAAACAGGTGTGTTATATTTGGAGCAAAATCAAGTATTTTTTAAAACAAAATCGGCTGATTTTGCCGCCGATGCAATAATCTTAAGGGTCTTAATAATTTTAAATGGAATTTAGGTACTACTTTATTTCGCCTTTGACATTAATTCACTAACTTCGTTGGTTGCGGGTCGTTTTCATATGTCTGCTTGTGGTTTTGGGAAATTTCTCACGAGCTGAGAGTTCAGAGATCCACAGGCGGCGCGCATGGGCACGTTCGGTGTTTGTTTGCAACATTGACACTTAAAAATGTTTCAAAGTTCTCGTGAAATTAAAATTACCTCTGCTTAACTGCCCAGTAACGTGACGTGTCTTAGGAAAATAATTAATTTTCTAAATTTCACGCGGTACGTTTAACCGTTCAATTTCATACGTCATAAATTAGTTCGGTCGGTTTTAAATCTCGAAGAGACGGTAAAATGAATGTTTTATTGCCGTCGATGTAATTGCGTTTAAGTGACGTTCAATTCGCTCCAAATTAAAGTTTTTTCGGGCTCTTTTTATTTGAAGGAAAACACACGGGGGGGGGGACACGCCCATCGGCTTTTGTGCGGGGCTTTAGTTGTCGAAAATAAAACCCCCGTTCTATTGTTCGAAAACGGCAGTAAACAAGCGCAAAACAGCGCAACCTTGAAAGCTATATTCGCGAATATAACGACGGTGGGAATTGAAAAAACAAAAAAATAACGTACAAATATATCATCATCAGCGGTACGGGAGGAATCGATTGGAGGATAAATATCGACGAAAATAACGAAGAATGTATGTAGGTGGTATACGTATTTCGAAAGACATACACATCGATTCAAATTGTTAAGGGGCGCTTTACGAAAATTTTGACCGGAGATGCAAACAGTCGTTTGCTCGGCAGATCTCAGTTTTGTTTCTTGTGGGTTGATTAATGGATTGAAAAGATTTGATTCTTGTATGATTTCGTGGTTTGTGTTATTGACAAAAATTATGACACCGTTAAAAATTCAAAAATTCTCTATGGAAATATGTCAGTTACTTTCTGATTGTTTCAAATGAAATGAGTTTTGCAAAAAAATCGAGAACGTTAGCTGGTCGAAAATTCGGTTAGGAAGTTAAGATACATTTTCGTGATTTTCCTGGGTAAAACGCTGTTGGAGAAAATTTTGACGCTAAAAATTCAAAAAATCTGATTGGGAATAATGTGAAGTGCTTTTGTGGAATTTTGTCAACGTTAGAATCCCGAAAATTCTGTCAGAAACAAGTCAAAATGCCCCTTGCAAAATTTTTGACGATGTTAGAGAGTCAAAAATTCGTTTTGGGAATAAGATACGTTTCCCCGACTTTCCTGGATGAAACGCCGTTTGCAAAAATTTTTGAATCTAAGACATACCTACTTTTCTGGCTGAAATTCAGTATGTTTTTGTTCTGTAGGGGCATATGTACCTATCTATGTATGGTTTCAGTGTAATGACGTGGATTCATAAAAGCGCCTAAAAGTAATATCGTGTGTGAATTCCTGTCTCTCGAGGGGAGGTCGAGAGAGGCAAATAGAAAAAAAAATTGCTAGGGGTGGCGAAGTAGGGTTACGAGAGGAGAGGGTGGGATGGCCTATCGATAAGGCTCGCCTTGTATGCAATAAAACATTTATAAAACGAAAAATATGCATGAAACATTATTGAGATTTTAATTCGCATTAATATACAAGTATGAAATATTTTAGGACGAGGCAAAATACGGTCTGTCCCTAGAATAATATTTACATGGGCAGTTAGGGTGAAGAATATCGCCCCTGGCCCTTTGATCAACATGAAAAGTCTCGTGCAAAAAGTACATAGAAAATTATTCCTTTACACAAATTTTTTACCTGTAGACTCTTCCATAACGTTTTTCAAAGGTAAGAAAAACCTTGATATCATATTTCGTTACCACTATGACCACCAATAAAAATTTTTGTAACTTTCCATTACTTCGATACATTTTTTGATTAAAGAAAAAAGTATTTCCAATTCACTGCTGGCAATTAATTGCTACTTTCAAGTTTTTAAATGGCTTTGCAATTAATAAACTATGTATTCATAGGTATACGTCATTCCACCTGGGAAACTTGTTATAGGAAGTTAATTTTCGATCCGAAAAAAATTTATTACAGTTAACGAAACAGCTCATTTACGTAATGTATTTTACATGCGTATTTATAACAAATTCTGTAGCACATGGAAAGGAAATTTTGCTTTAGTTTCAATATAACATCAGGTATCCTGTTTTTAAATTTTAGATAATTATTAAGAAAATTAATTTAATGACAGTTATATGCAAATATGCAGTAAATAAGTAGAGAAAGGCGGAAATATACCAAACGTTTTTTGGTGAAAAACAAAGATGCTTTGGATTCGATAAATTTAGCATGTTGCATAAAATCCTAGTGTTCATTCGGTGACGACTGTTATTGATGCTTCACCAGAGGTAAAATTGCTTAATAAATTAGTTCTTGGTCTATAATTAAATGATTTTCTCATAACAGAAGAATTTTTTTCATATGAATACCACAAGAATTCGTATATCAGCAAAGTGACTGTTGTCATCGTATTTAATTCCGAATTAAACGCAAAATCGACTCGATTAATGCAAATTTTTCCTTAAAAAAAAAACGATCATTATTCAACTACTTATAGGCGTGTATATATATTCCGTTCCATGAATAATATAAATCGGTAATTTATTTTTCGCGAACAAACGAGTCCGCGTCTAACGAATATATATTTTTATTCCCGTAATTAGTTCCATGGAAGGCATGGAAAAAGTACATGGGCGTGTGCACCGTATAACCGACTACGGCTTCGGGCGTTCGATGATCTTGACACTCCTGGATCATTTTTTCTCGAATTTCAATTCTAATCGGGTATCTCTAAGCTGCGTTAATTGCGTGTGCGCGGCATTTGCGTAATTACGCCTGGATTTGCAATAGTAATTGTTTTATTATTCAAGTCGAATCGTCATAATCTGCAAGAATTTTATATATAATTCTTGAGTCATAAAGTCATAAGTACCGTTTGCTGAAATGTTCAAGGGTGATATTTATTTTGTCATCTAAGGCCTTAAGGCGAGAAGTAAATGTAATTCACGCCTTAAGTCAAAAGTACTCTCCTCTGAAATTTCCTGAAATTTTCAAGAGAACTATTCAAATCGTAACCTGAGCCCTTAAGGTTAGAAATTTAAGTGGATTTAATTCCTGGTCAAAGACCTTCCTTTTTCTGAAAAAATTCCTTTTTCCTGAAATCTCCTGAAATCTTCAGGAGAACTGTAATTTATCATCTAAGTGCCTTAAAGTGAGAACTGTAAGTAAATTTAAATCACGTTTAAAGTCAAAAATACCTTTCTATGACCTTACCTGCATTTCTTGAGGATTTTGAGTAAATGAAGTCTGAACGAGTCTTGAAATTTTTCAAAAGCACTTCTATATAATTTGTCGCCTAAAATCTTTGGGGAAAAGCATAAAGTAAATATAATTCCTTGTCAAATTTTTTCCTTGGGATGAAAATTATTTTCTAAGGCTTTAAGGCGAGAACTTCCTGGTCAAAATCAAAAATATCTTTTATTGAAAATTTCTGAAATCGCCTTAAAAACCATTTAATTTATTTTAATTGCCATTTTAGGCACAGAAAGGCATTTATTAATGTTGTAATTTAATTACACTAATGAGAGAACTCTTGTTTCCATCAGAGATTCAGATGGAAATTCTTAGATGAACATCATTTTCCAAAAATAGGTATTGATCTGATCTGAACCGGTTTTAAAGCAATTTTGAAATTCCAAGGAAAACTTTTAAGTGCAAGTTCATCCATTCCAGTTATAAAACGTATGTGATTGGAGAGCAAAAGTATTTTCAAAATATGCTATTTTAGAGCGAATTTCGAAGCGATTTTAGCCAATGGGGCGAGGAAATTTGAACCCGAACGTAACTTGAACAAACCGAAAGTTCTTTTAAGAAGGAAGAATATCTCTAAGAAAATAGTTCTGAACCGGTTTCGACCATTGAGACGAGCTGTGTCGCAGAGCAGTTTTTTACCCCGGTACAATCGATTTCCCAGGGAGATTCCTAATGAAAGTTGTAGCCCTTTTCCGCCGATGGTTCCAAATCTCGTTTTAGTACAGAAATTATCCGAGCTTGTCGTTTTGGGTTAAAACGCCTGTTATAATTTAACCGCGATGCCCACATTTTAGATAAGTCTAATTTACTCGCGGCGCATCTGCGACGAGCGTTCCTAGTGCGCGCCGTCGCCCCCATTTTGTTCAAATGTTTCCTTTCTCTATCTGTTTTGTTGTCTAATGTGCTAGCCAAACAAAAAGCGACGAAATTTAAATTAATGGTCGGTCGTAAATTCGGCCGATAGTCGGCCTTGGCCCCACCGAACGAACCTGATTAGTCGCTTGTGACCAATTGCAGGAGAGGCTTTCGAAGGAAAACCGAGGAACGCACACACACGCATAATACGCCGGAATTAGAAACGGCAGCGGCGGCGGGAAATGTGATTCCAATCGGGAGTCGTAGAAGGGAACCTAAATTTAAAAAAAATATATATTAAGTCCTACTTATTCCTTATTAGATATTTGGGAGCGTTGTTATGCCGCTATGTTGCAAAATTACGTTTAAATTTGAATTTAAATCCCGTTAATTAAAATGGAAACGTATCGAACCGTCCCTGAACTTTCAATATCCAGCTTCTCGAAAAGCATAAAATCCTTCATCTGCCGTAGGAATTCTTATGGAAGGAGATGCCTAAGAATTGGATTTTGTCTGTTGCGATTATTCCTTGGCTTGCGGATATTATGACGGGGAATCTTTTCTCATGCTCCTTGTTACCTACCATTTATTTTTATTCTTTCATTAACGTCGAAAATGGAATTTACTTTAAGCGTCCGTAATCTTGTTTTTGCCATGAGCATTGCTTCTACAAGAAAAGTATTTTCTACCTAATAATCAGTTGAGAGAGTTTCAGAGATACTTTCCCTTAAACAAAATTTTTTTACCCTTAAGGAAAATGTTGAAATATTGCCTTTTCTGTAAAAAGTCATTAACAAATAGGGGTGCATTGTACGGCTACGAAACGTACAGATGATTATTTTTTATATTTGGTTCTGGGGCACAACCCCTGATTTTTACGTTTTTCTACCCCTACGAGGGGTTGAGTATTCAAAAATGAATTCCGGGGAAAATCATCTTTCGCATGGCATCATGGAAAATTTTCTTCAACTCTCAGCTACACTTTTGCTCTGAGGTTATTGGCATTTCGGGACAAAAAAGGGGAGAGGGCACTGAAAAAGCGGTTTTTTTTCTGATTTTCTTTGGGTTTTTTTTGATTTGGCAGGGTCTTGAGACATCACCCTAAAAAAGTACAGCGACCATTGAAAAGTATTTAATCATGAAAATAACGATTTCCAATTGACAACTCGTAAACCATTCATTTCTCAGATAGTTTTCATGTTTATATGTAAGGATCATCAATATTTACGTTTAATTTTATACACACCCACCCTTTAATGCTGCTCTGTTTTCATCTCCTATTCCAAATAACTTCCTTTTTTTACCCTCCCCTACAATTAACCCCTCTTGCAGTGTTTCTCAAAAACCCACCCTTGGTGGAAAAAGGGGGGTCAATGTCTTGCGCGGTTTATTCAAAACAATATTTTTGGAATTAACTTCTAAAGCCCAAATTATAATTCCCCCTCAGCAGCAACCCCTAACAGGTTGTCATTATTCTTCCACTAAGAGATGGAAATATTTTCTCATTTTCACGTGCATCTGACCTGACCGAATTGCAGGCGTCGTTGCAGCAACAGAACGACAAGAACGGGCAACAAATATGTAGCACAACTAAACAAATCGGTCATCATAAGCGTTAGATAAGCAGTACTTGTCTAACGGAAGTATCGGCGAATTGCGAGATTCCCTCTCTTTCCATTTCTCCAGAAGAACTGTTAAACGCGACGGGCAGGCGCGCGGAGGAAGTGGGATGCCAATTAAGACGATTTTTTTTTCTTCTATTGACGATAATTACAGTAGAGCGATTAAAGCTCACAGAAAGACCGTCGATTTTATAGAGTGTTGCATGCCAATGAACTGGCTAATGCTATCAAAAAAGATTACTGTATAATTGTTTCAGCCAAAAGATGGGTAATGGGTACCCATTTCTGGTTAATGAGCTGCCAAAGGAACCCATTGTATTGAAAATCGTAAGATATTAACCTATTATCGAACGTTAAAGACAATTAAGCTTCAATGAGTGAACATTATAAGATCGAATGGTGACACGAAGTACTTCTAGATATTTTCTAATTTTTTTCGAAAACGATAATTACTAGGTTACATTATTTTTCAAGCAGTCGCATTGAATATAAATTGGGGAATTTTAAATCTCCACGATATGCCATACAATAGAAGTGTTTTCTAGAGCAATTAATGAAGCTGAAGAACGTGGGTCGTCTTAAATTAAACAAAAATATTCAGGAATAATTGCTGTAAAGAAGAAGCTACAGATTTGTATAGAAAGAAACCGCTAAATTTATAAACAAAATTGTGAAAAAATATGAATAATTGTTGTTCCAATTAATTTTAAGCAATGGAAATTTTTTTTCATGCAGATCACATAATTGCAGCTTCAAAAATGCTTCGTGAAAAGAGTTGAAACATGCTAAAATTCATTAAAACACTTTACTAAAGAATCTTAAAAAGTATAGTCAAAATGACAGTTGCAGTATTTTTCTATCAGTTATTGAAATTGTCATTAGGGTGAGTGGTCATTTAAAGTCGATGTCAGGTCGTCAGAAAAGTGCTCGCAACTTCGATATTCTTTCTTGAAACGTGTTGAAACTGACTAAGCTTCTTAAAGACACTTAAATGAACAATTTGACCAAATTTTAATAAAATCGTATATTTTGTTTATTTACACGTCGCCCCTCGCAAGGGCAAACTTTATGCTTTTCTTTATAAATGTTATCGTAGAAGCTACTAAACTTCTTTGTGCGTGTCAGAACTTTAAAACATTATCAGTTTCATATCATATTTGAAATATTTGCAACCTTTGCAAATAATAGATCAAAATAGATAAACTCAAAATGATGACAATTTCCTATGAGGTTTTGTGGCTTTTCTTCGCGTACTAAGCCTCAAAAAGTCACCCTTGACGATTTTTATTACGCCTTTTTAGATTTTGAGCTCACGGAAGCGGACCACGATAGTGGGACGCGCAAAATACTGCAAGAATGAAGGAGATCAGTATCTAAGGACATTTTATTAGAAGACCAGAAGAAAGTAGACTAGGATTTCCATGTTTTATGGCATCAATTTTGAACACACCATATATAACATGCCCACAAATATATTTTCAAAAAATTTTTTAAATTGGAAATGTCATCAGTTCATTACAATTGTCAAAAATCCTCTACTTTTTAAAGCATCATCGCTAACTTTTAAAAACGTCACGAGTCGCATTCAAAATGGCCACGACGGTTAGTTTTTAGTGGATTGCTTACACGGCGCCATAAAAATCTCCCGGTATCGTATTACCGACGATTTCTTAAATTACACGTCCACCATTATTAGAGGCACGATTACGTTTCCATGTTGGTGTGTTTTTTTTTTATAGGACGTGACGCATTAGAAGAGTGTTTGTCATTTGAATTTCGCTGGGTACGCACAATAAATCCCCTTTTTGACTTTTCGATAAGAGAGGCTCACCATATATCGCGAATGTGTAGTCCATTAGGCCAATGGGAGGCGAGTTAGGATTACTTACGGCTTCGTTTTGCGCAATAGGAGTACGTGTTGACTCATCGCATAGGAGAAGGAGGAGGTATTCGTTTTGTTTATTGATAATTTTTTTTTTCGCTCGGGTATTTTAACGAAAGTTATTGACGCGTTTTTGCCGTTCATTACGATGATAAATTGGCGGAATGCGAATTGTGGTCGTATCGGTCAACCTTGGTCGAAAAAATAAAGCGCGCATTTGCTTTTGTCTTTGGAATATTATTAATTTTAGGGACATTATCTGAAATATGCGCGGCTCGTATCGTTGTAAATTTCGGAATTACGCTTTCATGTATACGGGTCGGAAAGAAATTACCCCTCTAAGGCTTGTATGCACATGCGGCCGAGTCCTACATATTTCAGCTGAAATAAATAACAATCACCGCCGTTATAGAAGCCACAACTGTAAATAATAAGCGAGCATTATCATTAAAATGTCCCCGACTCGACTCGCATTTGACGTTCAGATTATATTATAACGCCGGATAAACTATTCTAATTCCACAATTTATAAAATAACTCCGGCAACATTCTTTTGGGACATTTGAAATTTAAATACGTATTTTACGATAACGGTTCGCGGCTAGCGAGATGGAAGTTGATTATAACTATTTTATGATAATTTTTCGATGCAGTAGTCGGGAACAGTTTTGAGCTAAATCGGAGATCTTTAACGTGAGCCTCGAGCGGGATTCCGACAAGAACGGCGACTTCCTGCTTGTAATTTTTCCCCCCGTCGATTTTGTGCTATGGAAATGCGATGAGATAAAATGAGCAGAATGGAGGAAGCGATGATCAAATCAGGGGGTTGGGGGCTTTCTTCCTCTCAGTGAGATGTAATGTAATAACGCTTCTTTCCAAGGAAAGACCGGGAATTTACCTCCTAATGTTTTAATCAGATCGAGGCTAAATAGATGGCGTTCTATAAACAAACCATGAGGCAGGGGATGGATCCCAGCTACACCGTGTCTAAACGTATAAGATGTAACAATGTAATTGTTTTCATAATTTTTAGGACCTGCAAGGAACTACTTGAATTTTAAACAACCGTCGCCAAAAGGAAACGTACCTATTCGTTTGAATGTAAATTACCTCCATACATTATAGCAGAATGTTAGCATGCACCGATTTTTGATGTCCTTACAGTGTAAAGTCACTAAAAAGGTTACCACAACTCTGAAACTTCTTTGCAAAAACAGTTCAAACTTACTAAACTTGCTGAAGTCACTTAACTGTACAGTTTTGCCAATTTGCACCAAAATCAAATTTTCAGTTCCTTTTTTATGAATGTTCGAATTTGCCGTTAACACAAGTAATCGCTTGAATAAGTCGTCAGGTCGTTAGAAAATTGGGCGCAACTTTGAAAATCCTTCGTGAAAAGGGTTGAAACTTATTTAACTTCTTAAAAACACTTTACTGAATATTCTTAGTAAATGTGATCAAAATGACAGTTGCAGTATTTTTCTATCGATTTTTGAAATTGGCCCTGGGATGAGTGATCCTTGAAGACTATGGCAGGTCGTCAAAAAAGTGCTCGCAACTTCCAAATTCTTTCCTGAAACGTATTGAAACTGAATAAACTTCTTAAAAACATTCAATCGAAAAATTTCACTAATTTTTATTAAAATTGAACTTGCTGCTTATTTTTTATAAATTTTTGAACTGATCATTAAGACGAGTAATCGCTTGATACGTCGTCAGGTCGTTAGAAAATTGGCCACAACTCCGAAACTCCTTCGTGAATAGAGTTGAAACTTACTAAACTTCTTTAAAACACTCTACTAAAGAATCTCACTTAGTTTGATCAAGATGACATTTTCAGTATTATTTTATCAATTTTTGAAATGGTCATTAAAGCTAATGGGACAGTATCAAGTCTTCAGAAAAATGATCACAACTCTGAAATTTCTTAAGTTAAAGTGCTGAAGCTTTCTAAACTATTCAGTTAGTTTCCATCGGCATAAACGTAGATTGGCGGAGAATTTTTCCTTTCATCACTTTATTTTAAAAATCTATATAAGAGTTTCCCAGTGAATTACATATTAAAACCTGTTGTGACGTAAGGTTTATTAAGTAATGTTTCCAAAAGGCTGGCTTAAAAATTAAAAACTAAAGAAGTAAAAAAAAATAAATGCCCTAGAGTGTGTAAATATATATTATAATATATTTTGAGAACAATGACATCTTTTCATTTCGGTTCGGCACTTTAAAAATCACTAAACTGCATAATATGTAAATATGTATTTACAAAACTCCAATTTTATACCATTTTTAATCAGAAATATTAAATATAAGCATTCATTATTAGTCTAACGCTTACGTTTGACGAAATGTTCGTTGGAATTTCCCCTGAAAGAGAAAACAATAAATTCTATTACATATTTTGCGTTCACTGTTTCACATGCGAACGCTTTAGAGTTTTGTTTTGTTAGAACAGCACTTTGGTCTTATTTCTATCAACAAATAATTTATTTGCAGATGGTCGAAGCACTGTCGGTAACGTGGAGATGTAAGTACTCATAGTAAAACTCATTCGAAACCCATCATCCATCATGCCTAAGTCATATCTGCACGAGGATCGGGAAATGATAATTTTATGTAGGATTGACCGCCGTTAGAGCAATTTGCTGCATACACCGTGATAGAATTCCTAAACCTAGTGTAAAAATTATTTGAAACGTTTTGATGGAAATCGACCTTTTGTCATATCTGTACCATATTTGCCTGGAACGTGTCCGTCGAGTAGAAATGTGCATGAAAACGAGTAGAAAATAATTTTTGTAATTGGTTGTATACTTGAAAATTGAGAAGTAGTAATGGTATGTTTTTAATTTTCGTCACTTTGCTTAAAATGCTCGTCTATTGATGTGACGTCAGAGGTTGGTAATCACTGATTCATGCACTAGGATTTTCCGCAAGCCCAATGCACCATATGAAGTGATATACTGTTATGTACAGTTTAAAGGATAAATTCTGTAAGAGGTAGAGGTTTCCTTGAAATTACCTTAGGTTGCCTTCCATTCTTTCCAAAATTAATGTAATATCCTCAGGTTTTTCAGACCCTCAAAATTGTCCAAAGGTCTTGCAAGTAGATAACCAAATGTGCTAGGTCCTAGAATATCCATAGTCTGCTGGAAAGGGCCAAGAAGGTTAAATACCCTTCAGAATTAAAAAATGGTTCTGTAATGCGCTTTGAAACGTTTTTTTGAAATTATTTCAACCTGTGTTGTATCAACTCTCAACTCTCAAAGTAACTGTAATTTTCCCAGGTTTTCAGCAAATCTTGAAGGCATTTATCATAGATTTTTAAACGTTAAGGTTTTCCTGAACATTTTCTCAGGTTTCCCATATTCTGAAAATCGCTATTACATAGAAATATGTAATATAGAAAACGCTTTTTATAAATTTTGAAGGATTTCAATTTGTAGAATTTGTAAAAGCAACTTGGGAATCTTTCAGGCTTGTGACTAATTAATTTTTTTCTTACCGTTATCGTGTCTAATGAAAATGGCCTTTAATGTACCAGGGAATTTAAAATTTAAACGGTACAATATGCTTTTCTTGCAGGTTTCCTTGAAATTATCCTAGGTCGTCTTCTATGCTCTTAAGTTCCCGTAATTTCCTGAGGTTTTCTAGACTCTGGAAATTGCCAGAAGCTTTCTACACCCCTTGAGACCTGAAGAATTTGTTCTCCCAAGTTCTAGGATTTAAAAATGACTACTTAGAAACCTGTCAGGTTTATGACCAATTAAAGATCTTTTGAGTAAAGTCATATTTACTGGAAATGTTTTTTGAGGTACCAACAGAATTCACCGTCACTTTGAAAACGTTTCTATGTTGCTCTTGTAAGTGTTGCATGTTTCCTTGAAATTATTTCAGGTTGAAGTTTCTTTGAAATTATCTCAGGTCGCTTTCTATCCCATAATTAAGTTTTCTCGGGTTTTCCAGGCTCTGAAAATTGCCAGAAGGTACTTAAACAATAAAAATTTAAGAAAGGCTACTTAGAAATGTTTCAGGTTTATGACGAGTTAAAGTTCTGAGCCATTAAGTTTAGTAGAAATTACCAAGAGGATTCATAATTGCCTCGTAAAATTGAAATGGTTGCAGGTTCTCTTTTAGGTTCCTAAGTTCCTAAAGTTACTGAATTTTCCTTAGGTTTTCCAAGTTCTGAAATTGCCAAAGCTACAAATTTAGAAGGCTGAATAGAAAATACTCAGATTTAGGAATCTGTAATAGGCAACATAGGAATCCTACAGGTTTTTGACCAATTAAAAAATTTGTGACTTTCTAAAAGATGGTCTTTTAGATTGCAACAAAGGTCATTATTGGGTTGCGTAATTGAATGAAAAGGGTCTTGTAATATACTTTCTTTACAGGTTTTCTTAAAATTTCCCCAGGTTTAATTCCTTAATATAATTGAGAGTCCATCAACTATCTTCCCTAATGGTTATGGGCACCAAATGTACCAAACAAAGTTGAGAAAATGTCTTAAGTTTTTAATACCTTCTAACACTGCTTAGAAACCCCACAGGTTTGTTAGTAATTATCCTAGGTTGCTGTGATGGTTTCTGGAATTTAGTAGGGACATCCTAGAAATCTTTCAAGTTTACGGTAATATGGATCTGGTTTTGTAGCAAGCCTTATGACAGATCTCCACCAAATACTTGTAAAGTTTAAGCAAAAAGTTTCGTAATATTCTCCAAAACTGTACCAACTTCCGACGTCACATTTAAACTTTTGAATTTATCTCGAAACGAACTGTGCAAATTTGGATTATTTTTTGCATGCAAATGCCCGACAGCAGTTTGAGACTGTCGTGACGTGCGCGACCACTAAACGCCCCAGCAAGCGTAAAGTAAAAGCAACTTTGTTGCGATTGCATGGACGTTAAACTTGCACTAACATACATGTGTGTATGCAGATAATTGTCCGTAACCTTCCGCAATTGAATCGTCTGCTATCGACGTTAACGCCGATATTATCGAGAAACGAAACCTTCCGATAATAACACGGTAACTTTATATTCAATAGTACGTTGAAATTTCATTTTTACTTCGAAAAAAAAAAATAAACAAGTATGGTAATTGGCTTAACAGGCCCAACCTTTTTGTCGCTATTCTAGCAACTGAAATTGCGCAATCCGTTTATGATGATCGTAATAATGCCACCCACCTTTGGCGTACGAGAAGAAGATACGTCACTGGTCGAATGTTTTCTTGGTAAAATTTTTCATCGCGGTTTCGCTTTGCGCGATTAAACTTTGCATGTTTTTAGATAATTAACGTGACCGAATTGGCATCCGGTACGAGAGCGATGTGAAACGTCAAGGCTATGGGTATTTGTACGATAAATAAAAGGAGATATAAATTTTTTAAATTTATAAAAATGAAATAACTACCTGGAGCATGCATATGACGGGTAAATTACAGTTTTTTCGGCGGGCAAACGGGATGCGCGATTATATTTACCCAATCGGTCTAATGTTTGAATTACCTACACGAAGACGGCTCGAAGATTAGATTTTAAACGTTGGTAGATAAGATTTAACATCGCGGATTCAATATGGCGGCATCAAAACGTTAAAATGGCGTGCCTGTAGTAACTTTCTCATGTCTTTAGCTACTACGAGAAAGATGTGTTGTTCCTCTCGTGGCAGCGCCTCGTTTCTTACTACTCGTCCCATCCATTTTTACAGGCTGTTTAAACAGAGAGGAAACAAATTCGAGACAGCGTGTGCAGGTCAAATGGCACGGTTATTAACAGGGTGCTTTATTGGTTTGAAAAGGGCAAGAGATACTTTCCTCCTTGTTCAATAATTTATAGGAGTTTTCTCCTATAACTGTCCTATGATTGGTTGTTTTAGTTCGAAATTTCCCCCGGCCAATTACCGTCACCCTTTTTATTCCTTGAAATTCATATTTTCTAACAAGATGGATTTGATATCAACCTATGCGAGATTTAAATTTGGCTCATATTGATTGAATTGGTCAGGAGCTATGGCAAATTTACCTGCTATTTGGCTTGAACAAAGGGGCCTGACTAGCGCCTACGGATTATTGAATAAAAATAAGAGGGCCCATTAACTTCTCAAAATTTTCCTAAAGTAACACGAATATGCAGTAAATATTTACAATTTCAGTCACCTTTACATCTCTGTTGCTTCTTTTCGAAAGGGATTTGGTGTTTTCCAAATTTCATAAGAAGGATAAGAGGGGAACTCTATTAACACTTTAGTTACGAATAACCGTCCTAGTGAAAAATACTATCGTAATACCTTACTGGGATATTCTCCTGGATTTAGTATACTAAAAGAGGGTTTCCTCTTCTTTCACTGCCCTTATTAAAATCCCGTAGCATTGACAGTTATTGTTTACGGCAAAACAATTTTGTATGTTTCTCTCGTGTTAACGCCCCCTGTTTCTTACTACCTGTCTCTGTCTCATCAATTTTAACAGGCTGCTTAAACAGAGAGGAAACAAATTGTGGGTAAGACAGAGATAGAACGAACAACGCGCAAAAGCATGAATAAAATGCTTAGTCCATGGTCTACATAACGTAATGATGTGCATTTTTAAACCCTATCAAAATCGAAAAACGTTGACAAAAGTCTTTGCTTGGAAAATTTGTACTTACTTGTCAGAAAACGTGAACTAAGCTTTTTCTTTAATCGTAGACATCCAGTAGATTATCAAAAGTTCTAAATACAATCAAGAACGATCAAAGGAATTTTTTTTTTATTATAATCTCAAAGGCCATTTCTGCGCTTGAAATTTTAACGCCAGAACGGCGGTACTTTAACAGTCCCTTGATAGTTTCTGACAACTCAAATTAAATTTCCCCGTCCATCCACACCCTAAAATGGCGGACGTCGGAATAGAAAAGTTTTTAAGTAATATCTAATTTATTCTTGCAATTTGACGTTGCGATACTTCGTAGCTTGTAAAGGAGTAAGCCGAATTTCAAAAACAACGCAACAGTGTGTAGGGATTCAAAAACCCTTTTTAATGAGGCATCACTTGACCCACGTTCCTATTTGAAAAATATTGAGGGGGGGATATTACGTCAGGGGACAATGGAGTCGCATCTTACCCATAGACTTTTCGTATTGTACAAAACATGCATTAATAGTGGTGTGAATGAATCCATTATAGTAAAAATCATTTCTAAGCTGGCGTAAAGTAATCAACGGTATTACGTCGCGTCGTGTACATATTTTCTCAATTCGTGTCTAATATCTGTTTATTCGTACGGTTTTACTTGAAATTTGTTAGTATTCAGTGTGTCTCGCAACATTATCATTCTAATTACGCATGGTAATTTTTGCATGTGAAAGGAATCCTTTGTTGAAAAAGGAGACCTTCAAATTTTTCCATTCGGCTCGGCTGCCCACTCGTTTGATATTCAGATTGGGCAACCTTGGTGGGGTCAAATCGAACACATCCTCTCTCTCTATCTCCCTCCACTTAATAGGAACCATCATCGTCACGAATCCGCGCCTCGCTTATCACAAACTAGCGCTTGAATTTCTAACTGGTTTTCGGGTACCGAGGGGGCCTCGTCCAATAGGGCCTGGCCTCTAACGTCCCCCACCGCCGCCGCGTTCGAAATTTCGGTGGTGTCATGGTTCCTACTACTTTAGGAATGTGAATGTGCGTCGTCCCGATTGGTCGGACGTTCACTTTATTAGAACGACGACGTGGCTTTGAATTAGAAACTATGTACTTACGGGACGACAAGAGGTGATCGTGTAAAGTGAATGTCGGGCTCTGGATCACTTGGGGCCTTGTATTGCGCCGCCATTGCCATATGACGCGTATGTAGTGAAAGAATCGTCCAAGTACTTGAGGGCTTAGAGCTACGAGTAGAATTTTTTAAAAATTAAATAGTAGGTCCGTCCTAATTACGACCTTAAAGTAAATATTTCCTTCACAATAAGCTCAGCTACAAATACAACCACTAACCCAGGAGGTACTTAAATTGAAACATACTGTTAATCCCCTGCAATCGAGACCTCGGAAGAATATAACCCTCCCAGGCCGAGTAGATGCCTTTTGGGCAAATCCCTTTCAAAGCTTTCCCTACTTAATTTGCTTTTGTACTTAGTTGCTTAAACGTTTGAACGAATCTAGAATCTTGTAAGTCCAAAATCCCACTTGAAACAATCACAAAATAATTACCTCAATTACAAAAAACCTAACCTCTTTTTTTCAGCTTCTTTCGCGTAATATTTGTTTAACTAATTACTGAGAAGGTCATAGGAGCTTTCTTCTATTACTATCCTATTATTAATTATTCTAGTTCGAAATCTCCCCCTGTCGATTACCGCCACACTTTTCATCCTTTCGAGTTCATATTTTCTAACATGATGGATTTTATATCGACCTATGCGAGATTTGGATTAGGCCCAAATTGATTGAATTGTTAAGGAGTTATTGCAAATTTAACTGCTGTTTGGCTTGAACAAAGGACTGACGCCTATGAATTATTGAATAAAAATAAGAGGGACTATTAATTCTATTGCTTCTCTTAGAAAGGGATTTTACCTTTCCAAAATTTCAGAAGAAGGATAAAAGGGGATCCCTATAAACACTTTACTGGGATATTCTCCTCGATTTAGTATACTAAAAGAGGGTTTTGTCTTCTTTTACTGCTTTTATTAAAATCCTGTAGCATCGACAGTTATTGTTTACAACAAAATAACTTTGTATGTTTCTCTCGTGTTAACGCCCCCTGTTTCTAACTACTTTTCTCTATCTCATCCATTTTGACAGGCTACATAAACAGAGAGGAAACAAATTCGAGACTGCCTGTACAGATCCAAGGGTGGTATCTCCTATCCTGCCCTATTAGGGTAAGAGGTAGTTTCGCCCTTGTTCGATAATGAACTAATGAGCCCATGAAGTATGAATTAATGGAATTGACACATGTAGCCTTCCAATATTCTTAAGAAACCTCTAAAATAGTATTTGAATCCAAAGAGAAAATCTTCTATATTTTACTTGACGCAGTTTGGGAAAATTTATGTTTTCTGTAGCCTTCTGAGAATTTGAAATTTTCTCAAATTTTTTTGATTATGTGTTAGAGTACTTTGGCGATTTAAAGTTCTAGAAGAAACTATATATAGCACCAATATAGCGATACCAGTTTTATGTTAGAAGTCTGACCCTCAGTGCCTTATTTAAGGGAAATGTTTAACGGTAACATTTAATTTGCGTTGGTAGTAGGAACTTTCTTCCCGTTCACACTTTTCAAAATTGTGACAATTAGCGAGTGACGTTTTAAATGAGCTTTCCTCCATACCCCCAAATTAAATGGGGGAACGACTCACGTACCGATTTCAATATGGCAGCTTCAAGAAAATTTCGCAATTAGTTACGCACCTGTTGCACGAAGCGCGCGTTCCGCCCGTTATTTCGAAAAGTCCTCGGCGAGAACTCGAACGAGACCCGTCGATTTTTCCGTTTTCCTATGGAAAAATTCCCGTAAATCGTCGATCGAATTTCCGCGCTCGTAGCTTCAGCCGTCACGCGTCCCCGATTCGCGGAATCTCTTGTTTTAGAAATTAGCCACCAATTTAGCAGTCCATCCACCATGGACTGCTCGAACAGATGTAACGACATTATATAAAAACGGCTTATTAAATTAGAAACAATTAGCGGTGCCAGAGCGATGAGTCGCACTTTCCTATTTACTCCTAGGACGCTCTATTTGCTACGGCGGTTGCGCAGAAAGCCGTAGAGCGACGACCACGAGGAGGGCGAGGGGGAACGATTAATGGGAATAGGAAAAAAGGTTTGAAGGTAAAAGTCTGAATTAGTTTTAACGTTTAGATGATTGGAATTTCTTGGCGATGATGTGGGGGAGAGAAGGTCGACCGGATTTTTTTGCGCCCGACGTAAATTGTAATATTAAGTTTTGCACCGAGAAATACGTGGAACTTATAAGTGCAAAATATCCGTAGTACAGTCAATAGGTGATGGTTTTAAATTATTGTACGTTGATCATGTAAAAGAACTTCATTGTGTTCCTCATTCAAATGGCACGATCTTTCTGGATAGTTGTTTGGAATAGCGTCATTACATTACATTACTACTTCATATTTTTAATTGAATGGAACGTAGATTGCCTCAAAATAAATCATTCTGGTGACAGAAATGCTCTAAACGTATTACACTCTATATACTGTTGTATTGTTAAAATTCTTTACAAAACAATAGGAAGATGGTAACATTTAAAATATTTTATTTTCTGCTACAACGTTACTGGCGTAATTACCAGTGTTATTGTCAAATTGATATTTCAAAAGAATTTACATTACAAAATTATACTATTGCCACGTGACCGGAAAGGTAGCTACAGACGAAGAAGATTTTACAAGGTTTAAATTTTCAGGTTTTCAAATTTTCTAAATCTCTTGGACCACTATGTGTATATGGCACTTGTAACGTTCTAAAAGAAGAAAAATAACATTATTTCAATCATCTAACAATCTTGAGAATTTCTAAATCTGATTTTGTGACAGTTTTAAAATTTAAAAGTTTAAAGGTTTCAAATGCCTGCTCTATTAACGTTTAAGGAAACCAGTGTAGTATCTGTAGCTGTGTCATACCCTAGGGGCGTATTTTATTCTTTTTGGACCCCTGCAAAATTTCCTTTGCTACGCCCCAGGTCGCTTGTAATTATGTCTTAATTTATACGGGTACAAAACGATACCCCAAAAGTAATGCACAACAATTTCACAATTCTCAGCCATTTTTACCTTAAATGGAGCAAAACCTATTACATTTCTATAAATAATAGCAAAAACTCGTTAATAGGCAAATTTCGGTCATACATTTTATAACGTTTTCTCGGGCCGATTATTACAGTGTACAAGTACAACGTACACTTCCTTACGGTCGACAAGGACATATCCTTTAAAGGATTTGTTGGCGAGTCGAGGAGTCACTTTTAAAAATACGCGTGATGTTTATTCAGCTTTTGATTTTTTAAGGGGAACAGTTTGGAAGGAAGTCACGATTTAAAACAAATTTGTATTTTTGTTGCAATCCTCGTTTGTGATAAGCGCGGACAATCTCCTCTCTCTTTTGATGTGCAATGGAGCAAAATAACAAATTTTAAAACAAACAAATTACCAAAGTAAACAAGCCGATAAGCTCACGGAAAGACCGATTAAAGTTTCATTGATTCACGAAAAATCGACATGATAACTTCCTGTTGGTACTACACAAGTTCCGTACACAAATAATCTCTCGGTTAAACGTGGTGCTTGTTAATTTCAAAATGTTGTGGTGAACGAATTGGATTGGAAAAATGTTATTTTTTGTTTAACGGCGGCCGTAAAACGTAACCTACATATTTCCGATGAAAGGACTAAGGTAGGTATCCGATAGATTTCCAAGGTTTTCTAATGCAATAACGTGGGTTTAAAAGTGCGTTTTTCGAGTCGTGTTCCCGCAAAAACTTCGCGGAAGCTCGTTTTCAATTAATTAGTCGCTAGTGATTTGGCGTAAAGTTTTTGCAAAATCACTTGTCGATCTCGGCCGCCGGATTAATTGAACCGTATTAATTATTCAAAAGTATGTTTATGATAAAAGCGAAGAAATTTGTAGGAAACTCGTTTGGTGTAAATTCCGCAAGTTTAACTCTGGTGAAATTGATTGGTAAAATCCTTAAAAAATTTCGTAAAGCGCCAAGATTTGTTCAAATTTCGCTAAAAATTATTTACTCTGCCTTTATATACGAATTTTTGAAGAGAAAGTCCCTGAAGTTCAAGACTGTTTCAAGATTTTACACTTCACTAGATTTACTACTTTTTTGGAATTCTTTTCAGTGCCCAAAAATAAAAATTTTTTGTTTCTGACTCCGAGACGTTCCCTGTTTAGTACTAAAAATTCGGAAAATGGTCCAAAAGGTACCTACCAACACCAAATTGCCATTTTCCAAGGGATGAAAAATAGTCCCCATTGGATTCCCCAGTAGATTCTTAGTTACGGCCACCCATTAGATTCTATAGTTATAGCCAAGGCCTTCATGTGGCACGAGAAAATTGTAAATCCCTGAATTTTCCCCTTGACGAGGAAGTAAAAAGGGGATGAATCTTATTTAATAATTCCCTAGTATCTGGAAACTTTAATGGGACACTTATAGCTTAAGCTCTAATATGCATAATTCGAAGAGGATGATAATTTGTAGTCAAGTTTATTTAACTGTGCTTGACAAGCTGGACACTTTAAATTGGGCAGGCTTATAGCTTAAACTCAGGATTATTTTAGAAAAATACCATAACTTTGGACTTACCTTCGAGAAGGGGTAAAATTTGTCACGAGAAAATTTTAAATCCCTGAATTTTCCCTTTGACGAACAGATGAAAAGAGGGTGAATCTTATTTAATAAATTTCCTGAATCATATGGGGCTTAAGCTCCCATATGATTCAGGAAAGTAATATATCCTCGAATTTTCCTTCCCAGGGGGGTGAAAAGTATGGGTTAAATTTATTTACTTTTACCTAAATAACCAAAAATTAGCATGACACGCTTTATAGTCTAGAGTCCAAGATGGTTCAGAAAAATACTGTAACTGCGAATTTTCCATTTCATGGGGGTGATGAATAGAAGTGGGAAATTCATCTAATTAGTGCTTGAATAGCTAGAAAATTTAAATTTGACGCATTTTTATTTCAGGCTCAAAAAGATCCAGAAAAACGCTTTAATTTTCAATTTCCCTCTAACGCATCATCCCCACTCGTCAAATAATCATCAGTTACTGGTATAACTTTCACATAAACTTGTTACAGATAATATTGAAAGAATATCGAGTAATGTGATATGGATATAGCTTGAGATCAAAATAAAATAATAACTATTAAATTATTATTAATAAATCAGTAAAATCAAAATGCTCAGTACCACATAACACAATATTTATTTGATTTGGTGCTCAGCAAAATTTTTCAGCACATGCCTGTTACTGTATTGCTACACCACTGCACGAAATTAGTAGAATTCTAATATTTGAAATAAAAACGAATAAGCTTTCAAATTCTAGTTGACACCATTTTGGCAACAATTACTAATGCAACAAATTTTATAAAAAGACACTCAGTTTTTCTTATCGCAATGTTGGCGATGAATAAAAAAGAAAATCCTCTCGATGAATCAAATCTTCCAAGAAAGAATCAACGACAGCGGTGAATCCGTTAAAGTCGTTTTATTGAACGATAAAATCATTATGAAGCGTAAGTAGGATAGTGATGACGTTAATTATATCTTTTCTTCTTGAAAAGCAATTTGATCAGGTATGAATTAAAATCGATTAAGCCCCTTGGAATTCATCAAAAATGTTATTTTTGACAGGGAAAAAAATTTTTGAATTAGTAGGTATCTACTACAATTATTTTCGTTCTCAGTACGATGATTTTTACAAGAAATCAGGCTCCTTCAAACATGGAGGGAAATATATGCCCATATGTTCCGTATAGGCTATTGTTGGGGGCACTGCGGCCTTTTACTTAACATTTTAAAAAATGCCTAAAAACCGGAAATGAAGCCGAAGCGATTGTTCCCCCTGCAGATGCATTTTGAATTCAGGAATACAAAAGCCGCGTATTTTCGGTATTTACAATCGACAATGTACGTAATATGGCCTTACAAAAGGGTGTAACAGACGACGCACAATGTGTAATCGAGAATGCCAGTACCATCGACAATTTGTTTCTTGTATACATCGTTACCATTAGGTCTATTGTACGACCTTTTGTTTCTGGGTTTTTTAGCTACCCTTTCTCCTAGGGTGTTAATTAGGTAAAATTAGGGGAAATAGGAAAGCCCTAATTTCCATTACCACCCTTTCACCAAACGTACTTGTACGTGGTAACGCTTCTGGTAATGGGGCGATGAGCTTCGAGGCGATCAAAATTAATATCTTCTACACGTCGTCGTCTGTCCTTTTGAGTTTCATACGCTTTTAGCAACGACGTAGGTTCGTTATGTGAAATAATCGAAGGGCCACCGCCGCTCGGCCTCTCTTTACCCGCACACATGTACGTAATACGTATACGTACGTATGCAAATCCGCGAAAGAATAACGACCTACTCTAAATCTGCCTACTGCGTACGTAAAATGTCAGAGCGGCGGACAAGAGCGTAACCGTGAGCTATATTCGCGGCGTTGTAGCTGAAAGTACGAAGGGGGGCACGGGCACTTTGATGTGTACGAGTTCACCTAGAATAGAAGAGAAAAAGAGACGGAGGGGATAGTAGAGAAATGCATCGAATGCATGCATATGCACCGGGCATGCGCCTTCCTCGCATCTGACCCCGTGTTAACGTTTCGTACTTCCGACAGGAATGATACCCGGTTAAGGAGTCGTAGGGTCAACTGCGAGAAAAATCTGCTTTACCCCTAATTGCCTCTTAATAAAATACTATACAATGCAATAATGCATCTTGCGAAGCATTAATCGTTGTTATCTAACTTTTTTCTAACTTGATAACAGGAACACGGGTAGAAAGTAACACTGAATCCATATAAGGTGTAGATTTAACTCTTTTTAACACGCTTTAACTGAAAAATTATTAAGCCCAGTAATAGGCGCCTTCGCCATTTCTTGCGACTAGTCGGTAGCTGTGAAAATAGTATTCAGCTAGTAAACGGAATTATAGCTTAAGTTGAGGTAGTTTTGTGAAAACTTCTCACAATCACCTTGTAACACCGTTACTGTTAGAAAACATTTACCATCTTCACCCTTTGCATACGGTCGATAGCGTAGGATGATATGTACATATCGTCGTGCTGTTTTATTTCTATCAGACGTCCCGTAAATTCGCTATTTAAGATCGAATAAGAGACATGTTCATTTAACTAATTTTCCTCATTCAAGCTTAAGACGATCAATTACCACCTTGAGGAAATAATTTTAAAATAAATCAAAATCAAAGTAATTTCTAGGAAGAAAAAGTTTAAATTCACCCAATTCAGCATCATGGTGAGAAACGTGCCGAGGGTGAATCGCAAGGGGGTGATTAAAAGACGTGATATCACTGGTGTCATCTTCAAGGGGTAGGACATACACCCTGTTATATAAGAGATTTACTCTTCTATCGGATCTCTGGGAGGGTTGGTTTTATTTGTCCATTACTCTTGAGGATAACGATTAATAATAAATAAATTATAGTGTAATAGAACTAAAACAACACGCTTTAATAGCCAAGCGAACTAAGAAGTGAAAAATAATTTTTAGTTGTAGGGTAAAGAATAAAGTGGTCAATTATTTTTGTTGTGAAACATGAGTAATTTGCAGATTTTTTATCTTGTAATTGGGCAAAAATTTTTAATCCGATAAATTCTACTATTATTTTCCGAAATATCTTCATCCAGTATTAAAAATTACCAGGATTATTAATTTTTTTAAAAAAACAATTTTTCATTGTTTTTCGGGTTTTTTTTCGGTTCCAAATGTTCTGATCGAGGTCTACAACCTACCATTTTGAAAAAAATTTCAATCTTCCACAAATATCCCATTGACAATAACGTGATTCATTAATACTTTTCATGATATACTCAGAAACCCAAAGAAGTTTCTTTTCTATTTTTGTTATAACAAATTATCTAGAGCGAAACTTTTGCTACATACGAATTTCAAATAACTACAGAATGTTTCAAAAAAGGCGCATAAGTTGATTGATATTAAACCTAACATCACGAAATTCAGAGGATACAGCTGGTGGCACGAACAAAGCAGCGGCAGGTTTTCTGACCAGCACTTATTACCAACGGGCAATCATCGGATGCCCTTATTGATTAGGCCCCTAATGGTGGTTCTCAGTATACACCTTTTGAAAGAAATGACACTATAACGCGTTACTTAGGAATTCATAATATAAGTATAGTTTTCAGGCCTTTGGCCAATGGATACAAATTTCACCTTTTCACTATTCCTTGCATAGTACAATCATTCATGAGTATAGCATGATGACTGACATTTTCCTTCCACATGTAAAGCTAACTGAATTTTCACCAGAATCAGGAAGTACCTACTGCTAATGCCCTTAGGCGCAAAATTTAATTGCAAAATTCGATCAACTATAATCCACTTTAATTTAAGCCGTCCCGTGTGATTATTTAAAATCCTCACGTGTTATTACACGTAATGGCTTAATATCTACCTTATCCAGGAATATCTAGTCCCCACGATTACATGCAAGCTAATCCGCCACGAACTTAACTTTAAATTTAAAAACTCCCACGGTGTGTAAAACCGAGCTTACGATCGCAAAGCGAAACCGATCGATTCGATATTTATTTCTGGATATCGCTGACTCATTCCCGTTCCGGAATTTTAAATTCGAACCGATTTAAGCGAGTTAATTGAAAAATCGATGGATCTGCATTCGGTACGAAGAATCCACGATAATCTTATTAGGAAACACTTTTCCTCGGGACCGGTTATCTCTCGTCGTGACCCGTAGAAAATTCGCCGGCGGTTTAGGGGGAGGGTCAAGGGTCCGAGTGATACCGGGGGCGAAAAAATCGTCGCGTCTCGTTACGCTCAATAACGTTGGATTTCGTTAATGACGAATATTTCGTAAAATTCGAGAGCGATAAGATAAATATAATTCATCCTCGTTAATAAACCTGAATCGTATCGAGTGGGTTATGGGGAAAAATCCAGGGACGGGTCCTTACGCACGTCCTTATCGGGATTTGAGTTTAAAAATGTGATTTAAGTGGAAATCAGATTGAGGAAGAGTGAAGTATGTACTTGTGATGGAGTAAGTTAGTGTACTGGTCCAAACGTTATTTGATTTTTACGACCCGAGCGGCAGCGACAGGAGGTCGTGATTGGTCAGCCACAAATGAACCTTTTACGTTATGCCGTGGTCCATATTCTGTAAATTTAAAGGAAAATACATTATTTAGTATATATTTTCATTGCCATCAGCCATTAAGTTGATATGCCGTCATGGCTCGGGTCGTAACAGCCAAATATTGTTTGGATAATTATACCCATCACAAAAATCTAATTTTCACGCATTTTTCACCGTTTTTATCCTTACTGCCTCTTTCAGTCTTCATAATACTCCGGTTATAAATCGGCCCCATCTCATTTTTCCCTCCAAATAAATTACAGCTTCCAATAGCGGTCATGGAGATTTTCCTTTAGTGGGTTCTAAGTGCCTTTCAGGCCATACCCCGGTTTTTCACGTAATCCGTTATCCTCTCTACAATGTCTTAATTACCCCATACCGGCTCCATATCGGCCGTCCGGGCATTCAAAGATGGCGTCCTGTCGTTTTTCGAATCGTACCTTCGAGCGTGCGTTTAACCATAAACGAAATTGTTATTGATAAAGTACGATATGTTATTATGTTTAGTTTTTTGTTCGTCGTTGATGGCATTCGATCGCCTCGATTTTTTCTGGACGATTTAGATAACCGCCGTCGTATGTTTTGCGTAACTTTATCGAACGAAAATTGCTCGAATCGTTTCGCCATTGCGCGTCTAATAAACAACACACAACACACACGATTTATTGGTGCAGAAAAAATATGCAACGCTAATGGAAAATTGGAGCTATTTTAGGAGAGTTGCTATTAATATTTTATTATGACTGAATAATTATTGTTCATCGGCTTGTACAGTTAATTGGCGGATTTTTAATGGCGTTGCCTTATTCGCGGCACCGTGACTTATTGAATATTGTTTTACGGGGTGTGTGGATGTGTATGGGATTACGGCTGGGAAAAATCCGTGAAATGATCGCTCGTACAGCCTTATAAGACGGGTTTAATGGCCGTATTGAGAAAACTTTTCTCATGAGCGCAGAGTCTTCTTAAAATGGCTAAAATTGATCTTAGAGTCTCTTGAATAATATGGCTGTAACTTATATGAATATATCGCAAATATTTGTGGAGAAAATATAACAAACATTAAAGTTGCTTTGGTAAGTCAATAACTGTTAATATACGTGATTAAAATATGAAAACTTATGCACGCAGTATTCCATTAAGACATTAATCCATATTGGGAAACCCTGTACATTACTATTCACAGTATGTAAGGAATTTTGTCTGCTTTGTCCTACTAAGTTTTTTGAGTTTTGGATATATTGTGAAAAACCATTTTTTGAACATTTTTGGGAATCGTCCCCATTATTAACATTATTTTTTCAATTCACTGAATTTCTCGTGAGAGTAAGCCATTAGTAATTCATTTAGTCCCTTGACTCTTTTAAATTTTTGGGAACATTTTGAAAATCTTTTAGACGACTGTAGTTATATTAAAAGCCCTTACATACAGGTCCTACTAAAAATCCTTGAGATGTGATAATAGCCTGTCAAGTGTTCCTGGATTATTTTGAGTTGTGGAAATTTGAAGATTGACAGCTTTTAAGTTTTTTGTAACAGATCATTAATTCTTTGAACTCCAATAATTTTTTTTAATTGTAGGAATACAAGAAGTTTGCAAAATATTTGGATTTCTGGTACAAACCTCTAAAGCTCCTTTGACGGTCTTCTAAGGTTTGTTGAATGTTTTTGGAGGTTTAAAAATATCTTGGAAACTCTCTTTTGTACTTGTATTCCCTTGTTGCGTTGTGAAATCCATGTAGATCCTATTAAAATATTTCTGAGACTTTGGAAATGTCCAGAAAAATTTCTGTTATTGAAAATCTAGTAAAAATAGTCTTGAGAGGCGTTAAGCTACGTCGCACTAGAAAACCTTGGAGAGAAAACCTTTTTAAACTTTCGAGTTTCAAAACATACGCTTGATTATTTTTCGAAGGATTTTTAGAATTATGGGACCATAGCGGAAATTGTTTAAAAATATGTAATTCCTGGTTAAAGCCCCGAAACTCATTTTTGACGGTCTCTTGAGTTCTCTTTTTTTTTGAGTTTTAAAAACAGCATGAAAACCTAGAATGTAGAAAATTGAAAATCCGCGTAGATGTTTAAACCTTCTTAACAGATTTTCTGAAAACTTTCTGTATTTTTGAAGATTGATTTTTGTTTGAGTTTTGTAGATATTGTGAAAACTTCATTTTTTGAGTTTTTCATAAAAGTACTTCAAGCGTTTTCTAAGTTTTATTAAAAAGTCCTTACAACGTTTTGAAGTACGTTTAAATTGCACTGGAATATTTCTGGAATTTATGGAATATCCTGGGAACTTTATAGATTTTTGACGATTTGACTCTACGCTTTACGGATCCTGCTAAGTTTCTTATTTTTTTTTTTGTTTGAATTTTGTAAGCATAATATTTTGAAAAGGTTTTGAGCGCTTTCAAACATTGGTGTAATTTTAGAATTTTGACTAGATTTTTAAGTCACTGTAAAGTAAAGTGAAGTTCTTTAAGTCCTTTTGGCATTCTACTAGGTTTTATTTTAATTTTTTGTGCATGTGTAAATGGGAATTAATCAGTGATTGGTCAGTTTTGTAGTGCTCCCCTTTTCAGTAATTATAGGTTTAAGGAGATAAAACGATATGAAAAGCGTATGTCTGTAAAACTATCATTACAATCAGCTGCTTATCCTCTATTAATGTGAGCCATTATAAACTGTTGCACGAACGTTCAACAAGTCCCAAAGTGTTTTTCCCCAACTGAACGTTTGATAAACGATTGGAGGTACGATCCCCAAAATCCCGTACAAACCCACGATGCGACGCGTCCCCCGCAACAGGTTTCGATGTGTCCGCGGCGTGCCGTTCCCGAAATACCGAATTTTTTCCCATTCACGTACTCACGTCTGACGAGCAATCAATGGTCGTGTCCGCCGAAAAAAAAATTCCCGTTATTTTTAACCCAGCTCGGCGCGTTTATTCCCGTCGCCGCGGGTCTTTGATCTCGGATTAAAATCGCCGAAAACGGGACGAGTTTCCCGTATTCATCAAATTGGAAGTAATGGGGAGGCATTAGCGAATTTTCTCTCATTCAGTTAGTTCGTCGTCTGGACGGCTCTTCCCTGATCGAATGGGAAGAGGGGTTATCGTTCGTTTTCGTGCACGTCAATTGGGGGGTAATTTCGCTCCTCCGGCTTCCCGCTGCTCGGGATGCCTACAATGGCCTATTGTTCCTGTAGAGCCAATGAACCCCGGGAGGGATCATTGCTGGTACTCATAGACTCGAAGGGACCCCCAAAAATAAGATATGCAGAAGTTATTCGACATGTCAAGTCTTCTTGTCTCACTAATTATAAGAAAGTCGTTAAGAAGTTGTTTGGGAGCATGAAACTATAAAATTTTCCTTAAAGTTTACAGACGTTTCATGTAGTTTTGTTCAAATCTTACACGCTAGAAGGGAAACTAGAATAAAATTTCTATCATCCTTACAGTCCAAACATTTAATGGAATTTCAACCTTCGAGGATCATAGTAAACATCTAGATTTTCTCAGAATTTTCGAGATCTTCTAAATGATCTCGAGTAGAATCTAGAAGAATTTTTGTAAGATTTCTCTAAACCCTCTTAAGTAGAATCTGGAAGCGATTTTGATACTATAATATGTAACGTTCCTGGGATTTTCTTTGTTAAATTGTCAATGTCTTGTGTCTTAATTTTCGAATTATCGTCAGATCCTCTTTGAAATTTTCTTACACGAACGACGTTTCTTGTGCAAATCCTAATATCGCCTTAGAAGAAAAGGTTTCTCTTCGAAAAAAATTCCCTCCAATTTACTCGCAATGCCAGTCTTCAAAAACTTCGCAATCTGGGTCGAGGTGATCGAGCGCCATAGTCTAACAGCGTACAAACGAGATGCTATTTTAACAGCCTGTATATGCAGTAAATTCTAGCAGTACAGCTGTCTTGCATTAACAATGCCATCTAATTGAAATCGGGATGAAATCTCCTCGAGTAGATATTTTTGAGATGTTAGTTGTATTTTCTAGTTCCGAAAATTTTCCTTCAGGATTCCTCCCTAATATTTCCAGTGTCCTGTCATTTTCAGAACGAAACGTTCTGTGATCTATACCGTGTCCATAGGCGGCGCGCATGGGCACGTTCCCAATTTCGTCTCCACAGTGAATTAGCTTACGCTCGTTCGTCTTTCGACATTAAGGCGCCAGTTTATTGAATCCCATTGAAAGCCATTCATCTACGTAAACGTGAAAAAAAGCGCTTCTCGAAACTACAAGGAATAAGTAATTACGCGAAGAGAGGGAGTGCGGAGAAAATAGAGAAAAGGAATTGATTACCCATCGCGGAACGGCTTAATCGAATAATGCTTACCGATGCACGTATGTATATAGTATAGTATGTGGGAAGTACGCCATTAAAGCTAGCAAATCTAAATTTTACAGTTTTACCTTGAATCGTTAAGGAAAAGTCCGAGAGCTGCGGCAGCGGTGGGGCCTTGGCTCTCCGCGGGAAAGAGAGAGAGAAGTATTCATAAATGAAGTTATTGCTTCACGGCGGATTTATTCCTCCATTTTATTACGAGAACGCTGAATCGACGATAAAATCAAACAATGCGTGCCTGTGCCTTCACGTGTCCCACAGATGGATTAGTCACGTCAATATTATACTTATTTATTTACAAAAAGGACGATGCGTTGTCCTTTCATCCAGAAAAGTTTATTTTATTTTTTTTGTGATAACGAATCCGATAGAACGAATCCCTATAGAACAAATCGTACCCACTAAAATTTGGCAACCGACATCCAAACGAGGACTCTCACATTTAATTTTTAATTTTACAACTAACGTCATGCAAG
The DNA here is from genome assembly GCA_963576515.1 of Cryptocephalus primarius. NCBI lineage: Eukaryota > Metazoa > Arthropoda > Insecta > Coleoptera > Chrysomelidae > Cryptocephalus > Cryptocephalus primarius. Next base: position 24,970,440 of record OY754937.1, on the reverse strand, counting down.
TAAAATAGGTTAATATTGGCGTGAAAAATAAATTCCCATGCAATTTTTTGCATCGTCATTATCATTAGACTCTACGCAATGAGAATTTACAGTTTACTGGTTAGCACCCTGGTTAGAAAGTATTTTTAGTATTTTTAGAGTCGTTTTTAACGAAAAAGCTCTCTTGTCCTCTCCTCCCAATATATTATTGAATTACTGAATATATTTAATCTAAACTTTGCTATTTATTAAGGCATAATGTAGTAAATAGTTTTTGAAAAATTCAAGGAAAATTATTGTTTAAATTTTCAACAATTTTTGAATTTGAGCTGGTGCATTAATTTTAATTTCCATTAGTAATCCAACAGAGATGTGCTTCAAAAAGTATTGATTTTATTAAGTTAATACTTTACCGTCTACTAGAGCAATAATATGGTAAATAGATTTAGAGAAGTTTAGAGGAATCAAAACATGATTGATTTTTTGGAAATTTCTGAAGTCCACTTACGTCATACCATGTTTCACCTTAAATTCCGGTAGTGTAACTCAAAAATAACTGAATTTATTAATTCCAAACTTTGCTACCTATTAAAGCACACTGTAATAAAATATGTTTTTGGAATTTTTAGAAAATTAGAATTACTGTTAATTTTTTGGAAATTTTTGAAATTCATTATCCAACACCATACCACGTTCTACCTTAAGAGCGGGTATTACTTGAAAACAACTGAATTTATCAAATTCAAACTTTGCTGCCTATTAAAGCATAACGTACTAAATATATTTTGTAAATTTCAGAGAACTTAACCGTTTGATTAATTTTTAATAATTTTTTGAAATCCATTTACTACGTACCAAACGTAAATTTCCATTAGTAATCAGATAGACATTTACAACTCAAAAAGTATTGAATTTATTAAAGCAATATGTGTTCACCTATTACAGCCATAGCATGGTAAATCAGTTTTAGGAATTTTAGGGGAATTGGAACATTCATTGATTTGGAAATTTTTGCCACATGCCACGTTCTAATTTAAACAATTTAAACAATAACCGTTGTATTTATTTACTGAATCTATTAAATCTAAACTTTAGTACCAATTAAACTATAACGTAGTTAATAGATTTTGTAAATTTCAGGGAAATTGATGGTTTGATTATTGTTTTATGAATTTTTGAAATTCCTGTATCGGATACTAAAGTTTGATTTCCGATGGTAATAAAACAGACCGTTATAACTTAAAAAGTATCGAATTTATCGAATCGATACATTTCCGTCTACTAGATCAATAAATGGTGAATATGTTTTGAAAAATTTAGAGAAATTAGAACCCCTGTTAATTTTTTGGAAAATTTTAAAATTTAAAAAATTTTAAATTCAGATTAGATTGCGTCTGAACGATCGACAAGCGTCAAATTTTTTCGGGAACCATTTGAAAAATCCGACAGCTCCGTTATGGGCGTCACAACCGCCATCATCATCGTCTGCGCCATTAGACGCTCGCAGTCATAAACTATAAATCCGCTCTAAATCGCGTCGTAATCAGCCGTATATACTTCAAAGATGTTTGCTCCTGATACTAACAATTCTCTCACACCATAAAATTATGTACAGGTAGGCGAAAGCGTTTATGTGCCGTACACATCTCTTTCTCTCTTCTACTTCTTCTCCTACTTCTGCTTCTTGTTATAATGGCCGTTTAAATTACGGGTTATATAACCTAATAGGTTAATAAATGACAACCGAGTCACGGAAAGTCGTCCATGAGGCTGTACGGGGATCGGTCGCATATGGCCGATGGAAGCACGGTTTAAATTTGACCGACCGCCGATGGAGCGATTCGATTGAGGTGTTTGGAATTTGGAAATATTTTGGATTTTGGAAATAAATTTAAACTCAAGGGATTAAATTTAAATTCGAAGTGAAAATTGTAGAAGCGATCGTTGAAAATGTGAAGGCCAAGATGAATTTGACCTGGTGAAATGAAGGAGTTTCTTTTGAGGGCAATGATGAGAGTAAATTTAATTTTAGAGTGGTTTTAAATTTGGTCGTTGATCAAGGGAATCCAGTTAACTTATAAATTTGAAGGTGGAGATGAATTGCATAATTAAAATTTAATCTGGTAGAGTTTGGAATGACGATGTATATTTTGAGAATAATACTGAAATTAAATTCAAACGTAAGACATCAAATTTAAATTGAAAGAGGAGGTATTAAAATTGTTTGTTGATCAAGGAAATCCAAGTATTTCTTTGGGAGGTGGAGATGAATTGGATGGCGAGAATTGGATTTGGTGAAGTTTGAGGGCAATTTTGAAATTAAATTTAAACTTAAGAGGATGAATTAAATCAAATGTGACGGCTTTCAAATTGATCGTCGATCAAGAGAATTCAATTAGTTTTAAAGATAAGAGGTGAAGATGAAGTGGGTATCCAATTTTTGGAGCAAAAGGTGCGTATTGGAGGCAGTTGTAATCTCAACATATTGAATTTAAATCAAAAGTGCACGGGTAGAACTAAATAGAAATCGCAATGCAACTTGCGTCAATCACCATGATTGATGCAATTTGGAAGAAGAAACGTTTTAATTCCAATCTTGTTCAAGCGATTAATTGCCAAAACTGCGCTCGATACAATTTGAGGCAATTCCCAGTTTCAATTTACCCATCAATCAAACGAATCTATCAGTTCCAATCTTGAAAGGTTCTGATTCTTAATTGGGCCAATCGAAAGCGTTGGAGTGGAGGAATTCGGAACACAAAACATTCTGGGGGCGAAATTCAGAGTGTAATTCCGCTTTACCAAGCTTGGATTCGTGCCCTAAACACCACAAAACACGTCAATTTGACGAGATCAGAAATTAATTAATTGAGGGTAACTCGAGCCTTTTACATTGTAAACCTCGTTACTTTTGACCCGTCAAACGCTATCGCGTACCGCATCGATCATTTCAATTTCGCGAATTACGCCGAAATAAAATAAAAAGTGCAACTGATAAACTCGCCCAAGTGAGTACATGTGAGTACTTTCGTGCTCGATGATTAGGAACGTCTTTTCACTTTCGGAGGGGGGAGTTCTCTTATCGGATCCGCTCGATCTAGAACAGCTGTCGCCTTAGCGACAAGACGACGATGATAGAATGAGATAATTTACGAATTTTTTCCGTACCTTTCTGCTAGAAGGTTAAGAATCGCGCATGCCCAAAGCTGAACGCGTGAGGTGTAAAAAAATTGCGGTAGGTTTTGAGATGCACCTTGGCTGTAATTACAACGAGATTGTTATCTGGACGTAGAAACTTTGATCTCAATTTTTAAAACGTGCCATTGAATTTTATCGCGGATCATATTCGGCACCCACTAAATTTATTACCGGAGACGAACGAGTTATGATTAATCCGCGTAAGTAAGACGGTGACAGATAGTTTTTGTAAAGCTTTACATACGATAAAATGTTCACTAATCGATTAGCTACCGTAGGAGCTTGAAGCAATAACGTTATTAACGACCTGATCATGGTCTATTTTTGTGATCAAATATAATCTATACAATCGGGGTCCGGATAACGCGTACCACAATTCGAGCCTGAAATAAAATGCGCAGAATTATACTCGCGTTGCGCCGCTTACTTATGGCAAGGGAGGGGGAAACTCGCGTGGAAGATGGCGAATCGCCTGTTTATATATGAATATCACTAAGGTCATAAGAACTGCTAAGCATTAAATTTTCCTAACAAGGCTAATGAGAAGACAGTGTCTTGGTATAAGGTTTTTAGTTTCTGATGATTTAACCGGTTGCCTACCCACAATATAGTACGTCGTACGGAAAATCGGTTATATAGAATAGTGTAAACATGATAACCCTTATCCTATAGAGACAGTATATTACTAATATACCGAATATGCCGACTTATCGTTAGTTTTGTTGTGAAAACCCTAAGCATTTTTCACCGAAAAGGGGCCGAAAAATGCGTAAAAAATAGTTGAAACGGCAAATTTCGCTGATATTCAGAAAGCGCCTTCGCCATATTACGCTTTAGTGTCGATTCCATAGTCTTACTAATAATCGAGTTTTACATGGAATTCCATAGGAGCTTCGCAGCGAGAGAGAAGGAGCGAAGGGTTCACTCGAGCTAAGAAGGGTGTTCGTCGGCGGCGTCGCGACGCCGCCGCCGCTCGCGCCCCAGGGTGCACCGGACTAATCCGCGCATATGCACAAACTGACCTACCCGACACTCGGGCCGATGCACATAGTCCGCGTCGTCGTGTGGTGGCAGCCCTTCGAAGGGGCCAAAAGGGCTTCGAAGTTGTTGTGTATTGTGCAGATGCGATTCCCTTCCGGCACTCTCTCCCCTTCTGCCATCTTATTCTTAGTTAAGTATCGGCAGCCGCCGCCGTCGTCGCCGCCGTCCGTTGTTGGTTTGTTGTTGTTGTTGTTGTTTAATGTGCGGAGTGTGTGCCTGTCTTCGGCGTCGGCGTCGGTTTCTTATCCCTTTTCTCCTTTCCCTTCTCTTAAGGTTTACCTTTCGCTATTTATGTGATTGCGCTCCGTTCGGTTTGAAATGAAATATGTGCACGAAGAACACACAGACGGTCAGTAAATTGTACAGTACATATTTAGTCTACGAAAAAAATTGCATGAAGTTTGCCCCTGTATAACCTTTGTTCGTCACATGCAGTAAGAATCTGGTCCCTTTTTGAGAATTGAAATCACATTTTATCACACATCCAACGCTAATACAATTAATCTTTATTTTCTTTTACAGAAATACAATGGTTTCAATTTTATTAGAAAATTTTTTTGGAAGTCTGACGCTTTTTTAATTTAAATTAAATTTTTAAACTACGTCTTGTTCAAGTCTAATGAAGAAATTTTTCTTATGAAACCATTTTGAGAAGTAAAATCGTTTGCGAAAATTTCGATTGACATAAATATTACGGAAAAAAATATTAGGCTTTTTCAATTAACAGTGTATTATTGCTTATTATTTCAGTTATGTATTTAATAGGTGAAGGGCTTTTATGAAGAGAATTTGGGCCTAAATGGGTACTTTTAAACCAAGTAGGTTTTGAAAATTATTCCAAACAAAATTTTGTGTGTGTCATATCAAACGTCAAAGCTCTAATCTGCTATAATATTAGAGAAAAATTGTTTTTATTGCCAAATTAAATTTCCTTGTTATAAAATGCAATTTTCAGCAAAGCATGCAAAACAGTTCATGGTGAAATCCATACATGGACTTGTTGCAAAGCCCAATTCTATTGCCACCAATAGGAATCAGACATAATTTTAAGAAATTCGTAATCTGCTAACATTTCTCTGCATAACTCCTTAAAAATTCAATGTTCTACTGTTTACATTTCTTTAAAAAGTAAAGAGAAATTCCATACAAAATAAAATTTTCTTGCTTGCGACAAAATTTTAAAAAATTGTCCAATACCCCGTTTTTCTTGCTATGAAAAGCGATAAAAGGTACTTAAAGAAAATTATATAAAACTGATAGACAAAATTTATTTATATGTCGATACTACAAAGAAAAACTTCATCAGAAATTAAATTGCTTAACAAAAATTTGGGCAAAGTCTAGTTTTCTTTCTTGGACAAATTTTAAAGACAAAATCGTTCCATAATTAATTCCTAATAGATTTGTAGAATCTATTTTTCTGCCAATAATGACGATTCTTAACAAAAATCAGAGGATTTCATGACAAAATTTGTTTTCATGACAAAAGTGTTGAAAAACAAAAATGTTGTAATTCTTTAAACAGCGCCACTGCTCTGCTATTAAATAACAATTCTTTACAAAGTTAATGACAATTACAAATTTCCTCTGTGACAAAAATCAAAAGCACGATAGTTACAACTTTCATGTTAACAATTTTCATTAAAAATTCATTTCTTTAAGTTTCTAACATAATTCTTTAAAACAAGTATTGTTATTCTATTAGTAACAATTTTTTGAGAAGCTTAATAACAATTCCAAATTTCCTCTCATTAACAAGGAACATTCTTCCAAAATTACAAAATTGGAGACAAGAAATTGTGATTTCTAACATAATTTCTAAAAAAATACCAGGGTTTTGGTACTATTGTCAATTCTTAAACAAAAATGAAGAAAAGATGTTAGAAAACTTTCTGTTGCCAACGAAAAACACTGGCGAAGTTTTATCAAAATTTAGTTTCTTAACGAAATTAGAAATGTACATTCGTAATTTGTTAACGATTCTTGATAGAATTATTTAAAAATTCTCTACTTGTACATATTAATTGATGGTTATATAGAAATGAAAAACAAAATTGTTCCTAAATTAATCTTCAGGGCAAAATTAGGCTTAAAACCTTTAAGCTACTTTTTTGACTGAATTTAACAAAGTATACAAAAGATCTCTTGGGGTAAATCTTGTTATTGCGACTGAAGGTAAAAAACGACTTTTTGGCAAAAAATACAAGGGAGATGAATCCTCGTCGGTACCAAATATTTTGGTGTTTAAAGTGAACATGAAATTGTAAAATCCTCAAGGATCTAAATAATTAGCACACGAGTAATGGATATCATTATCTGTATCAAATTTTATTGCTGTTTGGGAGGAGGGTACGGAAAACCAGATCCATTTCCCGGACTTCCCCTCAATTCCTCTCTCTCCCTCTCTCTCTCTCTCTCTCACTCCCACCCCCGAATGATCTATTCTCCCGTCAAGCGGCGCATGTGGCGTCATTTCCGATACCCAATGCCAAATCTATTTATACACGTAGGAATGGGCCTTTGTGGAGAATCATGGTTTCACGTTTAAGGTTACATCCTGGGTCTATGCGGCAACTTCGATCCCGCCTATGCAACTCCGAAATTCAATGCCTCACTTTATTCGAGGACTCGCTCGACAATGGGGCATTTCTGGAACGTGTACGAATGTCGCTTATGAAAATTAGACACGTAACGCTAGAAGGTGCCTGCGTAAGCCGCTTTTCACTTAATCATGGTGCGAATGCATCTCTAGGCTCTACTGGCGGATACTGGCTCAGCAGTAATTTGAATTTTGTCATTTAAAACGAAGAAATATCACTTGTATCAATACAATGTAAGTATACCAGGAGTGATCTAGGATCTAGATGAATTTTATCACTCAACACTTTGTGGAAGGTTTTTTAGAAGGCTTAGTTAGGCCTAAATTTCTACTACTTACTGCTTACTATTTTTGGGGAATTTCCTATAGAAATTGCCTATAGAAATGTTTGAAATAAATCAGAATCAAATATGTTGAACGAAAACTTTATTTGATAGTTAAAGAAATTAATTTGCCACAAGAAGAATTGATGGTTTATGGTTGAAAAATCCAAGGAGAGTCATAATAACTAAATTGTTTTATTGCTACGTAAACATTAAACCACCTCTGGCGCGTCTTAATGCTGTCGCTTTGTTTGAAAATGTTGCTTCCTAAATTGCCTGCAACTCATTATCTAATTTTTGTGAAGAGAGTGAAACGTTACAAACTACATCGCTACATTTATTCATCAGAGATAAAAGGACAAAGAGAGAAAAAATCATGTGTTCCACTGCAATTCTTTTAGGAATACTTGTGAGCAGTGCATGTTTTTAATTTTAATTTTCTAAGCTGTTGTGCCATTGAGGCAGTTTTATTATTTTCAAAATACAGTAAAAGGGGGGAGGAAATAGTAAAATCGTGTATTATGTATTATGAGTTGCTGATCAAACGTACTGTCAGTCTAGCCCTAATTAAAGACGTTTGTATTATCGCTTTAACATTAACATTTAATATCGTAATCTCCCAAGACTCTGCATTAAATCACAGTTAATTATCAAATAAAATTTTATTAACAGTAACGCTATTATCAAATTAATTAACTGCAATTAAAATCTACAAACGTACAGAGATAAAAATAATTTAACGTGATCCTTTTGTCGTTTCGTTATGCAACTTATCTTCAGTAGTAATTTTCCATCGCTTTTCGTATAACAGAAAGAAACGTTAATGTGCGTATGTGCTTGTTATTATCAATTAGGCGAAATGTAAGTAACGAAGTGTCAGAAATCGTCCCTCATTCAAGTTACAATAACAAAGGTCGTAAACTCAACAGCGCGTGTTTTAATTCAGTAATTAAGAGAGGAAAGTAAACGGTACAGAGGTTAGCAAAGTAAATATACATTACGTAGGTATACACCTCACCTCATATACGTGTTTTAAGTGGTATACCGTAGTAGTTGTAGTAGTAGTAGTAGTAGTACTATAACATTTTATTGCAAAGTAAATCCATTACGTTCACTCTCGTAAAGGATGAGTTAATCCTTCGAGCGCGGATTATTTATTCTAAAGGAGGAGGAGGAAAGCGCGATCTATTTACGATCGATCCGATGTGTATTTGTTTGTCCCGTCTCGCGGATTCGGTGCATTTTATTTTCGTGTAGAAAGTACGCACTCGAATAAAAAATTATCTCGTAGGAGAGATCTTGACCTTGCCCAAGATCAAAAAAGAAATCGCACGAAAAATACGTACTCGCGATCGGAAAATTTGTTCGTCGCGACTCTGCGAGTAAAGAGCGTTTTGACTTGTAAATAGGGATCGAGTTATCGATCGGAGGTTTTTTCGTGCAGTAAATATTTGTCGCCGGTGATACAAAATAAAATTTTAAACGAGAGGGGTCCCCGACGTCTCACTCTCGTGTTGTGAGGCGGCCAATTCTCGTCGTAGGTTTATCGGTTTCGCTTGCTCCAACGGTTTTGGAAATATCCAGAATTTCCCAAAATGAAAATTAGTATAAATCAAATTTAACTGTACCTACCAGTAATTTCACTAAAATTTTGTAAAAAAGTTACCCTCTGATCAGTAGCGAGGTGATATAAAAGATTCACTTTTTAGGTTTCCGCCCATCTATTAATCCAACTGTTTCGACTTTTTTTTTTTCAAAAAATTAAGACAAACTCTTAATTTTCCCAAAATTCACCGTACTGATTTTTTCCCAGTACATTCAATACGTAATAAAGTTTTCTGTTTCATAATGCAGTATTTGAAACTCGAAATTTGTTAAAAATTTATTTGACCACCTATTTTCTATGCGTTTTTAAGAGCTTTGACTTCTAATGCAGTACTCTTTCGAATAGTAAATAAATTTCAAAAATTTTTAATAAACTAATAACGATACCAATTTTTCTGAAATTCACTAAACCTATTTGCTACGTCACGTTTTAATAGATAGTGAATTCTGAAATCACTATACCTCATGCATTTTTAGTGAGGGTGTCGGTTACATTATAAACAAATTGGAATATGTGTAAATGAATTTCAAAAATTTACTATACAACCAATTGTTTTTGAAATTTGCAAAACATTTGCTATGTTACGTTCCAATCATTTTTGATTTAATAGATTCACTACTTATCCGTCCATTTGATTGCTAATTAAAGTTCATACTTAATACACATTTAAAAAAATTCCAAAAACTTTTAAAAAATCACTTGAAATATCAAATTTTCGTAATTGTATTGATGGAAATAATAACCATCCTTTGATTGTGATTAGAAATTCGTAAAAAAATCAAAATTTCATATTATTTGATTGATTTTGACCATTTGATTGCTAATTAAAGGTCAGACTTTGTACTCGGTTAAAAAATTTCCAAAAACTTTTAGAAAATCACTTGAAATATCAAATTTTCGTAATTGTATTGGTGGAAATAATAAACATCTTTTGATTACCATTAGAAGTTGATAAAACAAATTCAAAAATTCATGTAAATTAGTTGATCCATCAATTTTTATTTGTGACTTAAAATAGGTATTAAATTCCTTATTATGCTAAGTGTTGAGTCAAAAGATACAATACTTTTTAAGCCACAACTGTCTATATGCGTGCGAATGGTAATATGAAAATTCCAAAATTTCCGAAAAATAATCATACGATCTAATTTTTCTGATACGTTTTAATGGATAATGAAGTTTGAATTTAATTCCCTCTGTATATTTTCAGCCATAAACCTTTGGTTTATACTTGCAGTATTTTTTGCTAGCTGGTACTTTAAATTGGAAATATTTTTGAACTTGAAAACCTGAAATGTTTGAGGGAATGTAGTTTACATAGATAAATTCGATGAGAAAACGATTAGTCCTTAGGTTGAAACAGTTAAGAGTGGTGAAACGTGTACGGTGTATTGCATACCGGCAAGAAGCGCTGATCCCTGTTCAAGATAGTACCCATCGATTTTCTCGCTCGCACTCTATACGAATAAATTAATGTACGATTTTATTAAATAATTACGTTCAGTGCAATGCGTCGTTAAAGCGTCTCCCACGTCTGTTTAATTACCTTTGTGGGTACCTATATAATTAGCGCGTCACTTCGTCACTTCGCATATTATCTCTGCGTCCCTCCAAATTTTCGATGAAAAATATTTTCGCCCGGAGGAGATTAGAGTGTACACGCGCGACCTACCTTAACACTCGCGACGTAATCTGGACGAGACTTGCACCATCTGATAAGCTTGTTTTCTGTATGTGTTTTATCATCGGCGATAACGTCGCAGCGGCACTCGAAAAAATTTCGCTCGAGTTTCGTTTCGGCGCTGCACTCCCGGGCGAGTTCATCTTTTCCACAGTTTCCATATAAATGGTGTTCCGTTGTCGGCACGAGGACGATGGTAAGCCGAATTTTTTTTTTTCAGTTAGGGAAACTTTTTCGATCGGTTACGACATCAACTCGTGGAAATTCCAGAACAACCCTTCCAAAAATGAACTCCTAAACTTGTTACCACGATGTCGTCATTTATAATCCACGTGGCTTAGATAATGGAGGGTGGACCACCCCTTTTAATGAACGTTAATGCATGAATGAAACTTTCCAAAATTCAAATTCGCCTTTACGAAAATTCGGAATTGCATATTTTTCCAACGTTCGTTTCGTTGAAAATTCCCTGTTCCTTTTCGAAATATCAAAGATAAATTGTAAAATTTCACGATTTAAAGCCATGGATATCTTACATTAATCCAGAACTTAATTATACGTGCACAATTAACCTTCAAATTTGCTGAATCCGGCCACTTTCCCTATCACAGGTTAATCAGCTTTAATTAATCCAACGCTAATTTTTGATCAAATTTTTGACTCGCCCAGATACCCTCCTAAGAAATGTAATAATTGCAATTACAACACGACAGCGCGATCGATGATCGATCACTTGTTCGCTTAACAGTTCCTTTGTGTCAACTTTCGTTACGACTTCTTAAATCGACCCTGGAGAGAGTATACGCTATTGAAAATTTTTCCGATCGCTTTTGACACGCGGAAAAGGAAACATGCGGTAAACGTGTTGTGATTGACGATGATATTCTCGTCTCTCCGTGCCGTAATTTTATTAAGCGAGTGAGGCGGCGGATCCGTCGAGGTGAGAGTAACGACTTGAACGTTGACATTGCTTAATCGTTATGTACAAGCGATAACGATTAGGGTGGGGGGTTCTGCGTTGATAATATGGGAAGTGAGGTGGAAGTCACGTGAACACCCTTAAAATGACAAAAATTATCCATGACCATACGTTAACACTCAAATTTCATAATTGGAAAAATAACAGAAAAATTCACATCAACTCACATTTACAATAAGCCACACAAAATTATCTCCACTTTATTTTAATTAAAACTCCGCACAGTAGGGTATTGAAATCTACTTCAGGTATGTAATAAGTTTCAGCACTCTAACTGAAGGAGTTTGGAAGTTATGCGACGTAATGGCACATTATTACAATATTCATCAATCGCATGATTTAAATAATTCATAAAAAAATTATGTCAACCTTAACTTAGTTGAAACTCCATAAAATTGTTTATTGAAATGAACATAAGAAGTTTAGAAAGTTTCAAATTTCTAACTTCCAGAGTATCAGACTGGTAATTGATTACACAACAACATAACGAGTTTATCGCGATTTTTACCTATGGCCAATTTCAGATATTTTTTTAAAAACAATTACAACTCCAGTTTTGTTAAAACTTGGCACAGTATTTACTAATGACACTCTTTAGAAGTTTAAAACGTTTCAACTCCCTAACATACGGAGTTTCAGAGTTATAGCTGACTATATGGCAACCTGATCTCTCCTGACAATTTTCACTAATCACGCATTTCCAATAAGCCGTACAAAATTATCTCAACTTTAATTTAATTGAAACTCCACACGATAGGATATCGGAAGATACTTCAGGAGTTAAGTAAGTTTCAGTACTCTAACTGAAGGAGTTAAGAAGTTGTGGCTGGTTGTATGTCATATGGCGCATTTACTACAATATTTATCAATCGCGTGTTTTAAATAATTCATTAAAAATTGTTTCAAGCCTAATTTAGTTGAAACTCCACAAAGTTGATTACGCAAATGTACTTCAGGAGCTTAAAAAGTGTTAAGTTTCGAAATTGTGACTACTTTTGTAATGAACTGACGTCATCTCTAACTAATATTGATCGAAGTATTTCGATCAGTTATCTACTATTACTAGGACTAGTGATTGAAGTACTCAAGGGGTCGAAAACGAAAATTTGCATCGTCTCTGCATCCTCAGAGCAGTTTTCGTTACTTTCATTATATCTTCTGTTTAAATGAAGTTGCCATGCATATACATCTTTGATATTAGAAGTTGCCTTGACTTCACTTTATCTTCTCGGTTTCTTCTCGCACACAATACACGGAGCGTATGCATGTAGGAAACCGAGAGGGTGAGAAATAGTGTGTGTATGTGTGTATAATGGATGTACGCCATTAGTGTGGCGTATCCAAAGACCGCATTATATTTATGCAAATGTCATGCATATTTTCCCCGACCGTAGAAGGTTATCAGTCGCCTAATGCGATGTCGGATTTCGTTAATATTCAAAACTGACGAGGGAATTATTAAGTGGCCTTATTGATAATTATTAGCGTGCCACCGCCGCTTCCTATGTTTTGTCGCAAACTCTGCGCATACGTAAATACAGAGTGTAAAAGAGAGAGAGAGAGAGAGAGAGAGAGAGAGAGAGAGAGAGAGAGAGAGAGAGAGAGAGAGAGAGAGAGAAAGAAGGGAAGGCGGTGAGGCGATCTGATATCCTATCGATGGTGAGATGTCATTGTTTCAAATTATTGTTTACGGCACCGAGAACGAAATATTTACTTTTCTCTATGTTGAGAAATTGCTATCTGCAGGCACGCGAGTAGGATCACTTGGAATCCATTAAGCCAACACCTATGGATACAGTACGGTCGGAAAATGCGCGATGTGTCACGGCGAAGGTCGGAAAATTCGCGAATTTTCCTGGGCTACCGGTGAGTTGTTCACGTATATCCGAAAGATCGGTCGTAGGTGGAGGTTCGCGGCGAAAATGGGTATTAGGGAGCTAAATTTCAAAGGTTCTACCTTTTAACAAAAGTCGAACAAGTTAATTTTGTTAGATCCTGCCTTCGTTTTCGATATATCCCACACTGTATGTTCCAGAAACGGATGTTCGTAAGAAAATATTTACAAGATGCCTTTTTATGCCCATTCAAGGTTTTAGCCTTTCGGTTTCGGTTAGATGGCACTAATAAAAATGGGTCTTAAATGAGTATAGGTCTTCAAAGGGTCAGGCCAGTAGTTTTTCAAAAAAATATGGCTTGTATGTCGATTTAAAAAATCTGATAAAATTCAACGTGGCTTATTTCGATTTTCTGAACTTCCTATAAATTTTTTCGAGGCTCTCAAAGACAAAAAATATTGAAATTAGGAGATTTTGTGATGTAGTGCACGTTCTCAATTAGTTTTAGATTTTTAGGACGTTTTTCTAAAAGAAAATAGTGTTTTTGGGTCCATAACCTGTTAAAAAAAATTTATAAAAACGCAGGATGATAAAAGAGGCAATTTTTTAATAGTTTTTAACGGAAATATTATTTTTTTGTAATAAATAGCACATTCATTTTGGCTTACCGTATTGATAACTATGCATAGATAAGACAAATGTAAGATTTTATTTCTCATAAAAATGTGGGGTATTTAATGTGAAACGTACCAGAAACTGTTTTGGGAAATATTAAGAAAAACTAATAGTTTCAAGAGTAAAAGGAAAAATGTTTAAGTGCATATCATTTTTATTTGAAACTAACTAAAATTTTGAAACTAAACGCATATAATTTTCATTTGAGTGTATTACTTCATGTCTAAAGTTTAGTAACGGTGAGTTAAAGGTTTTTGGAGCAAATCAAGGAAAGCTAAATATTCCTAAAAGTAAATTGCTTTTCGGGGCATTTAAAATAATGTAGGCATTTAACATACCATCTCACATGTAATGTTTATAAGTATAGCTCTTTTGGGGAAAATTAGGGAAAACTGGACGTTCACAAGGGCAAAAGGCAAAGATCAGTCAGGATAATAATTATGGTAGTTAACGTGAATTAAATACACCAATAATTTTCCCCGTTTTCCGCGTAGATATAAGCGTCTCCATTAAGAAAATGTTGTAAAGGATGTAACCTCGTGTGTTTATTTATTTCTTGATGATTTGAACGAGGCTTTCACGGAGTGAGACATCGTTACAAAGTAAAACGGCACTTCTCGACACTTGTTACATAAATAAGTATTTTTCCTCCCTTTCGAGGCTCGAGTGGCGCTTTGATCAAAATTGACTTGAGTGCCGGAGCGTACTTTTATTCACTCGAGCGCCGTTGAGGACGGACAGTAAACCTAAGGCAAAATGGTTATGACTTGTTTTAAATGTAAGAGCGATACATACGTTTTAGTTTTTAGCACGGTGTAATGTACATTTGGGCCGCACTGTACGTCCGCATATGTGGTATGTGTGCACTTGACCCATTAATTTAAACAATTTTGATAATTCGCCGCATATCCGCGTCAGACGATGCACCGAACTGCATAAATTGTCCGTTTATATGTGACACAACGAAGATAATTCATCGTCATTACGCCGGAACCACTTTATAATACATATTTAATGTACGGCTCATTAGGCAGTTTTGGCCCGTTTATCATGTGCCCCGATTAGGATGCAGCGACAGCGACGAAATTATCAACTAATCACACGATCGGTTAATTTTTGATCCGGGAGCGAAAAATAACGGCGAGCCTTTAAATTATTAAATAAATTTATTAAATAAAAAAATTAAATTTATTAATTTGAGGAAATGCAGGTTATAAAGGCGACGATATTCACTACACATTTTCCTCGATATTCAGTGGAATGTTTTCAAAAATTAATCGAAAAATAAATATAAATAAGGCCTTAAAAGCTGCCACTACTTAAGTAGCGAAATGGTACATTGAAGTGTTCAAAATTCGGCCAAACTTGAGTGAAAGTTGTAATTTTTAAGGCCAGTACAAGAAATTCAAAGAATATTGTTGGAAAAATATAATATCCTTCACATCGGTGACTTACCACAATTTCCATTCATTTTCATTTTATCATTTAATTAAAAAGTTACGACAAATTTCTGTATAGTTTTTGAATTGTGTAAATTTTTGAATGGTCTGGTTAAATTTTTATTGAAGACAATTTATTTTGCAATTAATTTGACACGTTCATTAGCGTAATTTTGAAGAGTTCTCGAGCCATCATTGGCTCCGTCATCGAGGATCAATTAAGAACGATATGCCCGCGTCATACCTAACGGTACCGAAACACGTTCCGGCTCTCTAATTAACGGCCGAATAATTATTTTTTCCTCGATGTCCCTTCTCTTTTTTCGCCTTCTAATTGTGATTCGGTGTACGCGGGGCGTGTCTCTCGACAAAACAAAAAGACAGAAAGAAAAACGATGGCCGCCTAAATGTCGGCGATGGTGTAATTATAGCGCTTTCTATTGTCATTAACGGACTTGAAAACTCGGCTCCTCGCTCTCGATAAATCTATGGTTTTACGCTAGAGGGAGAGAGAGAGAGGTGTAAAAGGTTCAAGAGATGAAATGAAATAGGGAAATTTCCATTAGAAAACACTAAAATGGTAAAGGGAAAAGAAAGTGCGTAAGGTGCGTGAACGCTAACAACCACCGAAGAGGGAATTGCGACTGATGCGATGGCGGAACTGACAAAAAATTATGTACGTAAATAAATTTTTCACGCACCGATGAAATAAAGCGTAGCATAACTCCCTAAGTCTGCCTAATAAGCTTATTTCCTCTGAAACAAAGAATCTCGCTGGTACGTGAGATCTCGTCGTTTTCTCTTACGAAATACGATTTGCCCTGGATTGTCCTTGGCTAAATTACACGTACATAGGCTATTGCACACCATACACCCATATCAAATGTAATTTCGCCGTTCTAGCTGTGGTGATATTTTGCAAAATCTCTGTGAGAAAGACAGAGAGAGGGAGAGAGCGAATGAGTATATGGGCGTATTCAAATTTATATTTTAAAGGATCACGATGGTGTCGTGGGTGGGCCTCACGTTGGGTGATAGATTGAATATGCAATTAAGAACCGAGATGTTTATGACACGAGAAGGCCTGAAGTGGAGGGGGAGTGTTTGTGAAAAAATATGTCAAACGTAGGTATTTAAAATAGGGGAAAAAACGGTTGAGATTCACGAAAAAAATGTAAGTCGAAACGTCAAAAGGTATTAATAATTCTTTCTCCTGAACTCGAATATGGAGGTTCATTTTTCCGCCTCCTGGTGCTAACTGACCCCGCGACGATAGTTATGGGTTAAACTCCTATTAAAATTTTGCCCCCTGAAATGCACGCAAAGCCTTCTGTTCTAAGTGTACTAAGCGAGTCTTGTGTTGAACAATTCATGAACTTTACAATAACAAACTTTCTTATATAACGAAATGTAGGTCTAAGGTATATCGGTCATAAGTGTGATCGGTGAAGCGTGAAAGAACAAAGATTTCGATTCTCTTGTGTGTGTGTGCGGAATTATTATTACTATGGGATTGGTTGGTGGAAAGGAGGCATGAGATTTTTCCAAAAAATCGACGGTAAACCTTCTGTTCACCGTTACTCGCGCTGCGAAACCTTCCGTTCGCTTTAAGGAGACATCTCAAGGATTTTTCTTGTCTTAATTAATGCTGGATTTTCTCAACTTGCCGATTCTCGGAAACGTGGAAATGCGGCATTAAAATTCTAATCGAGTCGTGTTTTTTCCTATTTTACGAGCGTTGTCGAGACTAAAACCACTTGATTTATACACGCAATTACTCAAAGGTAAATAAATCTTAATAGCAAATTTTTTCTGAGCCAAAAGTGACGTCATCGATGAGTAAAAATCGCGTTCATCGTTCTAACCCACTTAAGTACGAAAAATACCATTAGACCGTACTGCTTAGACGGCCATTATTTTAATAAAACTTTTAACGATACGATGTTATTAGAGAATGAGATACGCTCCATTAAATAATCTAACAATCGACGGTTGTGCAAGTAATGACGTATCATTTTTGCTAATTCCCCTCTTAAATCTGCCCGCATCTGAAATTTATTCCTAAAAAATACGAGAGGCGGTTTCGAAACGATGTGATGCGTTGCTACGTTTAATATTAAATAATTCGAATGCAATAACGCGGGCGAAATGTAACATCAACCGAACGTCAATATTGATATTACATAATTAGTAGGTTTCGGATCGCAATAGTGCGCCAATTGGATTCCAATTTCGCATAAATAATTCAAAGGAGAAGCACTCCGAGAATAACGACAAATAACGGTTCGTCGAATTATTACAATGTCGCTTTGTTACGGATACAACGTTAATTAAAACGGGGATTATTGGCTCGGGGGGGGGTGGTTTAGGGGCGCTTCCATGATTTCTCCCCCGAATTTCGAAATCATAATTACTATTTAGCCTAAAATCGTCACTACGTTTTTCCAATTTTTCCTATTTTGTGCCTTTCGATTCTGTCATAAACTGATACTCTGCAGTTTACCTTCAAATATCATTAACTAAACACCTTAGCTGTTCACTAGTTACCACTCCACTCATTAACTGACAAGTCTTTATTAACCAGCTAATTCCCTCACCAACTAACGTTTCAAGCTAAATTGGAAAATATCAAAGATTTTCCTTGACAAACTACTTCATTGGCTCATCACATTAACTAATAGCCTGGCTGATTAGCTTCTACTAAAGTAAAGTAAGAAACTATGATGCCAGTAACATAGTAGCTAAATTGACTAGCTAAATAATCCCAAGATTAGGTTAGGAAAAAACGGAAAAACGACCTATTTTTTTTAAAAAAATTTTTGTTAAAGCAAGGCAAAAGCTCAAATTTCTCTAGATTTTAGGTTTTTATCATCTTTGATCCATTTTAAACAAAAGTTTTATGGTCCATTTGTTGTTAAATTTTAAACCAAAACAGCTTTCTTCTTGCTCTATAAACTGGGCTATCAGTTGATGTAGTCGTTACACAATCGAACAAAGAAGATTTGAAACGTAAATGTGGTGCAAATTCACTTGCTGCTTGTTCTGCTGGTCAGAAAATGGCCAGCCGCCCCTGTTTCTCTCTAACATACATCCCATCAGAACACATACACAATCGATCCGGGTAATTGTCGATTCCTATTCCCAGCCACCAATCAAATCGACGTATACCTTTGCCGGCCACCAGTGTAAGTGGATAACATCGTCATACGATACCCTCACAGTTTCAAATATAATAAATCCGAAATCGCTAGGAATTAAGGCCAGGCATGTCCGAAAGGTTTCTCTCTCTCTCTCTCTCTCCTTACGATTTATGTAGGAAACGTTAGAGGCGAAAGTTAGATAAATCACACAGGATCTTTCTCGATGTCCTTGTAAGGATTTTAAATCCGCGAGTAGGTCCGAAATACAATCATTGCTGCAAATGAACGAGTCGTGATTGGGGAAATTTGGGGGAAACGTCGGAAAAAAATTGAGGTTGTGTAAGGTTTTCTGAAAGGAAAATGCCGATTTCATCCCCGAAAAAATTCGCATGGCTTACGGGATCGCTCGGTTCGTTGGAAATCATTTGAAACTCTCTAGTCGGACGTGACAAAATCAATTCTTCAACGCTTCCGTTCCCAGTCTGCGCACAGGTCTTAAAACCGCGTCCAATGAGCCGGCGATAATTCGACGAAAGTCGCGAATTCGAGGTGAAAGCTAAGTACGTAGGCATAGGAGAGGAAAAATCGCTCCTACATAGGCGAATGAGAGAGAAGCTATCGGCGGAATTTCTAACGGACGGTCACGATTCTAAAATCTAAAAACGGGTAAAGAACGAATGCTGTTACTAAAAACTTATTTCGCGCTTTTGTCTTTTCTCGGAAAGCCCCGATCAGCGTAATTTTTTGTACGTAACCGGAATGAAATTTTTTCGCAGGATAAGCGCGAATTCGACGCCTGCGAAGTTTATTAAATTTGCATTCCGGCCGGTCGTGGAAAACGTTTCGTGCGGTTTAGTTTAGTGAGAATCGGTAGAGTCGTTTAGGAGAAAATTAAGAAATATTCCCAAGGGCGATTTTAGACACGGTTTTACCTTTTCTCTGCAATGATTAATATGATTTGCCGTATAAAAAATTAATAGGCGCCGATTCCTGCGGTATAATAAGTAGAAAATGCTTTTCGGCTTGCTCGTCCTTTTTTTAAACGCATTGAATCACCATTGCGACTTAATAAATATCATATAAACTACCCATTATTCCCAACAATATCTCTTCTATAAATTATCACACAATGACCGCCTTTTTTCCTCTTTCCCTCTCTATCTAACAGTTAAGGAGTTTATGCAACGATAATTTTCCAGAGGATGCCGTAAGTTTACGGGTTTTTTCTTGTGCCTCGCTCTCTCGCTCTCTCTCTCTCGTCTCTTCGCATGCAATTTGTTTGCAACTCGCGCATATTTACATAAAACCAGTTTTATCACGTATATATGAAATTCTTTGTCACGCTTCATAAGTGCAAATGCGAGATTTTATTGATAAGATGCGCGCAAGAGGGCAAGACAAGCAGGAGACCACGGGACGCGTGTGTGTGCGCCTTTATTTATTCACTCGCTGTACATACATTCAACAATATATTTTGTACATAAAGTAATCCGTAAGAGTTATTTCATCGTAGCGAATGAATCGCGTGCGAAGTTGTCTTAGCTTCATTCTTATCGTATTTTGCGTTCCGCGGCGCAACTGAGCTGTGATGGTGAAACACTGCTACTGCTCGGTTGCTACAATACGAATAAAGCTAAGACAAACCTTATGCAGTCACAACCACGTTAATTTTTGATCACACGTTAGTTACTTTGGAGAAAAGCGATCAAAGTTAAGACACACTTCATTGCAGTCGGAACAATTTCATCTTGCAACAGGAATCAAGTTAGGACAAACGTTACGGTCACGTGACTTATTTTACAACTCGCCAGTTGTGCCTGAGAAAAATTAGGCACTGTTCTGATCACATTTACTACATCATATATTTCGATACCATCTACGTAAGTTGAAGCTAATTAACAAGTCTTTGAAACACTAGAACCTAGTGAATTTGAACTTGGTTATCTTTTTAATGAAGCTTCAAATCATTATCAAGCAGAATCTTATTGAAATTTGAATCTTGGGAAATCTTAGGAAATCTTAGTTTTTCTATAAACTTCTGAGATAAGTTTTGAGTGCTATCAGAATATGTTCGGTCCTCAAATACAACGCTTTATTTTTGAAACTCTTGGAAGCACTGAATTGAAACTTGTAGGCTTTTTCATAAATCGGCAAATAACCTTTAAGCAAATTTTAGGGAAATTTAAATCGTGGTGAATTTTTTATAAACGTCTAAAACGAGTTTTACGTACGAGTTTCACAATGTTTAGTTCCAAAATTTTTTGTCTTGGAATTCTAAGAAATCCAGAATTTTTTGATGAAATTTTGAATAGTAGTACAGTAGAATATATTCCACAAATGTGTGAATTGAGTTTCAAAGCGTTGTTAGGGCATATTTGAATTTCTCTGAATTTTTGAAACTCTTAGAACTAAACAATAGAAACTTATTAAATATCTTAAATGAAGAATTAAATGGAAATGCTGTTTCATCAAAATTTGAGTGTCGTTGAATTTTCTAAAAATGTTTTAAGTATGTTTCATACGTATTGAAAGTTACTTACTTACCGTGTAAAATATATAAGAAATATTCCCTATGTCGTTGGTAAAAAAGGTGTCGAAAGTAGTGTAACAAATAAATTAACAGAATAGTTAAAATTACAATTAACCCAAAGTGCACTGCGGGTCTTAGAAAAGACAATACACTAGGTACATTAATTAATTTAGACATTTTACTTTACATTACCATCACTACAAGTCTCGGATTATGTCTTTGTCACTACTGGTCCTGAGTTAATATTTAAATTAAACTATAAGCAATCCACTTGCAGAGACTCGAGAAAATCTTCTTAATAAACATAAGGATATCATGTAAAACACAGTTAAATTATATTTAAACTCCTCCCTAATTGTCCTTAAAACTCCTGCCACGGTTCCTACCCCCTCTACTAAACGAAGACCTACCACATCCTTCCACGCTAAAAATAAAACCTGTTTAACCGGACGGCCAAAAAGGAAAAAAATTCGCGCCTCGGAGCCTCATTACCCGCGTCCCTCCTTCCGCGTCGGGAAAAAAATTAATTAGCCGACCCTTTCGCTCTCCTCCTCCCGCGCGTCCTGCCCTGACCCAAAAAATATATACGGGACATAATTGGGTTAGTCCGTTGGGGGACCGGCTGACCCCCCGAAGAGTTTAGTTTATTTACGGAGAGGGCCTCTTAGAAACGTGTAGGAGGAGCTTATCGATATTCCGCATGTATACGGATTAATTAGGTCTCATGGAATTTTTTCCTTATTTTTCTCGTAATCAGAGGTATCGATAAAACTATGAAAGTGCCCTTCAAAGTTCAATTAGAGGAAGTTTTGAAAAATCGATCTTCCGAATTAGACCTATTCCCGATTTCAAATACTTAGGCGGTATTTTTTTAATTAGGCCTCATGGAATTTTTTCCTTATTTTTCTCGTAATAAGAGGGGTCGATAAAACTACAAAAGTGCCCTTCAAAGTTCAATTAGAGGAAGTTTTGAAAAATCGATCTGCTGAAATAGACCCATTCTCGATTTCAAATACTTAGGCCGTATTTTTTTAATTAGGCCTCATGGAATTTTTTCCTTATTTTTCTCGTAATTAGAGGGGTCGATAAAACTACGAAAGTGCCCTTCAAAGTTCAATTAGAGGAAGTTTTGAAAAATCGATTTTTCGAAATCCACCTAGTCTCGATTTCAAATACTTAGGCGGTATTTTTTTAATTAGGCCTCATGGATTTTTTTCCTTATTTTTCCCGTAATCAGAGGGGTCGATAAAACTACGAAAGTGCCCTTCAAAGTTCAATTAGAGAAAGTTTTGAAAAATCGATTTTTCGAAATCCACCTAGTCTCGATTTCAAATACTTAGGCGGTATTTTTTTAATTAGGCCTCATGGATTTTTTTCCTTATTTTTCCCGTAATCAGAGGGGTCGATAAAACTACGAAAGTGCCCTTCAAAGTTCAATTAGAGGAAGTTTTGAAAAATCGATCTTCCGAATTAGACCTATTCCCGATTTCAAATACTTAGGCGGTATTTTTTTAATTAGGCCTCATGGAATTTTTTCCTTATTTTTCTCGTAATAAGAGGGGTCGATAAAACTACAAAAGTGCCCTTCAAAGTTCAATTAGAGGAAGTTTTGAAAAATCGATCTGCTGAAATAGACCCATTCTCGATTTCAAATACTTAGGCCGTATTTTTTTAATTAGGCCTCATGGAATTTTTTCCTTATTTTTCTCGTAATTAGAGGGGTCGATAAAACTACGAAAGTGCCCTTCAAAGTTCAATTAGAGGAAGTTTTGAAAAATCGATTTTTCGAAATCCACCTAGTCTCGATTTCAAATACTTAGGCGGTATTTTTTTAATTAGGCCTCATGGATTTTTTTCCTTATTTTTCCCGTAATCAGAGGGGTCGATAAAACTACGAAAGTGCCCTTCAAAGTTCAATTAGAGAAAGTTTTGAAAAATCGATTTTTCGAAATCCACCTAGTCTCGATTTCAAATACTTAGGCGGTATTTTTTTAATTAGGCCTCATGGATTTTTTTCCTTATTTTTCCCGTAATCAGAGGGGTCGATAAAACTACGAAAGTGCCCTTCAAAGTTCAATTAGAGGAAGTTTTGAAAAATTGATCTGCTGAAATGGACCCATTCTCGATTTCAAATACTTAGGCGGTATTTTTTTAATTAGGCCTCATGGAATTTTTTCCTTATTTTTCTCGTAATTAGAAGGGTCGATAAAATTACGAAAGTGCCCTTCAAAGTTCAATTAGAGGAAGTTTTGAAAAATCGATCTGCTGAAATGGACCCATTCTCGATTTCAAATACTTAGGCGGTATTTTTTTAATTAGGCCTCATGGAATTTTTTCCTTATTTTTCTCGTAATTAGAGGGGTCGATAAAACTACGAAAGTGCCCTTCAAAGTTCAATTAGAGGAAGTTTTGAAAAATCGATCTGCTGAAATAGACCCATTCTCGATTTCAAATACTTAGGCCGTATTTTTTTAATTAGGCCTCATGGATTTTTTTCCTTATTTTTCCCGTAATCAGAGGAGTCGATAAAACTACGAAAGTGCCCTTCAAAGTTCAATTAGAGGAAGTTTTGAAAAATCGATCTGCTGAAATGGACCCATTCTCGATTTCAAATACTTAGGCGGTATTTTTTTAATTAGGCCTCATGGAATTTTTTCCTTATTTTTCTCGTAATTAGAAGGGTCGATAAAATTACGAAAGTGCCCTTCAAAGTTCAATTAGAGGAAGTTTTGAAAAATCGATCTGCTGAAATGGACCCATTCTCGATTTCAAATACTTAGGCGGTATTTTTTTAATTAGGCCTCATGGAATTTTTTCCTTATTTTTCTCGTAATAAGAGGGGTCGATAAAACTACAAAAGTGCCCTTCAAAGTTCAATTAGAGGAAGTTTTGAAAAATCGATCTGCTGAAATAGACCCATTCTCGATTTCAAATACTTAGGCCGTATTTTTTTAATTAGGCCTCATGGAATTTTTTCCTTATTTTTCTCGTAATTAGAGGGGTCGATAAAACTACGAAAGTGCCCTTCAAAGTTCAATTAGAGGAAGTTTTGAAAAATCGATTTTTCGAAATCCACCTAGTCTCGATTTCAAATACTTAGGCGGTATTTTTTTAATTAGGCCTCATGGATTTTTTTCCTTATTTTTCCCGTAATCAGAGGGGTCGATAAAACTACGAAAGTGCCCTTCAAAGTTCAATTAGAGAAAGTTTTGAAAAATCGATTTTTCGAAATCCACCTAGTCTCGATTTCAAATACTTAGGCGGTATTTTTTTAATTAGGCCTCATGGATTTTTTTCCTTATTTTTCCCGTAATCAGAGGGGTCGATAAAACTACGAAAGTGCCCTTCAAAGTTCAATTAGAGGAAGTTTTGAAAAATTGATCTGCTGAAATGGACCCATTCTCGATTTCAAATACTTAGGCGGTATTTTTTTAATTAGGCCTCATGGAATTTTTTCCTTATTTTTCTCGTAATTAGAAGGGTCGATAAAATTACGAAAGTGCCCTTCAAAGTTCAATTAGAGGAAGTTTTGAAAAATCGATCTGCTGAAATGGACCCATTCTCGATTTCAAATACTTAGGCGGTATTTTTTTAATTAGGCCTCATGGAATTTTTTCCTTATTTTTCTCGTAATTAGAGGGGTCGATAAAACTACGAAAGTGCCCTTCAAAGTTCAATTAGAGGAAGTTTTGAAAAATCGATCTGCTGAAATAGACCCATTCTCGATTTCAAATACTTAGGCCGTATTTTTTTAATTAGGCCTCATGGATTTTTTTCCTTATTTTTCCCGTAATCAGAGGAGTCGATAAAACTACGAAAGTGCCCTTCAAAGTTCAATTAGAGGAAGTTTTGAAAAATCGATCTGCTGAAATGGACCCATTCTCGATTTCAAATACTTAGGCGGTATTTTTTTAATTAGGCCTCATGGAATTTTTTCCTTATTTTTCTCGTAATTAGAAGGGTCGATAAAATTACGAAAGTGCCCTTCAAAGTTCAATTAGAGGAAGTTTTGAAAAATCGATCTGCTGAAATGGACCCATTCTCGATTTCAAATACTTTGGCGGTATTTTTTTAATTAGGCCTCATGGAATTTTTTCCTTATTTTTCTCGTAATTAGAGGGGTCGATAAAACTACGAAAGTGCCCTTCAAAGTTCAATTAGAGGAAGTTTTGAAAAATCGATCTGCTGAAATGGACCCATTCTCGATTTCAAATACTTAGGCGGTATTTTTTTAATTAGGCCTCATGGAATTTTTTCCTTATTTTTCTCGTAATTAGAAGGGTCGATAAAATTACGAAAGTGCCCTTCAAAGTTCAATTAGAGAAAGTTTTGAAAAATCGATCAGCTGAAATGGACCCATTCTCGATTTCAAATACTTAGGCGGTATTTTTTTAATTAGGCCTCATGGAATTTTTTCCTTATTTTTCTCGTAATTAGAAGGGTCGTTAAAATTACGAAAGTGCCCTTCAAAGTTCAATTAGAGAAAGTTTTGAAAAATCGATCAGCTGAAATGGACCCATTCTCGATTTCAAATACTTAGGCGGTATTTTTTTAATTAGGCCTCATGGAATTTTTTCCTTATTTTTCTCGTAATTAGAAGGGTCGATAAAATTACGAAAGTGCCCTTCAAAGTTCAATTAGAGAAAGTTTTGAAAAATCGATCAGCTGAAATGGACCCATTCTCGATTTCAAATACTTAGGCGGTATTTTTTTAATTAGGCCTCATGGAATTTTTTCCTTATTTTTCTCGTAATTAGAGGGGTCGATAAAACTACGAAAGTGCCCTTCAAAGTTCAATTAGAGGAAGTTTTGAAAAATCGATTTTTCGAAAACCACCTAGTCTTGATTTCAAATACTTAGGTGGTATTTTTTTATTAGGCCTCATGGAATTTTTTCCTTATTTTTCCCGTAATCAGAGGGGTCGATAAAACTACAAAAGTGCCCTTCAAAGTTCAATTAGAGGAAGTTTTGAAAAATCGATCTGCTGAAATAGACCCATTCTCGATTTCAAATACTTAGGCCGTATTTTTTTAATTAGGCCTCATGGAATTTTTTCCTTATTTTTCTCGTAATTAGAGGGGTCGATAAAACTACGAAAGTGCCCTTCAAAGTTCAATTAGAGGAAGTTTTGAAAAATCGATTTTTCGAAATCCACCTAGTCTCGATTTCAAATACTTAGGCGGTATTTTTTTAATTAGGCCTCATGGATTTTTTTCCTTATTTTTCCCGTAATCAGAGGGGTCGATAAAACTACGAAAGTGCCCTTCAAAGTTCAATTAGAGAAAGTTTTGAAAAATCGATTTTTCGAAATCCACCTAGTCTCGATTTCAAATACTTAGGCGGTATTTTTTTAATTAGGCCTCATGGATTTTTTTCCTTATTTTTCCCGTAATCAGAGGGGTCGATAAAACTACGAAAGTGCCCTTCAAAGTTCAATTAGAGGAAGTTTTGAAAAATTGATCTGCTGAAATGGACCCATTCTCGATTTCAAATACTTAGGCGGTATTTTTTTAATTAGGCCTCATGGAATTTTTTCCTTATTTTTCTCGTAATTAGAAGGGTCGATAAAATTACGAAAGTGCCCTTCAAAGTTCAATTAGAGGAAGTTTTGAAAAATCGATCTGCTGAAATGGACCCATTCTCGATTTCAAATACTTAGGCGGTATTTTTTTAATTAGGCCTCATGGAATTTTTTCCTTATTTTTCTCGTAATTAGAGGGGTCGATAAAACTACGAAAGTGCCCTTCAAAGTTCAATTAGAGGAAGTTTTGAAAAATCGATCTGCTGAAATAGACCCATTCTCGATTTCAAATACTTAGGCCGTATTTTTTTAATTAGGCCTCATGGAATTTTTTCCTTATTTTTCCCGTAATCAGAGGAGTCGATAAAACTACGAAAGTGCCCTTCAAAGTTCAATTAGAGGAAGTTTTGAAAAATCGATCTGCTGAAATGGACCCATTCTCGATTTCAAATACTTAGGCGGTATTTTTTTAATTAGGCCTCATGGAATTTTTTCCTTATTTTTCTCGTAATTAGAAGGGTCGATAAAATTACGAAAGTGCCCTTCAAAGTTCAATTAGAGAAAGTTTTGAAAAATCGATCAGCTGAAATGGACCCATTCTCGATTTCAAATACTTAGGCGGTATTTTTTTAATTAGGCCTCATGGAATTTTTTCCTTATTTTTCTCGTAATTAGAAGGGTCGTTAAAATTACGAAAGTGCCCTTCAAAGTTCAATTAGAGGAAGTTTTGAAAAATCGATTTTTCGAAATCCACCTAGTCTCGATTTCAAATACTTAGGCGGTATTTTTTTAATTAGGCCTCATGGATTTTTTTCCTTATTTTTCCCGTAATCAGAGGGGTCGATAAAACTACGAAAGTGCCCTTCAAAGTTCAATTAGAGAAAGTTTTGAAAAATCGATTTTTCGAAATCCACCTAGTCTCGATTTCAAATACTTAGGCGGTATTTTTTTAATTAGGCCTCATGGATTTTTTTCCTTATTTTTCCCGTAATCAGAGGGGTCGATAAAACTACGAAAGTGCCCTTCAAAGTTCAATTAGAGGAAGTTTTGAAAAATTGATCTGCTGAAATGGACCCATTCTCGATTTCAAATACTTAGGCGGTATTTTTTTAATTAGGCCTCATGGAATTTTTTCCTTATTTTTCTCGTAATTAGAAGGGTCGATAAAATTACGAAAGTGCCCTTCAAAGTTCAATTAGAGGAAGTTTTGAAAAATCGATCTGCTGAAATGGACCCATTCTCGATTTCAAATACTTAGGCGGTATTTTTTTAATTAGGCCTCATGGAATTTTTTCCTTATTTTTCTCGTAATTAGAGGGGTCGATAAAACTACGAAAGTGCCCTTCAAAGTTCAATTAGAGGAAGTTTTGAAAAATCGATCTGCTGAAATAGACCCATTCTCGATTTCAAATACTTAGGCCGTATTTTTTTAATTAGGCCTCATGGATTTTTTTCCTTATTTTTCCCGTAATCAGAGGAGTCGATAAAACTACGAAAGTGCCCTTCAAAGTTCAATTAGAGGAAGTTTTGAAAAATCGATCTGCTGAAATGGACCCATTCTCGATTTCAAATACTTAGGCGGTATTTTTTTAATTAGGCCTCATGGAATTTTTTCCTTATTTTTCTCGTAATTAGAAGGGTCGATAAAATTACGAAAGTGCCCTTCAAAGTTCAATTAGAGGAAGTTTTGAAAAATCGATCTGCTGAAATGGACCCATTCTCGATTTCAAATACTTAGGCGGTATTTTTTTAATTAGGCCTCATGGAATTTTTTCCTTATTTTTCTCGTAATAAGAGGGGTCGATAAAACTACAAAAGTGCCCTTCAAA
This sequence comes from Cryptocephalus primarius, assembly GCA_963576515.1. Lineage (NCBI taxonomy): Eukaryota > Metazoa > Arthropoda > Insecta > Coleoptera > Chrysomelidae > Cryptocephalus > Cryptocephalus primarius. The sequence goes on along the minus strand of OY754937.1, from coordinate 24,942,065 downwards.
GTTCAATTAGAGGAAGTTTTGAAAAATCGATCTGCTGAAATAGACCCATTCTCGATTTCAAATACTTAGGCCGTATTTTTTTAATTAGGCCTCATGGAATTTTTTCCTTATTTTTCTCGTAATTAGAGGGGTCGATAAAACTACGAAAGTGCCCTTCAAAGTTCAATTAGAGGAAGTTTTGAAAAATCGATTTTTCGAAATCCACCTAGTCTCGATTTCAAATACTTAGGCGGTATTTTTTTAATTAGGCCTCATGGATTTTTTTCCTTATTTTTCCCGTAATCAGAGGGGTCGATAAAACTACGAAAGTGCCCTTCAAAGTTCAATTAGAGAAAGTTTTGAAAAATCGATTTTTCGAAATCCACCTAGTCTCGATTTCAAATACTTAGGCGGTATTTTTTTAATTAGGCCTCATGGATTTTTTTCCTTATTTTTCCCGTAATCAGAGGGGTCGATAAAACTACGAAAGTGCCCTTCAAAGTTCAATTAGAGGAAGTTTTGAAAAATTGATCTGCTGAAATGGACCCATTCTCGATTTCAAATACTTAGGCGGTATTTTTTTAATTAGGCCTCATGGAATTTTTTCCTTATTTTTCTCGTAATTAGAAGGGTCGATAAAATTACGAAAGTGCCCTTCAAAGTTCAATTAGAGGAAGTTTTGAAAAATCGATCTGCTGAAATGGACCCATTCTCGATTTCAAATACTTAGGCGGTATTTTTTTAATTAGGCCTCATGGAATTTTTTCCTTATTTTTCTCGTAATTAGAGGGGTCGATAAAACTACGAAAGTGCCCTTCAAAGTTCAATTAGAGGAAGTTTTGAAAAATCGATCTGCTGAAATAGACCCATTCTCGATTTCAAATACTTAGGCGGTATTTTTTTAATTAGGCCTCATGGAATTTTTTCCTTATTTTTCCCGTAATCAGAGGGGTCGATAAAACTACGAAAGTGCCCTTCAAAGTTCAATTAGAGGAAGTTTTGAAAAATCGATCTGCTGAAATGGACCCATTCTCGATTTCAAATACTTAGGCGGTATTTTTTTAATTAGGCCTCATGGAATTTTTTCCTTATTTTTCTCGTAATTAGAAGGGTCGATAAAATTACGAAAGTGCCCTTCAAAGTTCAATTAGAGGAAGTTTTGAAAAATCGATCTGCTGAAATGGACCCATTCTCGATTTCAAATACTTAGGCGGTATTTTTTTAATTAGGCCTCATGGAATTTTTTCCTTATTTTTCTCGTAATTAGAAGGGTCGATAAAATTACGAAAGTGCCCTTCAAAGTTCAATTAGAGGAAGTTTTGAAAAATCGATCTGCTGAAATGGACCCATTCTCGATTTCAAATACTTAGGCGGTATTTTTTTAATTAGGCCTCATGGAATTTTTTCCTTATTTTTCTCGTAATTAGAAGGGTCGATAAAATTACGAAAGTGCCCTTCAAAGTTCAATTAGAGGAAGTTTTGAAAAATCGATCTGCTGAAATAGACCCTTTCTCGATTTCAAATACTTAGGCCGTATTTTTTTAATTAGGCCTCATGGATTTTTTTCGTTATTTTTCCCGTAATCAGAGGGGTCGATAAAACTACAAAAGTGCCCTTCAAAGTTCAATTAGAGGAAGTTTTGAAAAATCGATCTGCTGAAATGGACCCATTCTCGATTTCAAATACTTTGGCGGTATTTTTTTAATTAGGCCTCATGGAATTTTTTCCTTATTTTTTTCGTAATTAGAGGGGTCGATAAAACTACGAAAGTGCCCTTCAAAGTTCAATTAGAGAAAGTTTTGAAAAATCGATCAGCTGAAATGGACCCATTCTCGATTTCAAATACTTAGGCGGTATTTTTTTAATTAGGCCTCATGGAATTTTTTCCTTATTTTTCTCGTAATTAGAAGGGTCGTTAAAATTACGAAAGTGCCCTTCAAAGTTCAATTAGAGAAAGTTTTGAAAAATCGATCAGCTGAAATGGACCCATTCTCGATTTCAAATACTTAGGCGGTATTTTTTTAATTAGGCCTCATGGAATTTTTTCCTTATTTTTCTCGTAATTAGAAGGGTCGATAAAATTACGAAAGTGCCCTTCAAAGTTCAATTAGAGAAAGTTTTGAAAAATCGATCAGCTGAAATGGACCCATTCTCGATTTCAAATACTTAGGCGGTATTTTTTTAATTAGGCCTCATGGAATTTTTTCCTTATTTTTCTCGTAATTAGAGGGGTCGATAAAACTACGAAAGTGCCCTTCAAAGTTCAATTAGAGGAAGTTTTGAAAAATCGATTTTTCGAAAACCACCTAGTCTTGATTTCAAATACTTAGGTGGTATTTTTTTATTAGGCCTCATGGAATTTTTTCCTTATTTTTCCCGTAATCAGAGGGGTCGATAAAACTACAAAAGTGCCCTTCAAAGTTCAATTAGAGGAAGTTTTGAAAAATCGATCTTCCGAAATCCACCTAGTCTCAATTTCAAATACATAGGCGGTATTTTTTTAATTAGGCCTCATGGATTTTTTTCCTTATTTTTCCCGTAATCAGAGGTGTCGATAAAACTACGAAAGTGCCTTTCAAAGTTCAATTAGAGGAAGTTTTGAAAAATCGATCTGCTGAAATGGACCCATTCTCGATTTCAAATACTTAGGCGGTATTTTTTTAATTAGGCCTCATGGAATTTTTTCCTTATTTTTCTCGTAATTAGAGGGGTCGATAAAACTACGAAAGTGCCTTTCAAAGTTCAATTAGAGGAAGTTTTGAAAAATCGATTTTTCGAAATCCACCTAATTCTCACTTTCAAAGGCCGTAGCAGAAAGTGGGCTTGGCGCAGCCTTCCCGCACATGCGCCGTTGGAAAGAGAACAAAATTTTCTATGACTTCTGAAACTTTCAGGCAATTCTGGCTCCTTCGAAAATTTGACAAAATTTCCATACCTACCCCTGTCGATTTTTTCGAAAAAATGAACTTCCTCATAACGAACTGAAAATCAGTACAGAGGGAGTTTTGAACGTGCTGAATGCATATCTGAAGTCAGTTTATCTCCAAAGTGATTAATTTAAAAGTTACAGCTGGTGATCTTAGATAAAGTCCGAAATTCAGGAAGCTATTTTTTTAATTAGGCCTCATGGAATTGTTTCCTTATTTTTCTCGTAATTAGAGGGGTCGATAAAACTACAAAAGTGCCCTTCAAAGTTCAATTAGAGGAAGTTTTGAAAAATCGATCTGCTGAAATGGACCCATTCTCGATTTCAAATACTTTGGCGGTATTTTTTTAATTAGGCCTCATGGAATTTTTTCCTTATTTTTTTCGTAATTAGAGGGGTCGATAAAACTACGAAAGTGCCCTTCAAAGTTCAATTAGAGAAAGTTTTGAAAAATCGATCAGCTGAAATGGACCCATTCTCGATTTCAAATACTTAGGCGGTATTTTTTTAATTAGGCCTCATGGAATTTTTTCCTTATTTTTCTCGTAATTAGAAGGGTCGTTAAAATTACGAAAGTGCCCTTCAAAGTTCAATTAGAGAAAGTTTTGAAAAATCGATCAGCTGAAATGGACCCATTCTCGATTTCAAATACTTAGGCGGTATTTTTTTAATTAGGCCTCATGGAATTTTTTCCTTATTTTTCTCGTAATTAGAAGGGTCGATAAAATTACGAAAGTGCCCTTCAAAGTTCAATTAGAGAAAGTTTTGAAAAATCGATCAGCTGAAATGGACCCATTCTCGATTTCAAATACTTAGGCGGTATTTTTTTAATTAGGCCTCATGGAATTTTTTCCTTATTTTTCTCGTAATTAGAGGGGTCGATAAAACTACGAAAGTGCCCTTCAAAGTTCAATTAGAGGAAGTTTTGAAAAATCGATTTTTCGAAAACCACCTAGTCTTGATTTCAAATACTTAGGTGGTATTTTTTTATTAGGCCTCATGGAATTTTTTCCTTATTTTTCCCGTAATCAGAGGGGTCGATAAAACTACAAAAGTGCCCTTCAAAGTTCAATTAGAGGAAGTTTTGAAAAATCGATCTTCCGAAATCCACCTAGTCTCAATTTCAAATACATAGGCGGTATTTTTTTAATTAGGCCTCATGGATTTTTTTCCTTATTTTTCCCGTAATCAGAGGTGTCGATAAAACTACGAAAGTGCCTTTCAAAGTTCAATTAGAGGAAGTTTTGAAAAATCGATCTGCTGAAATGGACCCATTCTCGATTTCAAATACTTAGGCGGTATTTTTTTAATTAGGCCTCATGGAATTTTTTCCTTATTTTTCTCGTAATTAGAGGGGTCGATAAAACTACGAAAGTGCCTTTCAAAGTTCAATTAGAGGAAGTTTTGAAAAATCGATTTTTCGAAATCCACCTAATTCTCACTTTCAAAGGCCGTAGCAGAAAGTGGGCTTGGCGCAGCCTTCCCGCACATGCGCCGTTGGAAAGAGAACAAAATTTTCTATGACTTCTGAAACTTTCAGGCAATTCTGGCTCCTTCGAAAATTTGACAAAATTTCCATACCTACCCCTGTCGATTTTTTCGAAAAAATGAACTTCCTCATAACGAACTGAAAATCAGTACAGAGGGAGTTTTGAACGTGCTGAATGCATATCTGAAGTCAGTTTATCTCCAAAGTGATTAATTTAAAAGTTACAGCTGGTGATCTTAGATAAAGTCCGAAATTCAGGAAGCTATTTTTTTAATTAGGCCTCATGGAATTGTTTCCTTATTTTTCTCGTAATTAGAGGGGTCGATAAAACTACGAAAGTGCCCTTCAAAGTTCAATTAGAGGAAGTTTTGAAAAATCGATCTGCTGAAATGGACCCATTCTCGATTTCAAATACTTAGGCGGTATTTTTTTAATTAGGCCTCATGGAATTTTTTCCTTATTTTTCTCGTAATTAGAAGGGTCGATAAAATTACGAAAGTGCCCTTCAAAGTTCAATTAGAGAAAGTTTTGAAAAATCGATCAGTTGAAATGGACCCATTCTCGATTTCAAATACTTATGCGGTATTTTTTTAATTAGGCCTCATGGAATTTTTTCCTTATTTTTCTCGTAATCAAAGGGGTCGATAAAACTACGAAAGTGTCCTTCAAAGTTCAATTAGAGAAAGTTTTGAAAAATCGATTTTTCGAAAACCACCTAGTCTTGATTTCAAATACTTAGGTGGTATTTTTTTATTAGGCCTCATGGAATTTTTTCCTTATTTTTCCCGTAATCAGAGGGGTCGATAAAACTACAAAAGTGCCCTTCAAAGTTCAATTAGAGGAAGTTTTGAAAAATCGATCTTCCGAAATCCACCTAGTCTCAATTTCAAATACATAGGCGGTATTTTTTTAATTAGGCCTCATGGATTTTTTTCCTTATTTTTCCCGTAATCAGAGGTGTCGATAAAACTACGAAAGTGCCTTTCAAAGTTCAATTAGAGAAAGTTTTGAAAAATCGATCTGCTGAAATGGACCCATTCTCGATTTCAAATACTTAGGCGGTATTTTTTTAATTAGGCCTCATGGAATTTTTTCCTTATTTTTCTCGTAATTAGAAGGGTCGATAAAATTACGAAAGTGCCCTTCAAAGTTTAATTAGAGAAAGTTTTGAAAAATCGATTTTTCGAAATCCACCAAGTCTCGATTTCAAATACTTAGGCGGTATTTTTTTAATTATGCCTCATGGAATTTTTTCCTTATTTTTCTCGAAATTAGAGGGGTCGATAAAACTACGAAAGTGCCCTTCAAAGTTCAATTAGAGGAAGTTTTGAAAAATCGATCTTCCTGTATATGGAGCGAGTGGAAAAATGTTTTGTGCGAGGCGCAAAGGCGTAAAGTCGTATCGATTGCGGGTGGGGGTGTATAGTTGAAAAAGGGGGCGGGTCTAAATTTAGAGTCGTTATTAAAGTGGGAGATTTTTTTATATGTGGTAACCTAGTTTGCTTGATTAAAATGTTTCTCCTAAAGCTCCTAATAAGGCACGTGCCCCGTTTCTCTACGCGTCCCTGGAATAGAATCTGTCTTCCTCCTGGAATATCCCATAAAGACACACATTTCATAGTAACATTAATCGAAACCACTACACCTTAACGGTAGTAAAAATCCACATCGACTAAGAACTGAACTTCGACCAATTTGGTTAACGAACCTCCCGAGTAATTACGGGAAAACCTCGCCCTTCACTATTTTTTCCCCATAAACAAAAGCACTCCATTCAAACGTCCCTTCCATCATCGTAATTGGCGTACTTTTCGTTTTGCATATGACGACTCAGACACATACGTTGGCTCACACACAAAACCTCTGTAATTATTACGATCGATCGTGGAAGGAATGATGACCGGTTTAATGAGTAATCTCGCGAATTTTCCCCAAACGCCTGTGACGCCCCGTAATGATTCATTATCGCGGTGTATTCTCATTGCCGGTGTATGTACTTGTATTAACGACTAAATTGAGTAAAGGAAGTTGTAACAAAATTACAGGATTGGCAGTTATTTCGGTATTTTTGTGAACAGGTCTGATGCTAATTACGAAATCATCCATGATACGCTTTTATTGAAACTGCAAAAATTACATTTTTCTGATTCAAAATCTAATATAACGAGGAAGAATTCAGGTAACCCAACATTTTTTTTAAAATAAGGTTCAAGCTATGCGTATTAAAACAAAAGGTGTAAGAATGCCAACATCCCTTATTGTAGGGGTTGAAATAAAAATCGTTGACCTTTTCTTTCAAAGAGAAGTCATTAATTGGAATGTAAATTAAGGAAAAATCTATTAGGTTACCATCAACCCCTAAATTAGGAGATGAAATAAGGGGCTAGTGGCTGTAAACCTGGAAAATCGCCGAAAAATTTTGTGGAGTTTGCGTGGGTGCTGAAAACGAATCTGTCAACCATATCTTTACCGCCCCCTCTTCACTTCAGGGAGTGAAAATGGGGGTGAGTGCCTAAAAACCAGAAAATTCCCTGAAAAACATTGGGAAGAGGTTTTCGTGGCTATTAAACACGGTTTAGAAAAGCGTTTCCTTATAACCCTGCACTTTTCTCTTTAATACCAGTTTCTACACTGCAGTCACCATTTTCCGTGTTTTCTTTTGCATTTCTGGTGGCTAGTAAAGGGCACTGTTAACTCTTGTTACTGGAAAATACTTTATTTCGTTTTATCATGACGAGATCATTCGTCATCATCATAAGTCACTGTCATTTTCCGAATTTACCAAAAAATATTATTGAATTGATTGATTTACACTTGAAATTGACACGTGGAGTGTAGACAAATTTTATTTTTATTGAGCCATATTGTTATTTCACGTAGAAATTACTCAAAAATGCTCCTAAATCTTATAACACCTTATACTTGTTTGCCATGGGTACGGGGGCGCCTCCTAGAAGCCCCTATTCATAAAATGGCGTTTTTTCAATGTTTCATCCAATTAACACGTTTGCCTTTAAATTGAAAACACTCAAAAGGTCCATAATCATAAATGTTCTCAGTACTTCTCGCATGAAACTCAAAAATTTAAAAATATTAGAAATTATGAAAAGTGCCGAGAATTGAGAAACGCCCACGGATGGCTTGGAATTATAATTCTTGTAAGCAAATTGGGAAAGTAGCTATTTTCTCCAACGCCTTTGTTAATCTCATCTAGAGTATCTTTGCTCCAAATCATCTTTCCAACCATTAAACAATTAAACTGGCAAGATTTACCCGCGGTTATGAAAAGTTAAGGTTACGCGCAGCGTACATTCTACTTCATTTCTCCTACTACTGCTATCGGTACCCATATGACGGTTAATATAATTTTTTCCTCCGGAGAACGGCGCGCAAGTTCTAGTGTAATTGTTTCATTATCATACCATTGACACCGATTAATACGCTCGTACGTGTACGTACACATACACACATAATACGAATGTGGAGTATTATCTCGTGCGAACAATGGAGGAGAGTTCGTCTCGCGGAGGGAAACGGTCGGGACTTTACAGTTAATGCCAGAGACTGTTCTTAACTGATGCGTGCGGTTAATTTAATATAATCTGTCGGGGGATGAGCTCACGCGGGAGGTTTGTTTAGTTTTCGGAAAATGTTTAAATTATGCATTTGCTGTGTTGTTTCTAAGCGGAGTTTCTAAAATGACGTCAATCTTAACGCTATTACTCAGCCTCGGTGCAGTCCAATTCCGTGTCCATATACGTATATTTACAAAAAAATCCACCTTTAATTACCCTAATTAGGTGTTTTCCCGCGCCGCAATTTGAAACGTGTAAGTGCCGGCTAATTGGCGCAAAAAATAATTTATTGTCGAATTTACCAACCTAAATTGTGCTTTTAAACCGATAAACAATTGAAATATACGCCAATTACCATACTTATTACTTAAAACAAAGCAAGAAAATAGATATAGGCGCGTTTAGTTTTCCCGCGATTACCGGTATGTCGATACCATTGCGCATTACTTAATAAATTTAAGCACATATAAGGTAAAATATTTTTTATATTATTAATAACAATCTAGCAATTCATAGAATCCTTGCGGTTGATATGTTAGAATCGCTTATGTACCAACAGCAACCCCAAATTGGTACAACCAAAGAGGCGCTTCCTTTCTTACGCCGAACCAGTCACGTGATTTCCCAATTTTTATGTAGCCGTTCGATTAGTTCGTTTCCAGTTCGATTGCATCCAATGGGATGCTTCGCTTTCACCTCTTATCACATGAAAATTGTAATTTTTCCTTCATATTACATCGGTAGCGAACCAGTCGACCAATGAAAAGTTCTATTTTCCGTAACTAAAGACATGTAATTACGTACAAGGCCAATTCGGCAATTGTTCGATTGGAATTGGAATCCTGTATCAGTTGTATTTGGTGAAGGAGCTACTACGTAACTAATGTGTTTTTCCCTTTGGACCAATCAAATTCGCTGATTGGTTTTTCCATATTTGTTTCCAATTCGTTTAAACCAATGGGAAACCTTACTTTCAGATTTTAAATTTCCTGCGTTCCATTCGCCAAGTACTGCTCGATTGGTTTGGTCTACCACGTCACCCTTAATCGTTTGTATCCAATGGGAGGCTTCATGATTTCTTCGACTTGCCCTTCCCATCGGACGAGGACTTTTAGTCAATTGGTTTCAGAACCAAAACCAACCAATGTAACGCTCAGATTCTTGATATTTAACTACCTATTGAATTATACATTAGAACGAGTTGGTTATTTGTCCCTTTCCGTTCCAGGGTTGGAACGAATCGCTGAGGAGTTGATGGGTCGTAGGAAATGGAAACTGTACCAAGAATCCATGTCGAGAAATTATCTGCAACCGTTGAACAACAATATAAAGAGGACAACAAGCTTATCCGAGGATTCGGAGTATCACCACCACCACCATCACCACTCGAAAGACAAGCAGCAGCAGCAAGAGAACTCAGATCAGCAGCAGCAGCAGCAGCAGCAAATCCAGCACCAGGAGGAGAAAGAGGATCAGGAGGCGAAGACGGTGGAGACGGTAAACGGCGGCGTCGGAGAGGAAGGCGGAAAAGCGGCCGGAGGCGAGAACGACGAGCACCAGAAGGAGAACACCGAGGAGGGGTGCTGCGCGGACGCGGAGAGACTCAAAGACTGGACGCCGGAGACGAAGTGCTATTTTTGTGTCGACGGCAAGCTGGATAGTGAACATAACGCCCACGGGGTCTCGGTAAGAATCTTATCACTCATACACCCCCCCCCCTGTAAGTTCAGGGAAGAAAATTTTTGGTGCGCCCAAGTTTGCTTGGTAGCTCAGTAAACTGGAAAATCAACTTTCCTCTTCCTTCGGTCATTTCTAGCCCATTTGACCTTCGTTTGCCAATTGCCTAACACGTGTAGACATGCCAACTGTACTTTGGTGACTTTCTCTCTTGACCAATGAGATTTAAAGTTAGTCCCATACTGAGTCATCGCGTAGATTCGTTTTCATAACAGGAGTGTTTATTCTGGGGTATATAAAAGACAGGCACCTTCTGAATTCACAGATTTCCACTCTCATAAAAGAGATAAGTGAGATAGGAACAACAAACAGGCCCATTTAGGCTTATCGCAGCTCTTTATTTCCTTTTTCAATTACCTCCAACGTTCTTATTGTAATGGTTTTAAATACATACATTGTATTGCAGAGTGGATGCTACGTTGACTCAATATGTTACTGGATTTACTCATTATTGAGTAAATTACACCCAAACGTGAGTGAAACCTTAAAAATAATTTCATTATGAACCTATTAAATCTACTTATTTTGAGGAAAGGTTAGGTACTCGGAACTGAAAAAATAATTATTCAATCGTGTTGAAACTAAAGGAAATAGATAATTAGAAAACGTGGGTATCTAAGTGCATTTATACGCCTGTATCTATAATTAAAAATTCCACAAAAAATTTCATAAAGATACAAAGAACGAAGAAAAATATACCCTCCATAATTCTCGTAACTTAGAGTTATTTAGTAGATGAAATTATTTAAATAAAATAGTTAGCGGTTTCTTCCAAACTCTCATTGATATACTCGCTTTTATTCCTTAGCATCGCACTTTGTGCCTTTGGAGCTAACTTGAATACGACTTTTTAAACAGTCTGCATACTTTGGATGACAAAATAAGAAATACACGCATGCGTACAACAACTTCTGACTACGCAGAAATGTTGACGATTCTGATTGAGTAGGAATAACTAAACAGAAACAATTTGTTTCAGTTTACCAATCACTGATGACTGGCAGTAAATTTGCAATAAATTCGTGCTTAAACTAAACAACCAATTTTAGGTTAAATGAGACTAATTAGCTCTAAATCTACGATAAAAAACTGGATAGTAAAACCAAGCGAATAACTGACACCACCACTCCACCCCTTCGCTAAACTAGCAAGAGTGAAGGTGGGACACGAAGGGACGTGTGTGTGGGTGTGTACAGTATGTGCGCGGCCTTCGGTCTCCCAGCTTTCTTATGGGATTTTTCATATTGTCTATTATCCCAAATCAGACTCGAAGTTGCACCAAGCGGATTATAGAAGGAATTTTAAACAAAATTTATAATTTTAAATCATTTTCCATAGCTTCATAGAAATCCGTTCTTTTATTAAATTTTGAAGTCAAACTTTAACATGCGAAACTGTTCAATACCCACAGTTTCCATTAACAAAAGATGCAGTCGAAGCAATTCCCTTTTCCACCAAATTAAATTTCTCTTCTGCCGCTTTCACGGTTGAGTAATTTTTTTTAAAGTAACCGCGTCCCATTAACGACTCCTCGAAAGAAAATAAAAACTTCTAATAACAGTATTTCCTCCGTGTACCCGGCAAATAATCAATGTGCACATGTATAATAAATTCACGGTAATAATAATGATAATTCTCATTTATTTCTCTAGTCGTGACCGCGGATTTTTGTCGGCCTGCTCAATATGACAATTCCGTTACTTGTATTGTAATAACTCATTATACGATATCGGATTTACATAACTAAATTTACTATGTGACTAACAGTTCTAGGTTAAATTCTTGAGCGACAGTGTGTAATTTCAAAGCTGTATTAAGGTCTTTTATCCTATCTATTCTGTATTATATAATACTTAGGCACTCATTGCTTGCAGCGACATCTAAATTAGTTTACATGAATTTGACACTGGGTGGCTCAATAAGGGATGAAACCTCTCCTTAGAAAATATCACTACGTAAAATAATAGTAGATTTTGTTTGGACGGGGTAGTTCTAGTCATCCCCCAAACCCCCATCTCTCCATTAGTGGTGGTGGGTGGTAGATGGTATTATACAATTCAACCACCCATACTTTCGCATCTATTTGAGTATTTTCACTCTAAGCTCACTGATGAGATGTTTTGGGGATGAAACCTCCCCTACATCATATAACATCCTTGCAGTTTCTGTTTCAAAAGGGGTCGTTCTATGCACCTCCAACACCCCTTACTGCATACCGCTCCATCTACTTTCATCAAATACAATTAGTGATTGTCAAGGCTAAACCACCCCAAATAAAATTACATGTAAAATTTTTTTACAAATTTTTGGTAAAGAAAAGTAAACTCGAATGGTCCCCCCCCCCCCATACTTCCTAACCAATGTTACATTATTAGACGGTATATAACACAATTATAGTTGTTTCTGATTGGAGGGGAGGTGCCGAAACCGTTTCGCGCCTATTACCGCTAATTACACGTACCCGAACCGGTTTTTTTTTAATTTCTAAACATTACGACACTTTACGCAGAAATTAGTTGTCGTAACCGGCCATTTTTCCTTGTAATACTTTTAAAAAATTGTGACTTCTACGATTGTCGTTGACCAATCGCGCGTCGAGGATTCCTACGTGGACTTTGGGGCCAAACGGGATTTTGAAACGGTGGTCAATCAGGAAAATTCGTATCGACCAAGGATACAAACGTAATTAATTCGATAATTTTTAACAATTAGAATGTTGAGGTCTACGCGGGTATAAATTTAATTGATTTGTTTATTAGACTGTTCGATTACGACCAACATGCGTAATTAAAACGTAGAATATTAATTCGTGTATTAACGAAATCTTTTTTCGAATAAAGTTGTTATTTTCGTTACCGGTTATACCGATAGTTGTAATACATATTTTTGGAAATCATTCCAAACAAAACTAAATATTTCGAAATGTAATGTAAGTCTTTTAGGTTTTTATTTGCCGGGAATAATCTTTTTAGCACAAACATTTAAGCATTTTACGCTATGAAAAGTCACAGTTGCCCTTCAAGACCAGAATTTTATTCTTGATATATCACAACTAGAGAAAAATTTGAAATTGGCGCCAAATTTTTTCAAAAACATATCGTAGGCTAGAAATAACCTTAAAATATAATTCAAGTAATGTTTGTGTGATGGAAAGAACCGAAGATACATTCAAGAAACTGGACATTACTTTTTAAGGAATTCAAGTGGTTAAGGGTGTAAATTTTCCAGTTCAACTTAAATTTCGCTATCATAGCCGAATGACGCATTGCTTAACTACATAATTATCCCATTAATCTTTGGCGATTTTAGTATGATTACATTTATCAGAATTTTATGTTAATAAGGGACGTTATGTTTTATCAGGCTCTTTAAAGTACAATCATCTTTACGCAACCGTTACGTGTAATATGGCTCCTTAAATTGCCATCATCCTTACGCAACCATTACGTATAATCCGGCTTGGTAATCTTTGCCTTTGAAGTCATTGAAATAATTTCAAATTGAAAACTTAAATTTCTTAAATATTTCATTAAAACCGTAATGAGTTGCTTATAGAAGGTTCATAAAAACGGAGTTTTGATCAGTTTTTGGTGAGTTTTTGAAGTTCAGCTTTAAGTTGTGAAATTTTAGCAACGAATTGAAGTTCGCAACGACTTTTTGAATTTTTCGAATATAGCATTATAGTTTTGATTAATTTTTTGTGAGTTTCTAAAATTTATTTAAACTAAAATCCGTATTACCTAAATAAATCTAGAGAATTACCTCAAATTTCGTCAGAACGTTAATGAAAGTCTTGTGTACTGCTCTGAAGAGTTTCGTAAAATTTGGAGTTTCTATGATTTCATTGTGAAATTCTAAAATTCAGCCTTACGCAAGTAGATTTTTGCAGTGTTTCAAATCGAACGTCATATTTCGGAAGCAAAGTCAAGTACTGGCCTCAAAATTTGTCAGTACATTTTCAATACCATACTGAAAAACTTTGAGGAGTTTCGTTAAAATTGAAGCTTCCATACTTTTTGTGAATTTTTAAAATTTAGTGTTACACAAGCAGATTTTAGGAACATATGAAACCCCGGTACACATTTCTAAAAATATTCAGTTAAATAGTCTTTAACTTCGTTAGTACTTTAATTAAATTAGGCTGTGCTACTTTGAGGAGTTTCATTAAAATTGGAGTTTCAATGATTTTTTTGTGAATTTCTAAAATTCTGATTAAAGTTAATTCAAACTAAAATTCATATGACTGAAATAAGTTCAGATAATTACCCTAAATTTTGTAAGGACGTTAATAAACGTCTTCTGTACTACCCTGAAGAGTTCTGTAAAAGTTTGAATTTCTATGGTTTCTTTATAAGATTTTAAAGTTCCGCATTATGCAAGTGGAAGTGTATCACTGAAATCAACTCAGTTCAAGAAATGAATTCATGTTGCAGCCCTCAACACCTTTTCCCTTATAAATTTTCTTGTAATATTTAGACTTGTATTTCCTCAAGTTATGGATTATATACAAGAAAGCAAATGGGTTTAGAGTTCAAAATCTGAAATTTTCAATTTATATAAATATGTCAGTAACTTCAAATCGAGGTAACTTCATAGGCACGTTTCTCAAAATGCCTCGAAATATTTTCAAAACCACGCAAGGTTCCGAAAAATTACCATAATATCAATAAAATTCTCTACAGTCACAAAAGTTTCATCATTACAAGGCGAATATTTTGAGTATTACAAATTTTCTAAAATTTCGGGCTTTGATCACCAATAACTTACCAAGTTGAAGTAAAAGTGTCTCAAAAACCTTTCAGAATTTCAAGTAACTCCTTGAAAACCCGTTAAAAACGCAAAATTAAATGCTCACTATTTTAAGACGCATATCGTTCCTCTTTGAGTACTAGAATCCATGATTTTTGACTTCTAAAGTACACAATTTTTCTCCAAGTAATCCAAGTAAGTCCAAGTAAGTAACTCGAAATCTTCCAAAATTCCCCAAAAAATGTAAAATTTCGACAAGCGCAGAATTCCAATTTTTTTTTTAAATTCCAGTCTAATACCTGATATTTCTAACTCGCATGCATGTGCATGTACGTAGGCATTTTCAAGGCCCCTCGCATTCTATATTACAATATTCGTTAGAATTTCGTCATATAATAAACGGTCAGGCTCTAATAGCACTTTTAATTGATCCGCACTGAAAAACAAGGAAAACCAGGACTTGAAACCTCGAGAGGACGTTTAAAATTCGCGCAACATCTGACTCGGCCGATAAATTACACGTTCATAATACACATTTTCTAATCGTAAGACGTGCGGGGCGTGTAAACGGTAAACGGGTTGGGTCCGAGGACTGTGAAAGGTTCGAGCCTGGAATTTTTCAAAGTTTTCCCTGAACGACGCCACAAGTTGTAAGGATAATCCGACGTTCTTTCTGTTAGTTTTGTCGTTCGGATGGGTTCGCTCCATTGAAAGTTTTAATTGTTTCGCGTTTTCTCGTACGCTCTCAGGTGCGCTTTAATTAATTCTATTAAAACTAATTGAGACAATTAAATTCATCGCCTAATTATGCTGCGCGTGTGGAAATCCCCGAAGCTCGGTTTCTTTCCATACGTTTTAAATTTAATTCAAAAGGATAGTTTGAATAACGCTCGACCCAGCTTTTGTCTTCGTTTTATTTTATTGCGCAAATCATAGCGGACAGAAAATTATTTTTAATTAAATTTAATTAAGCGATGTACACGATGAGTTTAAATTTTATGTTTAATTGCTCAAAGTAAGTCTCTTGCACTCAAAAAAAAATTGTTATGTGAGGTCGTGACGAACATTACGTTATGAGCTGTCATTCCTGATTTACTCATAAAAGACAAATTAAGATAATTAACTGTTGGCCGGACGATAATGAATTTCTTGCGTCCTAAGTGCTTCCAAGTGACAAATTAATTCAAAAAGTTGAGACGAAAATGTACCTGCATGCGCGTAATGCGCAAAAACGATAACGTTTAATGGAACTGACTTGTTTTTGGTGAATAATGCGCATTTTGAAGAGTCACGAAGGAATTACCAATTTGCTTACCATGTCGGTTGACTTTAATGACAAAGTTGTAGTTTTTAATGAAAGTTAATCGGGCGAATTCGTAACCATTAACGTGATGTTTCAATTAAAATCGATTTGTTAAAGCGAAACTTCCCCACTACGTGCGCATAAATAATACCTCTCGTTAGCCGGTCGAACTTGAATTCTATCTGGTGTTAATTCCGTTTACGCCACAAACGAACCTGGAAGGGCAGATACTTCTCTTCTTTCCCTTTCTCTCTCGCTCTCTCATCCTATCTCTTTCGAATAACGCACGCCGATTTATTCTAAAGTAAGCAAATGTTTGCGTAGTCCTTACGCGTCTCTGTTTGCTGTTTTTCGTTCAGGGTATTAGCGAAGAGGAGAGGGCGGCGGAGAGGCTCGCAATAAACATTGAGAGAATCCTGGAAAATCACTACGCTTTACCACCACAGGAGGGCAAACAAAACCACGAAAAACTGTGCTGTCTTGGAATTTATTGAAATAAATAAACGCATGCATATCTTCTGATCATGGAATGCTTGAAAGTATTTGTACCCTTCAGGAGTTTTAACGGGACCTGCAGTGCAGTGTCTGGACGGAGAAGGTCCAGAGTTGCCCCTTCTGATTCTAGCGACCCTAAACACCCCCTTGCTTTCGGATACGAAAACCTTCCCTTAACATTCAACCCTTAAGCCCCATAGGGAGCAATCTCTGCTCGCTGCTGCCAACCAAGAAGCTAGGTTTTCAAGACTGCAACGTTTCTTTAAATTTCCTATCTCTCGACCAACCAGCGCTCTTTCCCTTTTCTTCTACCAATCGTGGGGATTTTACAGTTGCGCCTGCTTGCTTCACGTCTCTCCTTCTTTAGCTCGAATACGTAAGGATGTCTTAGCTGAAAGCTCTACGGTTCAATAGGGCCAGCGCCCTTTGTGTTTAATAGTTCCGATTTTCAGGATCAGATTTTTCAGGATTTCAATTTGAGGATTTTCAGGATTCACATTTTTGATTTTAGTTTAAAATGCGTTTAGAATGTGTTTCACTAAGGTAACTATAGTTACCTCCACGTTATGATACACGGAACAAAACCCTAGTTACATCTGTCAATCACATTCTAAACCCATTTTATTATAAAATCAATTTTAGCGTTAATATGCGTTTATGAAAAAGGCCGTTAGTCACTGATTGTAAATTATGCGTCATACCTTGTACTATTATTGCCTCTATTGCCATAATTTTTGCTTTGATCGTACCCTGCCTTCTTCTAGTTAATACCATGCTCTTCTTGGCTGTCCCTATCTCCATTATCATTATTTCCTCGATGTTGGGGCTTTCTTATTGTCTATCCCATGGCGAGAGCCTCCCCACCAGGCTTACAGCAGCTCCTAAGCAGGTGTGTTTTCCACTTGTAACATGCGAGTGACTAGTGCTGTGACTTTTTCTACTCTTCACTTTAGTTTCTTCGTACAACATCTGTATTCATTACTTCTATTACTGCAATCAACGGTTGGTATTCTTCGTTGGGCGTTAACAGCATGTAGCAGATCTTGTGATCTTGATTCATTTTTAAACCTGAAATTTCCAGGTTCATTCAGGTTATCAGTTTTTCTTCCCGTTTCATTCCCACCCCCTTCTTATTTTTAGAGTTTTCTACCAGATCCATATGGTTACGTGTGAAACGCTGAATCATAACAATTTTTGCCTTTATAACCTTGAAATCATTTCTTTGATTGCCATCTATTTATTCTGCTTCTTTCGTTTCTTCTTCAGATATTCGTCTGTGATCTAGTATGGTTTTTACTCGAAACTTTGTTCTCTTCTCTTTGTTATTCTTGATGTATATCCTGGGCCCATAACCAGCTATAGTTGTCGCTTCACGTCACAGAAAATGAAAAATGAAATTTCGCTCGTAATAATAATCGATTATTTGCTCGGCTGTACAAAAATCGAGGATTTTTAAGATCCATTGGAAAACCGTCGGTTCGTCCCTTCCCACGTTGACTAAGGTTATGCCGGGTCCTTTACGCACGTGACGCACGCGTCGATTCCGCAATCGCCGTTCCCGGCGAATAATTAGAGAGCGTATAATTTTTCAATCTTCATTAAAGCTAATTACGTTGCACTCAAGGTGAGGTACCGAGTTTGACGAATCGAAGGTTTTCTTACTTCTAAATGCCGGTTCGGTGTCGTTCCTTTTTTCTCATAGCGGAAGCTCTATTACGAGCGATTGATAGAAAAATGAAACGAGTTTATTACGGCCTCGGCTTTTATTTCGCGTCGAAACGAATCCGCGATAACTCGAACGATATGTGTCACACACAGAGAGCTGCGGTCAGGTGACGAACCGCCGAAGTATTTTCGACGATCCACGTTACACTAGTTTCAGTAGTTTAAGACAAGGGAAACGAGCATGTTGGAACAATTGGGACCCTAGCGATAAATGATGCCTGGGATGGCAGGTCAACGAGGGTACATGAGTTAAGCCATAGGTATTAAAAAAATCTATAAAAATTGGTCTGTTCTCTCGCATCTCTCGGCCAGAAAATTTTCCCCTTAGATTGAATATGCAATATTACGTGTAATTTCACAAAAAAAGTTCCTATTGCGCTTGATTAATCAGTATTTGTTAATTTTTTTCAGAGTCCCCGACCATCCGAATCGGATTCTTCGGATAGTCTGAGCGATCACGAAGTTCCCGCCTCGTTAACGCCTACCTCGAGGGGGTTAATCAACAACAACCACCACCACCATCATAGGTAAGTGGTCACCACGTGGTTTGTTGTCGCGTCAAACCAGCCTTTAGGGATTTGCATGGAAAGTTTTCTACAAACGATAGCAAAAAAGTATTTCCATTTGTTAATAAGACCTTTGCCTTGCATCATGGCTAAGAGCAAACGATGCCATTAGTTTCTTTGGATAGCCATAATGGTATTTTTCTCGTCAGACCGATCGTCCACCACGCGGTGACGCCGTCGACGGCGGCTGCGCCCGGCATGACCTCCATCGAGAACGCGATGGCGCTGGCGATGGCCGCCTTCTCGGGCGGCGGCGGGGGCGGCGCGGGCGGCCCCCTGCCCGCCGCCCCGCAGCTGCCCTTCTACAGCCCGGCGATAGCGCCCCACTGGTACCTCGCGCGCTCGTTCCAGACGGCGGCCGCGCAGGCGGCGCAGGCCGCGCAGCAGGACGTCGACAAGGGCGGCGGGGGCGGCGCGTGCGCTCCCGGCGAGGAGCCGCTCGACCTCAGCAAGGGCGGCTCGGGCGCCGCCGCCGACCATCACAGGACGACGGCCGACGGCAGGAACAACCAGGTCAGGCTGCCCACGCCGACGCTCGATACCAAACACATATTCAAGTAAGGCCGTTTGAAAGTTTCGTACGCATCGGTAGCTTTAATATTTCGGCTTTTCGGGCACTCTGTTTAAAAATATTATGCAATCGAATTTCTTACTAGAACTCCTCTTAACAAGCGCTCAAGATATCATCTCTCATATATATCTTTTCTCAGAAACCTCTTATTAACTGCCACAAAGGGAATATCCTAGTTTTTTTTTCTGTCCCCATTAATATTTTCTCCCTTTAATCAATCCCTATTTTGAAATCAACTCCAAAACTCATACTTCAAAGAAATTTAAGCTACTTTCCAAATTTTAAATTCGGAAATCGGAAGGATTAACCGGTAATTTCCCCAAATCTTCTTCAAAAGTTATAGAGCATTTTATTTCAAAAATTCTCCTTTGCAGACCTGATGTTCTCAAATATCTCTACTACGTTACTGGAATTCTTCTTTATAAACTTGGTATATTGAATATTATGAACTCGACTTTGTCTAGAAACTTTTTAAAACTTTCTTTAAAGAATTTGCTGTATTTTGGGTCCTGGAAATTTAATAGGACTTTCCTAAGAAATATTTTAACTTTTTATTATTTTTGATATTCTATTGGTCTTAGACCAACTTTTCTCGTAGAATTCGTCTTTACAAACTTCATAATTTCAGCTTCATTCAGAAACTTTCTAATACTTCCTGTAATTCCTAAAACTTTAATCAGGTCAGGAGGTCAGGGTCTCTATTATATGTTTCAAAATTATTCTTGAAGTCTTCAGAACTTTAAAGAAGCTTTGGGACAGTGCCAAATTGGTCGTATACTCTATTAGGAAAATGCAGGATGTTCTTTAAATACTTCCAGGAATTACTGGGGACGTTTGGAGGTTTGGAAATTTTTCGGAATTCAATGAGTTTCCATAGCATTTCAAAAAGTATTTATAGTTCCAAACATCTCGAGTAATTTTTCCACTTTGAAGTGTATGACGTGTAAGTTTCAAGAACTCCCTGAGCATATTGTTCAACAACTCCTTTTTACAAATTTCCAATTTATAAATTTTGTGTTTGTATTATTTGAACTCCCCTTTACAATTTTTTCTACTTTGAATAATTTGTTTCAATTTTAAAGGAAGTTATGTGCACATTTCCAGAACTTCCTGGGTACTGTTTAACGACTCTTTTTATGAAAGTTTTATTGTCCATTTTTGTATTACTCTGACTTCGCTTTGTAAACTTTTAAGTTTTCAACAAATGTTTCCATTTTAAAGGAAGTTACGAGCAAACTTTCAAAACTTCCAGAGAGCTTGCTCAATAACTCCTTTTCACAAACTATTTTCAAACTTCGTATTATTTGTATTATTCGAACTCCTTCACAAATTTCGTGCTTTCATAATATCATAGCCTCGTTTCCCAATAACTCCTGTGATTCTTTGAAACTTCTTAAATAAAGTGTGAGAATTTAAGAATTAATTGTAGATACAATGTAAAATTTTCACAAAAATTAGGAAGAAAATCCGAATTACAAAAAACGAATTGAAAGTTTTTGGAAATTTAGTACGAGTTAGAAAAAAATTTCCGTTTCAGCACCAGTTTTTCCAAAATTTTGTTTCCCATGCACTTCAAATATTTTTGTAGTATAAATAAAAAAAAAAATGAATATGTCAAAAGCGATGGAACATAATTGAAATAAGTGGAATATTGGCGAATTTTGGATAAATTTTCCGTTTGACGAATGACGTCCAAATTCTCCTGAGCACATATAAAATATACGGGGCTTAATATACTTGTGCAAATCAATTGTGCCATTATCATTAATATATTAATAGATAATGCAAATTTTGATAAAGCAATAGGATGTTGTTTGACAACTTTTCCCAGGGTTTTTTGAATTGGCCTAGTGGTAAATTTAATGTACCTGTTATTAATCGTTAGTAGGAATTTTGAGGAGTTTTTATCTTTGGTATAATAAAATTCTAAGGGTCGTAGTAATAATTAATTGCACTGTCCTGTCGTTTGGAAAAAATTGGTATTTTCCAATTGTGCACGTGACAAACGAGTAATCATTCGATCAATCAATCAGTCTCGGTCGCAGAAGCAATAATTGACAGTTGGGTAGGTAGTAATTCACGGTAGAATCGTCAATTAACAGATAAGACAACGACAAAACAAATAAGTTCGATATCACATTGATGGCAAAGTACTTTCAAGTGAGGCATTGTGTGGTTGTGTGCGTTAAAATTAGATAAATTCCTTCGTTTCCATTGAAAAAAACACCCGCTCGCTCGGTTAAATGAACTCTCGTTTCACAGAGTGCGAAAGGGGTCAATAACGAACGATCAAATACACAATATCGAAAACATAACGGAACGTCTGAAAAATCTCCTCGTTCTTTTTTTCTCGGAAGCAACATTTTATCGGTCAAAGCTTTTTCTTATCGTAACGTTTAGAGCTTTATTTGTTGTTTGGAGTCTCGTAAATTTCATTTCACGCATATTATCACGTCGGTGCGGAGGGGCAAGGGTTTTTCGCCTTATTTTTATCGCTGCGCTGATTGTTTGTGCACTTCGGGCCTCTGCAACGCCGTTTAAAGGCGTAATTGCTCATCTACTCCTCTTCTTCGCCTATCGAAATAACAGATTTCAAATTAAAGTTGCAATTACGTTTTATTCGAGTTGGGGATGGGAGTGCTTTTCGAGCCGCTCATTTTCGAAATTTCCTTCGTCCTTTGAGTGAACGACAAAATTTTAAACTCTACGCGAAAAATGTTTTATGGCATATTCCGCGCTCAAAATTTTAAATCGATTGATTTCCCCATTTTGAGAATTATTTCGGAGTAAATAACAAAAATTTATTCAACATATTTAAAATAGAAAAAAGTCCCACATGGCAGACTTATTTTTGAAATGCGAAAATAATAGTAATTGACCTAATGAATTTTTTTTTTAAATTTATTTTTGGAGTAAAATTTTTTGTACGGAAACATTCTGGTGGGGACTCGTGGAATTATTTCTACTAAATAATTTCGAGACACAATGTTTCAATTATCTCCTGATTACAATTAATTTCGTACATGAATAATTCCGTTGCCGATGTTAATTTATAAACTCGTGGAAAATACGTCGACTTGTCCGATAATTAATTGGGAGTAGATCTTATTAATCCGTCTGATTATTAGATAATCGAAGTACAGCAGAAGGCATTGGATGCAATATTCACTGAGCTTTATTTTAAAGTTCTTATCATGGGTTCTATGTTAAACATCCCGTATATTTCATAGTAGAAAAATGTATAATCGGGTAAACCAAAAACAAATTTTCAGGGGTAAGTTCTCGACTAGTTCAGGATTTTTTTGCCGAAGTTTATTTGGACATTTGACTAGTTCGCTAGTTGACTACTTGACTAGCTGACAAAATCTTACTAATATTGCTTTGTAATTAGTCAGCTGCACTGCCTGCATTTTCCCTTAGAGTCTACCTCAGAATTTTCCTGAAAGGAAGCGACATCTGTATCGTAATTTGGGAACTAAAATTTTAAATGACGGTTTTGACATCTATTTTTTTTTTAAAGAATAGTCCTTAGTAGAATGATAAAGTCGATTCCGAATCGAGCCGTAGTTATTACAAGTATCGGTTACTCCGTTCTATTCCGGAATACGAAAGTGTCCATAAAAATAAAGAGGAAAACAACCCGAACTAAAGCTGTTTCCCGTATAATATAACGTGTACACTAAAATAGTGTCGTAAAAATCCCATTTCCAGAAAATGGAGTCATACCATCTAGATATTTCTCATTTATTGCACCATTTATCTTCAATCTTTTACTATAATATGAAAACTAAAGCTCGAGCTCAGCACACACACACACACAGCACATACTTCGTATATGTGCGCCTTCCATAATGGCGAGATTAAATGTCTCAACGATAAATCCGTAGTAACGACACTGCTCAATAATAAATTTTTAAACTAACTCTCTTTCGCTCTCCTTCTCGTTTCGCCATTGCTGTCGCGCGGAAAAAAAGGTGTAAATCAGCGTTTCAGGAACGAGCGCCAATTTATGTAACGCCGACCGGAAAATTGTCTCCTCGGAAAATCCCTCATTGCTTTTCCGAGGGTACGATTTAACCATCTTCGGAACAGTTCGAAAAGATTACTTTTACCTGCGCCAAACGTACTTACTTCGGTTAAGTGACTATATTTTGAAGTTTAATTAATCCTGGGACCTTATGTCTTTAATTGAGCTCTCGGCCCAAAAAAAAGCTGGTATGGTTTATGGGTAGCTTCTCAAAATCTCAAATTCAGAATGCTAAGAAATACTTCAGGCTACTTGAAACGGTTGTTTCATTTGATTTAAAGTATTTTCAGGATTTGCACCTTGTAATGTACAATTAGACTCTTCCAAGGTACTTCAGAAATGTTGCAAGCTGGCTGAAATAATTTTTGGCACAATTGATCTCTTTGTAAAACGTCGGAACACCGTATGAACATGTATAAATCTGAATCTGAACATGAATAAATGTTTCAAGCTTTCCTAAACGTTTCAGGCAGCCTGAAAAATGATGTTCAGCCAATTTAACGTCAGAATATCACATGGCAATTCGAGAAAATATGTAAAAATGCTAACGAAATACTTCAGGCGGCCTGAAACAGATATTTTAGATAATTTAAAGTATTTTCAGGACCTTATATCTCATAATGTTCTATTAGATTCTTTCAAGGTAGTTTAGAAATGTTGCAAGCTGGCTGAAATAATTTTTGGCACAATTGATCTCCTGGTATAACGTAAGAACACCCTATAGTAATCTGAAGGATTCCTGAATAAATGTTTCAAACTGTTCTAAATGTTTCAGGCGAGCTGAAAAAGGATTTTCAGCTAATTTAACGTCAGAATATCATATGGCAATTCGAGAAAATATCTAAAACTGCTAAGAATAAGGAAAAATCCCGTACTGCTTTTCCGAGGGTACGATTTAACCATCGTTGGAACATTTCGAAAAGATTACCTTAGATTACCTTACCTACGCCAAACGAGTGACTAAATTTTGAATATTGATTAAACCTGACAACTTATGTATTTAATGTAATATTTATGTAATATAATGTAAATGTAATAAAACAGCTAATTTAACGATGCCTATAGAAAAGCATCGAAAAATATTAGAAGCGCACCTCTGAAATTACGCATTAGGTGTAAAGACATCGACCCACTTATACCGAGCCATTTAAACAGTTGGTGGATATTACGTATATAAATTCATCACGACTTAACTGGTACGCTTTGAATCGTCCAGAAGACCGGTACTTTGTGAAGCCCCTTAAAGTCTATTGGTAAATAAATCATAAACTAATCCGCACCTCCAGCTTTTCTTTCTTGTCACTCACTTTACATCCTTATCGGTTACCAAGCAGTTCCGCCAGATATTTACTTACGAGCAATCGTTAGTTCTGCCAATGAGACTAAACGAGTTAATATCATCTCTCATCATAAGTAGAAATTTATGATTATATTAAAACATCTAATTATGATGTAACCAAATGGTATTGCATGTTCGATCGATGATCTGTATTATCCAACGTACAAAATTTACATTACTCAATGTAAATTAGGTTAATCTCGGCCGATAAATTTCGTACCGGAAGCGTCCCTTGCGATATCTTGCGATTTCAAGAAATCAATAAACGCATCCAGCCTATCGAACGGGTCAATTACTCGTACGCTCGCCTCTTTTATTTTCGTGATTATATTTTGTTGCGTCTGTTTACCCGAAACCCCCGGCGAATAAATAGCATGAGTAATAAATCCGTTTACACAGTGCGTTCTTTTCTTTTTGACGTCGCGATTTTTCAAAATTAAAAAAAATATACGTACTACCTACGTTTCCAAATTTATTTGAGCACGCTATCATTCGAAATATCTTGGAAAATTTGGAGTCGGCTCGATAAAAATCTAACAGCTTTAAGAAAGTAGGAGGCATGGAACTATTGAAGGGGATTTCATGAACTTTGAGAAACTTGAGAATATTTGACAGTCTTATTTTTGGCACAACTGATAACTTTAGATACACTTCCAATTTAGTTAAGAATGTTGCAAGATAGCTAAAATTATTTTTTTTGACACAATCACCATATAGCCATCGGAGGTATTCATAAATAAATGTTTCAAATTGTCTTAAGTATTTCAGGAGACTTGAAAAAGGATTTTTGACTAATTTAACGTCAGAATATCACAAGACAATTCGAGAAAGTATCTGAAAATGATAAGAAATACTTCGGGCGGCTTGAAACAGCTATTTTAGATGATTTAAAGTATTTTCAAGACCTCGTACCCCATAATGTTCAATTAAACTCTTTCAAGGTACTTAAGAAATGTTGCAAACTAGCTGAAATAATTTTTTGACACAATTGATCTCTTATTATAACGTCAAAACACCGTATAGCAATCTGAAATATTTGTGAATTAACATTTCAAACTCTCCTGAGTATTTGAAGTGACCTGAAAAATGATTTTCAGCTAATTTAACGTCAGAATATCATATGGCAATTCGAGAAAACATCTCAAAAGGCCAAGAAATACTCAGGCATCCTGAAACAGGTATTTCAGCTGATTTAAAGTATTTTCAGGACCTTGCACCTTGCAATGTACAATTCTGCCCTTTAAAGATACTTTAGAAACGTTGCAAGCTAGCTGAAATAACTGTTTGGCACAATTGATCTTCTGATATAACGTCTGAACATCGTATGGCAGTCTGAAGTATTCATGAATAAATGTTTGAAACTGTCCTAAATGCTTCAGGCTGCCTGAAAAAGGATTTTCTTCCAATTTAAGGTCAGAATGTCATATGGCAATTCAAAAAAATATTTCAAAATGCTAAGAAATGTTTCAGGTATTTCAGCTGATCTAAAATATTTTCATGGCCTTGCACGTTTAGTATTGAATAAGATTTATTGTTACAATTGACTGCCTGTCAATGCAGAATGTTGCAATGCCAGAGTACCTTATGACAATTTGTAGTAAACATTGTCCAGTAATAAATGTTTCAAGGTAATCATACTCTTATCAACGTTAGTTACTCAAAATGGTTGTGCAAAAACTGTTAGGTAACAATTTTGAAACGTTTTTTGCGAAATTGGAGTTCACATTACAAAACGAAGTTTGTTATTTGTTTTTCCAACCCGAGTGTTTCGAAAATATTAAAAGTGACGCTTGTTGTGATCTCTATTGATTCCCATAAGGATTTTGACGAGTAAATAGAAAATAATCATGGAACAACACATGCTGCGATTTTGACGCTCCTCTCGTTTCTGACTACAGCTCAACCATCAGGACTTCAGGGTATTTGTAGGTAAATCGGCGACTTTACATATGAAAGAAAAATTATCTAAAATTCATAATCGTTTACAGACGCATAAATCTCGCTCGTTCTATTCCCCTTGACATTTCTCCGAGCTTAATTAATTTTAGTAACTTCACTTCCATGAGCGAAAAAAAAAACGAGTATTTGAAATGTCAGACGCACGTTACCTATGTTATTTAAAAAAATGTGAGCACTGAGTCTGATTTATTCCAGCGTAAAATGTGTTCAGACGGCAGAGTCTCGCTAAATGTCGTTTGAATTCAATACAGATTAAACTGGACCAAGAAGATAGTTCAGCTCTACCTTGATTCTTTTCTATGGTGATAACAATTGTATTAAATTTATCAAAAAATGACTGGAATGGATGGCCTTAGTTTGAAAATAATGTATGTAGTGGTGGTATTTTCCGTTGAGGTTGTTTTAAATGCAAGTGCCTGTACACCATGTTACATGATAGTCCATGATACAAGAAGTACTAACAGAAATTTCTTGAAGCCTTTGATTTTGAAAAATGCCTTTTGAAATAGTTGCTTTGAGTTCAATTTTGAGCCCTTAAATAATTTCCAACTTTGAAGCAGTAGTAAAAATTTTAACAATTTTTGGATTTCTTGATTCACTATAAAGTCCTCTACTTGGTTCATTATTTCTGCATTAATTGATTTGGATTCCATTGGGACGCTTAAAGTAATGTAGTTTCCTACTTTCTGGCGACACTAAGTTTTGGTATTCTTAAAAATATTTTACTGAAAAATGCTTTCAGTATGAACAGTTCTCGATTTTACATCGAGCCTTCGACCGTCTCGTTTCAAAATAAAATTTTGATTTCAAAGGATATTTTCTGTACTTTGGAGCTTTAAGTGATCTGATTTGAAGGTTTTGAAACTTTTGACACTCGGCTAAAATTAAGAATATTTGCAAATTTTGAGTATAGATTTTATTAATCCTGCAAATTTCTTTGGATGGTAAAAAGCTTTAAATTTCTAGAATTTTTAAAATCTAATTAGGCCGGAATGAATGTCAGTCCCTTTGTAGATCTGCAACCCTATTCCAGTGTCGCTTTTGCTTTTGTTGCACATCCGCCGATAATCTCCCCCGAGTTCGCGTTTCGCTAATTAATTTTTATTTCAGCCATACGTTGATAACGATTAACGTTTTATCGTAGACTGCAAAAACAACGAAAAAATTACCTACATAAGCCGAATGCGCTGCAATAGCATTCTTTATCTCTCTCTCTCTCTCTCATTCTCTTTCGGTGTGAATAGAACTTTATCAGAAAAACAAACACACATACACACATTTTGGCGTAAATAAAAAATATATAGATAACAAAGTGGGTTGACTGACCTATCCTACACGAAAACATATTGCGACATTACGTGTTCAAGGGCTCCGGGTTATTTCGTTGCAATTTAGACGGCATCAAGGTCTTCAAGCTTTTTTTATGATCGATGTATCGTTATTATTATTTAGGACTGATAGCAGTTACAGGTTTGTTATTGCACGAGTAGGCGGTGTGTAATTAGATTACCCCATGGATGATTAATTTGAGAATTATGGAGTTATTCAAGAATTCCTTTTTCCTGCTAGAATTTGCTAAAATGTTGAGAAACACAGATATTTCGAAAATTGAGCCCTTACAGCGAGGCTTCAGATTATTACAATGCTTTTCATCCGGTCGTTCAAATTTTTTTCTCATGTGTAATAAAAGTGGAGGTTAAACCCTTTGAATTTTTTCCAAAAATTGGTCGATACTAGATTTTCAAAATTTCGGTGACGGTGTTCCTATGCCAAAAGTAAAGAATTTCTTACATATAGTGCCTATTTTTCGAAATACAGCAGTTTGAAAAATCGTTTCCTTTGTATTAAAAAAAAAATCGATATTTCTACTAATATTAGCTAATTGAAATTCTTCAGCAGGACTTATGATCATCCCAAAAACTCCTTATTATGGGCCGAAAATGGCGCTGGCAACTAAACTTTTTCACAAAAATTGGTCGATTTTAAATTTTCGAAAATTCGGGTAGTAAACGGTATGTCCCGATTCCAAAAAAAAAAAAAAATTTGCCTCAAACAGCGCCTACTTTTTTAAATATAACATATTTCTTGGAAAGATCGTCCTTATTTTGTTTAAAAAATCTCAATGTTACGAAAACTATGAATCCTAATTTATTGAAATTTAAAATAAAGGCTTCAAATCATCCCCTAAAACGTAGCAATGCATTTTCATTCTCAAATTCAAATTTATTATATTATGGACTGAAAATGGGGTGGTTTACTCCATAGATTTCCTCCCGAAGTTAGTCAAATTGAAATTTTCAAAATTTCTGTGGCCAATCAAGGGTCATGATATCCCAGTGCCAAAAGTAAAAGAATTTCTTACCTACAGCGTCTGCTTTCGGAAATATATTTTGAAAAATTCTTCCGTTTACTAAAATATCTGGATATTTCGAAAACTCCTAATACTAAAATAGCTATGAGAGAAGTTTGAAAATATTCTAAGGATTCCTATAGATTTTCATTAGGAAGATTGAAAATTCCTTATTACGGACCGAAAATTGGGAGATTTGCTCCATCGACTTTCTCCAGAAATTATTCCATTTTCAAAATGTCACCGACGACAGAAAATGAAGTTTTTCCAAAAACTTTTCGATTTTAAATTTTCTCGGTCATAAACGGAAGGTGGTAATTCCCGGGGCAAAAAATATTTTTTCTGCAGTACCTACTTATTGGAATGCAATATTTTGAAAAATTGTTTCTCGGTATTTAATTTCGAAAACTACTCATCTTAACTAAGTGAAACTTTACGACGATGCTAAAGATTGTCTCTGGAACATTGCCATTAATTTCTACCGAGATATTCAAAAACCTCCTATTATGAATACCACAATAGGAATGTCACCCCTTCGAATTTCCAAAAAAATCGGTCACTTTCAAATTGTAAACGAAAAAAGGAAAGAAGATGTTCTCCTCTCTGGCAAAAACCTTTTGATTGAACAGTTAGATTTCAATTACATGTTGAATTGTCCAAGAAATTTAAATTCGAAAAGCGCCTGCCATTAAAACGAAAAACACGCTCGTCCGCATACATATCGTACGAACGTCCGCATAGACAACAATATTATTACCAATAATAATAATTTTGTTTGTCCCGAAACATAAGCACAAGTGATTATCGTCGGCGCATCGGGTCCGACCCACGCGACCCACCGCAATACAGCACGTACCTACACTCCGTCCGAGATAATGCGATTCTGCCCTTGTCCCACTTCGCTATATGTTTATGAGAAATGCATTGACACTAATTCCTACGTTTTGGATTTGCACTTCGCCTAAAACAGTAATCATTTTCCGGCGACGTCACACGACCGTGTGATTTCGACCGGCGACTTCGATCCTCGTTTACTTAGATAATTGCGGTAGTCCCAGGAAATCTTCTTCCCTTCACCTTCGTTCCAAAACGTATACCTACCTTACGACATTGTAAATTTTTATCGTCGACCATTGTCGCTTGTTTATCCTTCATCAATTACCATCATGGTGATAAGGGCTCGTACGAGGGTATCTCACACGCTTTTTCATCAATTTCAGTTCTGATTTTAGAGCGAAACCTAGGATGTCGGCAGTCGCGGGGAGGAGGACCTACACCGAGGACGAGCTCCAGGCCGCCCTTAGGGACATTCAGTCCGGCAAGCTGGGCACGAGGAGGGCGGCCGTCATCTACGGCATACCGAGGTAAAGGATATTTTAAAGTTCAGGGTCAAGGGGAACGTTCAAAGTTGTGAAATCACTAGGACATAGTGACAGCCCAACATCTTTGGGCGCCTCGTACTATAATTCACGTTCTAATCTGGGGGTTTGGGGTCTAAAGGATCCAGAAGGGTCTTTGGGTTTTGGAGACTTGGGAACTTTAAAACTTGCGATCTTTGCCGAGGCCGAGATCTTGAGTAGAGGCCGATCTAAATAGAGTTGGCTCTAAAGCGCCCAGAAGAGCCTTTGGATCTTGGAGTCTTGGGGACCGAGCCTTGTGATCTTGGTGCTTCTGATTTTTGGTGATCTTGATCGTTCCCTTATTTTTACCAGACCATTTTCTAAAGGCCACTTTCCTGAATTTCTTGAGATAATCTCTCGTGTTGTTTTCTTTTATTGATAGAGATCCATAATTCACGATGCTGTGTGGAGAAACTATTCATTATAACATTGAACACTTTATACTTTGATTCATCTTCTAGTGAATGAGTTTGAGCTCTAGAGGTCCAGGAGGATCTTAAGACCTTTGCTTCATGAAATCTTGCAACGATTTTCATGTTTTTCGTCCCAAAGACAACCTCCCTGCACCTCTCAGAAGAATCTCATGTATCGTTTTCTTTGTTTGATGGAGACTCATATTTCACATTCATTTCTGGAGAAACGATTTATTACACCACTGGGCACTTCATAATTTGATCCACTTTCTGGTCTGGAAGCTTGGGGGCTAGGGTTACAAGTGGGTCTTGAAATTTTCTAAATGTGAAGACTTATGATCTAGACCAGCTTGGATATAATTTTGAACACCCAAATACCAGAAAATTTTCCTTTTCCTTTGCCCCAAAGACAACTCCCCTGTACTTTTTAAGAGAACCTCCCGTGATATTTTCCTTTTCTGGCGCAGATCCACCCTTCGTAACAAAGTGTACAAACTTGCCTTGGAACGAGAACGGGAATCGGTCCTAAACAGCTCGACGGCGTTGGAAGAGGAGACGATGGACGACGAGAAGGAGCTGTCGGGGGCCGAGGAGGAGAAGGAGGTTGAGAAGGCGCTACAGGCGCCGCTCCTCACTCTCGCCGACCTCTTCAGGCTCACCGGGAGGGATCAGGTGAGAAACAATTCGTTTTACCCCTTTAAATAGAGCAAGTGGACAACAAAGGCGGTCCAGTTTCATTCTAGCCAATCATTGTGTAGGTACTACTCATGTCCTCTTTAGCTAGCATACGTAAGAGCCCTATTTTCCCTTGTAACGCATTGGCAAGTCGGCAATAAATGAGCATGGAGATGGTTGGTTTCATTTGGAACCACCATGTCATGGTGGTTGGGATAATGCATCACAATTAGGGGATGATCTATTGCCGTTTTCGTCTCAATAGCATTGCAGCATTTGCTGTCTCAGTAGTTGCCCTATTGAGATGATTTCACCCATCTGCAAGGGTACTCTTAATAAGTGTATTAGGCCAGCCAAGCACGACTCGTGTATTATAAAGCATTGCCCGCCATCTAATACCGATTTTTCACAAGGCAAAAGGAAATTTTGTTTCAATCCCTACGATTCGTGGAAAATTCACGATTCCACCGTCAATTTCAGGTGCCCGACGCCCTCAAGTCGATCATGCACAAGTCGAAAGAGGGCCACCAGCAGGACATTCAGCAGCTGTTCCTCGCGTACCAGAACCTCCTCGCGGGCGGCGCGCAGAAGCCGCCCGAGGAGAGCCACCAGCACCACCTCCACCACCACCACCTGCACGTGCCCGACTTCGTGAAGCGGATCATCACCGAGGAGCAGCTGCTGAAGATGCAGCAGAACAACAACGGCGAGAGCGAGAAGCTGACGAGGCCGAGCCCGAGCAACTCGGTCATCACGAAGATCGAGAGGCCGAGGTCCGAGTCGGACATGGAGGCCGAGGACTCCTCTTCGAATGTGATACTCAAAATTCCGTCCTTTAAGCCGACGTCGAGCAAGAACGGTTGCGATATATTCAGGAGTCTCGAGCCGACAGGTAATTTGACGATCTTTCCATCGCTGTGCCTCGCTGTACTTCCATGTTCTGATCGTTTCAGGTTCCCTGATCTCCCCGCCGATAACGACGGACTCGTCGAACTCGCCGCCCGCGATGCCGCCCAAGGGCGGCCTCTACATCAAAGACATGAAAGACGTGATAGCGCAGAGCATAAGCCAGAAGCTGCAGCAGGATCAACAGCAGCAGCACCAGCAGCAGCAGCAGCAACCGAGGAGACCCGTCCTCGACATCGATTTCAACAGGGGCGGTTTCACCCCTCCGCTGGGGACGGGCGTGTCCGTCATCAGGACGCAGCAGGAGCTCGGGAGGCAGTTCCAGCAGCAACAGCAACAGCAGCAACAGCAACAACAGCAGCAGCAACAACAACAGCAGCAGCACCAGCAGGTTAAACCGTCAGGGAGCACAGGAGGGAAAGGTTAGTGATTGGTACCGTGGTGGTGGGTCTGTAGAGGCTGTCATACGAAATAGCAGGAATACATTTGAGATCATGATGAATGCAGTTTGGAAAATATTAGTGTTTTCATGAAAATCGTATCAAATCAATCGGTTACTTTCTGTTGATACTTTCCATGCTGAGTTATTTAGCTTCTCATTTGTTTCTAAATAATTGACTAGCATATTAGTTTTTTGGAGGAGATTTTTGATCTTGAAATTGAAATATTCCGCATTCATCACGACTTAACCGGGACGTTTTGATTGGTCCCCACACCGGTTATCTTGTGAGGCGCCTTAAAGTTCATTGGTAAATAAGTCATGAACTAATTCGCTCCATCCGCTTTTCTTTCTTGGCGCTAACTATCTGTACTTCTCATAGGTACGCGGCCGAAGCGAGGCAAGTACAGGAATTACGACCGGGACAGCCTCGTCGAGGCCGTAAGGGCGGTGCAGCGCGGCGAAATGTCTGTCCACAGGGCGGGCAGTTATTACGGAGTGCCCCACTCGACGTTGGAGTACAAGGTGAAAGAGAGGCACCTGATGCGGCCGAGGAAGCGGGACCCGAAACCCAATCCGGTCGACGAGAAGATCGCCAGCTTGAAACAGGTAAAATAAGTCAAGTATTCTCTATAATCTTGAGAGACAATCGCCCAAAAATCTTCGTTCATTTTGGGGCCAATTTATAGTCCATCACTTAAGGAATACTCTATGAGGCCTTAGTGGAGGAAACCTCAGATAAGCTGTTCGATAGTTACAAAATCTTCTTGCCTCCGCCAAGCAGCACTTAAGAGGCTGTTACAGCAGGTCAAAAGTTTCTCCTGGGGGGCGTCGGGTTGGGGGGAGCTAAGAATAATAATGTGATGAGGCGTGGCCAAATCAGCGTTTAGTAGAATAGTTCTGCAGATTTCTGCTGTACATGTTATTATAACTAGTCCGCGCGAGATGGCACCAAGAGCATATGTCAACTTTCAGCGCTAAATTTTAAAAGGTAAAATAATATAAGGGTAAATAAAAAATTTTTTTGTGTACGATACCTTTCAAAAGCTCAAATTTTATGTGACAATAATTATAATCCTGAGATATTCTAGCTCCTCATACCGTAGGATGTATTCCCTTTTTTATCATGAAATGACGAGTACAATGGATCAGTCAGTCCGTTTCGGGCGCACTTGACCTGCTCCGCAGAAATCCGCCTTAATTTTCTGTTTCTTAAGATGACCGTTCCGGGAGCACTTGACATGCTCTGCTGACCCAAAACCGCCTTAATATCTCTGTTTAAAGTTACCATTAACAATGTTAGAGTGCTCCAAATGAAGTGAAACTTTATGAGAGTATTCAGCGGAGTTTCCTTTATACGCCTACCGAGTTTCATTTCATTGGCTCTTAAGATGACCGTTCCGGCAGCACTTGACCTGCTCCGCTGACCGAAATCCGCCTTAATTTTCTGTTTAAAGTTACCATTAACAATGTTAGAGTGCCCCAAATGAAGTGAAACTTTATGAGAGTATTCAGCGGAGTTTCCTTTATACGCCTACCGAGTTTCATTTCATTGGCTCTTAAGATGACCGTTCCGGCAGCACTTGACCTGCTCCGCTGACCGAAATCCGCCTTAATTTTCTGTTTAAAGTTACCATTAACAATGTTAGAGTGCCCCAAATGAAGTGAAACTTTATGAGAGTATTCAGCGGAGTTTCCTTTATACGCCTACCGAGTTTCATTTCATTGGCTCTTAAGATGACCGTTCCGGGCGCACTTGACCTGCTCCGCTGACCGAAATCCGCCTTAATTTTTCTGTTTAAAGTTACCATTAACAATGTTAAAGTGCTCCAAATGAAGTGAAACTTTATGAGAGTATTCAGCGGAGTTTCCTTTATACGCCTACCGAGTTTCATTTCATTGGCTCTTAAGATGACCGTTCCGGCAGCACTTGACCTGCTCCGCTGACCAAAATCCGCCTTAATTTTTCTGTTTAAAGTTACGATTAACAATGTTATAGTGCTCCAAATGAAGTGAAACTTTATGAGAGTATTCAGCGGAGTTTCCTTTATACGCCTACCGAGTTTCATTTCATTGGCTCTTAAGATGACCGTTCCGGCAGCACTTGACCTTCTCCGCTGACCGAAATCCGCCTTAATTTTTCTGTTTAAAGTTACCATTAACAATGTTATAGTGCTCCAAATGAAGTGAAACTTTATGAGAGTATTCAGCGGAGTTTCCTTTATACGCCTACCGAGTTTCATTTCATTGGCTCTTAAGATGACCGTTCCGGCAGCACTTGACCTGCTCCGCTGACCGAAATCCGCCTTAATTTTCTGTTTAAAGTTACCATTAACAATGTTAGAGTGCCCCAAATGAAGTGAAACTTTATGAGAGTATTCAGCGGAGTTTCCTTTATACGCCTACCGAGTTTCATTTCATTGGCTCTTAAGATGACCGTTCCGGGCGCACTTGACCTGCTCCGCTGACCGAAATCCGCCTTAATTTTTCTGTTTAAAGTTACCATTAACAATGTTAAAGTGCTCCAAATGAAGTGAAACTTTATGAGAGTATTCAGCGGAGTTTCCTTTATACGCCTACCGAGTTTCATTTCATTGGCTCTTAAGATGACCGTTCCGGCAGCACTTGACCTGCTCCGCTGACCAAAATCCGCCTTAATTTTTCTGTTTAAAGTTACGATTAACAATGTTATAGTGCTCCAAATGAAGTGAAACTTTATGAGAGTATTCAGCGGAGTTTCCTTTATACGCCTACCGAGTTTCATTTCATTGGCTCTTAAGATGACCGTTCCGGCAGCACTTGACCTTCTCCGCTGACCGAAATCCGCCTTAATTTTTCTGTTTAAAGTTACCATTAACAATGTTATAGTGCTCCAAATGAAGTGAAACTTTATGAGAGTATTCAGCGGAGTTTCCTTTATACGCCTACCGAGTTTCATTTCATTGGCTCTTAAGATGACCGTTCCGGCAGCACTTGACCTGCTCCGCTGACCGAAATCCGCCTTAATTTTCTGTTTAAAGTTACCATTAACAATGTTAGAGTGCCCCAAATGAAGTGAAACTTTATGAGAGTATTCAGCGGAGTTTCCTTTATACGCCTACCGAGTTTCATTTCATTGGCTCTTAAGATGACCGTTCCGGGCGCACTTGACCTGCTCCGCTGACCGAAATCCGCCTTAATTTTTCTGTTTAAAGTTACCATTAACAATGTTAGAGTGCTCCAAATGAAGTGAAACTTTATGAGAGTATTCAGCGGAGTTTCCTTTATACGCCTACCGAGTTTCATTTCATTGGCTCTTAAGATGACCGTTCCGGCAGCACTTGACCTGCTCCGCTGACCAAAATCCGCCTTAATTTTTCTGTTTAAAGTTACGATTAACAATGTTATAGTGCTCCAAATGAAGTGAAACTTTATGAGAGTATTCAGCGGAGTTTCCTTTATACGCCTACCGAGTTTCATTTCATTGGCTCTTAAGATGACCGTTCCGGGCGCACTTGACCTGCTCCGCTGACCGAAATCCGCCTTAATTTTTCTGTTTAAAGTTACCATTAACAATGTTAGAGTGCTCCAAATGAAGTGAAACTTTATGAGAGTATTCAGCGGAGTTTCCTTTATACGCCTACCGAGTTTCATTTCATTGGCTCTTAAGATGACCGTTCCGGCAGCACTTGACCTGCTCCGCTGACCAAAATCCGCCTTAATTTTTCTGTTTAAAGTTACGATTAACAATGTTATAGTGCTCCAAATGAAGTGAAACTTTATGAGAGTATTCAGCGGAGTTTCCTTTATACGCCTACCGAGTTTCATTTCATTGGCTCTTAAGATGACCGTTCCGGGCGCACTTGACCTGCTCCGCTGACCGAAATCCGCCTTAATTTTTCTGTTTAAAGTTACCATTAACAATGTTAGAGTGCTCCAAATGAAGTGAAACTTTATGAGAGTATTCAGCGGAGTTTCCTTTATACGCCTACCGAGTTTCATTTCATTGGCTCTTAAGATGACCGTTCCGGCAGCACTTGACCTTCTCCGCTGACCGAAATCCGCCTTAATTTTTCTGTTTAAAGTTACCATTAACAATGTTATAGTGCTCCAAATGAAGTGAAACTTTATGAGAGTATTCAGCGGAGTTTCCTTTATACGCCTGCCAAGTTTCGTTTCATTAGCTCTTAAGATGACCGTTCCGGGAGCACTTGACCTGTTCCGCTGACCGAAATCCGCCTTAATTTTTCTGTTTAAAGTTACCATTAACAATGTTAGAGTGCTCCAAATGAAGTGAAACTTTATGAGAGTATTCAGCGGAGTTTCCTTTATACGCCTACCGAGTTTCATTTCATTGGCTCTTAAGATGACCGTTCCGGGAGCACTTGACCTGCTCCGCTGACCGAAATCCGCCTTAATTTTTCTGTTTAAAGTTACCATTAACAATGTTATAGTGCTCCAAATGAAGTGAAACTTTATGAGAGTATTCAGCGGAGTTTCCTTTATACGCCTGCCGAGTTTCATTTCATTAGCTCTTAAGATGACCGTTCCGGGAGCACTTGACCTGTTCCGCTGACCGAAATCCGCCTTAATTTTTCTGTTTAAAGTTACCATTAACAATGTTATAGTGCTCCAAATGAAGTGAAACTTTATGAGAGTATTCAGCGGAGTTTCCTTTATACGCCTGCCGAGTTTCATTTCATTAGCTCTTAAGATGACCGTTCCGGGAGCACTTGACCTGTTCCGCTGACCGAAATCCGCCTTAATTTTTCTGTTTAAAGTTACCATTAACAATGTTAGAGTGCTCCAAATGAAGTGAAACTTTATGAGAGTATTCAGCGGAGTTTCCTTTATACGCCTGCCGAGTTTCGTTTCATTAGCTCTTAAGATGACCGTTCCGGGAGCACTTGACCTGTTCCGCTGACCGAAATCCGCCTTAATTTTTCTGTTTAAAGTTACCATTAACAATGTTAGAGTGCTCCAAATGAAGTGAAACTTTATGAGAGTATTCAGCGGAGTTTCCTTTATACGCCTACCGAGTTTCATTTCATTGGCTCTTAA
Source organism: Cryptocephalus primarius (assembly GCA_963576515.1). Lineage (NCBI taxonomy): Eukaryota > Metazoa > Arthropoda > Insecta > Coleoptera > Chrysomelidae > Cryptocephalus > Cryptocephalus primarius. The sequence continues at coordinate 24,904,402 of OY754937.1, read as the reverse complement.
GATGACCGTTCCGGGAGCACTTGACCTGCTCCGCTGACCGAAATCCGCTTTAATTTTTCTGTTTAAAGTTACCATTAACAATGTTAGAGTGCTCCAGATGAAGTGAAACTTTATGAGAGTATTCAGCGGAGTTTCCTTTATACGCCTGCCGAGTTTCATTTCATTAGCTCTTAAGATGACCGTTCCGGGAGCACTTGACCTGTTCCGCTGACCGAAATCCGCCTTAATTTTTCTGTTTAAAGTTACCATTAACAATGTTAGAGTGCTCCAAATGAAGTGAAACTTTATGAGAGTATTCAGCGGAGTTTCCTTTATACGCCTACCGAGTTTCATTTCATTAGCTCTTAAGATGACCGTTCCGGGAGCACTTGACCTGTTCCGCTGACCGAAATCCGCCTTAATTTTTCTGTTTAAAGTTACCATTAACAATGTTATAGTGCTCCAAATGAAGTGAAACTTTATGAGAGTATTCAGCGGAGTTTCCTTTATACGCCTACCGAGTTTCATTTCATTGGCTCTTAAGATGACCGTTCCGGGAGCACTTGACCTGTTCCGCTGACCGAAATCCGCCTTAATTTTTCTGTTTAAAGTTACCATTAACAATGTTAGAGTGCTCCAAATGAAGTGAAACTTTATGAGAGTATTCAGCGGAGTTTCCTTTATACGCCTACCGAGTTTCATTTCATTGGCTCTTAAGATGACCGTTCCGGGAGCACTTGACCTGCTCCGCTGACCGAAATCCGCTTTAATTTTTCTGTTTAAAGTTACCATTAACAATGTTAGAGTGCTCCAAATGAAGTGAAACTTTATGAGAGTATTCAGCGGAGTTTCCTTTATACGCCTACCGAGTTTCATTTCATTGGCTCTTAAGATGACCGTTCCGGGAGCACTTGACCTGTTCCGCTGACCGAAATCCGCCTTAATTTTTCTGTTTAAAGTTACCATTAACAATGTTAGAGTGCTCCAAATGAAGTGAAACTTTATGAGAGTATTCAGCGGAATTTCCTTTATACGCCTGCCGAGTTTCATTTCATTAGCTCTTAAGATGACCGTTCCGGGAGCACTTGACCTGTTCCGCTGACCGAAATCCGCCTTAATTTTTCTGTTTAAAGTTACCATTAACAATGTTAGAGTGCTCCAAATGAAGTGAAACTTTATGAGAGTATTCAGCGGAGTTTCCTTTATATGCCTGCCGAGTTTCATTTCATTAGCTCTTAAGATGACCGTTCCGGGAGCACTTGACCTGTTCCGCTGACCGAAATCCGCCTTAATTTTTCTGTTTAAAGTTACCATTAACAATGTTATAGTGCTCCAAATGAAGTGAAACTTTATGAAAGTATTCAGCGGAGTTTCCTTTATACGCCTGCCGAGTTTCATTTCATTAGCTCTTAAGATGACCGTTCCGGGAGCACTTGACAGGCTCCGCTGACCGAAATCCGCCTTAATTTTTCTGTTTAAAGTTACCATTCACAATGTTAGAGTGCTCCAAATGAAGTGAATCTTTATGAGAGTATTCACAGGAGTTTGCTCTATACGCCTACCGAGCTTCATTTCATTGGCTGGAAACACATCAAAATATCGTCATACAGACCCCAGAGTTTCATCATGGAGACATGATTAACGTCTTCTGCTTCTATGGTGCAATTGAAGTAACCAATCTCTTTACATTGTTTATGTTCTCCAAAAACATGAGATGGGGCATTTTTTAAATCTACAACAAGACAGGAGATTTGTTCTTGTAACGTTGCATTTTGATTTCTTCTATATTGCACTGCCTTTTTAATTGCAGCAACAAGTCGATAGCTCCTCGAAGACACAATTTTTCTAAGTTCTGGAGGCACTGGGAGATTTTTAGAGTTGCTTCTTTTTCTCTTTACGATCTCCCTAAGATGTTTGGACATGTTTCTTATTAAATGGTTTGTACACTCTACTTTTTCTATAACACTCGGATTCGAGTAATCTTCTGTAGACACTGCTGTCGCCGTCCCCTACAAGTCTAGTAAATTTGATACCATATGTCTTCCAAATAAATTTGAAACCGTCGACAATTATTGCTGCTTCCATCGCTGTAGAAGATCCTTCATACTACTTTATTTTGGATTTTTTTTATAGAAGTCATTTTTCAGTAATTTCTAAAATAACGTTGGAATTCGCTAAAAACAAATTCGCCAAGATGGCTGCCTCTGAAATAGCCTCTTAAGAAGGTACAGTTCTGACAACAGAGTAAATCGTGTATAAGGAACCGGTCTATGGAGTATTATTTCTATTCCTATGGTTCTGCGATCGTGTCAAACTGAGGTTATAAACTGAAACAAATTGAAACTTGTAGTTACACTAAGAAAAAGTAAATTTAAACCATCAACCCTCTTTTTTAAGCACCTAAATCGTTCTTTCCAGACTCCCAAACATCTTTCGAAGATATTTTTGGTGCTTCTATGAGCCCCATTATAATTTCTTTCTGCATGTGTATTAGGTGTGGAATTAGGGGTTGTTTAAATTTGCGACGGGCTCTTTTTATCTGATTTTGTGGTTTTCAGAACGACCTCCGCAACCCGCAGGACAAGCTGAAGCAGCCGCTGATGAAGCCGCCGCAGAAGTTCCCGCCCACCTCGCCGAACGGCATGAAGCTGCCGATCTTCGAGCCTGGGATGGCGCCCCTCGGCACCTACAACCCGGCGCCACCGCCGTTCCCCTTCTGGCCGCACCCGACCTTCTCCCCCCTGCCGCTCGACTACGCGAGGAACCCCTCGGCGCCCTTCCCGGAGCTCTTCGCCTCGCAGATGATGCAGAAGCTCCAAGAGGAATCGTCCAGGACGTTAGGTAAGGTTCGGTTACACTAGGTTTGGGGTCGGTGACGTGTGTCGTTCTCCGCAGGCGCCTCGCCGCAGGCCCCGACGGTCCCGTCGACGCCGCAGGCGCTCGCGAAGACCGCCCGCCAGATGGCCGAGTCGCTACTGGAGGCGCCCGGCACTTCGAACGGTTCCTTCCTCGACGGCATCATCCGTTCGAGCCTGGAATCGGGCGTGCCGGTCGTCGGGGCGGCCGACCACCACCACCAGCACCACCACCACCACCAACGGACCAGCGAGGCGGTTTCCCCCGCAGGCGGCGGGGAGGGCGACGACGGCGAGGTCCCCGCCGCCCCGGGCGTCGAGGAGGAGAGGAACGTCTCGCAGATGAGCAACAAGGCGCTGCTCGACCAGCTCTGCAGGAACAGCAGGCTGACTCCGCTCTCGTCGAGGGCGGCCGAGGGCGGCAGCTCCTCGGGCGACGAGGCGCCCGGGAGGCGGGGCAGCCCGATCAACTTCTCGACAGGTGAGTAGCTATTGCTGAGCAGTAATTAAATAAAAAAGCGTCACGAGACGAGACGAAAGTGAATGTAATATATCTGTTCTCTCCCCCTCTCTTTTCTTTCTCTCCCCATTTTCTTACGTGAGACCGCGCTGACAGAGAACACGGCGTTCTCCTCTGATGTGCTTTTCACTTTCCCTTTTTTTCCATCTTGTCTTTAAAATTCCCAAGCAGCCGACATTGCCCATGCTTCACGGACGCGTATGTGGCTCGTGTATTAATAATATTGTATATACGTGTGTGTAGGTGATTATTCACCCAAGCACTGAGAGGGATACGTCCGCCCTCTAGGGTCGTAAATCACTCGTAATTATTACAGTGGGTTTCCGAAATTACCACGACAGCATCCTCTCTCCTGCGATCCCAGGTTGTTGAAAACTCATAGAAGTTATTCGACATTTCCCGAAGTCAGTTGCAACTCTAATTATCGTCCTTTTTATTTGAAATTTTCTGGAGGGATGGATTTCACCTCGATGTATCCAGGATTCAAATTTGACTTAAATCGATCAGATAGGGGGTGAGATATTGCAAGTTTACTTAACTTTCGACACGGACGAAGAAGCAACTAGATCGGATTTAAATAAGATTCGATTTTGTGCAAACTCTTCGCCTTCTCACCGTTAATTTTCGTCTCCAGGCGGCGGCGGCGGCGGCGGCGGAGTCTCCCGCGAGGAGGCGGCCCTCGACGAGGACTCGTCGTCGCGGCACGAGAGGAGTGACAACGGCAACGGGGACGGCGCGCAGTCGATCGACCTGTCGAACGACTCCGACGCGCAGCAGCTGGCGCAGCCGCCGGCGGCGAAGCAACCGCGCATATACCTGAAGCCAGACCTGGTGCGGCCGGAGAACCTCAAGCCGGAGATGCTCGTCCGCTTCAGGGACGTCCTGAGGAACGGCCTCGAGGGCGGCGAGGAGGAGGACGATGCGCCCGAGCAAGACTGACACCGACCGGAGGAGATGACGGTCACTATCTCTTAGGAGCGTGCGCGCCCCAGGGGCTGCGCCGCCTCCTCCTGCGGAATCACGACTCCACCACCACCAACACCACCAACACGCATACAAACGGACCACGACGACAGATCGGCATGGTTGTAAGTGAGACATGAAACAAGAAATATTATGAAATTATTAGGATGACGGTGTTTGTTGATATACGATCATTATTTATTATCTTTTCTCTTTCTTTTACTTCTCATCAGTTGTTACGGTTATAACTAATGATTATTAGCGTATAAGATCATCAAAGCAGTGAACTGTATATTAGGTGTTTTTTAAATCTAAATGAAACGTAAAATGTATTCACTGAAAATTACTCTTCAGGCGGGACGGCCCAAGGCGCTTCGTACACGTACATACATTCCTAGGACAGCTTTAATTAATTAATACGTTATTATTATTATTATTATTATTATACATTCTAAAAGACATTTTCGCATTTCGATTTTTCGACATATTCAGTGGTGGTCTCGTCGAACTTTCGCCCTTCGGTAGGTACATAAATTCGATGTTTGAATAAAAGTAGACTCCGACTTTGGCCGTCTCGCCCACTTAAATGTTCATTGTTCGGTGTATTTTGGCGTGTACCAAAAAATTCTACTTATAAATGTATCTTCTCTGTGTCTTCAACGTCGCGTATTACCTCAAAATGTATAGGAAATATCACGATACGTGTCTACACACATACACTATACACATACATACATACACACACACACACCCACACCCACGCGCATTTCATACTGCTTTGATGGAGGATAAAAAATATGGAACGGTTTTATATGTATATCGAAAAAACCCTTGGGATTTGTCCCGCAATTGAAAAAAAAATTATATCTATCTGTGATTTAATCAAAATTTTTGATGTATATTTTCTCTAAAAATATCTTAAATATTATTATATAAAATTAAACAATTAGACATAGGTAACTGATATATTTGAATTTATTGATGTTGGAAAATTGATTGGGAAATGACGGGTTAATCATATTTGGACTCCGTTCTAGCGTCTTACAAGGTGATAATTATGTAAATTCGTTTTTCAAAGTACCAGCTACCTCACACATACACACATACACACTAAATAGTTCGAAATCAAAACCATTATTTTTAAAACAAAATTATATTTACAAAAATGAGAAAAATTAATATTACTCGCCTACGATCGCCTCGAGACACGTCCTTACTACTGAAAAGTTTCGCCAAATCGACGCCGCAACCCTCGCTAACCGTCCGTCAAATTATACCGGCACAGGCTCAAAAAATCTAAAAAGGCCATTTTACTTATAACTAACCATTCAGAAAGTTATATATATTTCGTTTAAAATTTCTTTGAAAGCACCGCTCTCAAAAATTTTCTGAAAAATTTCAAGTGTCAACGATACATATCCAGTTAGAAAATTTGTGTTCTGTAAAAAAATATTTGAAGATATTCCAAAATTTTTTTGTCTAAAATATTTTTTACTTTACTTCAGCTTTCTTCTGTTAAAGAAATTTATTATTTATTATCTGCATTATTTATGTTTCGTAATTTTATATGAAACGCGGATTTCCATTGACCTCCGGTTAAATTTAACGGCCGGATAGTTTTTAATGACGTCTAATTGATTCAGAAATTTATTTCTTCGTGTTCAAAAGGACCCAAAAAATGTGTACTGCGCCGGTTTTCACTATCCTCGGAATAGGAATTAATTGACGTTTCGTAAAACGGGCGTTGTCGTTTATGACATTTTTAAACATGATTATGATTTCAAAATTTGTAGTTTCATGAGTTTCGGTTAATTTTGAACCATTTTTCCTTAAGAAAATCTTCGGTTAAATTTATCAGACGATGAAGCGGTTTTAACGGCGCTTGGTAGAACCGAGCCTCATCGTTTCTCGACGGGGATGAGGGGAAGAATGGTTTCTTCGATTTGGGGATTTAAATTTCGATGCGTTTCGTGTGCCAATCAAAAGGGACGTAAGGAGGACGGGTCTCGATCGAAAAGGTCCCACGTCCCTCGAGAAGGCTCCCACGTCGGATGCATTCGTATATAGTTAACCCCGGAGTCGGTTTTCCAAGTGATATTTTTTTGTTTTTCTTTCATATAACAATGAAGTGCAATTAGATGGTATATACATACATATATATTTACATCAATATTAAGTAGTATATAAGATATATTTAAATATATTATATATTTGAAAAAATGGAAGCTATTTTGTTTGAGAGAAAAAAGATTGACTCCAGGTAGAGTTTTAACCAAACAAAAAAAAAAGAAGAAAAATGCTTCATTATTATATATCCCCCTTTTTCAACAACCGTCAGACAAACTACAACCAAACCATAAACCAAACCGATACCGACAGTTAATAAACGGGGAAGCCCCTCGTTAAACGGACCGCGGGTCGAAAATTAATTATTTAACCGGAAAAACGAACCATTTTGGATAGAAGATCGACGCGTCGTTTCGGCGTCGAGGGGCGTCCCCACAAACCAAACCAGATTCGCAGTTAAAACACATATTTAAGTTGGACCAAGTAATGCAGTATGTTGTATATATAATGTGGTATGCTTTTACATACATATCGTCCGGGGGCGGCGCCGGATCTTCCGCCTGGGGAGGACACAGTGAAAGGCGCCTCGGAGGCCCGGCGTCACCCCCGGAAAAAATTATATATAAAAAAAAAACATTCCAACCATATATGTGCCAGATAATTTTATATTCGCAACAAATGAATTAGAATTGTGATCTCTAGGGCCCGCTGCTCGGGCGCCGGCTTTGATCAACAGAATGCACTTTTCGAAAAAGAATAAAAATGAAATGTTAAGTTTTGAAGCTGCAAGCTTCCCCAGTTCTCGTATAGTTCTAAGAAAAGATGAAAAAAAAAACACTGTTTTTAAATGTTTGTGTGTTCCACATTTGCGCTTGTGATGCAACCAACAACTGGTCAAAAGCAAACCTAACCGAAACTCTTTCTCTCTCTCTATCTATCTCTCCTTCTCTCTCTCTCTCTCTCTCTCACTCTCTCTAAAAAGACGGTGGAAACTGTCACTATATAGCCAAAGTAAAGTGTGGTTAGGACTGTTTTTGAACGAAATGTTCGGCTTATATAGTGTTAAATATACTAAAATTGTGACGAAAAGTCAGAATGCAAGTGTGCCACCGGTTTTGTGCAATTTCATAGTTTTTATTGAACTCTTATTATTTCCTTTGTCATTAATTTTAATGTGATAATTTGTTATAAAGACACTTTTTTACCTTTTTCTTATATAAACGCGGTCCAAACAAAATGTAAAATTTAACAGTGTAAAATGTAACCTTATAAAAATGTATACGCATATGAAGATATTTTTTAAGCACGTGAAAAAAAATCTCTCTAAATAAGTTGCGTTATGGAAATACACTTTTATATGAAAAGAGGAAGTTGTGTTCGTAAATTGTTATTAACTCGTTTGTATGAGATACAGTACGGTACCTAAGTTCTATAGATTAATCCTCCTCTCGTATGGATATTGTTGTCATATTATTGAGATTTTTCTGCGGTGTAACCGCCCCCGCCCCCCTACCCCCTGGTTTTTTTTTATTTATGTTTATAGATGTATTTTTATGTTGTATATCTTAGTTTATCAGTACCAGTTCAGTCGAAATACGATGAAAATAATTAAATTTCTACTTAGGTCGACCAAGGACATACACTTGGAAAAAATTTTATTCGAGCTGTTTACGTATATCTCGGTTAATTTTAATTCTACGTAATTTTTTCTTATACAATTTTGAAGGCGAGGTAATTTCACACAATTTTTATTTTAAAATAATTTTTCCACGAATGAAAGCAAGGGCGCTACGGTTAATTGTTTAAACAAATGTTATTGTTTTTTTTTTGCAATAATTATGGTAGTACAGGAGCTATCAATCTTTCCGTGTGCACTAGCGCGGATGTTAACAAAACGAGGTTTTCCTTGTAGATTTTGACCCCTAGAATTTGTTTAAAAGGTAATTATTTAAACAAATTATCTATAATTAATTTGCATTTTTTTCAGAAATTATAGCTCAAAGCAAGGAAAAACGTTATGCATATCATACAAAAATTATTATTAAATTCGCAATTTAGGCCATGTTTGAACACTTATAACTTTGAAAAAATTAATATTTTTAGAAAATTCGAAAACCTACAGCTTCTTTAAAGCCTTAACTTCCAATTTGTGTTGAAACTGCAACAAAAATTAAATCCCCAACACATTTTCTAAGCGCATAAACAGTTAACTTATATTTCAGTGTAATGTTGATATTTTATCAGTAGTTTTTTTTAATCTCTATTTATTTTACCTGCAGAATTCATTATGTTCGATACTGACCCATAAAAGTATCCAAAAGTTTTTTAAATTATTTAAAGTCGATAATTTTATTTGGTAATCGATTTGGTCAAATAATAAAAGTTAAGCCAAGAGGAGTATACATATAATATATGCAAAAATTATATAGGGAAATAATAGAAAATGATAATTAAATAAGTTATTAATTATCAGTTAATTATTTGAAGGTCAAAATATTGTCATTTTTCGCAAAAGGTATAAGTCATATCATTTTCACAATTGGCCCGTGGCGTCATAATTCGAAGATATTTGGGATTATATGCACGAAAAATGACTGTTTTGGATATTTTTGAAGTCAGATATAGGCCGAGTAAAATTTTGTAATTTTTCGCACCGACACAGCCAATTTTGATTTCCGAAAATCAAATATGACGGACGTGTCACCTTAAAATTGCCATAACTTTTGAAACAAACAACGCAGGGGTTCCATTCGAGGGTACATTTTTAAGGGTAGTAGTGAATGATGAAGTACGTAGAGAAATTTAAAAAAACTGTGCAATATCTTCAAATACTGACGTTATGGGGACACTCTTGAGTTCAAAACAGGATTTTACGTAGAAAATTACCTCGGAAATGATCCTCAGCTTTCCAAGAACAAAACCCTGCGGACCTGCATGACAAATTGCACGCAAAACGTTTGAGGTACCAACTTGTATGCATTAATTCTGACAAATACTTCCTATTAAATTCTGCTCTCGCTAAATGATAGCGAATCGTATTTCGACTGTAACTATACGGACTCATGTTACAGTGTTAAGTTACAAGTTTCTCATGAATTGTTTTTAGCACCCCCCTCCCCCCTCAAAGTGTCAGTATTTTCGTTTGTTTGAAAGTAAAACGGACCAAGGTCTTCGTAGAGATTGTAGATGTATCATTCCACGGTTAGCTTTTTCACAAAACTTATAAGACTTCGAAGGGTTTTTGAGAAGTGACGGCACCTCCTCCCCCCGAGGCCCGTCCGCATAGTTTCTATTATTCCTACATATTTTTTTACATACACATAATTTTAATGAGTTTTATATCAATCGTATTTGTTAAATAATTTTTAGTTCATTTGTTAGTACGTAAGTTTTTTTTATTACTTAAGTTCTTGCTTTAAAAAAGTATATCGTGTATATAGAATTTTTCTGAAGAGCACACCTTTGATGTCGTGTGCGTCCGCTGAGATATGAAATCGTTTAATTAGGAGTACGTATCAGAAGTGGGATTCGTTTGTTTTTGGACAGTTTCTCCTTTCCTTTCTTTCTTTTCTTTTACAGCAAACCATAACCAAGCAATAGTTCTCAGAGGCAATTCCCCACATTTAATCACACTGAAGACAGAGCGAGGCAGAAGTGAGTTTCTTTTTATTGTTTGAAGGCATAGGTGTAGAGAAACCTTAACACCCTTCCCTTGGAATATCGAAATTAATCCCGAACTTAAGGAAACGACGAACGTAATTCACCCCAGCGCCATCCCTGGCTCTTTCCCTCTCTCCCTTTCTCTCTTGTAGATTTTTGACATTCGAAGTGTATACTTAAATAGTTGTTAGTTACTACTACTACTACTACGGTCAAATTTTTTGACACGTTTACAGTACAAGATTAGGTTTAATTACCCCACAATAAAATAGTTTGTTTTTTTTTTTGTAAATGAAGGAACACTAATATCGAGGTGACGGCACTTAAACTAATTGTAGCGTAATGAACTTTTACTTAGCGTATATAGTGTGTAGCTGTAAATCTTAGGGGGAGGTCACACGACCCTTTTACGTGCGAGGCTCGTCTTCAGTGTGGTAGCAAAACAGGTTCAAACAAGGATTCTCGTGGCATATTTCAAAAATAAATAAGTTAAGTAGTACAGGCAACAAAAAGAGCACTAAACACCAAAAGTGTCTTCTTATATTAATTGTTTTGGAATTTTTGTACCTGTCGATTGGTGCGCGTTTCTTTTTCTAGTCCGAGCAAGTTAGGGGAAATTTATTAAAGAAAATATATTATAAATGTGATTGGTAGTCGAATCGTCAAAGACTGACTTTTTGGATATAAAGGGAACTCGTTTTAAAATATGCCATAACACACAATACACATACACATTCAAGAATACACGACAACAGCATTTCCGTTAACACTGGGACCAAACAAAAGAATATTCATATCCAAAATATCAAAAAAAAAAAGAGAGTAAGAGCAAAATATCATAAAATAGCAGGACGATTTCGTTTTTGAGATATGTGCAATTTTTTTTAAATTTAGTTCGTTGTTGTTGTTGTTGTTGTTATTGATTTAACTCTGAAAATTCCACGGTTTCGACAATATATGTTTTACATTGTACACACAAAAATGATTTTTAGGTAAAATGATATATATAAAATTATTTTTGTGTTCACGTGTGGGAATGTTCGCTAAACGTGTGCTGTGGGTACCCTTATTAGCAAACGTTTTCATTTCGATTCGATACATATTTCATGATTATTATAAAATTGTGACTATAATTGCCTTTTTAACGTGAATATATTATATCAAATTGTTGTATTTTATACAAAAAGAAACGGGAAAAAGATCGGACACCGTACACGTGTATGTATATTGTGTGTATGTACGTACGGTTCGGTCCGACGTTTTTCCGCCAAAAGGAAGAAAACAGCGCGTTCTTGTTCGTAAAAATATCTGTGACTTGTAAATCATCATGTTTTATTATAAAAGTTAGATGTTTGAACAATATTGCTTTGTGGGAAATTGTTATTTTCAGAAAATATTTTAAACCACAAAAATACAAAAAAAAATATCATACACATTGTATATTTATAATGTAATTCTGAAGTATACCAGTATTTATTATACTGTGGACTACATTAAAATGTTCTTTTTTGTTTTATTCATTCGACCGTTTTCCCCTTCGATGCGTATGACATTTTTTCGCGGGCTTTTTTGACTAACCCCTACATACAAACATGCATGTGTTCACTTCAAATTATAATTGGTATCTAATATGGAATCCCTTGAATGAACCAAGTTCACCGAATTTTACATGAGTTTGAATTGTGGGGACAACCTGATAAAATCCCAGAAAAAATCCTGAAAAATTCCTGAAAAAAATTTCGACAATTTTCTGAAACCTTCCTGAAGAAGTACTTCATACTTTCTTAGCAACTACATGGCGCCGAGATCATAGCAGATTTCTGTAATGCCGATAATTCACACCGAGCCAAGATGTATCCTTCAAATTCAATTTTTGCCCTTATTTAAGATACAAAGCACTCTGAAACGAAAATGAGATTAGGCTCACCAATAGCATCATTCCTAGTACCTGGAAATCCTGATGGGACAAGCGAAAGCCTTTATGGCCCTTGTAATCCTGAAAAAAAGTTTCCAAAACTGGTATTATGTTCGACTTCCACTAAAACGTGACCGAACAGCAGAAATCTGCAATGGTTGACGCTGTCCTATAGTGGATAACTACGTAAAATAGCAGATTTCTGTAATACCGATAATTCACACCGAGCCAATAAGTATCATTCAAATGGGCAGTGAGGGTTGGTGAATGTCGCTGACTGTAGCTATACCTTGTTTTGAGGTTATGTTATTCGGTGTTACATTGTTATTGTTTCAGAACATACAGCGATTATGGACAAGAAACGGATAACGATGATACTGGAGAAGCCAAATCCTTTATTCGAAAGATGGTTGACCGAGTGGAAGGAAGACGCCAAGGCCAGAGGCTCCAAGTCGGTACATACCTTCGATAGCGCCCTCAAGAATCTAAGGAAATATCCCTTGCCCTTGCGGTCCGGTCGTGATTGTTTCATTCTTAAAGGTTTCGGCAAGACACTATGTGAAATGCTCGATCAGAAACTCGCAGCCCACCGAAAAGGTGAAGGTGACGAAATAGAGGTAACTGAGAAAGAAACCTCCAGTTTAAATGTGAAGAAAAGAAGAAAAGTTTCCAGAAAATCTACAAGCTACATGCCAGAAAAGGAATCAGGCGGTTATGCTATTTTATTAGCCCTCTATGAAAAAAATATTCCGCTGACTAAATCTGAAACGATAAATATCGCCAAGGATAAATCAAAAACTTCCTTCACGAAACCTGATCCGGGAAGTAGGTACACAGCCTGGTCTTCCATGAGGACCCTCATTCAAAAACAATTAGTCCTAAAAGATGGCCACCCTCCCAAATTCTGTTTAACAACAGCAGGACAAGTGTTGGCAAGAAAAATGTTGGAGGATAAAAACCCATCAGTTGTAACAAGTGATGCAGTTGCTGTAGATGATGAGATAGAAATTATTGACAATATACCATTAACACCACCAAAGAAACTATTAGAGACTATGACGGATAATAACATTTTAAGAAATAGTGACCCAATAAGTATGGAAAGTGAACCGAAAATACCAGTCGGTAAGGAAACGAACCGTAAAAAAGGGAAAGGTATTACCAAGCAAGCTTCGAGCTCTTCAATTACTTCTACTCAGAGTTCGTTAGAAACAAAACAAAAAAAAGGGAAAGGTATTACGAAGCAAGCTTCGAGCTCTTCAATCACTTCTACTCAGAGTTCATTGGAGGAGGAATGTTTCATATTTGAACCATACAGTTTTGATGTTATTTTATTAGTAGACACGCAGGAAACGGCAGGGTAGGTAATCATGAGATTTGAATTTTAAATAACCTTTGTGCCTATTTCGTGCAGCATAACTTACAATTAAAAAATCCAAACAGTAATTGTAATGTGTAAATACATGTATAGTTTAAATCTGGCAGATCAGTTTATTAACCTGTTGTATACACAAAATAGCTTTACCGCAGCCTTTTCATATATAAAGTACACCATGAGACCAGGTGAATACTTAAGTGCGCATACTTAACACAGATCATCCTATATTTATATACTTAGGCAAACACTTAGAGAAGTCCAATCGTATGTTAAAACCAAGTACGTTTGCACCTCAGTCTCACAGACACATTCTCCTTATTTCATTGTCACTAACATACAGTATATTAGTGGCTTATTTGATTTCACAAATTGTTCACTTCTTTTCCATTTCTTATATTTGCCACCATTGGTTTTCAGATCAAACACAGACATTGAGCAAGACCTTCTACAACGGGAACTGCAGCGATTGTCTGTACTTTATGAAGTCCGGCATTTATCTGTTGGGGACTACACATGGATTGGTAAGTAAAGGAATTGAAAGCGACAAGAGCAAGGACAACGTCACTTTTAATGGCTAGGTCGGCACAGGCTGACCCATAAGGAACTTGTCCTCCCCTACATCGTTGAAAGAAAAAGACTGGATGATTTCGCCAAAAGCATCAAGGACGGCCGTTACCACGAACAAAAGTTCAGACTAGAAAAGTCTGGTATACAAAACGTTACGTATTTAATTGAACACTACGCCGGAGATAAATATGCTGGGTTACCTCTGGCCACCTTAAAACAAGCAGCAGTAAACACAGCTATCCACGATGGATTTTATGTTAAAGAAACATCAAATGTGAGACATACAGCACAGTATTTAGTCAATCTGAGTCAAGTAATCGCCGCTAACTTTTCTGTAAGTAATACGTTACACATTTTATGGTAACTGTACATGTAACATTTTTCAGTCCAAAACATTGGTGAGTTGCCCTAAAAATGACCTCACAGTGATTTCAGTAGAGGATGACCTGGTCTCACTAATGACTTTCAGAGAGTTCAATAGGAGCTCCACAAAAAATAAGGTAATTGTTCCCAACACTTTTATAGAAGATACTGTTTTAATGTTCTCTTTTTTTTTTAGCCGTTAAAGGTTTCCGAACTCTTTATAAAAATGTTGTTACAAATCAAAGGGATGTCTGTTGATAGGGCAATGGCGATAGTCGAAAAATATCCTACACCTTTCTGTTTGAGGCAAGCCTACATTGGAAGCCATACCGGGGAAAAACTACTATGTGATGTACGCTTCGGAAATAGTGGAAAGTCAGTTGGCCCAGTGTTGAGTAAAATTGTATACGATCTTTTCACTGCTGAACAGTTTTCTACCTGAGATGCCGAGTTTCATTTCAAACTACAGATCAAAGCAATCAATTTTATACAACATTTATTTACAACTTTTCAATTACTTCCTTTTTTTATTGAAACCCTCGAATTGCATGCTTATCAAAGGATTATTCCTCTTCACCTAAAAAACGAAAATGACATTAACGATCTTACCTTGAAACATTTATCTGTAAATGTTATTAATTACTTTGAATTTAGCTGTGGAACTTTCCGACGTCCGGAAACTTTCCCTTTTCCTCTTTCCTTTCCTTGTTATCCCAGCCAAGCTCTTTAACGTTGGTGGAATGATATATTCGGGCACATCAGCTAAGTGTTGCTGAATCCTAACAGTATGAAGGGCCTTGTCATGCCTGAGGACGTTCAAATCATTGGGATTGTCTTCAAAATAACTCTACGAAAAATAACTGTATTTTTTACAGTACATGGGAATTATTTGTATAACCTTGAGTTTCTCGCAGTTAAATATTTCTTGCTTGATTTCCTTTAGCCTTGCTTCCCGTACTGCTATTCTAGTGACAGCTCTCCAAGCGTCTTTTGCTCTGTACCTGAACGCCTCGACTTCTTCTAATTTGAACTGGTACGCCCTATAGTAAATAAATTTTAAAATTTCGTCGATTTTAAGAAAGTATCACTCACTTGAAAACTGTGATATCTTCCTGGCCCTGTTGGATCCTTTTCTCGACTTTTTCTAACAGAGGTTTTTCCTTCAAACTGACAAAAGACAAAACGCTTCCCTAAAAACACGAATGTATAATATCTAAAATATCATAATTAACTTATTAACATACTTGGTTGTTCCCTCTTGCTGTTCTCCCTGCTCTGTGTATGTATGCTTCGACGTCCAATGGAAAATCAAAGTTTATAACGTTTGCTACGTACTGGAAGTCTATACCTCTGGATACACCACTTTCCTTGTCCTTCTTCCTTTTAGATTTCTTCCCATCTGATGATCTGGACTCCTTGCCTGGTTGCTCCAAAGCCTTCTCATCTGAAGCGACAATGATATCATATATTCCTTGATTGAACTGGTTTACTGAATGGCATCTGATTGTAGCAGGAAGTTCAGAGTTTAACACACAAGTTGCTATGCCAAACTGTTCAAGGTAGAGCTTAATTCTAAAAATGGTTGCAGTAGAAAAACAATATCTCATCGAGTGTATGATTACTTACTTGTAACATTTATCCACAGTGTTCACGAAGATAATTGTTTTTCCTCTAATTAAATGTAGCTTCAGTAATGTGTAGAGTATAGCAGCTTTGTCCATTTCATCAGCATACAAGTGATAATGCGTCAGCTGACTAGCCGGTGCTAAATCTGGTTCCTCTAATTTCAGAGTGACGGGATTGTGTAATACGAGACTCTTTAAACTTTTTACTTCCTCACTTAGAGTAGCTGATGCTAAGACCGCCTGGTAAAGTTTTGGAAGAAACCTGAAAACGATATGATTTATATGTGGTCTTTTCATGTTGAACACTGTAACTTACGTCATTAATTCTTTAACTTCTTCTTCATATCCAAAAGAAAATATCAAGTCTGCTTCGTCGATGACCAAGATTTCCAAGGATTTTTTCAAATGTAAGTTTTGTGCTTTCAAATGCTGTAAGACTCTAGCAGGTGTTCCGATTATAATATCAGGCTTTTCGACTAATAAAGGTTTTTGGTCAGCCAGGGCGACCGGTGGAGCCACGTCAACACATCGAATCTGAAAGAAATAAAACGAAATTTGCTCAGAAGCACTTTATACACACCATTTCGCTTCCGTTACCTCCCTAGAGCACTTTGTAGTAAGACTCTTGACGACCTGGCAAATTTGATTACACAGTTCTTTACTCGGAGCCAAAATCAGAGCTTTAATCTCCTGCTGAAGAGCGATTTGCTTCATGTTTAATATCTTCTGGATAACAGGAATAGCAAAAGCTGCCGTTTTACCTGAACCGGTCCTTGCTTTCACCAGAACATCCTTTCCTTCTAGTAATAGTGGTATCGCCTTCTCTTGGATCAAAGTAGGAGTCTGCCAGCCCAGTTTAGCTATTGCCTGAAAGGATTCATTGAAACGATTGTGGAAGACAGGTAAACATTGTCTTACCTTTAAAATACGATCGTCCAGTTCCATCTCGTGGAAGTTGAGAGATTTCTCTTCGCCCTCACCTTCGTCGCCCATGTTTGATTAAATTAGGAATTTGATTAAAAGAAAACGTGGTTTCCGAAAGAGTATAAACGGTCGCCAATAAGTTTTGAGGTTATGTCGGAAGATGTCAATAAAATGTCACATACGTCATTATTGAAAACTTCACTATGGCGGGTAATTTGAAGATTTAAGAAGTTCCGGCCATTGTACATTGCATTACGCCTCGCTAAACCTGAAATAAAATACCTGAAGAAGACATTATAGATGTACAATTACTCAAAGATGGGCAAACAAGATCAAATCAATAGAAAACTAGAAAGTATTGTCGCTGCACATGACAGTGACAAACGTTGTTTTGATATTATAAGCAAGCTTTTAAAATCATGAATGAAAACTTTCTCACAAATAATAGAACAACAGAGGTTATTCTACAAGTAATGGAAGAACAGAGTGTAAAAATTCAAAACAGTCGTTACCTTCAAAAAGAAATCCACAATGGAATGGCAACAGACCTAAGAGAAAGACAAATTTGAACAGTATTTTTGAAGTCTCTAGTACTCATGTTCTCTCCCTTAAAATCATTATATTAAGATATAACATATCTTGCCTTTCTATACTTATCTTCAAATTATTTATTATTAATTGTAGTTAATTAGATTTTAAAACATTTATTTGATGTAAAGTGGGCATTAGTAAGACTCAAATTGTCTTAGTAATTGCAAGTATGCACTTTAAATAAATAGAGCACCAAAAGAAAAACTATTTGATAGAAGTTTTCTCTTATCATTAATATTAACATAGTTATTAACAACTTAATGATAGCATGGTTCCACCAAAACCAATGTCCATGAATGACACACCGTGGACGGCTTGTTTTATTTCTTACATAAATTGGGCAAGTACTAAGGTAAAAGAAAAGACAATAATTTAATTTACTGCTTCGTTTTCCTATTTAACAGTCGATATGTAGCTCAGCTAGGAAAAGTATTTATAAAACAATAACACCTACATTTGGAAACCAATGTATGACATGTTGTTACAACAATTTTTTACTAATACTCAACAAACCATTCACAGAAAAAAATAACGAAACTCTACAACTTCTATATAACTTTATTACTTACACAAACTGCAATTCTCCAATTAAAAACGTTGAATAAGACATAAATACAAAATGAAGTATATATCACAAAGGTTACTTAAGATGGGAATGAACTCTATTGTCTATGTGAAAAAATATACGAATTTACAGCTCCCCATTGAGGATCTTTTTGTCAAACAACCATTCGCCCAGGGCACCATGTTTCTCCATGAGTTTCTCCAAAGTGGAGATCTTGCCGGCGATCTCACGCTGACCCTTGTACTGCTCCTCAAGGAAATCTCCAGTGAGATAATCAACAAGCTGTAAAAATAGGATAAGTGTCGGTTAAAGTTTGAGATTCAGAGATATTCATATCTATGTATCTATGTTGAAATAAATACTTATTTAAATACTCCAACAAGATGATGGCTCCAAAAATATGAGCATGATTCTTGATAAAATAATAATTATCAGAAAACGTGATAATCAATTGGAAGTGATTAGAATCTGCTTTGTGAGAAAAATTTCCTTAAGAGCGCAAACACTTACTAACACAAAGGTAAGAAACAATAAAACTCACATGATAATCGTTGAATGTGGGGGCATCCTCGCACACTTTAATGATATCTCTGATCTTCTTCGTCACAGATGCCTCTAGTCTGAGGGCATCCTTAAAGGCGCTCACGCCATTAGCCCAACTAGTCGTTCTCGGATTCAGCTAAAACAAAATAACTAATTCAGACTTATCGATTAGTCTTCATTACAAAACTCCGATTTTTGACAATATTGTCATAACAGAATGGTCGCTCCATGCAGAAATGATGACCAAATTTAACATTCCCCCTTCGAAACTTCACATCAATATCATGAGCAACCCACAATTACCGCTTGCATCATAACATAATCTCACTCACATTCCTCTTAATGAGACTGCTGATGTCTGTCGTCAGTTCACCTCTCATGAGCAGATACGATATGAACTTGATGGCATGTTCCCTTTCCTCACTGGCCGCCTTGAAGAAATAATCCGCGAAGCCATACCTATTGACAGTGTCCTGGGAGAAGTAAGCACCCATCGCCATGTACTGCATGGACGCTTTGAGCTCTTCTTCGACCTGACTTCGCATCTTTTCGATGCACGGCTGCACCATGTCTTTCCATTCCGTTGGGATGTCCAATTCTTTATGGGCACCTATGATGGAAAATATATCAGTTGAAGTGGAGAAAGAGAGGAAACGAAAAAGATTAACTTTAACTGGATGTGAGAAACAGAAGTTTAATCAAGAGTTGGAAGGGTAGCGAATGAGTAAATATTTTATTTGTAATGCTTTATTTGTTTACTGTTTTGGTGAGATCTCCTTTCAGTTATTTGGGGAGATTAGAAGTGTTTGATTGAACTTTGGATAGTATCCTCATTGTTTCAAAATAAAAGCAAATAGAACTTCAATAGGCACTTCTTTAACGTGGACTAATGCTTTGTTTGTTAAATTTAGTATTGATTTAGAAATATTTATAATCCAAACCAACAAACGCGTAAATTCCAGATTAAAAAAGCAGAGATAGTAACAACTGGGACAAAGAGAGTTCTTATCTCATGGCTGTGGTTGGATAAAATTTCATCTATACATGATTTGTGAGCTGAATCACCAATGTACATAATTTACTGTTTGTAAATATTTTCCAGTGGAAATGTAGGACCCGATTGTCAAAGGTAAATGAAAAGAAATGCCTGCGCCATAAGTTTTACCATACAAAACAAAGTAACTAAAAGTGACTGACCTTGGTGTAGACCAAAATTAACTATAGAGCCAATTCAAGGGCAACTCAGAAAACATGGTATGTCCCAGAAATGGACACTTTGTATTATACCTTCTCTAGCGAAAAATGAGATTACTTCTCAAGTCAAAAAGGATTAGTAGCCATTATAAACCCGGGGGTGGGAAAGGACAACATTGCCTTGGGACCTTCGAAGCAGGTATATTCTGTTATGATACCTACTCAAACAGTTTTAAGGATATTTGTACAAGTTACTTCATTTTTCGCCCGTTAAGGTGTACTATGACATTAAGGGTTTGTTCCAGCTAGCAGTAAATCATGTTACAAATATGCTAGTTCTAGTTCGTTACATATTTCCCCCTCTGCCTTAATCGTTCACATTATTGCGTCAGCACACAACTGGGAGATAGAACGTCCTTCCACTTTCTGGGATAAACGTATTACATGTGCATATAGCACAGAAACAACTTTATTAATAATTAGATCTGTCAATGAAGATTTACTCGATACACAATTGAAGTATTTTCAGCTTTTGATCAGTTCCTTTGTTTCTATTTATCAGTGTAACCATAAATGTGAAACTGAAGAGAAGAATCATAACAAACAAATACTGACTGACAACATGCTGATTTTACTGTTATCACAGGATGTGCGGATTATAATATGTAATATAACAGCATGAGGTAGGAGGTTATGGAAAAATTTGGAAGACATGACTCGTTATGTTTACAAGCAGATGAGCGGGGCTGACTGAATAAGAAACATAAGAAAACTGACAAGAACACCCCCGTTATAACTCACTTCGGTTCTTCCTAATGTGCCTAAAAATTCAAACCCGGGAAAAGTATACTTACCAAGCGATCAATTTTTAGAGAGGCCTAATGTCGTGTGAAATGAAAATAGTGATAAACTTAAGAGTACAGTGCAGTTGTGAAATTTTGTTTTCACTAGTTCGATTTAAAAAGTATCGCGTTACATTAGGTTATGAAATCACTTCACATTTAATTACGACGTAATTAATCAAAACAAAAAGGACACAATACACAAAATTAAACACCTGACGAGTAAAGAATCAAAAATATACGAAAGGGAAATCTGGGTACGCTCACTCGGAAGTTAAAAAGTGATTTCTGATGTTACCTTGTGATCAAATCAAAATGTTAGGCCAATAATGACGGCGCAATTGGAAATAAAACGATTTCTCTTTGTCTACAACGAACACTAAAATAAAATAAGGTTGAATGTGCTTACATTGAAGTTCGGCTGAGGTCCAGCCGATGGCACACACGACGAGAATTGCAACGATGATCGACTTCATGTTGATCATACGAAGGTTCGCTCTGTAGTGGTAACGCTACACAATAGATAGAATAGATAAGGGAGCACTTACGATGTCGCCTTTACACTCACTGGTGCAGAAGGTGACTATAACGAAACGATAATTAACTGGTTAATAAGTCGCAGCGGATAATTTGCGCACAGCACCAACACTAAGCGCACGATTCCTGGCGCAATCACCATTTTTCCGCACCGCCTCCTTCGCCGTCTGTTTGTGACGGTGCGGATTTTACGGAGGCGCACGGCACTTTTGCGCACGTCGTCGATCGGAGGTCGCGGGCGACGTTGCCGGAATAAATAAAAAAACAGATTTTTTAGCATAAAAATGTTATACTCTTGTTATACCGACTATATAAATACCTGCAATATTTAAATAAATTTGCTTTTACGCTCAGAATCAATATCAAGTGTTATAAAAGGCTTTCAGAATTTGGTTGGAATTTCGAGGTAATTTGCTCTTTAATCTACGTGAATCTTGGTGCCTTGGTTTGGGTGCCTGCGATACTGTCTTCTTGAATGTTTAATGCTGATTTATTGAATTTCATATTTTACAATTGTCGCCTGATTTACTATACTATACACCATGGCGCATCAACTATCATTATTAGAATATTCAGTATTAGAATTCCCCTAAGGTATAGGTCTGGAAAGCTACCACAGCTCCATGTAGTCAGATTGGATTCCTATTTACCAGCTCGTGAAAAAGTAGAAATAGAAAGGAAGTATAATATGTATTCGAGTTTTAAATTCATTTCAAATCAAAATATATTCACAACAAAGTGAGATACACTATTAATGTTGAGTCCTGTAGAGATGCACGCATCTGTACGAACTTGCAACCTTAAACTAGATTGTAAATTTCAGAGCCCATTTCCTGGTTGGTTTTTAATATCTTTTGAACTCGTGTGTTCATGCTATTAGGAAGTTTGTTAAAATCATATGTTGTGGTCTACATATCACACTTTGGGATCAGTTTCAGGTCTTGCGCCTTTTTAGTTTCTCATGTGAGGTATTCGTATAATGGAAAATTAATGTATTCGTGTCGATTTTTTGAATTTGAAAAATAGAAGTTCTGCCACGATGAAATTTGTGTTTTAAATGCGTCGTAGGTTCAATTTTCTTACCACAACATCCACCGACAACGTCGCACAATCGACTATTGTTGTCAAAACTGGCGGACATTACTCGTGTTTCTTTATTCATGATTACGCTGGCGAGATACCAGGTAAGTAACTATTGTCTACTGTTTGTCACTGTACAGATTAATTACGTCCAATAAAGACCTCTTTCTAAATTCTTTCAGGGATCATGGACGCTAAAACAATTCTCGTGATTTTGAGCGTTATTTGTGCTGCGACAACGACCTTCGCGGCAGAAGATTACTGTTACAGGGACGTCGTCGAGGCCTGCAAGACCACCAACAAGAAACGTGAGTCAAAACACTTCAATTAATTGCGTTCTAGATTTGTTTCGCTTGGTTCATCGATTATCTGTCGTTCGGAAAGTTTTTCTCCATATTGTTGGTAAACATTAAAAAATAGAAAACATTTCTTGCACAGGTTGTTGTGTTAGGTACATACCTTTTAAAGTTTCTACAAGAGATTACAGACATTATTATTGGAGTTCTAAGTAACATCACTATGTAGTAGCGTTTATTGAAGATTGGTTGAAGATATGCAACCTCCATTAAAATTGTAACCCATCTCAGCTCAAGTGGCGCCATCCTTCTACTAGAATAAATAGTTTTTAGTTTGTAGGTCTCAGCTGATGTGTTACTATATTGCTTGTAATGATCCTCTTATACCCTTCACATATAACATAACGAACTTCTTAACTAGTAACATATGCCCGTCACGTTTCAGTATATAAGGGTTAAAACACATGGGCAAAAACCTACAAACTCAAAAGTTGAAAGGTGGCGCCACTCGAGCTGAAATGGAAAACCAGCTATATGTCAGTGTTTAGCGATTAAATACTATCCGCTCAATACCAATTCTGTATGCAGATTGCTAAGCCTATATCGATTGGTGTCTGCTTGGAAAGCAATCTGATGATGATGTTGATAGGATAGGATAGGATAATGATTGTTGTAGATCAAAATTTTTAGGCAAAAAGAAAGAGTAGAAACATTTCAGCAGTTGTTGCTGTTTCCCTTGTTTAAAGTGTGCACCAAGTGTATATCAATACAATTGAAATAAGCTAAGAATTTAAATGTTAACTGTAGTTATGAATCTAGAGAAACGATAACAGAAAGTGACTCATTTCTTGCTTCGGATAATGTGGGTGTCGATAAGAAGGGGAAATGAAGGGAAACCTTTCTGTTTCCCGAGAGATATTCGCCTCCTCTTTATAACTAACAATCGCTTATAAAGTAACTCCATTGATAAATAAACATCATGAGAATTGAAATGTCCAAAACTATTTCCTACAGCTGTTTTTACATCAGTTAGATGAGCTAACAACTTGATTCAGGTTTATACATAATGACAATTTGAAAAAATCTGCACTGAAATAAAGTCATAATAAAAGTTTGGAAGTGAACTGTAATCTTTGTCATGCACGAGACATGGCACATAACCTGCTTATATACTGATCATAATTTGCTTACAGAATACATCTGAATGGTATTTAAAAACTTTAATCTAACAATATGGTACCGTTCGTTTCTCTCATTTCGGTTTAGTAGGTAAACTACACCTTTTGGACACTCTTTAAACTTATGGGAAGATTTATAACACCATTGAAGTATTTTTCCTATGGTACTTTCTCTATGCAACACTCTGTAGTAAATGTTACGAAGGAATGTTGTTATTTACAGGATGGGAGAAGAGCATGTATAGGAATTGAACCTAAATTGCATTTGCAGAGAACATTTAAATATTCACTACAAATTCGTAATACCTCATTGTTGGTATTGGTTGAAACCCTTCATTTCCTCAAAAATTTTAAATCATTGTATACCCAGTACGAGTCAAATTGTAGGCGATGCGTTAGTAAAACAATTTATGGAATTGATCGTTTAAAAGGAAAACTCCTAGCCTAATTAATTTGTTTAGAAATATGCTCTATCCACGAGGAAACATGACGCAACATGACGCAATGGAAAGTTTTAGATGCTCATTCGAATTTATTGGAAAAATAATATCATAAACTGCCAAGCTACAAATATAATCAATTTTACGGGCCTTTTGTTTTATGGAAAGGCCCTGTGATGTGTGAGATGTACTATTCCACTTGATGAATATATACAAATACTTTACAGCTTTCAAATAAAAATTTACACACAATATGTTGGTTCAAACATACAAAGTTTAATCTGACTAATCCGAATGAATAACGGTATGATGAACAACGCTTGTACTTTTGTTATAATAATAAAACCATACATTATCAATCGACGGTTATTCATAGGGGATATGTGGGATGTGCAAAGTTGAATTATTACTTCAAATGTGTATTAAATTCACAGAAACATGAACTGCATGTGATAACATTCACCATGCAGTATTGATAAAAGAATTAATACTGGAAACTGTGGATCACTGAAGTATTCCCAGATGTTCTGTAAATAATTGTTATAAATCACAAACAGGATTTATGTGATTTAATTAAAGATAATTGAAGCTTCAGTTGTTGGTAGTTGGAGATAAAGACGAAGTTACGATTATTTTTATTATTGTCATTCTTTCCTTTCAATGAAATACATAATTCCCCAACCAAAATTTCAAATTTTACAAATAAAATCTACATTAACAAAACAAATTAGAATTGGAATTTCAATGTAAATTATACTTTGACTCAGTCTTGATAAGTACATATTAATACATCTCTTCAATTACCACATCATCTTGTACATACTGATAAACGAAATAATCATATTGTGACCCTTCAAATATAAAACTGTTTTTAAGTACACATTAAAGTAATTCCTTTGTTGGTTTCACGTTAGATAAAATAAAGTGTTTACAGAATATAAAAATTGTTTCAAAATTCATTTATTTTTATTAGGTACAAGCGATAATAGTAGTAAAATGTTGTTGTTTCTAACTGCAAATGCCACTTATTGTTATTGTCGTAATTGCTCGGTCAGCAGATTTATTATCTTTATTTAGCCTGAGTTGTGATTTATTGTAAATAAATTTATCATTATTCACATTTAACATGAAGTATGGCCCGAGACGTTATCAGGGACTTTATATACTGTCCTCGTTTGAATTGTTTTCGTTTTTTGGATTCTCCTTGAGTGACCTTGTAGTGATTGAATTATTGAATCATAGTTCTTCTCTTATGAAAATTCCAAGCTTTGTCTTTATGGGATATGAGCAACAAATGTAATAATTACTTGGAATTACTCTCACTTGAAGTAAATCATCAAACAGATAATAGGCCTTGATGTATATTTATTCAAATAGAAAATAATTTTAATCAGTGTAATGTAGCTACTTGAATTTCAATTAGGCCAAGACAATCTTGTATTTTTATCGCAGCACGTCCACTGATTAATATATAATTTTAGTTGCAACACGTGGTATAAGTAACAAAGTAAAACGCAATTGTACGCTTTAAAAATACTTTTTTGGCAAGTATGGAAATTTACCGAAAGTTTTACTTTCTATTTCGGAGTCAAGGGTAGGTTATTTTTAAACACCCTGGAAAATTTTATCGTCGCGTTTAAACATAATATTTTTCCGTTTCGTTTCAGTAAGTACCAATGGCTTGAACTGTACTGCTAAATATGGCGGCATCGACAGCGCCCAAGTGTACCTCCAGAGGTTCACGAACCACCACCTCATCCGCTCGTTCGAGTACCTTCTCATGTCGACCCATTTCGCCAACTACGAAAGGAACCGTCCCGGCTTCGAGAAGCTCTTCCGAGAGCTCTCCGACAACAAGTGGCACGAGGCTATCGAGCTGATCCAGTACATCACGAAGCGAGGGGGCGAAATGAACTTCAACGAGGTCCACCCGGACGTGCAGGCCGAAGAACAGACCGGGAAGAGTTTCCAACTGTACGAGTTGACTTCCATCGCTGCCGCCTTGGATACTGAGAAGAAACTGGCCATCGAGGCCCATGCTATCCACGGCGAGGCGTCGAGAAGGAACCAGAACTGGCATGATCCGGAGATCTCGTCTCATATCGAGAACGAGTTCGTTCACAAGCAGAGGGACATCGTCAGGAAACTGGCCGGTTACAGTACCGATCTTAGCCAGTTGTTGAACGGTCCGGACAGCTCTTTGTCACTCTTCTTGTTTGATGAATTCCTTTTGAAGCAGTGAAATTGTAATTTAAAGCTTTGTAGTTTACAACATTTCCATCAAATAGAAATGTTATTTTATTCCGTGATACACTAGGTATTGTATTATAAAAACTGTAATACTTGTTTTTTGAAGGCTGTTGTACAAATAAAACGTTTAAACACCATATACTGCTTTAAGGTACCTATTAGAAATGCTTATTAAACACAAATTTAAATATGAATGAAATTTACAAGGTAATTAAAAACGTTGTAAAAACTAGTAGGACCCACTGTTGTAGCTTATTAGTAGATGCCTTTATTAACCATTTGTTCTGTAAACATGGTGATTAATGTGTCAAGAGATGTTACACAAAGCAAATCTTTGGCTATGTTAGCAGTTTCATTAGACAGCACACTCCTTGCTGTCAAGTCACGCTTTCCACAAAATAAAATTGTACAAATAATAGGTGCTAGCTTTGTCCCATTTTGTTTTCTCTCTAATATTATCTAATAGATCAATAACATTGTTTCTGACCTGAAAAATTATTTGTTTTTAAAACGGATACAGTGCCATTCTGAATTGATAGGGCTTTTGGTGGATTCATGGAAGTGTTTAAAATATGTAAATTCTTTAATAACAAAAGCACCATAACCAAAATGCCACTGTTTATTATTGGTACCCATTGCAAAATTTTAACTGCCCTAACCTAGGTTTTCCCCAATCTGTATTACGGTTGCTAAGATACATCTTTGATACAAACATGCGAACTTTGTACATCACATTCCGTTGTCAATTAAGATGAGTGAACCCACAGAAAAAGACCTCCTCAAGGGTAAAACTTCCCACTTTCTTCCCATGGTATATTACTGATGCTATACTTTCAGCGATTAAGGAAAGCCTTCACAAAGATGGCACCTTGAACAAAGTGAACGGACAAATCCGAGCGGCGGTCATGTCGGTCCTCAACAAAAATTTTGAGAACTACGACCCGCCCAAAATACCGGAAGAGACGAAGCTAATCAACGAACTGATCAGGGAGTATCTGGCGTGGAACGGTTATTTGTATTCTGAGCAAATTCTTACAGCTGGTAAGGAGTGACGTAAAGGGAAATTAAACCTTACTAAAACTTCTCGATTTTTTAGAATCCGGACAGAAGAACGAACGACTCGGTAGAGACGTCCTGGCGACGAAGTTCGGTGTGGTAGACGATGCTAAAACTTGTAAAATACCTCTGCTGTATTTCATTGTAGCCGCTTTTAAGAACGCTGAAAATGTGGATTAAACCATACGAAAGAATATCAAACTTTATTCATCGCTATCGTCCTTTTTAGTTTTGAACATTCGAGCTTGCTCTCTTGCTATACTCCTCAAAGCGAAATAGCCGGATACGAGCTCTATGCAAACCATTGAGAAGATCACGCTTTGCACAACTTTTGCCACAATGTCCAACTTGAAATATGGGTTAAAGAGGAGGAATCCTTGCATTGGAAACTGGAGGAGGAGGGTTAGTATCCAGAACCCAGCCAGCTCTGGAATCTACCATGCAATAAACTGCTAATAACTTGCATCAGTATGTTACGTGTATCACTTACTTTGTCCTTAAGGTTTCCTTCGTATCCGAGATAAAGCCTTGCTATTTCTACAAGAAGTACTGTCGCTATCAAGGTCGCAGTTATGTATTTGTAAAATTCTCCATAGGTCGAATACTGCAAAAGAATTATGTTAATAGTTGCATGGTATTGATATATATGGCAATGTTACCTACGTTTCTGTTAAGGAAGAGCAAGATAATACTCGACCACACTGGAAATATCGTTACATTAAAGTATAATGTCATTTGCAGTGGTAAATTAGCCATAGCGCAATTTCACAAAGTTTATTTCTTCACCACAACTTCGTGTTGGGAGGATTGTTTGTTTGTATAGGTCGTCTCCAGGTAACCCTGTGTTTTTTCTTTTATCTGGACAAAGACCTACCTAGTGCCCTAATGGTCCAATACTGTGGGCTAACGACCCTGCTCCAACTGTGAATTAAATAAGTATTTCATGATTCGCTAATTTTGAATTTTCGTGGGAAATATTTATCAACGACGCGTCAAATTAATTAACGTAATAAAGGCGATATAAATATGATAACAACAGATCGGTTGAGTTAGATAAAAGGTAAAATATCATCCTGAATGGCAAAATGATAGAACTATGTAATGTAACTAAAGAAAAGTGAGTACTGCTCCTTAAATAATCCAGTAAGATTGTATGTTGTGTGAATTGTTTGTAGAGTAGAAACGTTGTTGAAATCGCTGCGTCGTAATAGTGATTTGGAGGACGTGAAGGATGCAATACTTTCTTGGAGCTTTAAATCTGATGTAGATGTGGAGTCTATCGAAACAGATCTAAGTGAACTAGTGGGATATCTTAAAAACGAATTTTTTTCCAACAATGCACAAGCACACTTTGCTGTACATTGGTGAGTTATTGTGAAAAACTAACTACCCTAGGGAAATTATAATAAGTACGAAGTTGCATATAAACAGTGGTAACAAAAGTCAGATTCCAAAGTGTAATATAAGGTCATTCAATAGTAATACCAAGTTTTCTTAAAATGTAATAAGAAGTCACTTCACCACACTCTTCGTCTCCGTGCTTTGTTACACTCACTACTCTGGATTCAATTTTTCATAAATATCTACGTCGCATTTACTTTTAGTTTCGTCCATAACACTCTTCACGAAAACTTAATGCCAATAATAAAAACTTCTAACAAGGATGAAGATGCTACGTTTTACGAGAAATGCACAGAGCTTTATGAGAAGAAAATAGACCCGAGAGAGTGTTCGACGAATGAGTTTAGTTCATTGCCATTCACTGCGGCTGTAAGAAAGCGTAAAATAATATAGTTTAAATATTTGTAGCTGAATTTTTAGGTCGTCGAGTTATCCATGATAGATGTCCACCAGAGTCCCTTGGAAAAAATAAATTGCCTATGCACTACTTATGATCTCATATTCGCCGAATTGAAATCGTCTTTAGTTTCACTCATATCAAAATACTCGGGTAATTTTTTAAGTAACGGTTTTGTTTGTAGTAAAATGGTTGATGTTTTTAGATAAGGAAGTGGAAATTCCAGTCATAGATAATGAGGAAGTGGTACCTATTTTACAGTTTGTTTTAGTGAGGTCTAAATTGTATTACTTCCACAGTAATCTACTTTATGTTAAGTGTTTTGGTGAAGAGGTGCTAAACTTACAAATGAGGTGAAACACGATTATTTTAGTTGCTGACACAAATTCAAACAGTAGACAGTACATGGAAAATCCAATGAAACTACTTTCACTTTGGGTTATCTACTGTCTGAATATGTAGTGGTCACGCAATGTTAATTAGAAACCTAGATCAATTGTGATTATTAATTCTATATACTGCTGTTTTCGTTTCAGGGAAATTCTCAATATTTTCGAAAAAGCCTCGAAACTGTTATTCGAAATCAAGAAAAATAATAACAACCGACAAGACAGAGAACTAAAGGCATCAGAAGTGATCGAAACATTAATGAACATGGACACTACAGCTGGGAATGTTTCCAATTCCATCAAAGACGAATACAAAAAGCGTTACTTATCCCTAATAACCTTATCCACAGATACAAACTACATCCCTACTAAAATGTAACAAAGAACTGTACCAATGCGAACTCCTTCCACGAATGAAATATTTAAATTTACTTTCATCGTTCACTATTTTATTCCTATACACTTATAAATGTCAAAGCTGTTTTATCTTTGGAACGGATAATATCCGATTCCGAAATTGAACGGCTTCTTCCTTCGCTCAGACTTCTTTGCCTCCTTCATCAGTTTCTGGACTTCTGGCCGGTATGGAGGAGGTTTCAGTTCATCATCTAATGTGCATTCGAACGTCTCAGGTTCGGTCTTTTTGTACAACCGCCTCCTTACTATGTCCACGTCCCTTTTGAATTCATCCATCAACGGATCGATGACTGTCATGGGGATGTGGAACTCGAAGAGGAAGTAACTTGAAAAGATAATTTAGAGAACGTAGTAATCGAACTTTAGTCAGTGCATTTAAATACTAATTCCAATATTGTTATTTCTTCTTCGTATTTAATAGTATTGTATTTTTAATTTATTTTTCTTTTAAATTCCACAGTGAACATGAGTTAAAAAATTGTAGTAGCTCTCGATGATCCTTTGTCTTATTACTACTAATGCATAATAAGCACTTAGTGGTAATGTAGACATGTTGAGCTACTTATCATTTAAATATCAATGAAGTTCATGTATTTAACTATATATTTGGAAGCCTGGAACCATTTTCCCGGCATCTCGCTAATTAAGATGACAATTTCAGTAGTATTTTTGGGTATATTAACACAATATAATGAAATTATTAGCAATAATTCCAGGGAAAATTATTAGCAATAACTTCAGGAAAAATTATTATTATTCGTATAGTTTGGAGGACATAGAAGAACTTATATACCTGGCTTTGCGGTGGACGCCCCCGTGACTGCTAATCTTGTAGGGGGTATCCAGGATGCCTAAATTTTCTATTTTTCTAATGAGGCCGCCTTTGTCATAGATTGTTTCCGCTGTCCTTTTCAGAATCGGTTTCAACTCATTCTGTAGAAAGAGAATGGAAAGTAACATATGTATAACGTAAAAGATCGATAAATACCTTTGGCAAAGCACGATATAGCATCATTAACTCGTAAACGATCATCTTTTGGAAATAATTTAAAATTTGTTTGGTTATCTGATTTGATTTTTAGGTTAAGGTAGGGTATAGAAAGTGTGGTTAGAATATTTGACGTATGGGTTTCGATGTAGGCAACACACACAACACCTACGAATGTTTACAAACAACAAAACGATCTGAATTATGTATTGACCGTACGGGAATTTTAGTTTTAAGTTAAGATAACTAAACAATAGATATTCCAGTTCGAATTAACGCGGCAAATTTTTCATAATTCCGCCGGTAGGGTTTGTTTATGGAGCGACTGCGTCCATCGCGCAGCCGTAACTATTACGAGGCGAATTCCTCGTTCCGTGTCAGTCGACGAATATCGTCTCGATGCTGATGTCGGTGCGTGTGTAAGCAAATTAGTGCGGTGGCGAGGCGTTATTATCATTACCAATAACGAATAATCCGTACCGCGAGGATGACCGTCATGGAGGGTTCCCTCAGCAAGTGGACGAACGTGATGAAGGGCTGGCAGTACAGGTGGTTCGTCCTGGACGAGAACTCCGGAATCCTGTCCTACTACACCGTAAGTATGAGTTGGATGAAATGGTGTGTGCGTGTGTGTGTCAGAGAGAGTGTGTACGGGCGTTTTATTGTTATTGTTTATTATCGTTGTCATTTAATCAATCGGGATGTGCGGCTTTCCGGATGCTTCTCGTTCCCTTTCTTTCGTGAAGCCAGAGATTGATGCACTCGCATTAGTGTGGGTGGGAGTTTTTCTGCCTAATTTACATCGAAAGAGACTCTCCCGGCGTAATACGTTCTTCACAAGTAATTTTGAATATTTACTCTTCTTAAATGAACGTAAAGTTCGGAAAACATGGGCGTAACGTTAGGGTAAGCGAATGAAATTGCCACACTATTTGTCGGTCACTCGACTTCAAGCATAACTGCGGTAAATTAAAGAAATTAACCTTTTTCTATTTAATGATTAAGTAGCTTTATTGTTGTTGTTCGTACGATTGTTACTAATTCGATTTTGATTGTTTATTCCTTTATTATCACATGACATGGCCGTCATAACATCACGTAATCCCTAAATTGGAGGATTATTGTTATTTTATTTTTGACGTTTCTTAATGTGCATATCGCAATGAGATAAACGTAATAATAATAATAACCTTTGATTCGGCTTTATTTGTTTTGATTGGTGACGAACCTGCCTCTCCTCAAAGCTTGTTGTCGACCAACAGCTAAGCTGCATTAGCTTAGTATAGCTCACGTAGCTGCATGGTTTTTTACTATTGTGTCGATCCAGAATTATCAAAGCTAAGCTAAGGAAACTAAGTGAGCTATCATAGTTAAGCTAAGGAAAAGAACTAATCACCAACCCAGTGAAAGCTAGGAAATGTTTTCTAACTTACCAATATCTGAAGATACATGTATTACTTCCTTGGAAATTAGTCATCACACAAACTCGGGGCGGTAAGGCAGCTAACTCACCAACATGTACAACTGTAATCTCTAAAAATAATAATAAATGCAGTAAATAAAGTTTTCTTCCAAATTCGGTTGTTGGCCAGATGGAGAACTCGAGCTTCACCAATCGGTTGCGGTGGTAAACCAAAAGGCCATTTCAATTTAAGAATCAAACAATACACCCTGTAAATATCGCAATATTCCCCTACACGTAGAAACAATCCGCATGAACATAACACACGTGCACTGTCGAATGCGCGGGAAACTCGAGAAATGGGAATTTCATACATTTTGTTAAAGAAAATTTAAAAATTGCTCTACGAGTTTCGTTTGTAGAACACATTTCTGTGCAACACCGTTACGTTGAAGTTTTACAAAAATCTTAGCTTTAAATTCATTGGTTTTCTGTTTGTTTGTAATGGAAGGAAGTAACAAAATGGATAAGCAGTTTTTGACTCGAATTTGAAGGAATTTTGAAACTTTAGTTACTTAAAAATTAAGCCCTAAGTTCGAAAGGACCGAAAATGACGGTCTACCCAAAATGATTAACAGCGAATGGCGTCAGGTATTCAAGTAAATATTGCCACCTTCGATTTCGTTATTAAGGTTTCAAAGATCACTCGACGCAATTTTATTTAAATTATGCGGTAGTACGTTAATTAAAAGTGTTTTCATGGTCCCTTTTAAAGGGAAAGCGACCTGGAATATTACCCGTGCTTTTGCTCCGTGTAAAATGAAGCCAAACTTGTACTATATTTGATTGGAGGAGCCGTAAAGTCCCGAGAATAGCGACGATGTTTAAACAGTTTATGGCGCTCATAAAAATTAACGTAAAATTGTTTAAATAATGGACTCTATTACCAATTTGGTGTACTATAATGTCGATGCTGGGAAATATTTGTTCTGCTAGAGAGAATGTTATTAGTCAGATCAGCCGTCCATACACCCCAACGCAAAACTAGTGCATTGTGATTGTTTGGTGGTGTGGAAAGTAGGCAAAATTGTACCCAATTAACTCTTGTGGTATTGAAATTAAATTTTAATTACAAAATGTTTAATTTTCCTATTTAAACATTTTATTAACTGTTCCTCGCATGGAAAACATCGTGAATTTTATTCGCATCCTACCGGAATTCGTGGTAATGACGTAATTGTCACTTCGCAGCCTTTAATTACTCATATACGCCCATTAACTTCTGAACTGTTATTATTACAACAATTATAAAGTGAACAGCATGTTTGTTTATAAAAATTTCTTAAAAGTGCTTGCACACTTGAGCGTTAACCGGGCTTGTGAGATAAATTTCTAATCAGGAATCTGCACTTAATTTTTTTTTATTTATAACGAAATAAAGTACCTTTTGTGTTTGTATGGAGATAAAAATCCGTAACAAGGATATCTGTCGGTTATTGTGTTGATTTTACGTTAGTGTGCTAAGTTTTATAAGGCGATGCAAAGACACGAGCTGCTCCTGAGCAGGATCAGGGGCGTTTTCTGTTGTTGCTATTGTCCGAGCTGGGATGGGAGTGTAGTGAGTAATTTTTTTTCAAATTGCCACTTCGACCTCATTTCGTACGTAACCTTTACCTTACACGTTTGTACACAATAGAGAATAGATACGATGGACGCCGACCGGTTTTAAAAGGTACGTCAATGTGTATTTTTACCGTAAACAAAGTCGCAATAATGATATTTTCGAAGGTTTAGCGAAGAAACAAAATCGATAGACGCAATTAGATGTTCTTGATAAAACTGAATGACAGTCGTGTTCGTGATTTTAAATTGATTTTCAATTCTGTTCCAATAAGCTGAGCGTTCCTATTTGCTAAAAACGTCTATTAAGCCAGGTCACCCATTTCATAAGTCCGCATACTTTACGGCACTATGTTTTATTGCTAATTTATTACGCCAAAAACGATTTCATTGCTCCACCCCTTTCCGAGATAATCTGGCTTAATACTTAAGTCAGGTCACCCACACCTATATATCTATGGAACCTATGAAGATGCAAACATTTACCAACCGTCATACTTCATCGCTAATTTATTACTGACGATCTAGGCAAATTGCGATTTCCCAAAATCACCCCTTCAACCTTTAGCAGATTTTTCACCTCCCGAAATATCTCGGAAGACATATAATGCGCATGTTCCATACAATTTGTAAAAATTCCAGTGA
Source organism: Cryptocephalus primarius (assembly GCA_963576515.1). Lineage (NCBI taxonomy): Eukaryota > Metazoa > Arthropoda > Insecta > Coleoptera > Chrysomelidae > Cryptocephalus > Cryptocephalus primarius. The sequence goes on along the minus strand of OY754937.1, from coordinate 24,869,755 downwards.
AAGGGCTAATTTATTTTCTCTGACGTGGAAATCACACCGAGATTTCGTCAATATAGCTTGGGATATATGCAAAATGCATATTGAACGCATATTTGCATATTTTACAAGTAAGGGACCGTTCATAAACCACGTGGCTATATTTGAGACATATTTGAATTCATCGTACATTGAGACATACCGCGGTTTTTGGCACCCTCCCCTATAGTGCCCTATGCCCTATTTCATTTTGGTCTTACATAAATTGAGGTAATTACATTTTCAATTAATTTGTTGGTTCTTTACCTTTAGAGTCTCTAATAAAGGATCCTAAAGAAAATGTCATATGTTTCGATCTCCAGAGGCTGCTGCTATTTTGGAAGAAGTGAATTAAATTTTGCCTACTTTTTTAAATTAGGTACTTACAAAATACTGACAGTTCTAGCACTACTATTACTACTACATAACATATCCTCGATACGGTTATGGATATTTTAGGTTAAAATAATATATAAGTAATGGTAATTGAAAAGGGAAATAAACCTACGTAAACATCACTCTTTTGCAATTTTTACGGTGTATACTGCCTGCATCTTTGACACTTTTCTGGTGCACGTTTCCAAGCTCTGATGATGAGTGCGTCTCCACTTGGAAATGCCGTCATTTAATCTCTATTGCTAAGCGATATTTTATGGGTTGATTTCAGATATCCTCCAATGAAACAGTCCACTTTGTTTCAATATTATTTTACTGGATTATTTACGAGCCAATGGGACAAACAAATAAATTACTTATACGCTCCCTTAATAAACCCCTATTATTTTGTATATTAAGAACCTCGAGGATAATCTCTTTGTATTGGAAATTCTTGGGATAGCTTTATTTCACCAGGGAATCGAGTTTTCATTGAAAACTGACCAGAAAGTCAAAACTGCGTATATTGCATGTTTTCGTACGTTTACGATTTTCTAATCGATCGTGTGATATTTAAAGTTGGTTAAACCTGTTGTGGCAGTGGTGTGAGGCATTTTTCTATAAATCTGCGAAATATGTACATTTCTTGTGTATTCCCTCGTCGTGTAAAATCACAGGATCGATTCTCCCGACCTTGATGCACCGCATTTCAAATTCCACCGATTATACCCAATTATGCCATCGAAACGAAAACGTCGATAAAGCCGGGAGGTAGTAGATAAAGACTCGATAAAGTAGAAATGGTGTTAGGGCAGTAAATAACCACGAAATTTTTCGTACACTCTAAGATCACAATATTTTAATGCCTCACGGTAAAACACTTCGTCTACGACGCTTTTCTTTCCTTGTTTTCGAGGTAGCTTTTCTTGTAGAAGTCGTAGAACATTTTGAATAAGAAAATGACGTTCGGGACGTAGAGCAAGGGGAGCACCTTCGGAACGTTGCAGCTCGCCGGCAAGGCAGTCGTAGAGTGGATGATGAGTAGCGTAAATTGTATCTGGAATTTTAAAGGTTTGTAATTAACTCATTTAATTTTTTTGGTGACTTTCTTTGAAGCAGCCGATAAAGCGTTGAATATAATTTTTTATTGTGCAGTTAAATTTAAAATATAAGCCTTAAGGGACTAATGAGCCCTTGAAGAAGTTGCAGCAATTGCAATTTTCTCTATTGCAGCCTTGTACATTTTCTATTCTATTCTATCTATTCTTTCTAGTAGCAACTTCTCAAATGGTTTCACCAAAGGGAAATGGGCCTACATGATGTGACGTCACTAGGTTGCTTTACTGGTTCTGGTAACATGATCTTCAATCTTAACCCTTCGATGGAAAAATATGTGCGCCTTTCTAAGCAGCCTCAAGTGCAATCAAGAAAAATCGTGGTGCTCTTCTGGGATTGACGTTAGTTCTTGTCTCCTTCACTGTTTAGTTCTTGAGTATCAGTGTTAGTTATGTTGTAGCTCTTTTTACTCTATGTTGAATATAGTAGTTAGATATTCTGCAAACGACGTCTTCATTGGTTCCGGAGATTTAGATGTGGGTGATCTGTCTTAAGTATTAAGCCAGATTATCCCCTTTATCTCGGAAAAGGGTGGAGCAATAAAATCACCTTGCAATAAAATATAGTACTATATAGCGGACTTATGAATTGGATAACCTGGCTTAATAGACATCTGCAAGCAAGAGGTCATTTCTGGCCTCAGAGTTCGTTATTTCCTTGGATAGTTGGCATAGTGATTACGGGTCTTTTAATTCTCCTGGTTGCATCTGTAAACATCTGCTCTGCAGGCCGGTTTGTAGATGGTAGAAGAATCTTTAAGCTCACGTATTTTTCTCCTAACTTAGTAGAGGTGGCTAGAACGTTGCCACCTTCTCGCTGCTACCAGGCTCCTAACTTCAGAAGGATAGTTCACCCTTTTAGTTACATGGATAATTTCTTTTGTATTATCATAACGCACTTTTTTGTATTAGTTTGTAGAGTTTCCCGTTTTTTCTCCAAGTTATATGGTCTTGTGTGATAAATTCTACTAAATAAACTAAAACTAAATTGGATTTGCCTTTGGAATATTCAAACTCTTACCATTTGTAACATTGTTAGCTTAGGTTTCCACGGAGCAAGTCTTTTCTGCCATTTCGGTCCAAACGATACCAAATAATAGTATGTGTACATCAAGACGTGGATGAAGCAGTTGAGCATTATGGGTACTGCGGCCATTCCACCTAAAACATATTTTTCGTTATGACTTTCACGAAAACGGCTCGATGAAATGAACTAATTTTGAAATCTCGCGTTTGACGCTGTTCAAAATAGAAACATCGTAGATTTAGAGACGAATTCCTCGTACAAACGTAATTAAGTTCCACTGTGCTTTATCTGCGACAAAAGACGAATTTAGGGGGATGAAACAGCCGCATAACGAGCAGTTATTTTAACTTCGCCGGTTTTCTGCAGCGAATTATCTATCATTCATGGCCGTTTACTCTTCGAATTCTCGGAGCAAAGCATAGGCTTCAATAAATTATAAGGGATGGTCGATCCCTTTGCGGCATTCGCGCTTGATAGGATCCCGTGTAAAGACGATTGATAAAACGCGGATTATACGCAAAATACATGTTTGTTAAATATGATGGAGGTGTTAATCAGAAGATACCTCTAGACTATTTTAAACCAAATAGACCATTGTCAAAAATATGTATTTTGTATATTTTTGCGACTTCGATCAGATGGAATATAACATATATGACATATTTCTTCATTGCAAGTTACAGCGAAAATATCTGTAATTCGTTTACCGGTAATCCCCTCGAACTTCCTACGTAGAAATAACTCGATTTATTTATGATGGGTAAACAAAATTTTTCCTCCCCACGTCAATACCGTACGAAAAAATAATGTCTCTAGCGACTTAAAAATATTTTTCCCAATTAAACCCAGTTTTTCCTTGTAATAAAATTTTTAATTTGGCATTTATCGAGATTAGATTTCTGTAGAAGTAAGTGCAATTTTTACCACAGCATTGGAAGAAATAAAGGATTGAATTTTCAATGGAAAAGATGTTCCTCTAAGATAGAAAATTTGGAAAAATCATAATATTGTAAATTACAATAAGTACTATTGGAAGTATGCAATACATATCTGCAAATGAACTATTTATTTACGGCCATATTTTAAATATGCTATTGTTAATCTAGGAATAATGTTAGGTACTAAGGTGATTTAATTTGCAGTGTATAATAAAATGTACAATAAATGTATTATAATAAAAAAATATCGTTTTTATCTTCTCAAAATTTTAACACATTTCGTGGAAAGTAGCTTATTGGATGGAAATTCAGTTGCAGGCAATTTTCTCTTACTTTGGCCAGTGGAATTTAATTACGTGTGATGATCTCGTGTTGGTGTAATGATAGGGAATCGGTTAAATGAGATTTATGAAACCCATCCCAGAAAGCTATAGGATTTAGAAAAAATTTAGGGCGGCTTGTAATCTCTGAAAAGTTACGAGGAAATGTAAAAGTTTGATTTCTTCTGTTCCACTTATACTGGACGAAAGTTTTGTTCTTTTCCGTTTTGTGAATTGAAATTTCCATTTTTGGTTCGGTTCCGAAGGTACTGGCAGGTAACCTGACTTTTGTCAGAGAATTGCTCTTATCCCATAATTTAAAATCGACTTGATTTCACTCGTCTGACCTAATGAAAGATATGAAATACCCCCAAGCACCCACAAAAATTCCCATTTGCCCAATTTCCTTCATTGAAATTATCCGACTCACCCCCATGGAACTTGCACCCGATCCACGTGAGAAAATAAGTGGAGGAGTGATGGTAGAGATGCAGCCCGGTCACTTGGTTCGACTTTTTCCTCAGCACGAAGAAGACGGTCTCGATCAGCTCGACCATTTTCAGTATGTGTGTCCAGTAGAAACTTTCGAGCAGTTGGAGCGCCATGGGGTTGTTGGAATAGTCGACAGGTTGACAGCCCAGGCTGTAGTGGCCCTGCCACCACCCCGCCGACATGAACTGTGGGGCGGATTTCTCGATTAAATTGCGAAAATTTGAACCAAATGAGTTATTTAAATAACGTGGAGCCTATATCCCACCAAATAGGCGTGTTCAGCACAATGTTGTATGATATGGCGAACGCACCCAATTGGACCATAAGATTGATTGTATATGGATAAAGATGATAGAGTATAGGTGAAATATTTAATGTTAAGAAGGTTTAGAGGAAATTCCAGCTTTGTCGAACATGAAATATAAACTAAATTGTTTCCAAAAAATTTGGATGTCGAATTTAGAATAAAGGGTTTCGAGAAAAGCGGAAACTACAAATATTCCAAAACTCTTGAAACAATTTAAATGTATAAATAGTAAACGGTCCTAACGTTTTAGAACTAGGCTCAATAACTTGAGTATTTCAACATTTCTAGAAGTTACTGGAAGACATTAGATTACGTGAAGTAATGCAATTCTGTCTAAAGTACTGATTTATTTGTATAGTTCAGAGTCCATGTTTTCAATGATAGTAGAAATGCTAACCAGTTACCTTTCTAAATGGGCCTTACGAATGAAAGGCCGAACAAGTAATTTTAAAAATTAATAGATGAAAACGAGATTTATTTACTCTGTCAAACCCACGTTCCAACACACGCAACCAATTGTGGGACATTAAAATCGCTAGAGCCATTTACATGTTATTACATACATAGTGAACTTCCGGTGATATGTAGCTTACACTACTTAGGGTGAAGTAAGAAATCTAAGGAGCCATTGTACATCGAAATCGATAGAGTCGTTGGGAAGTTATGGAATGATTCTACAAAACAATTACTATTTTCAATAGTTTTTCCTTTTAAGTAAGACGCACTGCAGGTAGTTACTGTCTAAAAGTCCTTTGTCACTGTGGGGTCAGAATTTGCGCTGCCATGTGCAAAACTCTGCTTAAACTGGAAAGAATATTGCTTTATTGCAGAGAAACTAAAACATTTGCAGCCAAATTTGACGAAGTAATAATTTTATAATATTTTGGGCTAATCATTTGTGGGGTGTTTTAAATTGCCGAACGTAACCCTATTTTTCCTTATAATAATATAAAATATAATACTTCAAGTGACATATCCGAAAGTCTACGTCAAGAATCAATAATTTACTGATCGGGTTATTGTTTTCCAACTTGTCTGCTCAGGCTAGCTAATAAATTATCGAGGCTGATGTATCGGAAGTTGGTGGAATCCCTATGGGACTTGGTAGTAGAGGCAGTTTGTGAAATTGTAAACAACTTCAACGTTATACTTTAAAACACCCGGAGACCGTGGATTACGTGCATCACAATATCGAATTTACGTAATATTGAAAAAGCTCGTTAATGCGACGAATCCTTTCATTGCGAATTTTCTTCTATTTTTAAATCTGTCACCTCCTTACACGGTTTCGCAATACGTTTGACGTGTATAACTTACCAGATAAATGATGGCAGTACACGACAGGATCTGTAAAATGTCGTAATATCTGATGATGGTCCTTAGATTGAAGGGTTTCCTATTTTTCATGTAAGCTGGCAAAATGGCCATGACGACGAGTAAGTACAGAGCGATAACGAGCAACACCTGCATGGGGCTGTCCATGAGGAGCCAATTGTGAACCCTGGGATCTAAACAGATGAAATTGTATACAGTAAGGGACGGAAAAATTGGTTTGTACCGTACCTGATTTCTTTTCCAGGATGTCATTGTAATACTTGACGACGGCAGCCATTTCGCGACACTGGCTCGTCCTTTTCGAGACCGTGTGTGGACTCCATTTTAGCCCATTCCTTTTGTTAAATATCCGCGGCCCAGATGTCAAGGTGCACTCTTTTGTTTGTTAATTTAGCTATCGATTGCGTCGAGCGGTTACAAAGCGAATTCCCTAAATATTATTTGTAATGTGTTCTTCGTTTCCGTTTTTTGGACATTCACGCTTACGACAATATCCGAAGAAGTCTCGGAAAAAGGTTCCACTCACTTTTCATCGAAGGAAAATTGTACCTACAGCGAGTTTTGCATCATTTTTCTTCGCGTGTTAACTAAAAACCGACTAAAATAAATTTCATCCCTATTTGTTATCCCCATACAAAAGGAAATTCGGGAGTTTCGGATTTTCCTGGATATATTAGGGCCAGGAAATATCAGCGTGCAAAGTTTCAAGTGTCTGACTAACTTTCCGGTGGGCTAGAGACTTGAAATTTTAAATGTAAAATAGCCTCATACATGTGTTCTCCTAGCCCAATACAGATTTATATCCCCATCCAGATTTTTAATCCCAGATTTAGGTAATATAATGTGATAATAATAAATAAATGTAACGAGGAAAACACGAGGCGGTAAATGTTTTGTTTGAATTTTCTCGCTAATTCCATGAATTTTCCTGCCTTATTTCTTAAGTCGAGTTTGATATATGAACGTATAATTATAAATCTAACAGCTTAATCTCTTCTTATTCAATTTTAGTTGAACGCAATGTTTATTACTTTCTAAAAATTCCATTTGTCTGAATTTTATGATTTATAAGAGTATCAAGTTTAAAAAAATGCAATTATCAACAAAATTAACCATAATTATTTTCACGAGGGCTCTTAACGTTATGTTGTATTAAAAAAATATTAGCCTTCGCATATCTTCCAATATCTCTAACATGATAAATTCCGTAATATTGAGGTTAAAATAAAAAGATGTATTTTAGATGAACATTAATTGAATTAAGTTTACTCGACTTATTTTGCTAAATAGTTTTCTCTCTATACTCCTTAGTATCTATTGTATTGGGTCCACGGTGTTCTTTTTAAATCTTGGAAGTATTTGATCAAAAATTCGCAATCAAAAAGGGAGGTACCTTAAATATTTCTTAAATGCTTTTAAATGTAAGAAAAATCTTTACTAAGATTTTATGAATTCTGTTAATTAGGAAAAATTTTTACTTAAAAAATACTTAAGAATTATTTATTATTTAATATATAGAATTATTTAAGATTTAGTGGAAGCTAGCTTTTTCTTATGGAAGCTTATTTTTCTATTTACTTTTAAAAACATTACTATTTAAAATTACCATGCCATGTATATTGTGTCTGTTGCAGGGAACATTATCATAATTTATTAAGGGGTCCTTAAGAAAGCTAGCTTACCTTCTCATTGGTCACTCCCGGAGTGCCACACGCTTAAGGACCGTTTCTGAGAAAAATCTTAAATGACGTTTTTAAATACCACCATAAGAATCTGTGTACCTTCACAAACTGTATGGAGCCAGGAGAAAAGATTTTACACTTTTTATCCCGTTTTATAAACGTGGTATATTAAACATTTTTGTATTCTATTCATTATTTATTAAATGTACTGATTAACGTCAAGTCATATTCAAGTTAATCAACTTACAATGGGCAAAATGATACTTTCATTCTATTAAACAATGTATAATACAAACAATAGTACGTTTGAGACTTATGAATATAAGTTTGTTGCAAAGTCCACGCGAAAGCCTAACTGGCTGTTATCTATACATTGTCTAAAATTTCTACGAAAGTAGCCCTCAGCTACTCAACAAAATCTTGCAGATCTGTGCAAAATTCGATTTTGAAATGCACCGTACATTTAGTGAAGTAATTTTTCCTACACAGCCATATTTATTGCAGTCAAAATTAATTCAACGCCTGCTCATTTGAATGGTAGTTTTTTACACGGAATTTTTCTGGATTCTTCGTTGTATGGGTGTGCTTTTGAATCGAAGCAACTTGATAATCCTGAACAGTCGATAAATCTGCCCGTTATCATTCATTAAGCTGATGCAATTATTTATGGTAATTATTATATTGTTTGACGTCAGCGGCAAAACGCATGTAATGAAATCTTTTTATCAGTGCAAATGTGGTTTATACAACACTTAACCCACGTGTAGCATAGAATCAGTATACAAACGTATTCGTATATATTAGAACGGATCTATAAAAATCGTCAATCATTTATTTTCTTGTGCAAGTCTGTTGGGTCTCATTCAATTAATTTCAGTATAAGGAAAATATATTTACGTACTAATCAATTGTTGTCAAAGTAACAGTTTTTTTTGAACATTAAACAAAGCACTATTGTGAAAAAATCCGTGGTTGTTACGGAAATACCGACATAATGCAAATGGTAATGCATTGAACTTTTCAATTAGGTCATTGGTACTTGTCTTGTACTAATGCAAGCTTTGCATCGAAGAAGTTTATACATTCATGATACCTCGTATACTTTGTACCAATTATAACCGAATCGATGACAGAATAATGGCGTTTTTAATTGGTAGTAATTAGCCTTATCAGGTTCAGGAATAGTACGATACAGCAATAGCTTAAACGTCAACAAATGTTTGTGCCGGTAGTTGCGACTCTACAAATAAGGTTACTTAATTTTTATGGCTTTAGTTAAATGCTCCAGAAAAATGTTCAAGTTAAAAAAGAAGTTTTTAAATTTCGTTATTAAATCAAATAGGTTAAGGGGATTGTTTAAACGTTCTCTTTTATTCAAAAAGTACTTCAACACTTTTATTTACTTCAATATTTTTCAAATGCGAAATCTCGTACGTTTCCTTTTGTTAGAAGAGATCGGGGCTAATTCGCCATATTTTTGTTTAATGATTTTTATCAATTTTTCTGCAATTAGCCGAGCTTAATTTTTTGCCACATCTTGTAGCTCGAAGGAGTCTCAGACAGATGTAGAGAAGGTTATGTAATAATTACAAATAATGGTTTGAAGAGAAATTGGCGAACTTACCCCGCCTATGGAACGAGTTCTTCAATCACCCACGATCATCATCGTAGTGGTAATATGTAATAATTACTTATTCATAATACCGGCAAAAGTTGTACAATGGAACTACCCTAAAGTCTACATTTCTGTGTATATCCGTGCTCGACGTAGGTTAAAAGTGGGATCTTAAAGATTGGTGATAGTGTGATCGAACTGGGATGATAGTGTGATAACTATCGCTCGCTAGGTAGCGTTACCAAAACCAAAATGAAACAAAATAAGTTTAAAAAGTAACGCCCTTTACCTTTTATGCCTGAATATGCTATTGCTCCCATTTAATTTAATTTCTAATTCTATCGCTTGGCAAATTTCTACTAGAGTTTTTTCTATCTGGTGGTTTTTTGATATTTTACCTCTATGAAAATTTTAAAATATTTCCTAGGCACCTGACATACAGTTGCAAGCTACGTTTAGTAACAAGTAGTTATTAACCAGAATAATGATACAAAGTTCCCTGGTAGCAAGATCAAGTAGGATCCACGGTAGCTAAGAAGGCCCGACTAAGCTAAAGTTAAGTGAGCTAAACAGTACATCAAAACAGTAGGGAATTTATTTACTAAAACTAAAGACAAAATAGGTAAAACACAACTGGTGAATGTAATATGTGAAATATCATGTCTAAATTAAAGTCTTGAATCGAAAAGTAAGTGCGATTTTAATGTGTCTTGGCCATACTTGCCTTAAGAGTTGAGAAAAATGCCCTGAAAATCTTGTAAGCAGTCACTTTCAGACACTTGTCTTATTAATTATTTTGTATAGTAATTAATTATTATGCCATATACATACATATAGGCTTTTATATGCTGGTAAAGTTGGGATTATTTTGGCATGGTATCCGAGAAGAAAAAAAGAAAGAAAAATTTAGATAACCATTAGGACGTGTTTTATGCTAAATCGTAATGTAATAAATTGTGTACTTGTATTGTGTACTGTATGTTTGTACTATTTTAGCACAAAGTGAACAGTGGACACGTGGAAACACTTCTTTAGGCATTTTCACTTAACAAAACATAAATTAATGTGAGCTATTCGAGTTAACAGTCATTAGTAAATTAATATTGAATATTATGTATATATGAATATTGAATAATATTGAATATTGAATAAATTAAATTGATTAACATCAGTAAATTAAAGTTCTTAAGTAAATCAAGAAAATTTCAGGTTTTCCAAATTATTATTGAATTTAAAGCCCAGAATTTGTAAGTCCAATGGTTCTCGAATAGCACCTCGAATAGCTCCAAGCCGATAAGAGGCATCCAGTGACGTTTGGGATACACCAGCCTATCCCCTCGCAGGTAAAGGTAGGTAACAAATTTTTGGCTTTTAAAATATTTAAAACTCTCGTCCTTATCTCAGTGGGGTGCACATTTATAATTCCGTTTAAGAGAAGCTTAATGTAGAGAAATAAACTTATGTTATAATTATGCTTAAATCAGAGGTAAAGCTACATTTTAGAAACATTTTATTCCTTCCGAATATATCCAGTTTGGTATGAAAATGCAGGGGAAAATCAACGACTTGAATAGTAATATATTCACATCAATTAAAATTGAATTAATTTTGTGTCATATTTTTACCTGTCTTTAGGTAAGGGTTGGGGTGGTGTAACCCAAACGCACGAGGGGCCTCTTATAATAATTTTAGATAATTAATAATAATAAATTAATTAATAAGAAATATGTATACAATTTGAATATCACAGAAAATATGCACTTGGCATAAACCCACTTCACTGGTTATAGCAGAAGTGTATATTAATGTTACACCGGCGGAGAAAGTGTTATTAACGATAAAGTATGCATTAGATTAGAATCTTGACATGTAATATGGTTATGCTAAGTTTATGGACCTGTTTGATGGAAAGCTTGATGCTTTTATCGTTAATAATAAAGTCAGCGAAGTACCACAGTTGCATTTAGTATATTAACTGGAAACCGAAAAGAGCCTAAATATTGGGCAATTCATTAAAGTTTAAGGAATACTATTCCATACAAATGATAGATTATCACTTCATTTTATAACGTCAGTTCCAAATCCCCTCTTGTTTTTCTTTAATAAAAACTTTTCTACATTGGCGTGCCTTCTCTAGAGAAAAATGAAATGACTTCTCAGGTGAAGATTATTAGCGGCCATTGGAACCGTAGGAGGGATCGTGAAAGATATCGGCAAATTCCCACACTACCTGCGGCTATCGTAGCGTTCCGAGCAAGTAAATTCTTTTAGGATGCTTACTTACACGAACACCCTTAAGGGTATTTGCATGTCATTTCATTTTTCGTTAGATACATAGGTACACCTAGCTTCTGTCTGACAAAATTAGCTATTGCTAGACAATTATTATGATTTATTCCTAAATGGTAACTGTTCACAACGTCATATTTTAGCCGCATTTCGACTTCTTAGCTTTATCGTGTTCTTTGTCGTAAGTGCTTTTGAAAAAGTCGTAGAACATCTTGAATAAAACGATAGCGTTGAGCACGAACGGTATAGCAAACGCCATGGGTATGTTGCAGCTGGGGTTGAAAGCGCCCGTAGAGTGGATTATTATCATTGTGAATTGTACCTGGAAATATAAATTTCCAACAAAGGTTAAAACCTGCGATACCTACGATACCATCTGAAGCAAAGTGAGCCTGGACTTCCACGGAGCGATCCTCCTCTGCCACTGCGGCCCCAACGAAGCGAGGAAGTAGTACAGGTACATGAAGATATGGACGATCAGATTCAACATTATGGGAAACACCAGCATTCCGCCTGGGAAACGGAAAAGTAATTCGGTAAAATAGGTTTCATGCCTTTAGATTGCGAAAAATTAAGTGACTTGTACTAATGTCCTTAAGGTTGTTCGGGTAAGTAAGTGTCATAAAAGAATTTATCTGCTTGGAACGGGGTTCTGCAGATATATTTTTTGTGTATGAACAAATGAACAATCTTTTATATGTTTCGAATGTGTTAATGACCGATACATTTACTTACCTCCGCAGAATTTGCATACTGAGAAAGCCAGCAAGAGGGTTCCGCTGTGATGGTATACGTGTAATCCTGAAACTTGATTCGTTTTCTTCCTCAGTATGAAAAATACAGTTTCGATCAGTTCGAATATTTTCAACCAATATATCCAATAGAAGGCCTTCACCGATCTCAACGCGTAAGGGTGATCTGAATAATCGATAGGTTCGCAACCTAAAGACATGTCACCCTGTATCCAGCCGCAGTTCAGGAACTAAAAAAAGGGAATTACATTTGCATAGTGATGAAGTGTGAAAGTAATTTTCAAATAAAGGATCAATTGTGTGCTTTAAGTTTCAACATATTTACAGGTGGTGCATTGTTTAAGTGATAATTAGTTACAACGGCTTCATTAATAACTAAAATTATTCTGAATGGTAGTAGTGAAAGTATGTGTAACTTACCTCGTGGAGTAATTTCACGTTAATCAAGATCTGCAGGATGTTGTAGCCCTTGATGATCGTGGATAGGTCGTAGGGTTTCTTGTTTTTCATATAGAGCGGCAAGAAATAAATTAGAGCCCAATAAGCCATCAAAATACATCCAGTAGGTAATAAATCTCCCATAAAAGGCCAGTCCTTGACCCTCGGATCTTAAAAGAGGAGAAAGGCACGATACAGGTGTTGTAAACTTCTCACATTTATCCCTTGAAAATTATAACTGTGATATCTTTATCAGATTATGTTCGCTGTCCGGCCTGAAGTTAGATGATAATCTTGAATTTGTATATTATGTTTTACATGCAAATGAAAATATTTTAGGAGCACACTCGTGTTGGCGAGCAGTGCCAAAAGTGCCACTTCATTAAAATAATGTTGCTGTAATGCATTAATTCAAGGATATGAGCAAAGAAATTTCCTTGCTCGAACTGTCTCTGTGACAGGTGGTTTAGGTTGGGGTTGAAGGTTTAGGGAAAACCTTCAATATTAGCCCCTACAGAAGTCGACAAAGTCATGTGTTGCTTAGAAAATCGCCAAAAACGGCTTAAGTTTTATAATAAACAATGTATGTTGCTGAAATAAATCCACGACGTTGTGGTTGCGTAAAAACAAATGTTTCACTAACGTGTGATGGAAATTTCATATCGATTCGTGAAATTGCTTTTGTGAAATTGAAAATAATTTAGATAATTTTCTTATGCACGTAATAAAAGATACGATAATTCTATAAAGATGTGGGAGAGGAGTTGTAGTATGAAAATCAATCATTTGGCGTCCAAAAATGCCTTTTGAAATATTGCAAAAACAATAATCATTTTTTATAACTTCATTGCGATGATATGTAGTAAAGTAGAGATGTAGAAAAATGTATATGGGTATGTACGTGTAAAACTTTGCAACGATTTCCACTTAGAAACAGCCATCAAACACCTTTCGTATTAAAACTTTTACTGACCTCCACTTTCCTCGAAGAACCGTTCATATCCTCTGATAAACGCTTCCATATCGACCACTCTCTGACGAGAAATCTGGATAAATGCTCCACAATTTCAAAACAAGAGCTGATTGACATTTAAATGAGGCCTCGTTATGCACATTTTTCAATACCATTATAAGCACTAGATGCTCATGATTTGCATAGAGTCGCAAGCTAACAGAGAAATTAATCGACGAGTGTGTTCACCATAAAAAATATTTACCGAACCGTACTTTTAAACCTCCACCCTATTTATTCTGATGGCGGTTTCTTTCTGCGCAGTCGAAGGAGAAGATGATGCGCGGCGTGCGTAGGGGCTGCGTGAGACTGAAGGGGGCTGTGATCGGGATCGACGACGAGGACGACAGCACGTTCACGGTCACCGTAGACCACAAGACGTTCCATTTTCAGGCGAGGGACGCCGAGGAGCGACAGAAGTGGGTGCACGCACTCGAGGAGACCATCTTCAGGCACGGCAATAGGGTGAGTGCTGCGCATAAGTCGACAAAAACATTGGAAAGTGTGGGTAATCGAAAGATGAAGGTTGTGCAACGATCGCAAAGGTTGAAATCAATTCTGTTTGTGAAAAATGGTAAAATCAGGTTCGTCCCCTGGGGTAAAATTGGGGTAGCTGTACTGTTTGGGGAAAGCTGAAACTTTGTTGCTTTTGAAAGAGCTGTTTTGAATCGATTTGAAAACCGTTTTGAATTCTAGAAAATTTGAGGCAGATCATAGGAAACTTTGCTTTTTGGAAAAAGTTGAAAATTTGATTCAATAAAGGACTGATGTTACTTTGTTTTTTGGCGAGAAAGAAGGTTGAATTAGCCTTTACTTTATGAAAAAGCTTGATATGTACTTTATTTTTTAAAGCAATTGAAATTAGGTTCGTTTTTGAAGAACAAGTGCAAAGATCGAAATTGTAATTTAAATATTTCATACCGATTGTAAACAGTTTTGCTTCTTGAGGAAGGTTACAACTTTGTTTCAGGAAAAAGACTGAAGTTTGCTTGTTTTTTTTTTTTGAAAAATGCAGCAGTTTGAATTACACTTTGTTTTCTTGTAAGGTGAATACAATTTACTTCTGGAAAAGATTGACAAAAGGAACATTTTGTGAAAAACACTGACGAAGGTTCTAGTTTATTTTGAATTTCATAACATTTAGGCACAGGGCAGATGATGTGAAGCTTTGTTTTTTGAGAAAAATTTGACGTTTTGGTTCGGGGAAAGACTGAAGTTAGTGTTTTTTGGAGAAAACGGAGATGTTTGAAGTAAGCTTTGTTTTCTGAAAAAGGGGAAAATGAAATTTATTTCTGGAGCCAAGTAAGTTTTCTGAAGAAAATAACAAAAAATGCAATTTGCTTTTAATTTTATAAAATTAGGAAAGGACTAAAGTTCCCTCGTTTTGAGGAGAAAAAGAAAAAGTTAGAATTAGGCCTAGCTTTCTGGAAACGGTTGAATTTAATTTTATTTCTTACAACATTTGAAATAAGATTCGTTTCCAGAAGAATAATTAGTTTAACGGAATTAATACTTTCACAGAAAATAATCAGCGAAAGAGGCTTTCTCTTCACGTTAAGGGTAATGGATTTCTATAAACGCGCCATGAACATTTTTGTGGCAAAAGAGTGGGGAAAAGTGAAGACCTTTACAAAGTGAAAATTTTTCTTTTTTTTTTTGTGGAAAGTAAAGAGCTATTCCGAGCTTTCGAAAATCTCTGTACGAGCAATATAAGAAAAGTCAGAGTTTATTTTTCTCGTTTATTAAAGTTATAAAACAAGGTTTACAATATACACATAAAAGCTTAAACGTAAGCGTTTGATTCGTTATAGAAATCCATTACCATTACCGTAAAAAGTAAACTCCTCGTTATTACGCGTAAGTAAATCTCCTCATCCGGCTATAATTTCATTATCCATTAATATATTCGTTATTCATATTACAGCCCCAGGATTTAATTTTGTTTCCTTTCCTTGGGTTCCTTGGGGCACATGTTTGCCTCCTGTTTAATAAGTTTTATTAAAAGTCAGTGGTGAATTGAAATTTCAAGTAGATATCTGGAGTTTTTAGTTAGGTAATTAAAGTTAGATTTCTGCCTCGTATCGAAGAAATCAAAAATATTAACCGCGTATCCTGAATGCATTGGGGTGTTTTATTTTTCAGATGAGGTGGGATTCCCACCACCCGTCACCTTCTATAAAAGATTTCGATAATAAGGTATCAGAAGCGGACGCCTACCTACAGCTCATGATCGATCAGACCAAGGTAATTTAAATTTCAGTATACGTTATCATCCTGCTTATTGTAAATCTATCATCCATATTATATAAGGTGATTTGTGATTTATTACTTTCGCATAGATTTTCCATAGTCGCGTACCATCAATATTTCCGTTATTCCGCGCTACAAACGAATGATACGGCAGTTTTGTTTTCCGACAAACATCTAATTGCAAAATAAGTATACACACGTACTCGTACTACAAAGCTAAAGCCAAATATTTCGGTTTTTTTTGTGTCGCAGGAAAATTTATTCCTCGTGAAATACGTAATTAAATGTATGTCATTAGAGACGTGTAGGTGTACTGTTTCAAGTATCTTCACTCACACTAACGAAGCTAATTCTCGCCTATCCGTGGAAAGCGAGGGAAATTGTATTTGATTACCCTTGACTTACTTTTCTTTAATTACGAGGGGATTTCCAAGAAAATATACTTCGTATGAGTACGGTAGGTATAGTGAATGCTCGAGTTATTAATTAATTTACAACACAATTGAGGCGTTCATCGCAAAAGTGGAATAATCACAAGTGATCCCAGTTCGATCACATTATCAATCTTTCGCATCCCACTTGTATTGTACGTCAAGCACGGATATACACACACAACTGTAGACTTTTGGCTAGTTACATTGTACAACTTTTGTCATCGCTATTGATAAGTAATCTCAAATTTGCTTTGAATCTGTTAATGGAATTTTTAGAGTTATAAGTGTTTGTTCCTAACGCAATATGTAGGCGATGTTTTACATTATACAGAGCGTTAGATGTTTTCAAGTATTGTTGCATGGTGATTTTTCTTTTGAGTAACTTGGAAATCCTTCTTTTTTGACAGACATTGAAAAGTTTTCTAATGGAACATAAACTGTTGTATAAAATAAATTGTGCATCTACTGCTAGTGTAAATTTTTATTGTGTTATTATTCGAAATTTAGTAAATAAATACACAAATTCTTGACAGTGCTGAATTAGAGTCCATAACGAAATGGGTCAAACATTTCCAATGAAAATCTAAAGGGATAATTTGGTGTTTATGTCAATAGCTATAGGATTCAATTATTTAAACGTAAAGAGGTAATATAACAAAAAATTGTCTTCAAATATTTACTACTGTACCATAAGCAGCACTTGAACGCACTGAACTTTGACAAATAATCTCTTTGGAACTAATAAATGGAATGAAAATAATTTTTTTTCATATATGTAATCCATGTATTTTATATTTCGTTTTATAAACAAATAACACCCTGAAGAATTTGTTACGGAGTCCGTCTTGCAAGACAAAATGTAAAAATGAGGATACACTTCTAAATTTTGCCTGAGCGTGCTCGATATTAATTTTGCAAAATTTTGTAGAAAATTTGGGGTGCCCATTATTCGTAAAAAAAACCATTTCTAAATACTTTTCTAAACTCCACAGGTTGTTTTTTAATAGAAAATTTCCAGCCTGGATTGCAAAATAAATAACGAAAGCTCACCAGACCGATAAAATTTGGTTGTCATAGCAAATAGTGTTTAGAATTACAATTATAAGTGGTGAAAAATTCACTTTTAAAATAACTTAAACAACTATTTGTTAATTATTCCCTTACTGCAACAGCGGTAACGTTATTTAAAAGTTTTGACCTGACATTTTATGTATACTTCATTATGAAACTTTTTTCCCTCCTTATTTCCGAGTTATTCAAGAGAAAATGAGAAAACAAGCTCATTTTAAAGGGAATTACATTTTGGTTTTTCATAACATCACCACAACTTTTTGAACCGGCTGCTAATAACATTCTCGTTCCTTATGATATACCCGAGGCATTCCAGCAAACATTAACGTTAAAGCAGACCGAGCAAGTTGAAAACGGATCCCGCTTGGGACTATCTATGATATACTGCTCTTTGTGATTTTCAGGAATTTCGATTTTAATATTAAATTCGCCACAGTTCCTACAGGAGTCGAGTGTAAGCGAATGAAAGAATAAATTGAATTCCTCGTTCAGTATGTTACAAAAAATAAAATTTCAAACAGAATATTTAATACGTTTTTATGGGGAGTGTACAGCATATTTAACTTCAAGCGAAGCGCACAGAATTTTCAATTTTCTGGTTTATGTAGGGAAATTTGTATCTTTCAAATATCCCGAAACGCAAAAATCACACCGATTTTCCTTCTTCATTCTTCCTGTATTTGTGCAATCAATAAAACTGCTTACTTTCAGGCTCCACCGTATTCGAGCGAGTTTAATTAAGTGATTCCAAGGGTCCCTGGAAAATCCACGAATTTCTCGGATTCAAATCACTTATTTTCCGACCCGTGATAGCCCGGTCAACCGATTTCAAGTGTAACGGGGAAAATTGCTCATTTTCCGACCTTCCCAGTTTCAGATCGCGCATTTTCCGACCACACCATATTTACCGGTCTATTCCGAGCGACGCCGGAAAATTCTTGAATTTTCCGACCTCCGGGAGCTATGATCGCGCATTTTCCGACCGCACGGAATCACTGGAACCTCCCTGGACCCTGGAAAGGGTATATAACCTTTGTAAATCTTATTAGGTTTAGTAGATGTTGTGGTTTTCTTCGGGAAAAATGAGTTTGGAAGGAGAACCGTGTTTGCTACTACGGTTATTTATTTAAAAAGAAGTAATATTTTTTCAAAACGTAATACACCTGGGATGTAAGTTTGTCGCTAGTGATGGTCTATATCTTTCTGTTTTTGATAACGAACTTTTACATCTTTATAATATAGTGTGTCTGTCTTTTGGTGAAAAATTTGGATTTATTCACTAGAGGTTATAAAAGGGTCGAAAGTCTCTTAAAGAAATTTTTACTGCTAGACTGTCGAGGAAAGGAAATAAGAGCATAATTTTGTCTAACTGATTAGTTAAATAAATTTAATAAATAATAAATATGGTAGATAATTTTATGGTTATGTGAATTTTGATAACTAGGGTCGTGGGAAGAGGAAAAAAATAATAAAGAAAAAAAATAACCTAATCAGAGCAATATTTCATATACAGGGTGTTACACAACATTGCTAACCCTTGCTTGCATCGGCTCTACTGATTTTACTGGTCCAGCTACATATGTTGTTTAGCTAGTTGTTAAAAGCTAACCGCTGTAGGAAGATTATGCGCTTCTTTCCCGTTTCATGATTTAAAAGGCTACTTGTAAATGTAATTATTGCTGTACTTAAGTAACCTATGCTTTTCATAATAAATTTGACTAAATATTTTGGGACCTATTGGAAAAATTGTTGCATTTTTGCGCCGGACGCCTCAAGTCGTAGCAAATAATTTCATAATATGAATGGCATAGGGAGTGCGTGAGATTTCCTCATCGACAGATGCATATTTAATTCCTTTTCGATTAAAATGAAGTCACGAGACGGATATTCCGCTGACATTTCATTTCGGTTAAGAGCAGATAAAAAACGTGCCGTCCGGTCGAAGTTTATTTATTTTCACGATATTTGTTTATTTCTTCAGAAATTAGAGGAGAGGATCGTGACGATGAGTGATTCGGACGAGAAGGCGAAATGTCAGTTGATCTTGGATCATGCTAACGTAAGGTTTTCGTATTGTTCGTTTATCGTCAGAGTTTGTACAACGCAGGTTATTTTTCAGGTTATGTTGGACAACATAAAGCACTCGATAGTGTTGTTGCAGATAGCGAAGGTGAGTCGTTTGTGGTTTTACCCTGATTTTCGTTTACTTAAATTCGTTTCGTTTCGTAGAATACTGCACACCCTGTAAACGGAATTTACCATCAGAGGCCGGGGACTTCTAATAACGTCACCGCGCATCAAGGTAAACAAACATATATAAACAATCGGGAGATTGTAAAAGTGTGGAAAGATACACGTAAATAGTTTTAAATTAATTCAATTCAGAGTCCCTAAACTGATCCCGCTCCTGTGGAATCGATTCGTGGATATGAAACGGGATAGATTCATCATTCTGAACAGTTTTGAACTTGTATTTTTCTTTCTCCCAGTTTGCTTTATTTGTAGTGTTGAAAAGACTTGTGTGTAAGAGCGCTCGTCCTTGCGGTTTGTTAGAATTTTGATTTTTCCCAAAAGGGAAAGGGACAAAGGACGAAGGGGATCGGATGTGTATTCGAGTTAATACGCGAAACACGTTACTTTCTGGCATGTGTCCAAAAGAATATCAGGTCGACATAAAATGACAAAAAAAACGGGACAGGCAGTGCCTAATGATTACGCGCCGTTCGTCTTGTTTCAGATAAATTCAGCCTTGTTTGATAACAGGGCGAATTTAAATTATGTCCTTCGTCCAAGGGCGGCTGAGTTGTAGACCTATTAAAGCTTTTGGTAAATCTAGTATTTATCCACAAGTGGAGATTCATTTCGTGTAAGTACAGAAAGGCACGTATGTATGAAAATTGACCAAAATATGCGCATATCTATGCATTAAATTTACGAAATATACGCAGTAGTAACTCGGAATACACAAAATTGATATTAGATGATATTGCTTAAAAAAATTAGGCAAACCTTTACCTTTATTCGGGTGGAATTTTGATAAAAAATATTGGTAACTAGAAAGTAGATGAAATAACCGATTCGAAGACATCGATTATAATTTTAGGAAATGATCTATCCAAAAGTTGTACCCCTTGAAAATGGGATTTTCCATAAGTGGTTAACTGCATCAAAATTAAAAACACCAAAAATCACCACTCATCAATAAATTCTTTCATTCAGGTAAATCTCAAAAATGACAATTTTTTTAGGAAAAGAGGAAAGTATTAGTTTGCTTGAAAAAATAATTTTAACTTTAGGAAAGTTAATTAGAAATTAAGAAAAGTGAAACTTTTTAATGTTTTCGTATGTTATTCTCATCGGTTAAACAGTAATAGTAAAGTTTGATTATTCAACTTTACGTCTGTATTCAAATTTCGTGAGAGGAGTGTGGAGAAATAAGTGAAAAAATGATTACAAACGGCGCGGTTTTCCCGCTCTGACCAATTTGAAATTTTAAATGCGGGTGTGCTTGGCGAAAATATCGTTAGAGTTTATATCGTATATGTCATACTTTAAAACGTTTCTATATAAAAGAAAACAGAACCAAACGGTCTAACCTAACTCTGCTTTCCGGAGGAAACACAGGAACTGCTACTTTATAATATTTCTAAAAGGAAAAACAAGCAGAATTACAAATTAATATGATTTCATTGCGTTCCCCTCGGTCGATTAACCACTACCATTTCAGTTTCATCCTCGTGTTGTACTTTGCGATTACTTTGATGTTCCATCTGAAATAAAAGGAAAATCTGATGAAAATGGACACGTCCATAAAAATTTGTTAATTTATATAGGTTATTGGGAAATATCATGTGAAAATTAGTGCCATACGTGTAGAAGACATTCCATGGATATAGCAGAAAGAGAAATCGTGGTTCCCTCATACTTGCCATATCGATTAGAAATCGATGAAATAGCGGTTCGCGGAAAAGTGAGGTTAGATGAAAAATAATTTTTTTCTCATATACTAAAAGGAAAGGCGGAAATTGAATGCACACATCGTTTTCTACGGTTTTTTTAATGATCAGTGGTGATTTTTTGGTGAGTTTTTAATTTTCATGCTGTTAACCTCTTATGGAAAATTGCATTTTCAAAAGGCTACAACTTTTGAACGGATGATTTCCAAAAATTATAATTGATGTTTTCGAACTATTTATCTCATGTACTTTCTAGTCATCAATAACTTTATGTGCTCCCCACGGTCGTCTAATGACTGCTCTTATTAGTACATTCCCTGTCAATGTATGTTTTGCGCTGTCAAGTGATTATGTCATTTGGTGACATCGTCACAAAATCGGTGAATCGGTACAAACATCGTGATTTAAATGTGTTACCTCGAATTCTCGTGTGAAAACTAGTGACATACGTGTAGAAGAGACTATAAATATAGAGGAAAAATAGTTTTCTTTTCAAAAAATAGTACGAAATGTGAAACAAAATGACAGCCATCGGTTTCCACGTTTTTCGCTTGAACAACGATAATATTTCGGTGAGTTTTTAAATTTTCCCCTTACTACCATTAAAACATTCAATAAGAAAAATGTCAGCGAAATAAACTTGTAATAAATGAGTGTAAAACTCTAAGTTATAAAGATATCCATTATATATCGGACATTATATATCTGAACATCGGAAATGCCGTGATTGACGAAATTTTCGGGAAATTTGTAGTAGAAGAAAAGTGCGTAATAGGCTTAAGTCAAGATATTAAACACCCACAGTAAGCGATTTACGGTAGGGGTCGCTAGCTATGTTGTACCAGACTGAAGTACCAGCTTAGCATTAATATAGTATTTAAGGCGATTTAGATTATTTCAATAGTCGTTAATGTTTTCTATATATTTTTATAGATACCTCGCAATATCTGTAAGGTGGAAAAATGAAACTTTAAATATATTTTCCTGTGAGGTATATAGATTTATAATATTAAGCGCTGGATTCAAAGAAGCAATGAATATCAACGATAGTTGATTCAAGAAATGGGGGAAACTTAACGATTCATATAATTCCTCGTACAACTGCAAGAATTCTAGGAAAGCAGGTTGTCCATAATTAGATCAAAACAGGTGATCAGAAATTATTTTTACAATAGAAAAAAAAGCAAAAAGAAAGTAGAAATATTTATCCTAATTTTCGTTTAATGATGTTCCTGTTAAACCCACTATAATTCTAGGAGAAAGAATGTAATTTATAAGAAAGCGTGTACTCAGAAAATATTTTTAGGAGTTTTAAGTTCCCAGAATCTAAATCAGGTTAGCGCTAGTTGAAATATTTGTCCTAATTTCCTTTTAGCGATGTTCCTCTTAAACTCACTAGAATTCTAGGACAAATAATTCGATTTGGGTGAAATCGTGTTCCCAGAAATTATTTTAATGGATTTTAAGTTCCTAGAAACAATCTCAGACTAGCGCCACTTGTAGTATTTATCCTAATTTCCTTTTAACCTTGTTCCTCGTAAATATACGAGAATTCTAGGAGAAAATCTTAAATTTGGATGAAAGCATGTGCCCAAAAAATATTTTTACGACTTTTAAGTTCCCAGAAGCAATCTCAGGTAGCGCCAGCTGTAATACTTGTGCGAGGTTCCCTTGAATGATGTTCCTCTTAAATCTACGAGAATTCTGGAAGAAAATCTTAAATTTGGATGAAAGCATGTACCCAGAAAATATTTTTACGAGTTTTAAGTTCCCAGAAATAATCTCAGGCTAGCGCCAGTAGTAGTATTTGTCCTAATTTCCTTTTGACGAAGTTCCTCTTAAACCCGCTAGAATTCTAGGTAGAGGAGTGTAGTTTGCATGAAATTATGTTCCCAGAAAATATTCGAAGGAGTTTTAAGTTCCCAGAATATATCTGGGTCTAACGCCACCTGCAATATTTGTCCTAATATTCTTTTTCTATCTTCCCCTTAAACTTCCTACAATTCTAGGAGTAAGAAATATTTTTAAGAGTTTTAAGTTCCCAGAATCTACCTCAGATGCATTAATAATAGTGTCAAAAAATTATTCATCATCAAATAAATCATATGCGCCAGATTCCCATTTTTATTTTCTTTTCAACGATACTTGGCAGGTTTAAAAGATGAATTTTCTAGTAATTGTTAATTACCTGCAACTTTGTCATTGTAACATAGAGCGGTTTATAGCTTGTTTTCTCTGAATTGAAGAAAAATGAATTTTTAACGGATTTTTCATCAGTTGCATTGTTTATTTCTACAAACAGTGTTTGATTCAAGTATATGCAGCATATTGTTTCTTCCTATAATACTTTAAAGGCACTTTTGTACTTTTGTGACGCAAAATTGTCAATTTACCAGGGGCCTATTCGTATTTATTATACGTGGGCCTTTGGAAATCTTCACGGTGTTACCATAAGCAAATACATATCACGTTTGGATTTTTTATCGGATTCGCCCCGTGGATACGTTCAACCAGCTGTATAACATTAATTATTATTTAAAGCAGCTGCGTACTTTCGCGTTTTGTTTGAAGTGAGGAAATTTAACATCGTTCGGTAATTACATTTTTGTTGAAAATGTAAAAGGGTGCGTTGAATGAAGCTCGTTTAACCTCCCTTTACCACAATCAAATACAAACATAATCAGCCAACCTTTACCCCAAAATCATCAAGAACGGCCATAAAATGTTTTAATATGTTCATGTCGTTTTGTTTCTTTATTTACATCAACATTTTGTTAAACTTTCATCAGCCTTATGAATCAGTGATAACGTGCTATTATTGTTAGTAGCTGGCGATGGACACCAGTGACAAGCTTAGGCGTTGAAACACAGTTGAAAGGGTGTGAGATGATGATTCTTCAACTTAACCGTCATAACTGGTTATTAACAATAATCCAAAGACAAATTTGCTACGGAGATGCAGAAAATACAGCTGAAATAAAAGCATTTAGTCATTCGTGGTTGTTTCAGCTTGTTTGAAATATTTTAAGGAGCTAAAGCGGTATTAAATAAAAGTTATTACGTTTATATCAACCGAAATTACGAAAAAGACTTAAATTGAGCAAGGAGAAAGACCCTTTTCCATTAAAATAACGTACGGCTTCACATAAGCGCTATTTTTATGACGGAAATCGCAGAGCTGGGATATCATGAATCTCATTTCGTTTTCATCTATTCCTATACATCTAAAAGTGGCTTTGATTGAACAGATTTTCCACATATGATAAGCTGAAAGCGACGGTGAAGCGGTTATTTTGAGGTATTCGAAGAATCGGGCTGTCGCGATTCGGTAAAATCTGAGCCAAATGCATATAAACGATGTTGAAAATAAAGTCGATTCCACAAGAGAGGGGAAACAATACAAGGTTTTAATCTTTTAATTTGAGTTATTGAAATTCGATAGTGAAATAGTACGTAAGACGGTGACTAATAGTAAATAAAAGTATGCTCATTAAACTTCCTGTTTCTGCCTATGGCTGTCCATTGGACAATTCGCATTTTAGTTCAGTGATTGAGGGTTACTTGCCAATATTCTTTCGGACTATCCAAGTGATGTGAAAATTGATACACTCAAAGAAACCACAGAAACCAATAGAATTCTAAGCAAAAATGTTCAATGAAGAATTTTTGGAATAACACGGCCATGAGACGTATATGACACATAGTCATCCAATGGATATCCACCTATAGGTCTAGAAGTATGTCCATTGGACGTCCTGTTCTGGCCTCTGGTCGACCATAGGACAATACACCTCCACAAATCGTGGATTAAAATTGGATCTAAACATATTAGACTTAAAGTTGGACTAGGTCCATTGGACGTCTGGTATTAATAGAGAGGTGACACCAGTGTACCCCTGTTTTAGCCCCCAAACACCAAAGTATGGTTTTATTTAGTAAACCAGTTTTTTACTAGACACCTTGTGATATATATTTTCTTTTATCGAAGAAATTTCTCCCGTACCTGGTGACCTCGTCGTTCAGCAGGGCATCGAAGTTGGATCTGAATGCGTAGAGGGCGCAAGAAGGCTCAGCCGACCATTAGGTAAGATAATCCTCTTTTTTCCCGAAATGCACTATACTATACTATGCGAAATCATGCCTCAGCTCCAGCGACGTCATTGGCGGTGCCGGACATGTCTTATTCCAGTTCAGAAGGAGAGGATGACTTCTACGATGCCAATGATTCCCCCTTCACGCCAGGTAGCCAGGCGCCTACACCTACGTGAGTTAAATTTTTTATTCGCTATTCTCTACTGGGTAATTATAATTAGTATAGAGCATACATATATATAGTATAGTGCTGCGTGCAGTAGCCAGCAGCTAGAATGTGAGAGATTCTAGAATCTCTATGTCCTGGATATGCTTAGACGGTATTCTAATCTTGAAAAGAGCTCAATGCAACACTTAAACTGGTCATATTTTAAGACGTGAATTCTCGAATATTCCTGTTGAAGGATCTGGAGTCCTTTCGATAACCAGAATTCGCTACTATAAAGAATCCACTAAAACCTAAAACGTGCTAAACTTTGTCAAGACAATAATGAATAATCTGGAACATGCTAGAGACTCTCCACTATTACTATCAGGTCAGAATCTTGCTATTCTCAAGTGTCCCAGTGTAAAGCTCTAGACGCCAGACAGTAGCTGGAGTTTGCTGGAATTTAGAACTAGTATGTGCCTGAAATATGTGTTTGCATAGAGCTCAGGGAGCATAGGGCATGGAGAATCCAGAAAAGTGCTTAGATGAGTTATGTTTTAAGGTATAAACACTCTACAATATCTTAGGGGAGGAATATAGAGAATTCTGAGTCAGAAGTATGGGACAGTATTACATATATTGTTAATACGAAGGTTAGAATCATGTTATTCCAGAATATCTAGCAGAAGGCACTAGATTCTAGTTGGTAGATAGAATTGCAATGTATAGATCGCATATAGAAAAGAGCTTTGTGACTAATTACACAATGGCGATTTTGGCTATTTTTGACCCCCCTACTCCCACGTATAAGCATGTAAGTAGGTAAATGTAAAAAACAGAGATTTTTATTTTTTAAATGAATAATTATTTAGTCTTTGGAAAAATATTGGTAATTAAGTCTTAACACAAAAAGGGTTTATTGGGTGTATAGAATTTGAATTAATTATTGGAGATTGAATGCTTCGTCTTGTAATTGAAGGGAGTCTTTTAATTATTGCACAGTAAATCACAACAATGCGTGGTTATGATTTAATAATGGTAACAAACCGTTCAGCCAGATCTCCAGATTGAACACCTCTAGAACTGAACTTATTACATGACCAATAACGAAGTTTTAGGGCGAATTGGCATGGAAAAAGATTTGCTGCAAAGAATCAAATGAAGCAAAACTGCTTGCCTTGAACATGTATTACACAATACCCAAAAACTATTTCTTAAAGTTTATAACGGAAGGCAAAACAGTAGAAAAGTGTCGTATCGGAGGAGGGAAATATTCATGGCTTGCAAACATGCAATATCCATTAAGAACGCTAAGAACAGTTTGTATTGGTTATGTAGAAAGAGATTTAACATTTCTGAACTCACCTTACAATAGGGAATCACCCATCAGGGAAAGTAAGTCTCTGCCTTCATCAAAAATTTAAAATAGTTTGAACACAAAACGTTAACCGTTAGATTTTTGTTCCTGTTTCCATTCAATGGAGCTTGAATTATTATACCCGAAATAGACGAGGGATAATACCTGAAAATAAACAGTGGTAAGTGTGTGGAATTCAAAAACATGTACTGCTCCTGAAGTTGAAACTATCGCTTACGATGTACTGGCATATAAAAGAAAATATTGTTTCTAATAATTCAAAAAAATGGTATATACTTTCCTGAAAACTTCACTATAACGCTCACTCGAATTTCGAAAATTTTAACAACCGACCGCCGCCGCTTCACGGCTTCGACTAATTTACGTTGGGCGAAAAAGCGAAAAGATTTAAAGAGGAAATCTAAAGAGAATCTAGAAGAGATCTAAAGAGGAAATATTTTATTATCAATGCACCTATTCCTAGAATTAAGAGTAAAGGTAAAATGCTTCGAAAAAAAGTTGTGAATTTTGTCTTTATTATATCTCGAGTTAGGGGCTGATATCAATCAACTTGAAAATTCATATGGGTTGTTAACACCTTTTAATTAAACAGTCCTTGTATATTGGTCATTCTTAGCATTAAGCATTGTTAGACTAAAGCATCGTATGGGCTGCTATGGGCCTCATATGAGGCCTATACGTGAATTTTTAGAAATTTGTACTGGAAAAAACGTAAGTATCGGACAGAGTAAGGGGCACGTATAAGACCGGCTATGGTTGGTAACAGTTCCTTCCCAAAATTTATATACAATCAATATGGGCAATTTTCTAGTGCCCTAGAACCGTCCAAGTTCTCACATTTTGTTAGGATTAAATGGAAAAATTAATTTTCAACCCCTTAACCGGTAAGAAATTCCCATATTTTCTTACTGCACTTCGGAGCTTCAATCATTTTTGTAGGTTAATTTTTGTGTGTGATGATGGTAATTTCTTATTCATAAGTATACCTCTATGAATTTGTTTATTTGGTGGTCAGTCATGCTCGTAAAGGGTAATGTTAAAAAGGGGTAGTGAATATTTTTTCGATAGTTAATAGAACATGCGAACATGCTTAGGGGGCAGATTTTGCGTGCTAATCCTGCTATAGCATCTATCAACCTTAAAAAAGCATGAGTAGATTGTACGTCGAATCGTGTGGACAATGAAAAGTACTGGCGGTTCGTAGAAAATAAAACGTAATTTAAATTTTAAATAAAAAGTGAGCGCGTTCCACAATAAGTCGTATAAATTTACGAAGTAGAAACATTTGACCCGTTTGCATATACAGCGCGTCGATTTTCCACTTGCAAAAGCCACTCGTGCCTATTAAAGTGGTTTCCCTTCACCACACAGCGTTCAAATTTCCCCTTTTCGCCCTTTAGCTCCTCACGAAACATTTCCATAACAAATCGCTTAAAATCCGCGAAATAGATCCACGCTTGTACACCGCGTTTTGAAACTCATACGTGCTTATTACGATATTCAATTCTCCCTTTTCCTGCCGGAAAAGTCCGTCGATCCGGTACTGGCGTCGATTTCGGCGTCGGCGCCGCGGCGCCCCTCCTGGTCGGTATACGTGTGTTTGCGTTTCGACGAGATACACCGTTCGATCATAACCCCTCCAACTATCTACGATAATTAAAAAAGACTGCGAAGCCTCAACAAACAATACTTTGGTGGAGACTGTAAAACAATAACGCGTGGAAAATTTTACACGTGAGAACCGTCCCCCGGAGAGAACCAACCGTCTTGATTTGTCGGAACGTTTGGCTGTGAAAAATCATGATGCGAATATTTAATGGTAGACTGAACTTCAGACGGAGGAGGTAAATCCACGATTGGTGTCGGTGTGGGAAAGGAACCGGGAATCCCTTTTTCCTTGTGTTATCGATGATCGATTGGCAGTAAGAAACTATGTCGCCAAACTTCATAAATACTCTCTCGACGTGCCTTAGCAAAATTCCCGATTCCTTCCCGATAATCTTCGCTCAATCAAGGGCCATAACCCACGGAGGGTAGATAATATAGTTAGTTACCAGATTCATTGTTTTTCTCCCGACATGTGTCCAAGGGGACGCATGTCATTGAAATGTCGCTTAATTTAATACCGATGTCTTGTACTAATGCGTCTTTTCGCGGTTCGCAGTAGCCTAAGGTCCTTCGAGAGCGACACCCAGACGCCTGTACCTGTTTCGAGTAAAATTACCTCAGCAGCGATAACGACGCCGAGCAATGTACGACAACCGTCCCGCAGGCAGGATAGCATCATTTCGAGAATGGGCAACTCGGAAGAACTGGATTATGATGGTAAAGAAACTTATGACGGGCATATGCATAGAGTTCTGCGGAACTTTGAGCAATTACAGTTTTGTGGACTGTAATTAAAATGCAAATATTCTGCAAAATTTTGTGATGTAGGAAAAACCCATGTTAAATTGTCACATGAGGTACTTTCCCATTTTCTCAAAAGGGTATGTTGTAACAATGCAGTACTTCAATCATATGGGTTTAATTTAGGGATTACTGCATTTCACGCATATCTGGATGGCTTAAATGAAATAATTCCAAATATTTGAGCTGGAAAAGTTCTGAGCAAAGCAAGATTATCCAAATATTTCGAACAATGGTAATGATGGTTCGAACAAACTTAAAAGGCGTAGATATTTGTAACTCTAATTTCCCTGGTTGTAATTTCAGCTTTATATGAAGATAACGACGAGAACGATATCGAATTTGACAACCATGGATCCGTCATCAGGCACCTGTTGTCTCAAGTCAAGATCGGGATGGATTTGACCAAAGTCGTACTGCCTACGTTTATACTAGAAAGGCGCTCGCTCCTGGAAATGTACGCTGATTGCTTCGCCCATCCCGACATGTTCATTAAGTAAGACCAGCAGTTACTTAATTGTAATTATTTCTGCTACTACATATTAACTCCCCGGCGAGTGAGAACGTAGCATGTGAGAAAGAAAGAGAAAGAACTTACATACATAGACATACAACAAACAACGTACAATTCGCTAACTTTTCTCTCTCTCTCTCTCTCTCTCTCTCTCTCTCTCTCTCATACACATTTCCGTTTGAATTGCACTCCTTGCAATTCTTGTAATGGCCACCAAGCGCCAGGGCGCCACTATCTCCATAGCTCTAATGTTTCTTTGTAACTGGAAGAAAGTGAGACTTTTAGAGCTTATTATCCTTCTCTATAGTGTCCATGCTCTTATAGGCTGCAGGTCTGCTTGGCAGAAATTGCCTCGATGCATAGTATCAGTGGTAATGAGGTCAAGAAGTATATGATTTTTTCAGACGTTGAAAAATGTAATTGATATAACAACTAAACCGAAATTTAGTAAATGCGCTGAGGTTGTCCGAGAGATAAGGGAAACAATAATACAGGCAAGAGAAAAGGACAAGTAATGAAAATAAAATTTTCATTTTCCACTTCATGCCACTTCACAAGAAGGCAAGGAACGCGCAGAAAACATGCAACTGTACGTGATATATGACATGAATCTAATAATTGCAAGGCGTTTGTATCACAAGATCAAAAATTGATATATCACTCATATTTCACCTCTGTTATCATTTATCGTCGCTTCGACCTTTACACGTCAGTTCTCAAACACCGTACCTAACAAACAACGAAAAACCTCTTACCCTAACCGTTTCTCTTTCCAGGATCCCAGATATAAAGGACCCGAGGGATCGGATGGTCCAAGTGGTACGGTGGTACTTATCGTCGTACCACGCGGGCAGGAAGAGCGGCGTCCCCAAGAAACCGTACAATCCAATATTGGGCGAGATCTTTCGATGCCATTGGGATATACCGAACGCCTCTCCCTGCCACGAGACCGTCGACGACGGTCCGGTCCCGTGGTGCACGAAGGGGCAGCTGACGTTCGTCGCAGAACAAGTGTCTCATCATCCGCCCAGTAAGTTCAGATCTAAAATTAAACGTTAGGTAGAAAGTGTGAGGAATAATATAATAATGTGATTAACTGTTATTCAATTGCTAATTTATACTTTTCTGTTTAGTTTCAGCTTTTTATGCGGAGCACGTGAACAAACGTATAAGTTTCAATGCTCACATCTACACTAAATCGAAGTTCCTCGGTCTCTCCGTATGCGTGTACAACATAGGCCAAGGGATAGTCCACGTAATAGATTACGACGAGGAGTATTTCCTCACGTTCCCGAACGGTTATGGCCGTTCGATACTCACCGTACCATGGATAGAACTGGGCGGTACGGTACAGATATCATGTCCTAAAACGGGTGTGTATTACTATAAGGGACGTGAAAGGCCTTTTTTAAATAAATTTCTTGTAGGTTATAATTGTACAGTAGAATTCATTACAAAACCTTTTTATGGTAATAAGAAGAATAGGGTGACGGCGGAGGTGTTCGCACCGGAGGAGAAGAAACCGTTTCTTACGGTAATGGGAGAATGGAACGGGGTTATGGAATACAAGTGGGTGGATAGGGTGAGTAATTAATGTTACGATCAAATTAAGTAGCATCAATGCAGCCCTTGTAGAATCAATAATGCGAGACAAAACACTTGTATCAGAAGGACTGTGCAAGAATATATATTAAAACCAATTGACAGCATCCCAACAGTTTCCCAGTGACGCCTCTTTTTTCAGTCATGTACGATTAAGGAATAAACCCTTTAATTAATTTTTCTTGTTATATTGAAGGAAGTAGAGGAGCAGGTGGACGTGAAAACCTTGAACATCATCAAGAAAAAGGTGAAACCAATCAGCGAACAGGCTGAAAACGAGTCGCGCAAATTGTGGAAGGAGGTAACGGCCGGCCTGAAGTTTAACGAGATCGACAAGGCGACGTCAGCCAAACAGGCCCTGGAGCAGAAGCAAAGGGAGGAGGCGAAAGATAGAAAAGAAAGGGGGGAGGAGTGGAGAACGAAAGTAAGCTTCTTACTAAATGTAATGGGAAAGTTCCTTCATTATGAATTTTCATGTGTTGCAGCTTTTTACAAAGTCCGGCGAGGACAGTTGGACGTACATAAAACCTTTATGTGACAGGCTGCAACTTACATCGAATACTTGAAGTGTGGATGACACCTGGAGATGAGTTTTTTCCTAATCTAAACTACTATATTGTAATGATGGTTTTTTTTCCTTCGGACCTGAACTGTTATTTTGCGCCTCAGTTTTATCTGTTAGTGAACTGTGATATATATAATTATCATTGCCGAGACCGAGAGGAGAGTGTATGTGAAAGAGAGAATGGAAAATTACGTATTTTTAGAGGTTTAAATGCTTTGTCGTTTTTTGTTTTGTTTTTGAGAGACAGAAAGGGAGATCGTCGGGCAACTGAAAAATGTGAAATGTAGGTTTTCGGGGGAAGAAATAAAATTATTGACTATTAAGAAACTGTTGTTTGGTCCTCGTTAATGATTCAAATCGCATTTCCCCTTATGGTAGTTTCTTTTCAGTAGTTCGACGACGTCGCGCAGATTTTGATTCTCATTATGATAAAACACTGTATAATAACACAATATGACCTATTTACCTGTTTACACACCTGTGTACGAAGAGAAGAAAGGAGCAGAAGTGAAGAGGACGCATTTGAAACCTTCCACCAATTGCTTCACTTGTTGCTTCAATTAAAAACAAGTTAAACAAATTATCGTGTGTTAATGAACTTTTGAAATGGATCCCAGAATTCTTCAATCGCTTTATTACACATACACACACATGTATATTTTCCTGTTATTTTGTAAGGTTTTGTATGTGATTGGTCACCGGTAGTACAATCGAGAATTTATTATTATTATCATTGTGTGACTTATTACATCCATTGATCCTTTAAGTAATAAATTTATTAAATACGGAACTCATTCAAGTTGTTCGAATGTGATTCCCTTTCAGACTGTGATATACTCTAAAATTAGATTTTTAATAATTAATGAAAGAACAATACAAGAATAATTCTAATAATTACCCTTCATGTTAATCTATAATGGTCTGCTTGATAATCCAAACGTTCTACATTCGAAATTATATTGATGTAAAGTGAAATTGTTTTGGATTTAATTAAAGTATATATGGAAATGTAATGAACTTATTCAACAAATTGTTGGTAAAGAGTCATTTATACATTGTAAATAGTACAAATGGCATTTGAACATTTCGGAGTTCAGACAAATTTTCCGTGAACCTATGATGTCTATTGTGGTGATGTCTATTGTCACCAAACACACGGCTATAATGGTTGGACACTTCATCTGCACACTGAGTGTTCCAAATTGCGCTATAATCGCAAACTTATGCAATGTTTATTATTTTTGTATATCATCTATGAGTACAAAATGACAAGTACATATAACAATAAATACATATTATCTAGATAACTAATAAAAAATTATATAACAAATTTGAATTCTATGCTTTTTCAATATCAAGCCAAATTCCACCTATGGCTTGTGGTATGATGGAATAAGGATTAAGTTTGAGAAGTGTCAGAGGTTTCAGAGGCAGATTTAAAACTACTGTACGGTACAGTGGGTGTTACGTACGGAACACCTTTCTTTTTCCAGTACTGTAACTTCAATTTGAAGTAAGTGTAAGCTATCACAGCTAAGGCTATCACAACAGAAAACACTTCCAAGACGGCCATGCTCGAATGTTAAAAAATTGCAGAATCTGAAATGACAAATGGAAAGGTAACGTTCAAATTCAGTACAACATTAGTATCTTGTAGAACTAGGATACAACAGTTAGTTGTTGAATGTAATGAGTAAATTACTAATTGAGAAAAGATAGAAGTTACATTTAGTGAACATCAGCAAGTAAAGACTTAAGAACATTATCTACTGTTAGAAAGGATGTGTGGTTTGAACTGAATTTTTCAATTCATGTCTCTATTTGAAGTGCATGTGAAATAGGTACATACTCTGTATAAAAACCATTAGAAAATATGTTACGTGTCAAATTTATGTGATCAAACAGCATAACGACGGTTACTTGGGAAGGTTCGATTTATACTGTTGAGGTATGTCTGTCATTCCCCATTTAAGGAAATTGAAAATTTAAATAAAAACGATGTCATCGTTATAATAATTTATGAACACTTAATCCGCATATCATAATTATTTCATAAAATTTGCTTCACTCTCTCATTGTTCATAGTGAATTTCAAAGAGAAAATCAAAATTACTTGCACTGCTGTGAAAGCGTTGTAAGAGTGACTTGCATAGGATGTTTTGCGAAGGAAAAATGCTTCGATTATGTTCTTGCTATGTAATATGTGATTGCATAAAATTTTTGTCATGTAATTATGACTCTCACTTTTTGGTAGCTTTATAGGTATGACATAGGCAGTTTTCAAAATGACGTGCATTTTTTCATCTTCTGAAAGATAATAACTCACTGATCACTGTACTCATCGCGAAGTCGCCAAAAGACAAGCGAATTCGCCAAATATTTGAAAATTACCATTAAGTCCCAAAACCAAATGGAGTGAATGGAAAACAATTTTCTGATTGGTTCTAAACTGCCGAAGTGCTAAAGCTTGCCTGTAGAGTTGCCCAAATGCGACAATTAGGCAAAACTACGAATGTGTAAGTTTAAATTGGGTCTGGGGAAATTGTTTCAAAGATCAGTATGTAAAGTACAGTTCCATCCTTCATAAAGTGACTATGGGATTCTGAGACACTACGTCAATGCAGCTATCGCCTCCATCATGGCTTTGGAGTAAGTTCAGGACTCTAAATTAAACGTCGCTGAAGCTGCCTTCGCCTCTACGTCTATTTTTGGACTCGGAGGATGAATCTTAAATATCATGCAAAATAAGAATTTTGTAATTGTTTTATAGCTCAGGAATTG
Source organism: Cryptocephalus primarius (assembly GCA_963576515.1). NCBI lineage: Eukaryota > Metazoa > Arthropoda > Insecta > Coleoptera > Chrysomelidae > Cryptocephalus > Cryptocephalus primarius. The sequence continues at coordinate 24,834,843 of OY754937.1, read as the reverse complement.
TGTAGTACTTTGTACCATGCCGAACATGCCTCTTCGAGGCAGATAAATTCTTTTACGATGTTTACTTATCCAATCCTCCACAAGGAGATTGGCATAAGCTTAACTTTTCGCTAGATAAAGTAATCTCGTTGTTCATTACTACTGAATACTTTTAATGATACCATGTTTTCTCAAAACTTCGGTTATAAATTTTTAACCATTGATCTACCACCTCCCCTCCTAAATTTAACCACTGGACCATTATCTCAGTATGAAAAAAATTTCTTTCTACATCTATCTAAGTAACAGGGGCATATTTTAATGCAGATGTATGTGCAAATGGAATAAATATGTGAGTGTCTGTAACGTTTTCATGGAAATTATTGTCCATGCAGCTACCATGCGCGGGATGGCGCCACTAACAACCCGATCAGTGACGTAACACTGTATTACTTCGAGTAGTAAGGGTACACATTGTGCGGAGGGAAACAATTTGTACGCATTTATTGTAAAACATTTGCTTTCTTTCTATAACACATCTGACTGCCACGTATATAATCAAAGTAATTTTCTTTATGTTGTTTAATTAAGTTAATTAAATAAGTAAAATAAATAGATTCGTTCTAAAAGATAATTGGATTAATCGCCTAGGGTGTAAACCGTAAATAAATGTTGATATTATTTTATTTTTATATTGTTGATAAATAAATTAGATTATTATGAATTTCGTATCAACGTGGAGAGCTGACAGCCACGGTTATGATAAAAACTTTCCAGTAAACTATTTATAGAACGAGCGTTATCCAAAGTATCTACAATGTGTTCTTGAAAATTTAGAAGTGGCTTAATTTTTCTATTACATTTTTAATAATCAATAGTTTTGAAACGCTGTAGAATCACCAGTTTTTGAGACATTGGAATTTTGAAAAAGACGCCACAATCCTCAGAGATTACATCATGAAATTTTGTAAAATTTTAATGTGCCCCTAAACAAACACTAAAACTTTTCTTATATTTCGTACGTTAGCTTAATTTTTTACTGATAAGAACGCGGTTTTTTCGGGTGTCTACGAAATTTTCCAGTTCTCCGAAAGTATCTGAATTTTCGAAGTAGGTTATTCTTATGAAAAATCACATGGCGGATAGAAAATCATAAAGAAATTTTTTTGGTCCGCGGCTTATCTTCTCAGTTATCCTTTTGTCTGTGAATTACCTTTAGAAAATTTGTTGGTAACCAGTGAAGTACTCATTTATGCAGTGTAAATAGTACACAGTACAAATTCTTCGCGAGCCGCATTTAGTAACGTATATTATTATCACCAAACACATGGTTATAATGGTTGGACACTTCATCTGCGCAATGAATGTTTCAAATTGCGTTATAATCGCAAATTTATGCAATATTTATTATTTATGTGCATCATCTATGACTACAAAATGACAAGTATATATAATAAAAAATACATATTATCTAGAAAACTAATAACAAATTATATAACAATTTTGAACCCTATGCTTTTTCAATATTAAGCCAAATTCCACCTATGGCTTGTGGTACGAAGGAATACGGATTAAGTTTCAGAGGTGTTTGAGTTTTTTCATTCAACGAAACTTTATGATTTCTTAAAATAGAGACCAGTCCAAGTTTAGTTTGCATTATGCCAAATCTCATACCTAAAAATGGAAGAAAATGTGATTTTAAGTGTATGTTGTGAATATTTTCAATTTTAATTCCTGTTTATAGGCACCTCTTACCTATACATATTCTTGGTCCTTCTCCAAAAGGAAGATGAGCATACTGATGCCTGGAATTTTTTTGATCTGCGGTGAACCTATCTGGATCGAAAACTTCCGGGTTCGGATAAATAGTTTCATCGTAATGGATTCCTCTGACAGGAATGATCACTTTGGTCCCTTTTTCAATGACTAAATCAGAATCTGGTACTTTATAATCCTTAACACATTGTCTTGTCAATGTTGGTAACAATACATGCACCCTCAGCACCTCTAAATAAGATAAGTGAACTGAGTAAGTATCGGAATTTGATATTATGAATCTTACCGTCAATAACTTGTTGCACATATTCCATCTCTTGAAGAGACTCGTAAGTGATTTGATTATTGTGTTTTTCTAAAATCGTGTGGATTTCGTGTCTTACTTTCTCCTGCATTTTTGGGCTAATGGCTATTTCATACAAAGCGTGAGTCATTGTGGTAGAACTAGTTTCAAAGCCGGCTAAGAAAAAGACGAAACCTTGAGCCACGATTTCATTCATGGTAATGTCAATATCACCAACTAAAACGGTAAAGATAAGCAGCGTTAATGAAGCAGATGATAAGTAAGTTTAAAGTTTCAGCATGATGTTTGATTTTGATATTTGCTTCAGTCTCGATGATAACCACTTACCACTGCCTTTCTTTGCTGCTTTATTCGCTCTCATGTCGATGAGCATCTGCAGGAAATCTGTTCTTTTGGTGCTGTTCTTCTCTCTGTATTCCACATTTTGCTCAATGATATCTGTAAAGAACTTCTCAACGTCTTTTTGTATCGGAACGAGACCGATACCTTTGGCGAACCGTGGAAAACTTTCGAATAATAAATTTTTAAAAGGATCCATTTTCCCTCCATCGATAGCCTTCGTGCCGTAAATCCTAAAAGGAGAATTGGGTTCTTTGATGGTGTTGCATTGGAGGCCGAAAGCCACAGATCCGATTACGTCTGTCGTGAAACAAGCTGAAAGTATTGACAAAATTTGTAAACAACAATCATAAATCGATAAGCGAAGGAAAGCGAAATGATCCTTTGCAGTGTCTACTAGAGGATTTTTGAGGAAATAAAATTGTTTTTCTCTCTGGCCTGTGCAAGCAGATTCTTGAATTAATTGGGAATCTCGCTCATGGTAATTTCTTAGACAAAAGACTTCATAACATACTAAAAATTACTCAAAAGTAATGTAGTCTTAAAGTTTGCCGTGCTTAAAGTGAAGTTTTTTGTAGTTTTGCTTGTGGAGGTGTTATGAAATATTTGAAAGTAAGTTGAAGCAAACTTCATTGCAATTTTCATAAGCTATGATCGTTTATTTTTTGAAAATATAGAAACCATATTCAAAATTGTATTAAGAGGGGGCCAATTGTTCTCAAACTATTATGATTTAACTAAGTCCAATTGGAAATTTACCCAATATATCCTTGATGTCGACTCCTTCTTTGCAGTTGCTGTTTTCTGCTATGTGTTTCTCGAGAATCACTCCGCAATCTGCCAGAGTCTGAAACATTACTTTCATTTTGCCGGACGTGAAGGTAGGGCTAAGCTTAGCTCTTAAGTTTTTCCATTTGGAACCACCGATCGCGAAGAGGTGAGCACCTGGAAAATTTATTATTGACGTACTGCAGAAGAACTGAACACATTTAAGTACAAACAAACATGTATGGTGTAGTTTTACAAATTCAAAAAACTGTGTGTATATCTTACTAATGGGCTGATTTTCATCGTGGTAAACTCCGCGATCTACGAAGTTATTGAAATCCTTCGTCATGACATTTTTTATTAAATCCAAGTCACAGAGTATAAGTGTGGGGGACGCCATTTCATATGCACCGATATATTTCCAATCTACAAAAGAGATGTAATTTAAAATTCCTAATTGTAATAATTTTTATAATCCAAACATCCGAGTTACTATTGCTCTTAAACTTACTGTTTCTCCTGGCTCGGTGATAGCTTGCAGTTATATCGTTGCTTAATCCATTAATTTTTGTTAGAGCCGACTTAAAACTACCGTACGGTACAGTAGGTGGTACGTAAGGAACGCCTTTCTTTTTCCAGTACTGGTACTTCAATTTGAAGTAAGTGTAAGCTATCGCAACTAAGGCTATCACAACAGAAAACACTTCCAGAACGGCCATGCTCGAATGTTAAAAAATTGCAGAATCTGAAACGACAAATGCGAATCAGTATGAAATTAGTTTCGAACAGAATTGGGATGCAACAGTTTATCCTTAAAATGTGATAAGTGAAGACAGAATTGTTACCAATGGTGTTAAAAGTATGTCTGACTGGAGACATTGGTTTAACGCTTTTTCTATTCGAGGTAGGTATGAGGTAGTTACTTTTTGGTATGAATTAGAATACACACTTGATAATAAGTTACGTTCCTACACATGAAATTTATACTTACATCACAATAGAGTAAACGATGGTTAAGTTCTACTGTCCAATTTACGTTTGTCGTTCCCTAAGGAGATCGAAAATGAATGACTGTCGGTAGGCAACGACTTTTATTTTTATACAATTTGGACAACCTTGACTTGAACATCACGGTGAGATTATTAGGATGATTATAAAATTTGCTTCATTTACTTATCGCATTATTTGCATTTTTGTAATAGTGATGATGATTTTCATAGTGTCTTGCAATGAAATATTTTCGAGTTTTTTGTGTTGTAATGACAAGTGAGCACATAATTTTTTGTCATATAATTGTGAGTATCACTCCTTCGTGATTTTATAAGTATAGCATCGCACTCTCTCTTAATATTCGAAGAGATAATCTATAATATAAAAATGAGTCGCTGAATGTGTTGCTAAGCGCAAAACTCGAGAACGGTTGGACCGATTTCGCTAATTCTTTTTTTAAAATATTCCTAGAAGTACGAGGATGGTTCTTACGGAGAGAAAAATTCAAAAAAAAAATTTTAAATTTCCTGAAAAAGTCTAAAAACAACACTTTTCTATACTCCCATACAAAAGATTTGTGATAATACTTAAAAGTCAATTTGAACTTTAATACCATACGATAAAGTTTGTGTTAGTGGAGAGGTTCCGGGAAGGCAAAACAATTGAGTGACGTTAGTATCGTATAAATATTAATGTCAATATTTGTCAATATTTATTTTTTTGTTGTCTATGGTAAAATGTAAATTGTCATTATCAATCTAATCGTACTGCCCAGGAACGTGAAGATCGCAATGAACGTGAAAGAATTCGCTTAAGACAGACACGTGAAGCGCGACATTCGACTAAAAATGGTGCAAGTTTAAATCGAGCTGCTTTCTGTTACGATATGTCAATTGATTACAGTGCCTACAACTGTGTTGCTATTGGACCTATGAACTCAGTTTGCCAATATTGTAAGGCATTGAAATACAAAAATGAAGCCAATGGATTGTGTTACGCAAATGGAAAGGTGAAATTGATACCATTGCTTCCACCTCCAGAGCCATTGTACTCAACTTAAAAAAATAAAAAATTAAAGAATCGACTGTTAGGCGATACGAAGTTCGCCGGGTGAGCTAGTTAATGATATAAATAATATAGAGGACAAGTGTGCCAGATGTAATCAAGGAAAATTTGTGATTTTTGTGATTGTAACATGCTCATCTTCAAGAGCCGTTTTTTAAAGGCCATGTCAAGGGTAACGGGATACTGATGGTATTACCGACATCAATCCCCAAGAGAGACGGTCGAATATTAAGTATCTATTAACCTAATTAAAAAAATTGGCGGTGCGTCCATCATTTTCTCATACAGGACACGCGCTAGATTAGGTTGCAAGCTTTTGGGAAATTGTCAAGAGTAAAGTGCTCTTTAGGGAGATGATAAAAAAATCAAATAAAAGTTATGGTTCAGGCATAATGCCTAAAATGCCTCTTTTGGTAAATTTTTTACAATAAGTGCCTAATTTAGGTATAAATGCCTATGTTTTGCTGCGAAACTTAAAAAAAATTGTACATTTTGACGAGATAAAAGTGCCAGCAAGGCTACTTCATTAATTATGTTGGAAATTATCATATTATTAATTATGTGTGTATTTACAAATTCGGAACCACGTATATAAAGAGAAATTTAAGAGGGTATAACGACTACCGGGTAGTGGGCCCTTAGCCCTTAGTAGGTAATTAGTACTTAGCACTTTGCTGTTCTTAGCAAGCCTAACGAGCCCTGGTTATTCGATTACGATTATCTTTCGGTAATTTAAGTTACACGTTTGCGTACTTTCTTATCTTATCTTTCTTTGCTGGAATTTGCTATTGAAAACAATATGAAAAAGCCCAGATGGGGCGCTTGAACCTCCAATAGTAGGGTTTTGGTGTAGGATTTTCGAGTTCTAGGCAAGTTGATCGTTCCTATTCGATTGTATTGGTTTTAAAATGGTTTTAGGCCACTTTTCGCACTTTTTTTCAAACGTATATGAAAATCCAAAATAGCCAAGTTGTATGTTTGGATGTCCTCTTTCAAAAACCATTTGAAAAATTAAAATCTGCCTATCTCAGTTAATATGCCGAATTTTGAATGATTTCGGTGTATATTGTTAATAACGTAATTGTGCACAAACTATTCATTCGACAGCACCCAACTTTTGCATGCTTAAAGCAGACATAGTAACCTAACATTTTACGCAAAATTAGCGTTTTAGCTTTAAACTGGGCAAAGCTGTGAATTTTTGAAAAATGGTCCATTTTAACGATTTTTCCACGTTTTTTCGGTGAAAAATGCTCCGATCACCTTTTAGAAACGCTCATTTTGAAGGTCCTTCGGTTCTCTCCAATTCGTCTGTTTATTTATTTAATAATGAAATAAAATCAAAGCGTTAGGTACAAGAATTGCATTCTATAACAGATTATTTATAAACAGCGAGGTATAAATAGAAGTTTGTTCTTTTCTACCATAACTGAGATAATTATATACTTACACAGCATATGTACTGTGTGCAGTAATTCACAATACCATTGAATTTTTACGTTACACTTTGATATGTTAAGCGATGCCCATGGTTATCATCATTGTATTGATGGGATCCTAATTTGAGCTGTCAGCCGCAAACGCACAGACCTAATGACCAGTTAACGACAAATCAGATAAAAATGGAAGCGTTCCTGAGTTGATAACATTCGCGGTCGTAATACCTATCTTTTATTAAAACAATTATGATGATTTTAAGCAAACTTAACATTCATTCATTTTTCATTCGTTCATTTTTTAAGAACCTTGCCAGTTCTTCGGACAGGGTAAAATATTAAACTACCCTTCAGATTCGAGTGATCCGACGGTTCTTTAAAAATCGCCACGAGTCAAGTTCGCGTCGTATTTTTAACCGTCGAACTAACAAAGCTATTAAATAATCGCGTCAGGTTAACTACGCATAGGTGTCACTATTTAAAATTTATAACACTCGGAGCGTTTAAGGCACCTCCGAAATAAATATTTACGGTGAAATGTAAATAGAAGACGGCATTTTTCCGAGAGCGCCTCGCCTCCGAGCGGGGGCATCGCCGAGGCGCAAGCGTCGCCGCCCCGACGTCGACGTCTAGACGCCCGGAGACAGCCCGAGCGCCAGGACGCCGTGCGACGTCGCCTTCCTCCCATCGTCTGCGCTTCTTCTCTCCCTCGATCGCCCTCGCTCGCCGTGGGAGAAGTGCCGTCGCCGCCGTTTCGCCCGTGGTCCTCCCGTTTCGCCCCCTCCGGGACATGAGGGACGATCGTTGAGGGAAAGTGGAGGCGCTTGGGTGAGTTTCATGTTGTTGTCGCTCTCTTTCGGAATGTCTTCTTCGCATCGATTGTGCACGATGTAAATCGCACGACCCGGAATACGTCGATCACCTCGATTACTATTCCGGGGGTATGTACGTACACGTACCTTAAGGGCGGAAGGGGGGCGAATCGGTAAATGTCAACAGTTAGCCGGTGGCGCGACGACGGAGGCCTCGTCGATGATTCACTAATAACGTATCGGTAAAAGTTATATTGAAAAGATGTGTAATCAATTTATGAATAAATACTCTTTAGGGTATTGTTTTTAATTGTAGATGTCCGAAGCCTAAAAGAGTTCTAATAGGCTACTCAATATATCGAAAAATCGAGGTAAGTAACGGACGAGGAATTTTGATAGGGTATATTTTAGGGACCATTCAGAAGACACAACCGCAAAATGTTACTAAAGACAAGGTGCCTTTTGGAGAACGGGGCAAATTTGGTCAGCTTTAGGTTGTAACTCGAAAACGAAGCAAAATTTCGAAAAAAGTACTTTGATCTTTTTTGTAAGAAATTAAATTTCCCATCAAAATACAGTGGTAAAAAAATTTTTTTGCCGAGAAACATCCGAAAAAATCGGAAAATTCAAAATGTGGAAATAATTGCTCATAACTTTTTAATGAGTGGAGATAGGTATAGGCAGACATGGTTGAGGAAAAAAGTACACTTTATTATGTTCAAAATGTGACGTCGATGGACTCTCTAAAATGAAAATTGACCGAGATACAGTCTCTCGAATTTGACATATTTTCCATCAAACTTTTTAGACTCTGTCGGATGACTTTTCACCGAGAAATGCCGGAAAAACCGCTTAAAAAATGTCTTCTTCCAAAATCAATACCTGTGATCATTTCCACAATGGAACAGTAGTTTTCCGCAAAATGATACGATTTTCTTTAAATTTTTCCATTAGTTTATAAGGCAAAAATGACTATATTTGCTACACGAATTCTTAATAACGAAAATTATGTTCTGTATATTAAGATTTATTTTCATCTTTTCATTTGGTGCCCGTAGAATCCTTGCATTTTAAAAATTGTGTGTGTAGTGGTATTGCAAAAGAAACATCGCCGTGATAAACAAATGCAATGTTGCAGAAAATATTTTTTGGGTCATTTTTCCATATCCATTTTCCAGCCCATTTTTGCAATATTTATTAACAATTAATTATTACGCAAATTTAACTGTCCTTGCAAGGACAGTTTTCTAAGCAACAAATTTATACGAACATTCAAAAACCGCCATTTTCACAGCTTATTATCCGTCACATTTTATTTGAGACAAAATTACAGTAAACTTGGTACAAGACACCCTAATAAAAAGTCATAAATTATGTGTTGAATGGGGAAAAGTGAAGTGCTTTATTACCGATTAGGAGATGGTTCTCTGGTAGTCTTGAATATTTGGACCGTACCGGATATTTTAAATGATCCCAGACAAATTAATCTTTTCCACACCATGAAAAAAATCATCCCCTTTTCTCTTTTTTGCATATTGTGTCTAGGCCATTACGATGCAGGATCTATGTCGTCGATTTCTTCCAATTCCTAATTCTGGTCCTTTGCCATATTCCACATCTTCATGCACTGTTATTTCTTCATCTGAACCTGCTTCTTGATTTATTTCAAGTTCTCTGTTTAATCAAGGCTGCCACATTTTAAAAAATTATGAAACGAAGACCTGCCACGATCACAGTAAAATGAATTTACCTTAAAACACCATTTAAATATATTTTCAGTCCATATCTTACCCACCGTTAAGACAATTTTACCTCGTTATGTAATTTAAATTTACACCACGTCTCATCAATGGGAATAACTTCTTTCTAAGTTTATATGTTCTTGAAGCCCCTCTTGTTGTGTAAGTACCCTAAGTACGGTCCATTTAATATATATAAATACCCTGTCACAACGAACGGATAACAATTTTTAAGCCTCTTCATCTTCTTCGTTTATAATCTTTTACAATCGGGGTCCGGGTAACACGAACCACAATTCGAGTCTTAAATAAAATGCAACGAACTATACTCATCAATTTTAAAACGGTTGTCTCTAAAATACTTTACTTTTCACTGATCAGCAAGAGATGCAGAAACAGTCATTTTTGCTCCCTAATTGTTGATAAATTAATCCACCTAACCTGTCGCAGACAAAATATAAATTTTGTACCAATAGGCCTATTAAAAAAATTCACTGTTACAGGGACTTATACTATGGTTATTTCTAAATGACAGATCCTAAAACGTGTACACAATAATACGCCTTAACATGAAATACGCCCTTTTTGGAACGACAGATTAATAAAGGGCCATTCGCACGTCGCGTGACGTGTCTAGGAAAAAGGGATGTTTTCTGAATTCATTCATTGTCACGCAGGGGGCACGGAGGGTCGAATCAGCTCTGACGTGACGTTCAAAAACCATAAAATTCTTTACGATGTTGTATATTGGAGGTTATAAATTTCATAGGAAACCTCTATACATATATATCAATAGTTCTAGATAAAATAATAGCATAAAACTTATGTTTAATTCTCTACAGTACCACAGCTCGATAGCACCTAATTACATCTTTTATTTTAAAAAAAAATGACTCGTACTGTAATTGTAGAATTAGCAATGAAATTAATTTAAAAACTTCGATCTTTTAATTAGGTGAAAATGCAGTGGGCTTGATAGAAATTGTTACTCATCAATTGTTATTAAGGTACTGATATTCAAATTCAGCAAAATTACTATAGTGAAATTTCCAAGGAATATTACTAACTTAGTAATTGCCCAAGCGTCGATTTACATGTGATGAGTTACTTAATGTGCTGAAACTTTGGAAGTATAATTTTCTACCCTTCTCTTTTTGGATTTGAAACTTGGGTACAAATTTCAAATTATGTTTAAATAAATGCTCACAATCTACATCTGAAGTTTAGTGAATGAAGTTTTCAGCCCTCAGAAATGTTATTTTGTGCAAACATTTATGTGAAGGCGAGTCACAATTTTGCCATATGTAAGGAAATCGTATATACTTATTACTTTATTGAACGAATTACAGCAATATGACAACAAAGTTGACAATAAAACTCGTACTTTACAAAGCCTTTTGATGTTGTTCTCTTAACTAAGGAATTTTTAGTAACACGCCACAGATGTCTAGTAAACGCTTTTCAAAACAGATAATTACTGAAATGTAAAATTGGTCCATAAAATGCGGTAACTGTGTTGTCTTAAATCGTTAGTATAAAATTATCTATGCACCATTAAGCAATAGCAATTGTTTGAAGTTATTTACGTTATTTTAAATGCAGATCTACGCTTGCCAGAACTTTTATTTTAGTTGTAAAAACTCCATGGAAATATCATAAAAATAAACTCTGAAGCGGCAGCTGCAATATGCGCAAGTTGTAAGGATTATTATTAAATTAAACATTATTACCGTTAGGACCGTGCTCGTATATTGAACTTTGATCGTATCTTGAAATTTTGAATTAACTGAATAAATGTTCAATTAAATTATTAGAGCGAATTCGCAGAAATCAATTTAATGTGAACTGTGGAAAATCCTGGATTATTCGTTAAGATTGTCGAGGATGCAGACTGTCTAATAGAAAGTACTGCTCTTTACGTTTTTTACAAAATTTTACATTAATTACTTGTTATAATCGTAGTCTCAGAATATCTGGAAGGTTCTAAAAACTTTGACAGCCGTTAAAAACGTTCAAAAAATCTAAGTATCCAAAATCTATTGTATCTCTGCACGTACCATTGCCAAAAAAATATAATTCCTGAAGAAAAAACTAAGGTATAAATGTAAAATATTTGAACTTTTCTTATCGACCTGAATTTTAGCGCGAAAACGCTATTATCTGTCATGGAAGCTGACGTGACGTCACCATCTGGTACTCATACACGGACAGCTTTGAGAGCGTTCGTTGTTTTAATATTTTTGTTACCTTTATTCATATTTTATTGTCTAAAATCATGGAAATCAGTGGTAATTAGTGCCTCAGTGAAGAAGAAATGTCTTGACAGAAATTCTACTCAATTTACATGACAAAAAATCATATTAAAGAGACGCAATACGCTACACTCAGTTTTCCGCATGGTTGCGACGCGTTAAACAGCATTAATAAACTTTTAAAAATTGAGAGACAAATTTAAGCCCCCACTCATTTCTTTCTAAAGTCACTAGATACTCGAATTGAGGGTGGATGCGCCTTCCATCAATTGTGGAATTCACTAACGCATAAATGAAATCACTCAAATACATTTCAATTTAAGGCACTGTTAAAGTATGTTGCGACATTCGGCAATGTCGCAATATGTCATATTCGGTGAACGTTAGTATTTCAGTTAGATGTTCTGCGCACAAATTTCCCGTTTGTGCGTCTAAATGGTTAGAGCCTCTAAGTGTATTTACATTAGATACTCTTATTAAATTTAAGTGACGGTGTTCTTGAGTAATTTGACTTAATAATTTCCGTAAAGGGCGCATACAGAAAACAGTGAGTTTATCAAAACGTGACGTCACGCGCTGTGATTGGTTCATTTATTTTTTTATTTTATTGAAAATAATGTATTTTCTTCTTGAACACTTCTTGACCAAATAAATTTGATTTTCGATATCTTCACAACTCAATTTATCATTGAAAAGCAAAATTTGGTTGATTTTTTGTTACTGTCATCTACCCAATTGTGTCTAGGTATTATGATTTTGTTAGTATAGTTAAAAACGATGGAGAAAATTTTACAAAAAATGTACTACAATTCCTCGTGCTGGATTGGCTTTGGTTTACAGAGTAACGGTGGTCATTTTGAACAATATCTTGTATTTTGAGTAGGGATTTCTTTCATTTTCACAACTACGCTTCACATATTGGCAAAAAGATAAGTCGATATCATTGCAAATTTCATGAGAAAAATCTTGGTTGATTTGGAGAATTAGTAGTAGCATAATTTGAAAACAATTCCATCAAGTACGGTACGATATTTGTAATTATTCTTTTCTGGCGAAGTTATTTTAGCAAATAAATCGCATAGGAGACAACATATGACTAAAATCTGACTACGTACAATTAGAAAAAGTGTGAAACATATTTATTGTCCCGTTAAAAGAATACGAATTTTTTTAGATGTGAAAGGCCGGCTTTTTTGGTATTTACAAACCTTATGTCAAACTATAGTCTTAAATAATGGAAAGTAATACCCATTTTCACCTCAACAGTTACAACCAGAGACATTTCGTTGCTAAAAAATTTTTTTAATTGAAATTTTTGACCTCAGGAGAGACCATCACAGGGACACCCTCTATATTTTTCCGTACAACGTATCTTGTTATGTATATAAAATTACACTAATACACAAGTTTAAAACATATAATTGGTCTTCAACGTTAACTACAATTAATATATTATCGAATCTTCGACAGGCCTTACGTTAATGTACGTACACTACATACAATATGAAATTATACTTATTGTATAATATTAAAACGTACAAAAATACAATCTCCGAGTTAAAAACAGTAACAAGGAACGTTTACTACTTGACAGATATGCGCCTAAGCAAAACTAAACGAGGTACTATAAACATTAACTTTCTCACGTCTGCTCGTCAAAAGTTAATAGAATGACTATCAGGAACTTTATCATACTCAGGCATCCTCGTTCTTACCCTAAACGTAAGCGACAGTATAGCGATACACCCCAAGACAATCGATCCTCCACAAGCATGCGACAGGACGTCCCTATAGAAATACTTATTCGACAGATCGCTATGCAAGTACTGTATGACGATGACCGCTAGACCATTGGCTAACTTATCCGTGAAACTCATGATCCCGTAGACGAAAGCACCATGATCGGTTTTCTCGCCGATCAGATCCGTCGTCACGCCGATACTGGTGACGAGTATGACGGATCCGCTCGAGCCGATCAGCACCGCAGTCACGTATATGAAGTAGTCGGTGTAGAGATCCCCTTCCCCGAAGTTTATCCAGAAGCACGCGGCGGTGCCTAGGAGCGCGCCGAGGGTGTAAGTGACCTTCCGACCTAGGACCCTGTTGATTTTCTCCAAGCCCATCGAAGTACAGAAGCTACCTACGAACATTATGAGAGGAATGACGGCGAGATAACTGGCGGACATGTCGAGAGTTTCATGCAGGTATAAAGGTATGAAGACCTGGGAGAGGTTGACGAAAAGTCGCGACGACATGTAGATGACGGCGACCTGGTACAGCTTGATGTTCTTGAATAGATCCCATATGCTGGTCCTCAACTGCCTGGCTCTGACGTTATTTGTGACGTCATTTTCGGATTCCTTAACGAAAACGTGAAAGATGAGAGAGCACACGACTCCGATCGACAGGACCGTCCAGACCACGTGCTGGAACTTCGGTTCGTCGCCCGGACCGACCTTATTATTTTCCCCATTGTCTAAATGTAGTATCACCCACGTTATCACATAAACTAAAAGATTAGAAATCACAGTGAACCCGTACCGGATGGCGGTCAGCTTGGTGCGATCGTGCTCGTTGGGGGTGAGCTCCGGTATCAGCGACAAATGGGAGATCTGCACGGCAGCCCAACCGAACTGGAAGATGATTATGAACATGCTGTAATAGAACAACTGCGCGGAATGCCCGGACCGGCTGCAACCGAGGCAAGACGAGAAGATGAAGGGGAACGCGCCCAGGACGCAAGCGGTGCCGACCAGGTGCCACACCTTCCTCCTCCCGTAGGCGCAAATCAGGAAGTTGTCGGACTGGTCCGAGTGGTATCCGACGAACGGCGTGGCCAGCGCGTCCGCGACCTGCCCGATGAGCAGCAGCAGTCCCGTCTCCCAGTTGGAGAACTCCAGGACGAAGTGGAAGAACACCAGCAGGTAGGTGAACCACATCGAGGCGCAGACGTCGTTCAAAACGTGGCCCACCGCGTAGGCGAGCTGTAATTTCAGGGGCAGCGTCCGGTAGAGCTCCGTGTAGTCGTCAGGGAGTTGCTGGCTGCTGCTGCTCTCCATCGTCGGTTTCGTTTAAAACTTCAAATCATGCCAGAGAATCGTAGGCCCAAAACTGCGAAGGCTATTCGGGATTTTTCCTGAAATAGACCAAAATTACTGTTAACGACGAAGGAATTTCTGTTGAGGTCTATCTGATATATCCATGAGACGCTTTCCCCTCCAAAGTCCGTTCGTTTGCGGCTGACAGCTCAAATTATGGTTCCCAACACTAACATGATGATAAACCATAGGCGTTACATAACTTACCATAGTGAAACGTGGCAAATTCAATGGTATTATGAATTATTGTTCACAGATTTAACTACGAACAAGTTATAAGTTGTGTAGTTATATGATTACCATTATAAGTAGGTACTTAGTTACGGTAGAAAAGAACAAACTTCGCTTTTTAACAAACTCTGGTCAGTTGTATGAAAATCAGTTTAGTTTTCAATGGAAAATGTCACTTTTATATATAATTCAGTAGTTTGCAGAAAAAATCGTAGCATTCTAAACACCCTTCCAAAAATTCCATTAACTGTCTAGTCAATTTTTTGTAACAAACTTTCAATTTTCAAAATTTCAATACTCTTCCCAAGAATCGCATGAAGTTGCGTCAATTATCCAGAAAAAGTCACGTGAGTTTTGTTCAAGTAATTGATACTTTAGTCCAGATATCCAGAATTCTACAGAACCAGAAATTTAATTGAGTCAATCATGCAGAAAATTCGCAGGGCTTGTGTCCCAAGAAGCTGACATTCTAGTTTCTAAAAAATGAAATAAATTTAAATTTTAACACAAGACAGTAACAAAATTTTATCCTACAAGCAATTGTTGCAATTAAAGATGAACTTTGACTGACTAGAAGCAAATGAACGAAATCCAATGTTGTTTTTCTGGAAGAAGCGTCATTTTGGGTACCTTCGAACGCCGTTTGTTGAATTAAATTTTACGAAAAAATGCCAGAGTTATCAATTTGTTTATAAGCTAGAAATTTGTTACTATTTTTAAAAATTCCTGACGATCTCTAAATGAACCTATTTAAAAAATTCCGGTGGCATTCGAAAGTTGGAATGGCCTTTTGTACGTAGAAAAATCAACGTCTAATTTGAGTGATTTTTTAAGGCCCCACACTGTTTATGGAAAAAATCGATTTTTTAAAGGAGGCTGGATTGAAAAATAATCTTGGGAAAACTACCGAACCGATTTTAACGAAATTTTGTGTGTTGTTTTCGTATATCGCGAGATTTTTCTTGGCTGAATATGAAGATCCAAAGAGCAATTTAAATAATTGAAAAAAAATATTATTTTAATCTATCTTTTTCACCATTTTTTTGTGTTTTGCTATTTTGCAACGAAACTATTGCAATTCAAAATTAACAAAAAACGCCATCTTTTAGATAATTTAACTACGAATCTATTCACCCCTATACACTTTCCCTCTAGAATGAATATTTAAAAAGTTATGGGCAAAAGAAATGATTTTTGAAAATGATGATGCAAAAGACATGCAAAAAATCGCGTCCGCAGCCATTAATTTGAATATATTGACATGCGAAAACGCGCGGTAGTAAAAGTTAATTAATTGTTCAATTATTGGTCCAAATTTAAATGAACTCTGAAAATTACCCTCATTTACTCCCTGGAAAATGCACATTTTTTTTTAATTTACCACGATTGAACTATCACTAGAATGATTTCAATTAATTTGAACTAATTTTCAAAAACATTGTCGCTTTCATTACGAAATTTGCAACAAAATGACACCAAATAACAATTACGAACGTTTGATATCAATAAACAGCGATTTAGGTTAAACGTTATATTTGCGTTGTGTTTTGTCTATCGTATACAAAAAAATTACACTTTATATGACACATATTTGGTAACATCTAACCTAAAACCTCTACAAGACACTGAAGATTAATGATCGTAACGCACTGTATCGACACCAGTTTCCATTACACATCAACTATAAAACTAGGAGCTTTTAATTTGAATTAATAACAACTAATTGATACCTACACAATCATATTTGGGGACAAGTCCACAGGCAGCGATCTGAAACTGGCACACACATACACAACCGCGCTTGACAGCTCAAATAAACTATGAATTTTTAGTCACGTGTTACGTTTGCATGGAAAGATATCTTCTACCAATAATCTTCTTGGCGTAATCAGCCCACGTGACTGATCGCAAGGGTCCCATTGGTTATCGGCAGCGAAGGCTGTTAGTTATTCATTCTTTAAAAATTTCTTCAATACCGAAATATTCGTCGATAAATACACGCTTTATCTCATGTTCGAGAATATTAAAAGACAATGACTAAACATGAACAATTATCTATTTTTTTTTAGGCGCGACGTAACGTATCGTTTTATTAGGCTAATTGCGTCATTCCCAAGGAATGAGCGACGAGGTTATTTAAAAATTAAATACTTTCTTTCACGCGGTATCTCGCGGTGGAATTAATGAATCGATAGACTCGTGTACGTCACGTTTCCAAACTGGTAATCAGTCTAATCTGACGTTCTCTTACCTCAGAACAGAAAACTGCCATCGACCCGTACGCCATATTCTCGCCATATCAGCGGTGAACTTTGTTTGAGTCACCGTTCGGCGCACTTTCCGGCGTTGCTGTTCCCGGAATTTCCCGGGAAATACCTAAAAATACTCACGGGTGAATTTTCGCGGGACGCGTGGGAACGCGGGTAACCGAAATCGAAGTGAAAGGAGGAAATGGGAGATATAAAAGTCGGTTTGGAATTTTCCAAAGATAAATTTTTGTAAGGCCTCCGAAGAATTTATGGGAGGAAAATATATGCGCGGGAAGTGGCACTAAGAAAATTTTTTTGATCGGATATGTAATTGACCTTTGGTGTTACAAAAGGTTGTAGAGCTTTTATAATTAAATAGGCTAGTAACACTATTATTATGCACACAACCGCAAAGGTTAGGGGTATTTTGTTTTAAATTAAAACCAAAAAAGCATGATTCATCTGTGGTATTACCCCCATGGTAAATGGAACTGTCATATTATTGTTTTCATTGATATTATAGGTCAAAAACTCTTTTACATTAAATGTCACATCTTCACCTTGACAGATTTAAAGTGTACAGAACTTGCTCGTATTAATTCTTGATAACAGTATAAATTCCTAGATTTTTTTCAAGAAAACAAAGTAACTGGTACATAATTTCCTTGGGTAGACCAAGAATCTGTGGAAATTACTACGAATCTAGATTTCAGGCTAGAAAATGAAATGAATCTTCCAGATTCGTCATACCAATAGAGAATATAATCTGTATTCAGTTCAAGCCAATTCAGTGCTTGGAAAGGTGCGTCTGTTGAGCTAAATTTTCATCAAACTAAAAACTGGATCTTTCAAATTCAATAAAATAATTAACACACCAGCATATACCTTGTTCAAGCAGGTTAAGAGACTCTAGAATGTAGCATTTTTCTAGATCTTTGCAGAATTCGAATTTGGATATTCCAGATTTAACAATTTAACAAAAGGGCAGTTAGATATTTTGTTACGTCAGCTTTAAAGCCTATAGAACTTGGTTGAGTGGTTGACTATTAGAAACAACAAGGGAACAAAGTAAATTTTGGATGATTCGCTTGGCTTGACGAAAAATCCGTAGAAAGTACTACGAATCTAGATTGAAAAATGGCTTTCTTCTAGCAATACCTTTAAAAAAGCTGATATTTATTTAATTTAGATCAATTCAGTATCTAGAAGGTTTAGCAAGATGCATCTGTTGAGATAGAATCATATAAAGTATAAGTTAGTTCATTCAGATTCAGTGAGATAACAAACAAACCGGTGTATTATTTGCTCAAACAGGTTAATAGGCTCTAAATCTTATTATTTATCCAGATTTTGGCAGAACCGAAAAATGAATCTTCCAGATTTAAAAAATTAACAAAAAGAGTGTTAGCTACTTTGCTACGACAGATTTTGAAGTGCACAGGACTTGGTTGAATGCTTATTAATATGGGTAATAAAGGATAATAGTTTGAACTTATGGGTTTGGCAAGAGACAACAGATTTGTTTAAGCAGATTAGGAACTTTAAAGCTTAATCACGAGAAAAGAGGCAAGGAACAAGAGTATGAACATCGAGCGATTACGGGTGCCATTTTGGGCGTGGATCATTTTGAACATTATGAGCTTAGGCGATTTGGATTTGTCACGACCTACGCTTTAATTTATTATATTGTAGGGGAGGCTCCGTTGTATGGGGAAAAAAGCAATTCGCTCCAATTAGAGCCAAATTTTGACTCTGAAGTATTTTCGTGTGCCGTCACAGAGTAATTTTTCCAAAAGGATTTTTTTGAGGATTTGTCGAGTTGACCCATCGAGCTTAACAATTCCGTTGGATACGAATCAAGCTTCATTATATCGCAGTCAACTAATAGCAATCAAGATATGGGGACAGGTATATTCACTGGTTTATCCGACAGAGTGTACGAAGAAACATTGTCTCTTGGCCATCGTGACGTGAATACATCTCATTCCGATGGCGATATCGAAAATTGGGTTAATTATAACCGTAGATTACAGAAGGCGGTTCATTAGCTAACATCGACGTGCGGTAATAATACACTCGTAGGCAAATCCCGCGAGCACCCGTACAGATGTGCAAAAGATAGGGCCTTGTTCCGTAAATAGCGGCAATTTACAACATGCAACTTGCAACGGAAGGCCGACGCGTAATTTCCCTTAGCTGAAACTAACTGAATCCGCTTTTGACGTCGCACGTGCGCTACAACCTATCCCGTTTTCTTCCAGTTCGCACGGAGTCTTGGTCCCCTCGAATATGACTGATGTGTTTACGACAGAGCCGAGTCGTCCAGTAGATCCGGTCACTTTGAATGACCACTGGTCCAGGCTGGGCAGGCTGATACTCCTAGCGACCCTATCCGCCATCGGTAGCATCGGAAATGTCTTCATGATCAGCGCGGTTATGATCGAGGACTACCTACGAAGAAGAGGTAAGAGCATGATCCAAACTTTCTTGGCAAATCAGTCATTTTGTCGCAGCTCATGTGCAATCAATATGAACTCTAGTGCTGTATACCCAATTATGAGAAAAATAAACTGGAAAATAGGCTTGATTGGTGGGAAAATAACTTTTTAAAGAGTTAAGTGCCATTGCCGAGCATCATTCAGAGGAAACTCGTAATCCTGTATTTATAAGTTTAAATGGGAAAGGCGTTTCAAAGGAAATTCGATACGTTTTGTGAGTTATTAAACGAAGAATAATATTAATGCGTAAGACTCTCGCCCAATCAAAAGCGTTCTACTTCTCATGTGACACTATTGCTATGCTAGGAATAGAGGGAAGAAGGGGAAGGAATTGTTACCCTTCCCGCCCTTCTTACAAGCTAGTTATATTTCTAATTGTTATCTCGATAATTACGAGGGTTACAGAGTCGAGAAATGTTCCAATCGAAATGGGTTAGTTAATAAAATAATCTAATCAACTGAATCCGATCATTAGGACCGAAGATACTAGAAAAACGATTATTATTAGAGGAATTTTTCTCTGATTACACTTTATTAAATATAAACTCTACTATTTTATACCCAATTATGAGAGAAATAAAGTGAAAAGTAGGCTTGACTGGTGGGTAAGAGGTTATGTGATATCTGATGTGTTTATAACGAAATAATTCGTGAACGCAATAAGTCAATAAGATTGTTTCTTAAATTTCTAGAATAGCGATGCTGAAATGGAATTGTCTCTAGCGCCACCTTTAGTCCAGTAGGTAAAATAGCTCACAGTGTACAGAGAATATTCTCATTGTAAGTCGAAACAAATGGAAGAGTTCTAGAGACTTACAGAGGTATCATTACAGAGGTTACACTGCATTATTCCAAAGTAAATTAATAAACAAATTAATTAGGGCTTTAGTGAAGCTTGAGTTTTAATTAAGGTATTATATGCTAACTTATTAAAAAGTTCCATGTTGAAGCACTGAAGCAATTATAAATGAAACGATAGGGATCACATCGACGTAACAGAGGAACGGGAATTAATTATTCTGTACTTATTAAAACGTTTTACGTTCGAGGGTACTTTACACAATATTCATTTTCTCGGCCAAAGTGGTAACAACAGGCGCTTTATTAACCCCATCGAAAAGCTATCAATCTAGAGCGGGCTCGACAATTAATTTAAGTTCTTTGAATAAAGGGAAGGGTATTTTGACCTGGCACCTCCACCGTAGGACCCAGGAGTTAAATATGTGTCTTGTTACGTTTAATTAATTATGGAAGGAATGGAACTCTTGTAAGCTCTGTATAAAAAAGTAAAATAAATTTACAGTACAATTACCTGCAATTATAAATATTTTATTTGCATAATTAGACACTTTGTTACGTAGTAGGTATAGAAAATTATTTGTGGTATGTAAGCAACAATTGAGTATTATTCAAGTACAGCACCTTGCATTTGCATTATGCAGCTTATGCTGTAGGGCATTCCTCTCGTTTTACACACGTATCACTTTGCTCATCCAAAATGTAGCCCTCATTACAAAAACATCCACTTCTACAAAGAGCTGGACACATTAGCATATCAGGAAGTGGTTTCTGGCACGTTTCAACGCAGTAAGACCCACAGCTATTCATATGGGCGTTTTCATCGTCACAGGTAATCGGAGTGGTAGTTTGGGGGCAGTCGCTGTCGTGTATGCATTTATTGGTATCCTCATCCAGGACGTAGCCGTGTTTACAAAAGCATCCAGGCACGCACACCTGTATACAAATGGTTTGGTTCCCGAGAGGATTTCTGCAAGTCGAAATGCACTTTGATCCACAATTGTTTTCGTAGGCGTTGTCGTCGAGGAGGCAATCTTCAAAAAGTAAATTTTAGGGTTGTAGAATCAAGTAATTTACTGACTTCATTTGTAAATTTGTTTCAGTATTTTAACTATCTTACCTTGCGACCAAACGATGGCAATCGTCAAAGCAGTTAAGAAAATTATAGACTTCATTTTGTAAATCTTAAGTATTGAGTCAAATCAATCAATACAACACAACACTTAATTGGCATCTGTCGATTTATATATCCCAAAAACATCAGATAAATTTTGTAAAGATAACTAATTCTATAAACAATTATAAATTAATAGATTCCGAATCAAAACACACCTAACAACTAAACTGAAAATAGAACACTTGACATAATAATGGCAAAGCAATAAAACACTTATCACTAACTAGAGTACTGTTATTGTATGGGTTTTGTTCTTTGAAACAATAATTCAGGTTTATGCGGTTCGAATATGCATTGTATGTGATACCTAATAGAATTTGCACTGGACGCCATATTTAATAAATTACCAATCGAGCATCGAACAAAATAATGCAGCATTAGTAATTTTAAATTCCCTGTTGAATTAAAATGTCGATAAAACAAAATACGCAAATACAATTATAGCTAACAATATTAAAATTAGTTCACTGAAAAAGCTTTTTAACGAGGAATACCTATTTCAGTAACGTATATACAAGGTGGTCAAATGAAAACGATGCGCTCTGTATTTTATGGGAATATTTTGGTCAAACGGTCGCACCAGTCAATTTTTAATTCAAAGGGAGAATTTATTTTTGGTACTTTTGTACGGTCAAGTTAACTTGTAAACAAAGGTGCAATTCATCCCCTAATTTTAAGCAACATGTGAGCATCTCGCTTTTCTCTTTACGACCCTGGTACGTCATTTGAATTTTGACTGGGATTTTTTGAGAACGCAAATAATATACAGTATGAATAATTAAAATCAAAATGAAATTTAAATATAGTGTTATTAATACGAAGGTAGGTTCGAATTCCTTTTTTCAGAAAAAAAAAAATCATTTTCATTGTTGATGCACCACTTTAGACCTTAAAGGCGAGTACTACAAAGATGAATCATCCCGTATAGTGCGATGCCTTGAGTGGTATTACCCATGGAAGTAACTGTTTTGGCTAAGAGACAATTACAATTGTTTTGTAATTGTTTTTCTGCCATTTAAATACCATGAACGAGTAAATTATGAACCAATTGATATTGAATATGATTATTTAACCTGCCAAATTTACTGCAAGCAGTGGAAGCAGAATTTTTCCTATTTTGCCTTTTTGTTTGTATTTTACTAATGATAATGATTTAAAATATCCTCTTGAGCTACTGGAACATTTGTGCAAATGTTTCTTTTTCCTGAAATAGGATTTCGCCTAGAAAATTAAATTTTGATGGATGTTCGACACTATGCGCAAAATCGTAATTTAAAAACGATTGCATCGTGATAGATTAAAAACAGTGCTAATGCAGAAAATGCAGTGCCCAATGGGATACACAAAGCGAGAATGGAATAAAATATTCAAACGAATATTTTCAATGAATGCAACGCAATTTAGTATGCACAAGTATGAATAGCATAATAAATAATTCGAAATGGATTTACCTGCTTATTTGCGCAAAATTTACTACAACACTTTAACACACAAATTTTATAAACATTTGTCAAGCCAAACAATGGTTACCTGGTTTATATGGAATATTACGAAGGGATCAAGGAATGTGTTGAGTGGAGAATGCCCCTTAATAAATTTGGACCTACCCTGGCCCCACAAAATTTTACAAACGTTGCCAAGTTATTACGGCACTGAAGGAAACTTCTATTATCTTTTTCTACGTGATTCAAACGTTTTAGTATTCGAAATTAAACGGAAAAAGCTTGTATAAAAGCATGGAGACCATTTAGGAAACCATAAATCTTTTGTCATGACCCTCTGGGAGTTGAAAAAATCTGGAACACCCATAAAACTTCCAACTTCGATCGGAAAGAATTTTCTGTCAATTAACATTCTAAAAAACCTTAATGAATGAGAATCCTTAGTGGAATTTTTGTACTCTAGACTACTTAACGTTTAAAATTAACGTAATATTGATTGGAACTTTCGTACATCAGGTACATTTTCTTTAGAGATAGTTGCTTGGATGTTGAAGACTCCAGAAGATTTCTGCAACCATCTATCTAGATGTATGAAGGTTCCTATTGGTCAAAATTAAAATTGAAACGTATGAGATTGTTGTTGACCTTTAAGATCCAATTTAAACTCATTCTGGGGTTCCAAAAGTTTAAAGAACCTTCTACAGCGTTTTTTGAGCACGAAACATTATGATAACATATTTCTTTCTTTCTTATGTTCGAAATTATAACGAGAAAGCTTCTGGAACCTATCTTACACCCGTTAGGCAAATCTAAGATGTTTTTCTGTGGTCCAGACACGTTTAAGACACTTTCTACTAAAATTACTCAAAGCAGTTGTTTCGATTAATTCCCCAAAGATAACTCCTAAAAATATAAAACAAGTTTTCAAAACAGTTAAAGTTTTATTACTTTGCAGTAGTTGCATAGTTCTTGCATTAGTATGATGAGCTGTAATTAGAGTTTGGGCACAGTGTTTCCATCACGCACTTGTTGGTGGTTTCATCTAATATGTAGCCTTTGACGCATTCACAAGCAGGAACACACACTGCTGGGCACACTATAGTTCCAGGAGGTTTTTGGCAAGTAGGTCTGCACTTACTTCCACAGTTTACGTTGTGAGCATGAGGATCGGTAGAGCAATCTTGAAAATAAAACAGTTACTAATTTAGTGGTTAATCCACAAGGTTTTTTTGTGTCAACAGTGGTTCAAGAGAAAAGAGGTACCATAGGAGCTTTACTTGAAAGACTGTGTGGAGCAAGGAATATGTAGCAAAGTGGACTAACCTACTGGTACCTTTTTGACTTGACGGACAATTTTTAAACTTCTTTTCTAGTAGAGTTGTACTTTCAAAGAGACTACAAGCAATCACAAATAGTTCATTTTTTCGCTTCAGCACTCTATAATTGCTGCGTACTATTCGTAAATACTAATTAATTAGATGCTTACTACTTCCGATGCCATAATTAGCCTGTATGCTACTAATTTTACGTTTTTATTTTATTTTACACTTTGATGTTAGCTTATTAAAAGGTTTGATATCGGAGCACGTATATTATAGCAAGCGTAATTAAAAATTAAACGATGGGGTTCACATCATACCAACGTAAAAGAGGCACAAAAGTTAATTATTCTGTCCTATTTATTAAAAAGTTTTACGTTCGAGGGTACTTTACACAATATTCATTTTCTCGGCCAAAGTGGTAACAACAGGCGTTTTATTCACCCCAACGTAAAGTTATTAATCTAGAGAGGGTTCGATAACTAATTTAAGAGGGCAGTCTGGGTTTAGTACAAAAAAAATTTCGATATTTTTCTTTTTATAAAATTAATTATTCTAATGTTTCTAATAATTCTAATAACAGGCGGAGAAATGAGCGCAACGTAATGACTCAGCTCCTGCCGAAAAACCTGTTCTATTGTATTTGTTATATATATTTTTAGGCCTGACTGACCTTAATAAGAGTTTGTCACTATGTATTTCTACATATAAATAGTGCTTAAAAATGATGTTTTTGAAAAAATATACCCATATTGCCCCCTCAAATTTCTTCATTACAGAAAACGATATTTTTATCTGAAGAAATTACACTAAGAGGCCCGGAAAGTAAATGTGTGATCTGATAAATTAATTCTAGTAGGTACGGTCTATGAAATTGAATGGAACGTGTGAAACTACAGTGAAACTACTAATAATTAGAAATATTTAATTGTTAAAATTACACTTTCACCTTGAGTAGGTAGAGAGAATTATTTTTATTTGGTAGTTATGTATATCTTATCATTAAAATGTTGTCATGAATAATTATGCTGTAGGACATCTCCTTCGTTCCACACAGGTATTAGTTTGCTCATCCAAAATGTAGCCCTCATTACAAAAACATCCACTTCTACAAAGAGCTGGACACATTAGCATATCAGGAAGTGGTTTCTGGCACGTTTCAACGCAGTAAGTCCCACAGCTATTCATATGGGCGTTTTCATCGTCACAGGTAATCGGAGTGGTAGTTTGGGGACAGTCGCTGTCGTGTATGCATTTATTGGTATCCTCATCCAGGACGTAGCCGTGTTTACAATAGCATCCAGGCACGCACACATCTGGACAAACCGTTTGGTTCCCGAAAGGATTTTTGCAAGTAGAAATACACTTCGAACCACAATTCTTTTCTTGGGCGTTGTCGTCGAGTTGACAATCTTCAAAAAGTAAATTTCAGCGTTATAGAGGCTAGGATTTGGTGGCAGTAAAATCTAAGATTGGATGGTGATGGAACTGTGGAAAGGAACCCACCAATGTGAAAGTTAGTAATTTTTGACATTTTTTGTAAATCTAGATCGATATTTTAATATTCACGTTTGAATTTTTATCCCTACAACTATGCTTGTGGGCAGTTTTGGTCGTGGATTTATTTGTTGGCGACTTCATCCAAAATGTAACTCTTCTTACAAAAGCAACCCCCACGCATACTTATAGGCAAATAGTTTCGTTGCCGAGATGATTTTTACAAGTAGATCCATAGTCCACTTGATATGTTTTGTACTCAAGGAGTCAGTCTTTAAAAATTAAACTTCATGGTTACATTTGTGGCCAATTCTTCATGGAATCAGAGCTTGAAAATGGTAGAATTCGGCAAAACCATTTTGTATAAAATTTGTAGTTAAATTCACCTCTAAAAAGTTTCTTTTTCCAATCATATTAGGCAACATTCTCATTTTTTTCAATTACCAATGAAGAAAACGTTCATTACTTGAGAAGAATGTGTCAAGAGTATTTTGGATGATTCGATGGTGCAAACTCCATTGAAATCTGGACATCAACAATGGTTTGGTTATTGTTAATCTTGTTTCCTTTTTGAAAAAATTTGGACAATTTGACAACTTGAAAAGTAGAAAAACTTATTTAACAATAACACAAACAAATAAAACATATTTAATACTCATTTATTTCATATGTTTGGAAAAGTGATATGTTGTACAAAACTAACAAGACTTGACAATTTGGGTTCAAACGACCCAAAACCATCCTTCCCACTCTCTACACAGCAAAGGAATCACTCAAGTAGACTCAAGAAAAGGCCTGAAAAGTCTAACTTACCTTGCGACCAGACGACGGCGATCGTCAAGACAGTTAAGAAAATTATAGACTTCATTTTCGTGGTTTTTACGTAACGAGTTCAAATCGATCGATGTGAGACACTCAACGCGTTTCTGCCAATTTATATACTCCAAAAAATCAAGATAAATTTCGTGAAGATAACAATTTGTTCGATCGACTGTAAAATTAATGGGTGCAAATTCAAAGCCCATTGTGGCAACTAAATCGATAATAAAACACTTGATAATAATAGCAAAGCAATGAGACAATTACCTGTCGCTGAGATACCATAGAAGGGTGCCTTTTGTTCTTTGAAACAATCATTTATGTTATTGCAGATGACGTTTAGGCGTTTATGCATTGACGCCGATGGGGTGCATAGTGTCTAGGTTCTTTGTACCTGTTGATAAACCACTTACGTGTAGAAATACGTATATATGGAAGCATATGTTCTCTCTAGAGGGATGAAGAGGAGTGAAAATAATTGTCCAGAATCTTTTAGCTCCCATCAATCGAAATTAAGATGAGAAATTGAAAAAACATTGTTTCTGTTAGGTGACTTTTTTATTTCACGTTCATTTAGAATTTGAACTCGCTAAGCCCAACGGTTTGCGAAATATTTTGAGTTTTCCAAAAAGGAAAATTCGCGCCCTTCTCACCCTTATACGACGAAAAGTTGGCATTTCCCTGGCATCAGGGAAATGTCCGCTTTCGTTTGGCGCAGGAATTTCGAAAATCCGAAATAGGCTCGTTTTTGGCAAAAATCGCGAGGGTTAACCTTCCGTTTCTTGGGCCTCAAAATGTGAAATTTGGAATTTCGCAATGAAACTCTCAGAATATGTCCTTTAGAATATTCTAAGTCCATGACGTGAATTTGAACTCCATAGGCCCAATGATTTCCGAAATATTTTGATTTTTCCAAAAAGGAACCTTCGCATCCTTCTCACCCCTATATCTTGAAAAGTAGGTGCCGCAGAAAAGAAAAACTTTTTTCCCTGAGATCAGGAAAATGTCTTCTTTCCGTTTTCTCCCAACCGATTTTTGACACAAATCGCAAGGGTTCAAGCCCACTAGGAGGGTGAAAATTTATTTAGCGTTTTTTTATCTACAATTACAAGGAAACTAAAAAGTATGCATCTCTGCTTATTTTCTAAGAGTTGCTCAATTTAAATGCTAGGTATTGGTAATTTCTCTCAAGAGATACAAAGAGAGGTAAAAATATGTGTTCCTCCTAGTAGTACAACCCCCATCACTATTTCTATTTTACGTTCATTTAGGGATGGTTTTAATCTGTATCATTAAATTTGTGTTGTTTGTACATGCTGAATTTACAAATTGACATTATAATTAGCACATTTCCCAGGATTCTTTCACAGTATTACTCAGTTTATCGCGAAATACCCCCAAAATGGGGTGGTTTTTCCACCCTTAGGGGAGAGTTTCAAATACATTGTGACATTTCAAAATTCTAAAACAACTTGTAGGATTTATCGTAATTCCATGTTTTCTCATGTTTAAAATTACAGCGAGAACGCTTCTAGCACCAATCCAACACCATTTAGGAAAATCTTGAACCTTCTATTCCTCAATTAATAAAACAAGTCGATTCGATTTAAAGACAGTTTCGTAGGGTAGTTTAAATGTAAATGTGTTCTGTAATCTTCGAAGGGTGAAAATACTTGAAATTTGCTTAGACAAATCTTCTGCAAACCTTCTAGATTTGATTTTGAGGCGATATTTATTCAGTATAACGTTCCAGGCGAATTTCTACATGTTTTAATTGTGCTGACGCAGGCCAGAAATCCACTGACGTATTATATTGAGTTTTAAAAGAGTATACACATCCAT
Source organism: Cryptocephalus primarius (assembly GCA_963576515.1). NCBI lineage: Eukaryota > Metazoa > Arthropoda > Insecta > Coleoptera > Chrysomelidae > Cryptocephalus > Cryptocephalus primarius. The sequence continues at coordinate 24,806,413 of OY754937.1, read as the reverse complement.
TACTCACAAATCTTCAGGCGGGTTTGTTTTAATAACTCGTAAATGGCTACACTGAACAGGAGCAAGAACGGATCGCTGTGGAACCTCCTCGTCATTTAAGTTTGTCTTTGTTGCATGGTTAATATCTTATCTATACGATGCTTAAAAATTTGATTTTGTGAATCATCACTTGAATGGCATTAAGGTAGATTAAAGAAAGTAATGTTTCAGGTGCCTATACGAGTTTATTTGTTGTTAACACTTGAACCGTCTCAAATTTAAATTTCTGTACGGGTAAACCTGAGTACCAAGTAGCTTCTGATATAACGTTTAAAATTAGCAATCAAAAAAAGTCAACAACTTATTTTTCACGTTGAAGTGCGCTTTGATAAAAATTTATCTAAAAAGAATGTAACACACAATGAAGGTATGATTCGATTGTTACATATTTTAATTGTTATGAGCATCACTTAGGACATGATTGTACACACATTTTTGAAATTTCGTCTTTGATGTATCCCTCATTGCAATAACAGCCCGGCTCGCAGTACAGGGCACAATTACCAAACTGACGATTTTGGCATGTTGCAACACATGGGGACTGGCAAGTGTAAGAAGAGTTTGGATCCGCGCATAATTCTGAAATTAAAATATTTACATTACACATTATTAGCAATTATTAGGTAGATTGAGCATGGCATTAAATCAGACAGCGCAAACAGTGCTGTTAATCGTAATTTAACAATTCCATTAAGGCATTTGAGTGAAACTTATGGAACATATTTTGGTCGCATGTCGTATAATTACAAATTTACACTAATGAACGTTTTAATTAACCCATCCTCTCGTGTTATTCGATAATAAAACGTTACATACATACCTTTATTGGAATATCGAGCCCGAGCAACTATTGTTGCGCAAGTTACCAACAAAAAGGTCGCGATTATGAACTTCATTCTTCGTTTCTTTGCTGCCAAGTATCGAGATTAAACTGTACGCGTGGGTATTTATTCACTACCGAAATGTCAATGTTAAATGAAAATGTATGCACGTGATTATGTGCGTAAATCCCCGAAAAAGCCATATCTTATAAAAATATCACTACGTTTTGACAGAATGAGCACTTTCCATTGCGGCGATAAGTCGTCAACCGTTGAATATGGTAATTTCGCAATTAAGTCTAAAAAATAATTAAAAATATAAAACGTCGATTTCCATTCATTACACTTTTAAATTTATTCGCGGAAAAGAGTCTATCCAGGTCGATCGACGTTTCATTAATATTACTCGGAATCGATTATTAATTCACTTTAATACGGTTAGGGGGGATTTTGTTAACTGGCAATTTGTTTTCCTAATTTGAAGCCATCAGAACTTTGGCTGGCAAACTGGAAGATGAAAGCTCGTCATGTAACTTGGACGTAACGTTAGGAGCGGCGCAAACACCCAACTACGAACTAATAAATTATCTATAGTAATGAAATGTGTGTGTGTGTAGAAACGAAATAAAGTTTTGAGGTATTCCAGGAAGTCTACCGAAAAAAGAAAACTAAAAATGCTAGAAAATTCATAAAGGTGTTTACGACTACGAAAAGAATTCTAAACCGAAACTCTCGGAATTTATGTAACAAGTAAAAAAAATTCTGATGGTTTAGTGCTTACAAGAGAACACATTATGAATAGCTGTTCATATTGCAGGAGAAGAAAGTAACCACAGATACGCGTTTCTGCTGATTGTCTTCGTCAGGGTGGTGCAACGATGCTGAGGTAAAAGATGATGGTGAAATGGAGATAATAACATCTAAAAGGATACGTGGAAAGAGAAATTTAAATTATAAAAATATTACTTGGGGGAGGTTCTTAAAACGTTGCTGCCTAAAACCTACGTAAATGTCGTTATGGACGTTTGGATCACGTGAGAATTTTGAGGGTATGTGCACCACAAATGGCTATTTTGAAGGCTACATTCAGGCCGCCCAAGATTTTTATAACTTTCTCCTAGCAATTAGTCCGTCATCTTGGATTGTTTAAATCTAACCTGATATTTGGGCCCTGTATACTTCTTTTAACAATAATGGTTTTGAAATTTTACCCTATTGCTGGCCTTTCCTACTGCACTTTTAGAGATACCTCTACTATAATACATAGGATGAATTCGTACGTCTGGTTTTTTAAACTTGCCGCGCAAGTTCCTTTTTCAATATTCCTCCCTCGATGTAGCAAAGCCTAATTCAATTAAGGCCGGTAACAGATTTATTTATTTGAGGGCAATCTTACGAAGGAAGTTCGTCCCAAGTCGGGCATAAAACGGCCTAAAGCCATCGAGGACATCCAATTTGTGGTGTACAGATTTAGTACGAGCCTAAATTGCTTTTTGGCGCATAGTTAACTCGATTTATTGAGTCCTTATTCGTAATAAATTCTAAATTAACTTTTAATATCGAAAACAGAGATATTCGTTGTTTTTATGGGGGAAAAATCATATTAGGACTGGTAATTATAAAGGTAATTACGGTACCGACGAATAAATGTAATTAACTTGTGTATCAACAATAAACCATCAAAATGTTTGTAATGCACAGTGTATTTCAGTCCATATGAAAAAAGGATATGAAAATTGACAAAATTAAAATAAATTTTGGTCAAATTTTGATCAGTTATACATGGTACTAAGATGGATAATGAAGCATCATAATTGGTTAATTTTTCGCAGAGTGCACATATTGAATTATGATAATTTTCTAGCACGTCAATTATAAATTTGTAACAGTACCAACTAGTATAGTAAGGTACAGAGGTAATAGGATCTAAAGCGATGTAATGAACAATGTAAAGAGCTATGAACGTATTATCAAATTTTGTGTAACTAAATTACACATCAAATGGCATAATAAAAATTTCCCTGGAAGGCCATCCAAAGGTTTTAAAGTCTTCTTGAAATATCTGAAAGGTAATGAAATATTACTGAAACTTTAGAAAGGCTGAGTAATATTTTAGTAGATTTTGGTAATCAAAATGGGTTTCTGAAGGCAATGCAAAGGTTTTAAAGCATCTTGGAATCCACTGAAAATTGGTAAATCTCACTTAAGCCTTAACCGAACCTACGTTTAAAGTACTACATAAAGTCTTTTGTAGATTTAAGAAGGACGAATGATGATCTTCCAAAGACTTTAAAGCCTCCTGAAATTTCCTGAAGTTTTACTGAGACTTTGAAAATCCAACCCGAATTACTAAACACTCCAGAAGGTGTAATAACATTTTAGTACATTATGGATAATCAAAAAGGGGATCTTGCAAGCTTTTCAAAGATTTATAACCTCTTCTTTATAGCCTCCTGGAATTAACTGTGAGGTGATAAAATATTAATGAAGTCTTGCCAGAAACCTGAATTTTAACAGAAATCAATAAATACTCTCAATGCCCTAATAACAACTTTAATAAAATTTGGGTAACCAAAGTGAACTCCTGAAGGTCTTCCATTGATATTAGAGCGTTCTAAAATGGAAGGTGGAAAATGGATATAGGAACCTTGAAAACTTAGCAGAAAATGGCAAATAGTCCATAAGGCATAATAATACTTTAATGGATCTTGGGTAATCAGAACGATTTCTTGAAAACCTTCCCTCTAAACATTTTAAGGCGTCTTGGAACTAATTGAAAAGAGGCAAAAGGTAGCTGAAATCTTACTTGAGCCTTACAAACTCAACATTTCAAAAGGGTTATCAACGTTTTAGATGGTTTTAGGTAATCAAAAGATAGTGCTGAAAGTTTTCCAAGGATTTTTAAGACAACAAGAGTGAACAAAATAACATCAAAAGGAACTCTTGATCAAATAGCTCTGAAAAGCTTCCCCGAAAAGATACTACGAAAATTAATAATCACCTAAAACGCGCTTAATATCATGTTAATACATTTTCTGTAATCAAAAGCAATTTGTGAATGCGCTTCAAGGACCATATAGTCTTCTGAAATTACTATAAACCTTACTTTACACTGAAATTACTGAAAACTGAAAATTTCCTTACATTCGAACCAAAAATTTTTAAAACAATACCTAATAGTTCCGATTAGAAATGAACAAACTAAAATTACTCAGGTTTTTAAAATTCAGCATGGCGAACTTTGATTACTACCGAAAGTACTTTCAGGCAGTGAAAGGAAAACACCATTTCAATGAACAGCGAACACGCAGGTAAACAAGTAAACCACCCCTAAATAGACACGAACTGATTGACCAATCACTTAATCGGATTGGTTAATTCGTACACTCCGATTAGATAAACGGGGGCTGCTGGATTCACCCTAGTGCATTTCATGCATTTAAACGAATGTAGATCTGATCGATCCATCTGTCGTTCTATTTAGATAGAAAACAATTGGGTCGCTGTTCTGTGGTCCTGACAGTCACGCGACCTATCAAATATTTAACGTACAGTATGTTTAGACGTAGTAGAAATTAAAAGAATCGAGTTCGTGGTCAGTTACATTTATAACTTATAAACAAGAGAAGAATTGTTTAAAATTATTTTAATCGAACATTCAGATATAACGTTAATACAACTTCCTCCTCTCTGAATCAATGGGACTAACTAAAATTTTAGGACGAGATTCTTACATATCTCTAATTGTTTATGGTAACATTCATCATGACAACTTAGGGGTTGTTATCTCCCTTTCTTACTATACTAACTCAACGAGGGTGATATTTTGGAAAGGTCCATTAGTGAAAGCTTCTGGGTTGGGCATAAGGTTAGGACATGATTCTCCCCTAGGGATGGAGGAGAACCAAGGCTTGCGTGGGCAGGGTCGCGTCCCTGAAGTAAGGTTGTCCCTCCGCCGGGATCGCAGAGAGGGCCTACCTGCTACCCTTAAAAATTTCTGAAAATATTGATTAATAATACACCCTTCCAGGCACGACCAAAGGCACTTATTTCAAAGCAACCCTTCTACCTTTCAGGCAACACGTTCCTGGTGAACGTCGCCCTGGCCGACCTCCTGGTGTCGGGCCTGGTGATCCCGGCGTCGGCGGTGGTCATCCTGGCCGGAGTACGTCAAAACCTGGCGGCCGTGTGCAGGTTCCAATGGTTCCTCGCCGGGCTGTGCTTCCTGGTGACGGTGCTCTCCCTGACCGCCGTAGCGACGGAGAACTACTTCAGGCTTTGCTACTCCCCGAACGCCTACGAGAAGCTGACCAGGCGGAAGATAACGGTGATCCTCCTGACGTTCTGGGTCGTCTGCTCGTGCATATCGGGCGTGCAGTTCGTCTCCGATCTGTCGTTCGATTACTGCACCAGGAAGTACCCGGGGCTGATCGAGTACCAGGCGACCGTCTGCGCCGTCTTGGTGTTCCTGCCGATGGGGATGACGTTGTTCTTTTACGTCTCGGCGAATTGCCACGTCAGGAGGTAAGGGATTCACGGTGCCTGTTCTAGATGCCTTGAGGTGATTTCTCACACAACTGTAGTATCAAGTATTCGGCCATTTTCAGGGCATAACGGTGATACTCTCCATGGTAGCGAGATCAGGGATGTAGGTTACATAGTTTGAGGTTATGATGATGAAGGCATTGCTTCCAGATTTACTGCAATGCCACATGAGACCAAACGTTGTTTGGTGCTTTGTGGTAATGACGGGTTAATCCTCAATCCTCTCGTTCAAGTCATTCTTCTTGACAAAATCTCTTATTGTCCACTAAGTACAATTAAATTTTGACAAAATATATTCCTTAACGAGCCTAAAGCCTTGAATCCAGTGTGAGGCAACGCGATTTTACGATTTTCTACAGCTCCATTCCGACCTGGCAAGAGGTGAAAATTCTGCTTTACCATCTGTTTGTTTTCCACAGCTCACATTGATGCCCATTATATGGCAAAGGCTTCGCCCAAACTTCTCCAAAACGCTCTATCTTTGGCCAACTGCACCCACCCTCCACAAAATATGGATCAACTGAGAAAATATGGGAATAAGGGAAATGTGAAAAATCCCCTAATAATACTGTAAATCGTTTTTATGGGCACTGAAAACGATTCCGACACCATTTTCTTATCATCCCCCACTTTGGGTATGGCTTGTCATTATCATCCCCCACTGTAGGGGTGGAAATGGGAAGTGTGGGTGCGAAAATTTAAATAAATTGACAACGTAATTTATAAGAACATTTCGTTATCGTCCCCTATTTTAGCCATGAATGCAGTCCATACCAAATACGATCACAGATTTTCAAAAATGGTTGTTCCATTCGTCCTACGAAAATGAAACATATTTTCCGACGATTTTTCGTGTTTTCACCCTCTCATCCCATTATTTTAACACCGTATTTAAGGGATGATAAGGATAAACCGTCCCTAAAATAAGGGACGATAACGCAAATGCTATGAAAATCGTGTTCAGCCATGACGAAAATCCTTTATAAATTACTTTGTCAATTTTTTTTATATTTTCGCACCTATGCCTCTTATTTTCACCCTTAGAACGGGAGATGATGACGAAATGGTATCAGAACCGTTTTTAGTGCTCAAGAAAACGTTTTTTGGGCGATTTTTCACGTTTCCACCCTCTCATCTCGCCTTTCCTCCCTTAATTTATGAAATAATGACATTCTCATAAATGAATATTTTCAACACTCACAATTTTTAAAATTTTCCTTTGAAAGCTTCAATTTTAAACCAATACTAAATTCAATATTTGCTTCTGTTGTCCAGAAACTCTAATTCACTTTTACACATTCACATTAACTTTTAAACTAATTTCAGTTTTGATTTTTCCTTCCTGCTGTTCTACAAAAACTTAGAAAGTGCCATTTTTATTTCTACTCCTTTAATCCTTCCTCCCTTTTTATATGACTCGAGTAATAATTTTTGATTCATAACTTGGAAATATTAAGTTTTTTAAGTTATTCACTAGATTCGTTCCAGCAAGTAGAAAATATATTACAAACATTTAATGACAATAATATCAATAATATTAGCGACTAGAAAAGACACGTTCGTAGGATGACTTTCTGTTCACTAGAACAAACCTATTAAAAAAAAAATTTAAAGGAAGGTTTTGGGAAAAATGTCGATTTTCTCTTTGGCGTTTAAGAATGGGTACCTAAAAATATTATGCTAGTTTTATAACAATCAACAACAAATTTGCAACACAATATTTAATAACAATAGCTACATATAATAACTGGTTTGAATTCATAAATAGTTCGTTCACTACAAAAGGTTCTAGAAAATTAATAACACAAGAAAGATGAGTAATGCAAACAGTTGAGCAACAATTCGTAATTATTTGTGTTAATTTTATCTCCAATGTAATTGTAAATATTTCGATCCTTGGGCGAAAATTTAAAAAATAAAATCTTGTTTGCTCCTCGCACAATAACAAATATATCGAGAAGATTAATTAATGAGTATGCTAATAAATGCATATTGGAAAAATTACATATCACAATTTCGATTCAACCGTTTGCTAAGTAAAAAGAAAATTTACCCAAACTTATATCGATGTGATACTAAGAAAATTGTTCTTGAACATGTGTTGCAAATTTCTCAGCGATCACTCTATGAATTATTTTTTTGTGCGTTAGGTACAAGGCGAGACCAAGCTTCAAAGCGCCAAACACTTTCAATTGGGACTACGCCCTAATGCAATCAAACATGTACAGTTTCATCTTCTTTGTGTTGTTTTGGCTGCCTTTCGGTGTGGTCCTGGCTGTTAGTAGCAAGAAACAGGTCCCAGACAGCATCTTCTACAACTTGGCTTGGCTGGCGATAAGCAAGTCTTGCATAAACTCGATTTTGTACTGTATTTCCAACAGGCATTTCAGAGGTGCCTATATCAATCTTTTCCATTATTGCTGTTGCAAAACGACGGTCTCCTTCTCCAGGCGGCAAAGGCCGGAAGGAATAAGGCCATCCGGGGACGTTAGGGTTCACATCATTCCAGGTAAACTAAAAATAATCCTTACATGATAAAGTACTGTATCTGCCTTGGTTGGTCATGGAAAAAAAGACATGTCTATGAACGATTTTGATGAAAGATGATTGAAATAAGGTTCCTTGTAAGCTGCAGAAAGTTTCAAGCGATGCTCTGGAGTGAGACTGTTAAAGTACGAACTCTGTATTGTGCATGGTTATGATATGTTCGACCAAAGTGTCAACAGTAAAGGAAATTACATTTGGTACTGAATCGTAACCACTGTGTTAAAACCACAAGATAATAACATCAAGGAAACACCGTGTGATGTAATAATCATCAACACACGTGAACCATATCAAACTAAAGTATTATATTTTAAAATGTTAAGAAGAAGTTGAAAGATATTTCAATCAATGACACAAGGGCAAATCTTTACTTTATTTTATGCAACGAATCCACAAATTGCATGAGGACCTTAAATTTGTCACAATACGTTTTTCGAACCTTTGAGGACCTGATTTACAATACAGCAAATCGAATTTTCCCCCTACATCGTCAAGATGTCGAGGAACGCTGTGTGAAAATATTTTAAAATCAGAATAAATTTGAGTTAAATTTTATTATGGAAATAACTGAGTTATATCAGTTTTACACTACCCATAAAATAATATCTATCAGTCTTGCCCTTTTTCCACGGCCAACCACAAAACATAGTAAAAGTAATTTCCATTCGAGAAATTGTTTATAGCTTGTATATCCTCGTTTCCAGGTTATAACATGTATTGTAGTCCGCAGAGGAGTCGCGAGATGCAAGGTAAGCGCTGTACGACAAGGCCCAATGGCAGGGAAATATACGAGTTATGATGAGACGATTCTTACACCACTGGAAGAGGTGTATGGATATAAAACAATTTACTGAATATTACTCTATTCACAATACGGCTTGCTTTTGACGCAGAATTGAACTTAATGACGCTTTTGTAAAAGAGGGAATGGGCTGATCGATGGCTTTTAAGTGAAGTTCGCAAAACGTACCTGTATGGAAAAAGTAATTCTCGTGGATTATTCGACGAGGATGATTTTACACGAAATTAAATTTAAAAAAAAAACGAATCAGTATTTAACCGTGAATTCTATTAATGGTATTCAAACATTCCACTGGCAGTATTAAAATGAACGTGTATTCGATTCGACTCTCATTCCGCAAATTTCAAATTGGATTTAATGGAGAGACGCCGGAAATCGATTTCATAATTTGAAATTCCGCAGAAGAAAAACAAATTTTTGTTGAATTTGTCGTCCCAAAAATATCAACCTGTTGCCGGCAGGCGTGCAGATAAACTGCCGCAGCACTGCAAGCATTTTAATTTAAATCCACGTCCACAATTCGGTTCTTTCGTGATATCGATTTCCAGCGCAGTTATTGGCATGAGCTAGTTGAACTACTTCTGGAAAATAAAAATTGTACGTACTCAAAAACGTCCAACCGATGAAGTAACTCCAGAAAATTTTGTTTGGGGATCAAACAGGAATTAATTTTGAAACAATATGTTCCAGTGCAATTTTTAATCATGACGTTTAGTTTTCTGACAACTCAACTGAATTTGCAATTAAACTCAAAATCTGTCAAGCGTAGGCACTATTCCGAAACGGTGGGTATTCAATAATACTTCAACGGCATTACGACCCGTGGGTTTAATGTTGCACTTGAATGAGATACGACCTATCGGGATAATTTGTATCGCTAGTTGTGAAGAGATGAATCACTGGAAAGCCGATAATTTCCAGTTCATTTCATTATCAATTTAAATTGTCCGATGATCAATTAAGTCGCAGGGTCTAACCAGCAACGTTTAACGATCGAACGCAGATTGTGATGGAACAGGCTGTATTTGCTTTACGTCTGATAATCCCAGGGAAGTTAGGAAGGAAATAAACCCATAATTAATTGCTTGGAAAAGCTTAAGGCTAAGCAGATTATCCGGCATTATTCGTTTGGTGAAATGTACAAAATAGGTGTCCATGAATCGCGTTGCAAAAAGGACAATAGGTATTATTATTTTATGAAAATATGAAAATTCTGCTATTTATTGAAATTGGCACACATCATTTACTTAAGATTAAGCTCATTCAAAGATGCATAAAAGTTATTGATTACATTTTTAATCAGGAATATGCACCTTTTTTTCCATCACAGTATCTAACTGGGCTTGTCAATGCACCGAATTTTTTTCTTCTTAATAAGAATAATAAATATACCAAAATTGAAAAATGTTGAAAGTAGAAGCTGTTATCGTTTTGATGCAATTTTAGGTTTTATAGGAACGTTACAGGTTTAATAACAATTCAATTAAATGGTCTTAAAATGCCTTGAATGTTCCCAAAATTTTTTCAAGTTTACCAAATTCTATACTTTACAGATGGCTACCTCGAAATCTTGCAGGTCTACCATACATTGGGTTTTCAAGGGAGTTTCAAGGGTTCACATGGGGTTTTCATACATTTATTATTTAAATTTGCCAAAGAAAGGATGCTCACCCTTATAAAAACTGGAGGATGTGACCTGCAGGGATTAATGGATCAACTGGAGTTAATTTGTTTTCCAAAACACAAAATCTGTATTTTGTTTAAAACGAGAAATGGTAGAAAAATGATTTTCGATGGAGAATTTTAAAGGCAGTTTTCATCCCTTCAAAATCCTTTTAAGGCGATAAAATACGTGACTTTTATGCCATGATTGCGTGCAACACACACCAGTTTCCTCAAAATAAGAGGAAAACACATCGAAAACTTCCCATGGAAGTGACAATTTTTCTATTGCATTATAACGTTTTCTGTGTGATGAGTTTTCTTGTGATATCAAGAAATATTGTTTCGAATAATAAACAAGGACTTACTGAGTACGTAGAATTCAAATGTTTCCGCAAATGAAACCGAAGTTTTCAACCCAAAATCAGATTTTTGATAAACTAGCTCGTGACGTACGTTTAATTAGAACTAATTGTCGTTTGACTGCATGGACTAACAAAATCTGATAACTGTCTCGTTGCTTGAAATGCTGAAGATTGAAATCTGAAAGGAATACCTTTTGAGATTAAACTGCAATGAATACGTAAGTTGCAGGTTGATACGCACAAAAACTCCAAGCAAAACGCCTGTACCTGTAATTTCACGAAATTTTCGACCTAATGTTGCAAGGGGCATCCTGGATCCTGAGTTTGCTGCACTCGGCAGTTATTTAAGCCTTGTCCCGAGCTTTAATAAATATTATTATTAAATTAAAAGAAAATTGTCCAAGACTGAATAATTGTATATACTTACTTATATATTATGAGATGCACGTCTTTTTGTAAAAATAATATGCGCACAAATCATGAGCTTATTAATGTATTCAAGCGTTATCGATAAATATGCTACGCTGCGCTACGTTCGTCCAATTCGCTATTAAATTATTTACTCCAATGCACACTCATATTCATTGCGTCCGCATGCACAATTAATTTAATTGCTAATTACTTCAACAACTGTATGAAAATGTTTACGAACGAATTTATTTTCGAATCAATTCAAAACCGACGTTTTTAACAATTGCTACGCAGGGTCGTAGTCCGTTGTTAGACATTGGTCGTGAAGAAAAGTGGTGTATGATATTTGTAAAAACCTTATGAAAGTAATGAGGGAAAAGGGCTTCATGTTGGCAAGGACAAGTGGCATGTTGAACCCCCTAAACTTCCCCTTCTTTACTCAGTAATATTTTTGGTTCGTTCCAGTAAGATGTCGATAAGCGTAGTGAAAGAGGTGTTGTTATTATAGTTACAGATGAGTAAAAGCTGGATTTAATAGCGTTAAAACAAACGGAAGCAAGGTGGGCGCTAAAAATTCTTAAGCAGACAAAAATACTCCAATATAAATCTTAACTTAGCTCAATAAACAAAATGAAACTTGTTTGCTTAAAATATAGATAGAGAAATTATATTTAAATGTTAAATGTTTGACAATCGCCTGAAGTAACACCACTTAAAATTTTCACTTCAAAATTTTGTATTGTTCCTATGCTAAATAGGCACTTGTTGGTACTTTACAATTGCAGGCAAGTCCGACCTTAACTGGTAAGTTATGGAAGGGTAGAAAACAACAAAAACAACAATCGCCATTGTTTATATGAAAACCATTATTTTTTCAGTACGTCTTCAGAAGCACATTTTAAAGTAATAATACGTCTATCATGACAAATATTGAAGGTTTATCCTATTAAATGACACACCCTATGTATTTCGAAATCTAAAGAAAAAATAAACCCGTTACAATAAGATTCCCCACCCCTAAAAACAACCCCTATTGAAATGTTTCATATTTTTTAAAATTACAGACTTGAAGTTTAGAATTTGTGCTCCATTCTCCATGTTTGTTCATGTGCTCCATTTTGGAGCATTTGTGCTCCATATTTGTTCAAGCATTATTTGGTGGTCATGGCCAAAGCCGTAGATACGTGGAGTCGGCTATTTAACGCCATACCTGGTAACATATCAACGGAGGGTGAACGTACAGGGTTACGTCGATTACTACTTATTATAGTAAATTGGCAATGTTTTTGATACAAATTCTATGACAAATGGAAATAAAATTAAATAAAGCAATACATTTTACACTCACGAAAGCTATTACTGTTGTTAAAAAAAACCCTAATAATGTTGGAACAAATTGCCCCTAAATTTCTACTTCATTTATATTGTTTGACCCCCCTCTCTCTTATTTCGTGATTACGGCATTTATTTCACAGCAATAAACACGCGAATATTGTAAAGTGAATCGAAAAATAAAAAGTTCTTTTAACATATCCGTTGTTGGCATGTCCCTAATAACACCTAACAAATGTCTTTGGTTTTGTACGCTTTAATTCCGTCCGAAATACTGTCCTTTTGCATAACTTTTTTAAATGCACATTTTGACGCAATAAGTATGTTTACAGTTTACACCTTCCAAAGGATCCGAGATGCTCCGATAGGTCGCTTAATATTAAAAAATCGCCTTTTAATGGGGTGGAATTTTTTACTTTGTGCCTATGTATTTCCAGAAATTCGTTTAATTATAGACAATATGTGTACGTGTAATCACCAAGTTTTGGAATAACGTGACTTTTTTTAGTTAACAGGCGTGTGAAGTTTTCAGTAAATTGAAGGTCTAGATAGATGCGTAATTTAATTGAGATGTTTTTCAAAATTTCTAATTAAGTTACTTTAATCGAAAAATATTTATATTTTTGATATTTTATACCCTGTAATGCAAAGCGCTACTACTTTTATGTATATTTACTTTAAAGTATCTATTAAAATAAAATGACAATATTCGACTTACAACAACTAGAAATAAAGTTTTAAAGTAAGTTTTTAAGTAAAAATTTTGAAAAACATTAAACTTTGATACAAAAAAAAAACAACAACTTTGGACATATCTTATGAAATAACTTTCAATTTGTTCCAATAGCAAGAACTTTCCAATGATATAGTCTAAAGATTCGTAGAGTAATATATCACTTTATAAATATATCACTATTAAAAATATTGTTTTGCAATTCGATAATTTGTACATTTATTTGTAGGGTTTGGTATTATGCTTCCATACTGTTTGGTTATTCCACGGCATTCATTAGGGCTCGTTTGCATAAACATATTTGTACTAGTACATATTGATAAGAGTGTATATTTAAGACAATACATCTGCGACTTTAAATAAGCAACAAAAATAAAAGTGAAGTAATACCATACAATAACTACGTTTGGCATTAGGAAGAAACGATACATAAATATATACTACAGGGTTTATACGCAATTAACCGCGAACTACTATTAACGTAATATCTTAAAATGTATAATCGTAACATTAGCAAATATATTATAACGTAAAACATAAGTATTTTGAGCCCCATTGGTTCAGTTATTACTTACTATAAATTTGAAATCTCAAATTCGGAGATAAAACGTTCTTGTAAAATTTGAAAATAAGAAAAGTTATGCAAACGACTCCAGTTTTATAAAATATTATTTCATGTTAATTTAAATACATGTACTACGTTCACAAATTGAGCAATTGTATATCATGTATGCATGCAATTACTCGAAAATATTCATCTGATTTCAAACAGCCATAACTAAATTTAAAAATAAAGATAACCACTCGATGTTGTATACACCGCATAGGCAGGCATTTGAATTAAGATGAACTCACTTATGAATTTATTTGAATTTGGTCTATGTGAAATACGTAAAACATCCATACGTGACATCTCGAATGTCTCGAAAAGAAATTTCTTTACTCATTTTACATAAACCGAAGAATGAAAATAATTTTTAATGTTGCCTTCTCTAGCTGTGATCTCTTAAAACGAACCGTAAAAACATTTAGGCAGTTAATTTAAATGTGATAAGGGACCATTGTGGTTATAACGGATTGTGTCTTAAGTGTTCTAGGTAGTAAGATCAAAACATCCCTGAATACTGAAGTTGCTGCTTTATCCCTCTAACCTGTTCTTATCGGCACAAAAAAATGATGAATACGTAATTCTCTTTTTTAGTTTGACGGGAATTGAGCGGCAATTTCCGCTTCGATAAGTTTAGTCCAGTTTCCAAACTCAAAAGTAAATATATTTAACCAAAATTATACTGTATCATATTAACTAGATGTCTACATGTTCAATGTGCATTTTATTTTTGTATGGTATATTTCAAAAAATTTAACTCTGAAAATTCAACAGGACATCGAGTACGATCGTTGAATTTTCTTTGTTATCACATTAGATATTCTCGAGTTCTGCCACTTTTGCAGAATAAGCGGTATTCTAAATGGAATATGTATTCTTCTATATGAAATATATACATTAACATAACTGTTGTGGAATCAGTTCTGTGTATATCGCAGAGTGAAAGGCTAACTTGTACTGGAACTGTCTCAGTTTATTTTGTGTCACTAAGTGGTGAAATTGAGATTTTGCTGTTCAATAAATCATTTATGATTAACGTTGTCTCGTTGTTTAATCCCACACCAATACCTATTATAACTTTTCGGTGCAGTAATATTTACAAGCCCCACACTAAGCAAAACACCATGGTTTCATTAAACCCACCAATTTTACCAATGTTCAAAACCAGTAATAATTTTCTTCTACAAACAACCCACATGTGCAGTAGAACTGATCATGCAATTTACACTTTATATGATAGTATGTACTGAATTTGTTTCATTTATTTCATTATATGATTCATCATTTAAGGTACCATACCGCTTTTATATCAAACAAATTACTCTCAATTCTGACCCTAAAGATACCAGGTGAAGTTTTACTTCCAACTTTAAGGACGTTATATTAAAAACAAGCATATATCACAAATGATTTTATAAAATATGGCAATACAACGGGTTAACTAGACTTAAAAGATGTTTGAAAATAATCCGTTAACGTTTTCTTCGAAGATTTAATCGTGCGCACATCGCTGCAACTCGCGCTTTTTGAGATAACTTCTTCCTGATTGTCAACATCAACAACCATTTCGTCATCAGCATAGCCTATACGATCTTGAATTGTACTATTAGTTGCATTCTTCGATGTCTTGCTCAATGACGTTCTTGCTGTAACATTAGTATTGCCATCCATAGCTTCAATTAGCTGAATTATATTCGCCTTCGGTAACTTCTCAAGAATCTTCTCTTTAGACGATTTTGCCTTTGATTTAGGTGTTGGTTTTATGTTAAGTTCCTCCTCTGGTGTGCCTGGAATGACATCTTCATCCTCGCTGTACATTTCTTCTTCTGTAATATTGTTGGGAGCTTTGAACTGATCATGGGATATGTTTCTATCGATACTGTTCCTTGACAATTCTGAAGTAGATGCGCCATCATTCACTTTTTTCTTAAAGTTAACGCTAAAAAATGACTTTATTTTTGGTTGCTTTCGACTAGATTGATCATCAAAGAACGACTGTTGAATGAATGAATAAAGACTATCCTCAGGCAGGTTTTTAGAAGAAAATGCAGACAGAATCTCCCACAATTGGGCTAAAACAAAACCTCAGGTTACAACAAAAAACTAATCAACAATACAATGCCTTACAGATCGTTACTTTGTTCTGCGATAAAAACAAATACATATCATATATTTTATTCTTCAGTTCATCATCTTGGAAGGTATAATAAACCATATTTCGTCCACATGCAGCACAAGCCATTAGTTGCAGTAAAGATTTTAAATATGAATTACCTCTGAAGGCGCCACAACCCCAATTACCAGTCGCCACTGGAGCCAAGTTGTCTTTTTCTCTTGAACTAAATCCACAATAGGCCTAAAATAAGTAATTAAATTTCACAACCACATTGCCTTTTGTAGGTACCTTATTAAGTTCTCTGAGCATCGCAGATGGATAAAATTGATCTATCGGTTTATTGAAGTGAATGGCATCGATTATACAAATGCTAGTCCTTCGTCTCCCATATTCATCATATGGTGTGGTATCCTCCACATTTCCGGTCCATTGAAAGGAGTCGGAATAACCAGAGTAATTACTATATCTCTCTGGCCCTAAAAGAATTTTCCAACAGCATTACAAAAATTGGGACATTTGACCGTTTCTAGTCTCCATTACAGTTCTGGCCCTACCTATAACAATTACAGCCTCCCTATCACCGAGTTTTTCTACGAAAAGTCTGCTAATTATCAATTCTGGGCATATCACAAACCGGATTTCTTCTTGGACACAACCGTAGCTAAGAACACCTCCTCCAACACTCCTGAGGGAAAATAGTTTAAGTACATATTATGTTTCGAGCTCCTGTTCTTACTTATTGGCAAAATCTACTTGAAGAAAACCCAATCCATCATCTTCTATTGTGCCCATGCTGTTTACATGTATTTTAGTGTCTTTAAGGATGATATTACATGTGTCCCATCTGTGCATGTTTGATTTCTGTTTAAATCTTCGTTCGAAGGTAACGACACCAACAGGCTCTAAACATAACGCGATAAATGAAATAAATAGTGACGAAACTATTAGGAATCATAAAAGATGCATTTTCAAAAAATTACCTTTCTCTGTAACTCTCCTGAAGTAATTCAAGAGGCATTTAATTTTCTCTGATACACGATACCTCCGACTTTCTGTTGAATGAGCTGCATACAGCCTACTGAAATTCACTCCTGGATATAGGCTGGCTATATCTCTTCTCCAAGGAAAAGTACAAAGGAAGGCATTGGCTAACAAGCATGAGATCTGAAGTTGTGATAAACTTACAGATCTGTTGTAGTTCTTTCTGAGCAATGGTATATGGCCAGGTACTATTTCGGGTAATTGTAAAGCTAGTTTAATGATTTTCGGTAGCAGATCAGCAAAGAAACAGTGAACTTCTTCCTCTCCTAAAACCTTATGAGAATGTTATTAGCATAATTGTAATACATTCCAATTTGGTTATGGTATAAGCATCAGTTTACTATGGAAAAGCTAGTATGATACTAACCTCATCAAAAAAGAAATGTAATGCTAAAAATTTTGGTAAACTGCTGTTGTACGAGTGTATCGCCTTCTCTAATTTTCTGCTGTTGGTTATAGGTTGCGATAAAACATTTTTTATTATATTCCATCTTAGTTTAGTCACTTCTATTCCATTCTAAAATAGCAATAATATTTATAATATTTATTTACACATATATCTACACCTATAACTGCTTAAGGCTTGAAACATTTACAAGTTTGAACCCTCCCTATTAGACAACCTT
Source organism: Cryptocephalus primarius (assembly GCA_963576515.1). Classification (NCBI taxonomy): domain Eukaryota; kingdom Metazoa; phylum Arthropoda; class Insecta; order Coleoptera; family Chrysomelidae; genus Cryptocephalus; species Cryptocephalus primarius. The sequence continues at coordinate 24,788,766 of OY754937.1, read as the reverse complement.
TCCCCCTATAAAAGGCATGGTAATATAATATTGTACAAGTAAGCAGAAATTACCTCTACGACCGGAAACAAATTTTTCTCTGAGTACGGCATTCGCACATAGTTTTCATCCCAATGGTGTGGATTCCCATTTACATAGGGCTTCGGCGGGACCTTCAACATAACAGGTAACTGGTAAAGTACAGAATGATATTTAGAGACCACTATGGGGGTAATACTAAAACTCCATGGGCCTTTTCCGTTGCAAAGAGAGGAAATGCTGGTTCCTAACCAAGTAATATTTTCTTGGTTTACAGACTGTGATTCATTATGTTCCATTGTTACAATTCGGCTCAAATGATCATTCAAATTACTTTCATGACTAATGATACCTACAGAAATTTTTAGGTTATGTTGCTGTATTCCCCTCTCTCCATGGTATTCACGATTTCTTCTTCCTCTGTTCGAGAGGGCGCTGACCGCGCCATTTAAGCATCCCCATTCCATCTATTTGGTTTAGCGAACAAGAGACCCGCTCTAGAAAGAAGTCAAAGAAAAATCACTCCAAGATATCAACCTAAAGCCGCTCAATATGTTTATCTTATCAGAGGATACGATTCGAGGTAATAAAGATTAACTCCATTAAAGATGATCTCTCATCGTTGCCGTTATCATGCTGGTTATTATACTCTTACACTGGATTGGATAAACCATAACCAACCTCTTGTACATTGGATAGCATCTTTTCTAGTCTTCTAAATTCACCACTTCGAAATTTATATTTCGCGCCAATTTCCCTCACTGTAAACCACCCCAACATGGCGGCCGACTGGGATCCTTGTTAGTACTTTAGCACCCGAGCATTCTAAAAACCTCCTATTATAATTATGTTAACGAATCATAGTAAATTACACTGAATAGATTTGTATGGAGTTTCGAATGTGTCCCATACACAAATCCAAGTTTGTCTGTGGTACCCTGACACTTCATTATAATCAGTCTATGTTTTGTGAGATGACATGTTATTCAAGAGAAAGTGAAAACATACGTGAAAAGTTTTTTGCAATAATTTCAGCAGCGAACAACTAAACATGGCTCTGTCCGAAAACGATAAGAAGCAAGACAAGAAAGAAAAACCGCTTTCCAAAGTGATCGTTCGTCGTCTTCCGCCCACAATGGACCAAGAGATGTTTCTACACCAAGTATCCCCCGTTCCTGATTACAGCTACATTTACTTCGTCAAGGGGGACTCCAGCTTAGGTGAATACGCATTCTCTAGGGCCTACATCAATTTCATCAATCCCGAGGACATTTACGACTTCAAGGAGCGTTTCGATAACTACGTATTCGTGGATAGTAAAGGGGGCGAGTACCCTGCCGTAGTCGAATTCGCTCCATTTCAGAAGATTCCGAAGAAACGTGGGAAAATTCGAATGGATCCCAAGTGTGGCAGCATAGAAACTGATCCTGTTTATCAAGAATTTATCGAGTCGTTAAACAAACCCCAGGAACAAGATGAGAAACCCGAATACACATTGCAGCTGTCTACTATGGTTAATGACTCGAAAAACGATGTGATGACACCTCTACTTGAATACATCAAGAACAAAAGAGCTCAGAAGATAAGGAGCAGGGAAATCAGAAGGGAAGAACGGAAGCGTAGAGAATTCGATAGAAGAAAGGAGCGTTATGATGATCGTAAGAAGAACGACGGCAAAATTTCTAATAAAGCCACGGCTTCACAATCCAAATCCGACGTTCCAAAAGAAGAAAAAGTTACCGAGACCTCGGAAGAAGCCACAAGTGCCATTAGTACAACATCGGTCGCTGCTACAACTGAAGATGCTGTTGCAACTACCACTAATAAGACCAAAGATGAGAAACCAGAGAAAGTAGAAAAAGTCTTCGAAAAATCCTACTACAAAAGCAAAGAGAGAAAATTTGAGGACAAGAAACATGACGAACGAAAGAAAGATATCAAACTAAGATATCCCCGAAAGGAGTACGTAGAGCACCGTGACTATAAACGGGTGGGTGACTACAGGGAAAGAGAGTACGCCCCAAAGTATGACACTTACAAAAAAGAAGAAAAAGGTTACCAGAGAAAAGTTAAAAAATACAGCGAAAAGAGAGAAGAACGAAAAATGGAAGCCCAGAGAGCTGAACAAAGTAAAAAAGAAAAATTAGAGAAAGATGCCGAAGACAAGAGCAATAAGGAAGAACCAGATCCTGTAAAGCCAAATGTTGAAGCAGATGTTCAAGATCCGGGGAACGAAGCCAAAGTAAATGATAAAAAAGATGTTATAAAAAAAGAAGACAAAATAAAGGACGCTGATCCGGCTGCACAAGAAAACAACCCGAAGGAGAAAGAGCCTTCTGAAAGTCAATCGCAGAGAAGGATAAGGAATAAAGATCGACCAACAATAGCCATATATCGTCCGGGAATGCTGTCAAAACGTAAACAAGTAGATACAGACCCTACAGATAAAGAGAAAAATGAAAATAAAAATTAATTTTAGTCCTTTGTAGCCTTGCACTTGTGTTAATAAATATATCATCAAGAAATATTTATTTCAATGTTAAATATTCTCTAGTTAAAAGGGTGGCAATGATTTTAATGTGTGTGATAGTTCTGTTTATAAATCAATCTTGAATGGCTCGCTGTGTAATTGTGAATGAAGCCATTCACAAAAAGGTTACAAATGCTAATGATGTTAAATCATATCTCATTTATTAAGACCTATTAATTTTTGGTAATATTTTTCAAAGGCCAAAATGGCCTAAAACAAAGTGAAGAATTGGAGCATGTACTTGTGATGTATGATGCCACTATTTTTTAGTGTGTATGCACAGTAATTATAGGTTATGTTATTGTTTTTAATTGCGCCAAATTTACCTCAACATATTGAAGGTAATAACAAAAATCTAATACACATAAACATTTATTATACTTGTCGGTACCCCCATTAATGTCTTTTGAATTTTCTTAGGTTACATATTAAACTGTTTCAAAAGTTACAATGGAAGGGTTTGAGTTGATCAAGCAAGGAGCAGAGGCGAAGTTGTTCAAAGGAATATATCTAGGAAAACCAGCTATTATAAAAGAGAGATTTATCAAGAAGTACAGGCACGAAAACCTGGACAACCTCCTGACGAAAGAGAGAATAAAATCGGAGATGAGAGCCATCCTCCGATGTAAGGTATGCGGTATCAGGACACCTGCCTTGTATCTGGTGGATTTTAAGAAAAGGATTATCATTATGGAGTACTTTAACAATAGCATGACTGCAAAAGCTTTCATCGAACACCATTCTGTACAGTCCGAGGGGGTGTTGTTGAAGTTTTCCTACGAATTTGGGAAAATTTTGGGAATCATGCATGAAAATAATATCATACATGGTGATCTGACGTCTTCGAACATACTTCTTGTTAACAAAAATAATGTAGATGAGTTTGATAATCTGGACGAATTGCAACTTGTTTTAATAGATTTCGGATTATCTCATATTGAAACTAGTTACGAAGATAAAGGTGTGGACCTGTATGTGTTACAAAGGGCACTGTTGAGCACACATACTGTGGCAGAAAAGATATTCCCAAAGATCCTGGATGGATACCAAAACGCTTATAAGAAAGGGGCTAAAGAGGTGTTTAAGAAATACGAAGAGGTCATTGCCAGAGGAAGGAAAAGGAGTATGGTAGGGTAATCACTTTTGTTATGTGGATTTTTGGATAAAAACGTTTTATAACTGAGTCGTTTTATTTGCCATGACTAATGTGGTTTTATGTCTTTTGTTAACGCATTTGTTACACAGAGGGTAAGAACAAATGACAGATTAATTTGTTACGCAAAGATGCCCTCCCATTACGCAAATATGTATTTACGATAAACATCAATTTAAATATTGTAGACGTTTTACTGTTCTAACTTTTCATTCGCGTTAAATTCAAATTTGGCGCCAATACTAGGGAAATCACTAAACTACATGGCCCACTCTGCGAAGCAAGTGAATCGTGCACAAAAACAAAATGTCTGCCCAGTTGTTGGCAACGAAGTAAAGCACGTGTAAATTCGATTCCCTACGAAGACCATCGGACGCGTTATCTCGGTAAAAAACTTTGAATCTGCGAAGCCCTGAAGAATTACTCATTCAAAATGTTGTATTTGGAAGACTACTTGGAAAGTAAGAGCATTTAATAATCAATTTATTTACATACAATGTCAATTAGCTTTCCAGAGGTGGCGCGAATTTCAAATTTTTTTTCTAGTGATCGAACATCTTCCGCAAGAACTGAGAGACAGGTTTACCGATATGAGAGAAATGGATCTGACCATTCATAGTAAGTTAACTTAATTGGGTTAAGTACTGTTTGTTCTGGAAAAAAATTATAGATAACATGGATGAGATGGAGAAGAGGGTGAAGATCTTTTTTAATGACTGCAGGAAGTATCCTTCAGAGATTTTGCCGGTCAATGTGGAAGTCGAATTTAATGCAATAAGGAAGGAATATTATAAAACGTTGGAGGAGGCAGATGAAAAGGTAATTTCTCGATGTCATTTTGTGTTGCTGTTTGGAGATCGAAAATGTTTTAATTCAACCTTTAAATTTGTATATAGTGAAAAAAGTGTAAAGGTACCAGACATAAATTGGGTTTCATAGATAAATACAAGTTTTCACATACCACACAATGTTTCACAAAAATGTATGTTGTTGATGTATCTGATTCAGAATAGCACAAATATGCAGTATGCATTGCAAATAAAACCTATGTATCTATCTCAAAATAAAGTTATGAGGTACGTAATGTGTGTTAAAGGCTACTGTCATTAGAAATTACAGCATGGCAGCATATTACGGATTATTTCTATGGAACAGTCCATAGTGATTTTGGAGATTTGACTATAGACAATGTTTGTGGATGTAGTTATTTGCACCAGTTAAGAATTTCCTGTCTTATAAGTAAATAAAAACGAAATTTGTAGGTACAATTAGCTAGTCAAATGTATGAATTAGTCGATAAGTACTTAAGGCGACTCGATTCAGAACTTCACAAATTCAAATGCGAACTAGAAGCTGATAATAAAGGCATTACGGAAGTGCTGGAGAAGCGCTCTCTGGAACTTGATTGTCCGAATCCCAATCCAAGCCTTTCTTCTCTTCAACAAAAAGAGAACCGTTATGAAAGGTAAAATTTAATGGCCAACGGACTATTATTTTATACACTAATTTAGCTTGAGTTCCAGCACATTCAGGTACACCAGGCCTAGGAGCGAGAAACGTAGAGACAGCAGCGCTCCATCGCCTCAGTATGTGGAAAAGAGACAAGCGGTGGCGGCTGTGGTGCCTTCGCCCTTGGCCGAGTCGAGACACACGAATTCGAACCCATCTGTCTCTGTACCGGCTACAATTAGTTATAATTTGGGACATACTCTGGGAGCGGGACCTGCAATCGCTGCAGCTGCATCGCAAGCTATTGCTGCGACTCAACAGGTAAAACGGAGATTGAGCCAGCGAGCTGTTTGTTGTAAAAAATATAAGTAAGCTGGGACTTTGTTGTGTTTCCAAGTCACAACAAACAATTTGTCAACACTTGGTGCTACAGTGTCAACTTTATAGACTCAGTATTTTTAAATTTCTAATCATGTGTTGATTGGCTTTAACTATGACTTGATTTAGATGCATTGTTCATTGTTCCAAGTTTTCTTTTCCTTTGGTGGTTTTTCTATGTGAGATGACCACCTTTTTTGGATTTTAAACAATCTTGGTGTATTGTAGGGCTCCGAAGATTATTCTGCATTACAAACTAGTTGTCTTCTTGGGTTATAGGAATAGATATCACGGTTAATAATGGCTATAAAATGTTACATTATTTTAGATGCAGCAAGGGCGGAGGACTGCAAGCCTCAAAGCTTCCTATGAAGCAATAAATACCGGTGGACATGGCCACGAGTTCAGTATCGGTAGAGAACTTGCAGGAGCAGCCCAAACTGCTATCCAAGCAATCCAACAAGATCATGCTAATAATAAAAAGAAGCAAAAGTAAGTTGACATTTTCAAAGTCTTAGCATATCAAGATTGAAAGGGCCTTTAAGTTTTAATTTTTAGATGTTGATTTGTTCCCTTAGTGATTCCTTGTTCGTTTATCTCTTGCACTAAAGGTGCATCAGGTCATACTGTCTTATGTTTTCATATCGGATGTTACGGGAGGTACACCGTACATCTAATTCAAGCTGTATTCAGCGGTCATATTGTCACTAGTTCGTTTAGTGTGCTATTCCATTTCAAGTTGCGCGTAGAGTGCCTAACAATTTAAGACTGAGATAAGAGATTTCAGACTGAGGCTTTAGTTTTATTACTGGCAATGCAGTTTTCGCAAGGATGTTTTTGCAATTTTCTGTTCAGGCTTCAGTGGCTCTATAGGTATCCTTTGTCTTTAAAATTTACCAAGAAAAACGTGATATCCTATTTAAGGTTTCGTGAATTCTTATGCGTACTGTTTTCTTGCCATTTTGTTCCGTTTTTAAGAACTTTAAATTTTAATTGTGTTGATTTTTATTTATTTTTTGTTTTCATATTTGTTATTTAAAAAAATTTGATTTTTTTTTACGTAGTATTATTTAGATGTGATTAAATATATTTTGTTGTGCATTGCTTTTAGTTTATAGTACATATATTCATTTCTACTCGTTTTTATTCGATGATTAGATCAATTAACTTTTTTCCTTATAATCTGTAGATTTTTGTTTGTAGCACATCGGTTTTCTTTTGTATAAAAATCGCTGTGAAATGAAACATACTTATTGATACGAAATTGAAGTTGTCTAATCGTTCAACATACATTTACATTCAATGTTCAAATGCGAATGATTTAATTATCAATTAAAATTAAGGCGTTGGGAAAAAAGTTGTTTGTTAGATTTTTTTTAATAAAAATAAAAGTTTTTGTCAATAAGGAAGTAAATGTAAGATTTACCAAAATTCTAAAATAAATCAGTTTTGCGATAATAATATTTATTGGCTTTCTGTTCTTTTATTGTTTTTGTAGTTAGAAAAGTGTTGCACACAACTTAAAAAGCCAATAAGTACAATAGCATTTCTACCCTCTTAATATCGAAATACATTCAAAAAATACCAAAAACGTTAGGATGTAAAAACATGTTTTTTTCACAATTTTTCATTAGTTTTATTCAAAGATCTGCAGAACTAGTTTAGTTGAAGTTAATCTACATTATCATCAGGTGCTTATTTATCATCTAATGGAGAGTATACATGGATGTGTGTATTTGTATATAATATGTAGTGAATATGGAGTTTTTTATTTATCAAGTACATATTTGATTGCATGATGTAGTAGATTTTTCAGGTTTCACAGGAAGTTATTCATAAATCCGGAGTTGTATGGATCCTTCTAATAGTTTGCATGTTGTATTTAAAACTAATGGGTGCTTAGATTGGCACCTGTTGATGAACTAACCTATTAATTCTTAATCCACATTAAGACAGTTCATTGAAAATCTCGTGGTGTGATTGAAATGGTTTACATCATTTTATACTTTTACTTAACTAGAATTTGCTTTGTTCACTGATATATGAACATCTATTAAATTCGTATGGTGGCTTTGTAACTAATCAAAAGGCATAATATTCACCACAGCGATGTATTAACAAATGCAGTTAATTTCGTTGGGTTTCATGTGCAATATACTTAATGCTATTGTTCTTATCTTGCTATCTGAGTTGTTGGATTGTATGGGAAAGGACGTCATTCACTTACCACCACTGTTTAGCTGTATTTGTGTATAATATAATCAAAAGTTTTGTTGTAACTCCGCAAAAGTTTTGAATATATTTGAAATCTCCATGTACAGATTGAAAAGGAGAGACGTCACAGCAGATCTTAGGTAAGGCTATTTACTTCTCAGGCTGTGAGTATTCCTTTCTATTTTCATACTTTCCGTTTTCTCCTTTACCACCTTCTGTAACGGTAATCAGCAAATATGTACAAACATGTCATTAGTCACAGACTTTTGGTCACAAGGGATAATTTTTGGTCATACTGGAATTATCCCAACGGCGACTTTTTTCCACATTTTCATATTGTACGCCCTAGGGATTTCTAAATGATTTTGAAGAATAGTCAAGATTTTTCATTTATGTTGAGAATTATTATTGGGTTTGTTTCAGCAAATATCAAATCATATAACAAACACATTGGTTCTAGTTGCTCACACATTCTCTCTTCTGTTGTCAATGGGTGGTTAGAAATAACATGTTTTCTGTTTACTGGATTAAATCTAAGGTATATAGAATAAAATTGGATTAAAACGTTAATTTATAGTCAGTTTAGTTTTGGTAAATAGTAGATCAGTTTTTTGTTGACGATGCATTTTTGAAACTACATGTTGTGCAAAAGTATGTGGTGGCAGTATTAATTGTTGAAAACTTCTGGCATGCTTCAATCCCCTTCTATTTTTGGAACAAATCATGAGTAGTGCAAGGGAAATATTCACTGATCTTAAAGGTGGTGGTGTACATGGCGCACTAAAAAAAGTAATCACAAAAAGCTATAAATTCACTTCTATGGTTTTTGTTAATATGCTAGTGAGAAGTAGTCGGAAGTAATTTTTTAAGTAAATAGGGAGTATAGGGATAGAAAGACATTAACACTAACTCTTTAGAACGATAAACGTAAAACAGATGTAAAATTCTAATGTGAATGTTACATTAAATGGTTTTCGTTATTTCTGGTTTAAATTTAAATACATGAACAACTAAAATATGTGCTACTACGAATAATATTTAATTAAAACAGGAATCAAAGAATGTACCATTACTAATAGATAAAAATTTATCACATCAAAGAATTTATCATAGAAACACATTACTCATCCTATAGTCAACAGTCAACATTATGTTTATCTCTTTATAAACAATAATGAGAAATACTGGTAGATATTAAACACTTTTAAGCTATTGAACTGTTAGATATATTTATTTGTGGAAGAATGATAATTTCCTACCTGTACTTCCACATATGTGCCACAATACGTGAAATTTAGGACCTTTGAAAAAGAATAACAGCGTTTCTGACTTTAACTGGCAGGATTACTCGCGGACATTTATCCACACAAATGATAGAACACATATGGCACACAGCTCACAAGACATTGAAAGAGTTGCATATCGCGCAGACCCGTCTTATTGCAACATAACCTACAGTTAAAGCAGTGGTGTTGCTTGTTTTTAAAAGAGTTTCTAACCAACTATTTTCGACAGAAACCGTTTATAAGTAGCTGGATGGTTCCTATCAAACTCAAGTGTATAAAACAGCTATAAACGGTATATCACGAAGCCTATTCACCTCACAATGTTACAAGACGCGATTCTATGTTGTTTTGAACGTGAAGCTAAGAAATAAATTGGTACTTGTGGACTATCTTATGACTTGGTTCATGTGATGCAAGTATTGTTTATTCTTTCCAGAAAATGGACGGGTAACACGATAAACAGTTCCACTTCTCAAGCGGTTGTTCAGCCCGTCATTACTAGCACGGTGGTAACTCCTGCTCCGGAATCTCCAACGATCGAAGTCGCTTCCCAGAATACAGAAGTTACCGACGGCGAATGGACGTACGACCCGAATGAGCCGAGATACTGTCTATGCAATCAGGTGTCTTACGGTGACATGGTGGCTTGTGATAATGAAGACGTAAGTGTTACGTTAAGTGTATTATTCATATGTGTATGTATGATGAAAATATTGAAGTAACATGCATATCTAGAATGGTCCACAGGTTTCAGTAGCTGTCGTTTGATAGGTCTACTCTTGTGTGTGCGTTGCTTGAAATTGAAGGCGTTTAATGTGTGTTTGTTTCTAAAATTGGCAATCTTCACTGTGGCGAACTAGCCAAAACGGTGAAACCTTCCAAAACAACAGTTTCTGTGTGTTGTATAGATTGTTGGATAAGTACAATCACGTACGTACATAAGGTTTTTGAAGTAGAAATGAGAAAGTGAGAGATATGTTAGTTACCTATCCAATGAAAAACGGTTAACTGTACATATTTATTGCACCCTTTATGATTTCGTAGTCCAGCTTTTAGCCTGGATTTAATAGCAACCAGTTACTACCTATTTTTAAAATTAAAGTTCTTTTAGTTCAGGCCTGCCACATTCCTCATGTACTATGTATTGTTAATGATTCAATTAAATGTTAATGTTCAAATCTAGAACAAATGGATATTTGTACTTGAAGTGAATCAAAAATTTATTTAAATCCTAATCCAAGAAACTGCAGTTGAAGATTTAATGAGGATTGACCAATGCTAGGATGTCTGGTCAATAATTTATTATGTAGTTTATTTAATTAACATCTCTGTTTAATTTCTAACCATGAGAACTCGCTTAATCACTGATTTTAAGTTTAAAAAAAATTACAGTAGTTATTTTTATAGTACACTTATACAGTAGTTACAAAAAATTGCAATCCATTTTAATTTCAATGTTCCCACTAGTTGTATATAAAAAATATACTAATAACTTGAATATGATATTACATATACATGCAATACATCTCATCCCATTCTATCCCAATCTAAAATAATTAGTTTTTAATTCTTTGATTCTGGTATATGCCTCTACCATGTGATATTGCAGCATTTTACCCAGTTTTTATATGCATTTCAAGTGTTTTCTATACATTTTAATGTTTTCAGATAGTTGGATAAGTGCTTTTAAATTTTTAGGATGTAAAATATTATTTAATCTTCAAATAAAAGCAAGAAAATGACAGTACAAATGTGCTGCATGATGTTAAAAATCATTTTGTAGATAATCCACATTTACTAAGACAATATTCATGTTCAGCATGGGAAACACAATTAAATTCTCAACTGCAACACAGGCCTACTTTAAATAACCTATTAATCTCATATCATTAGTGCAATAATACTTATATATTTTATGTTAGAATTCAATATTATCAAACAGATCCCATTTCCTTCATATGTTCAACTTACGATAGATGATGAAGAGTTTGATATAGCGTGACTAAAACTAGTTATAGTTTTCTTAATTTAATAACCCTTTATTTGCAGTGCCCATCAGAATGGTTTCACTACCCATGTGTGGGAATTACTGCACCTCCGAAAGGGAAATGGTATTGTCCTCAGTGTACAGCGTCGATGAAAAGAAGAGGAGGCAGGAAGAACTAATTTCATTACTTTACTGTAATAATGTTTTTTGGATATTTTTTTTACCTTTTAGAAAATTGTGTAGTTCTACAGTGAACTTTATGACGCTTAATGTAACTATGTATAGAACGGAAGTATTGCCCTTTAGCAGGACGGCATTGCAAGATATTCATTTATTAATCTGGTTCAATATTGTGTCGTAATAATCGTTAACGAAAGTATTAAATGACTGTCTGGGTCCTTACGTAATTTATTACCGAATAGGAAAATGTGTAACACGAAGGGTATCACTGAATGTACCAATTTTTTCAGTTCCGCCACTATTGTACTCTACGAGTGAAGTACATTTTGTGAAATAAATGTCTTTTTATTTTTATATTTTATTTCCTCAAAATTACAGCTTTTACAGATATCTCTGAAAAACTCACTGGAATATGTTAAATAAATGTATTGACCATATGAAAAAAACCCTAATGAAACTAAATGATTCTAGAAATAATTACTTCTTGAAATGCTCCTCAAGAGCCGAGATGCGCGCTACCAGTACTCACAGGTACTACGGACCTCACTGTTACCCGTTCAATGAACCATTTAATAATTATTAATCGTATATTTTCAATTGTAGTTCATACCGCGTTAAGTCGGCTTAATGCTGAATAAGCTTAATTAATCATAGATTCTAATACTAAACCAAAAGAAATCATTAGTGTTCTTACAACACAAATAATGTTGATAAAAGCGAAATGGCAATTAGTGCTTGGGTTCAGAAATTAAAGTTACTTTATGTTAATTGACAAAAATTACTCAACACGACCATAAGATGAATAAGCAAGACAAAAATAACTAAATTAGTGCTAGATTTTTTTTGTTGACCACGCTGTTACATTTTCCTCAAGAGGAATTGATATAAAGCACAATGAAAAGAAAACGAACAGCTTTATCATAAGTTTAACGATACAGTTAAACTCCTTAAGGTGCAGATGAGCCCTCCTCACCGTCACCTTTGGCCTTTTCTTGTTCTTTTAATAAAGCGCCATCAGGTACCCACAAACCAGAATCGACACAGCGTTTCATGTGATATTTTGCTTCTTCCTCGTTCATTTTTGCGATAGTCTCTTGAAGAAGCTGAATGTCTTGCGACTCGAAACATTTTTTGAGTTCATCGGGAAGACTCTCCAAGACTTCCACGGGGTCTAAACCGCCCGGTCCCAGACGCTTTTGTCTTTCCTCTTCTTCAGCTTCCTAAGGAATGTCAAATAGTGAAGTAATAGATATATTTGTAATCGTAATTTGTTCGGTAGACAGTATTTTGTTGTGATAACGACTTTGAAAATGGATTCAAAAATTGCTCGTACCTTTATGGCTGCTTCTAGCTTTTCAGCAGCTCGCTTTCGTATCCTTTCTTTAAACTGTGTGAGCTCATCTTCGAACGCCTTTTTATATTCATGTTCTGCAACTTGAATTTTGGAAAAGAAAGCATCTACACATACACGGGGATCGTAATCCAACTGTTTGGCCAACTCAAGAATATACTGCATGCAAATCGTTTGGTGAGCGACATGTGCCATTAACTCATGCTTCTAGAAAGCAACAAATGTGATCATAGGGAAACCATAAAACAGCACACCTTACTTCTTCCATCTCCAGATTAATGCACCAGATTACCAAATAATTAGCAGTGTCCTCGCATACTAGGTGGTTGTGAGATTTGAGGAAAGCCCTTGAATCATCGTATTTTCTCAGTACGCCAAAATGTTTCAAGTCTTTCTCGTTTTCTTTAAAGAATTTTTTCATTTTCTTCTCCTTCTCCTCTTCAGTCAAATTTTCTTCTTTTGGGCGCGGCGGTTTCTTGTTAATTACAGTCTTTTGAAAACCTGGTTTACTTATCGTATCCACGTTCCATGGTGTTTGCTAAAAATTTTCACAATTTATCAGTACTTTCTTATGTTGCAACCCACATGTTCCTTGATCTAACAAAGGGAAATAAGGCATAATAATATCAAGTTTAATATAATTTCAAACTTGGAAAACCACGATGCACACGCTTTACATGGATAATATGTCACATAAAAGGAATTAGTCCAGTGTTCACGTTCTTATAATGCATACCTTTTCTTTCTTTTTCAGTTCATCCTCCTCCTTTTTTAACTGTTCACCGGCTTTTTCAAGATCCTGCAGAGCTTTTCTAAGTTCTTCGAGATCCTCCGACTTTGACTTTTCAGACTCGGCTAATTTCTGCCGGAGGTTTTTCAGCTTGGTTTCATGTTCGTTTTTTTTCTTTTCGAAAGCCTTTAATTCTTGTTGACGCTCTTCCATACGTTGCACACGAGCTTGGTGCCTCCATCGGAAGAGGGAAGGTGTATCGATGTTGGGATGGGTTTCGTCTTCATCATCCGATATCTACATTTAATTATAAGTTAATTATGTGGTACATAAATCATAAGAGAACGGAATCGGCAGGAATTCAAGTGAGTTGGTTCAATACTGAAACTGCTATATAGTAGAGCTAAATCAGACTGAATTGAATGTAACTGTAGGAAAGCAATTTAATGGGAGTTAACCCAATTTCACGTACAGATAAGACTTTTTTATTTAAATACATAAAAGATAGGTTAACTGATAGTGTTGGTAAAATATGCAATTAAAATCAATTACATATCAGTAATAATTCTCCGAATAGAAGTAGACTGTTGCGGGATGCAAGCAACAACTCCACAATATTGTTTGCTTGAATGTAAATTTGACAACTTACCTCAATATTTTTCCATTTGCTGTAATCGACCATGGCTTTTTCGGTCTATAAATTCTTGCCTGCGTTACCTTCGCCGTTTGTTCTTTAGCACACGGAGAATTGGTCACAAAAACTAAAACTTTAACGAGAATTCAGAAATTTACCGCAATTCAAAACTGTTCTAGAATAATTCTCAGTTGATACTATTTGAAATTTCGTTCATAGACCTCAAATCTTTGACATTTCAGGTTAATAAATAATTTCAACACAAAACAACAATTACGAATAGGATTAATATAATTATTGACTGTAAAGAATTTACTTAGTAATCCCAATTAAACAAATACTCTGTATGTCGGTTTGTTTAAATTAACAACTATTTCTGAACGCTGTGTATGTCTGGTTGCCTGTCTTCAAGAATAAAGTCTTGGGATATTTGCATACAAAACTGATGATAAATGATTATAAAATGATTATGTCTCAAATATACGTAATATAAATAACAAAATACTTGTAAACGTGGTGAAATTTTTGAGCTAGAAATATTGACATATGGGATAATAGCTTAAGTAAGCGAGTCACTTTGCTTAACATTGCCAAAACTGCCTTTCAATGTTATTTAGGGCTCAAAAGCAATTTCCGCTAGACGCGATGAAAGTTTTATAGTAGATGCAGAAAACAAATAAAGGGCATCAAACACAAATCGGTAGTTAAAAGGCAGGCAACTTCAAATACACTTAGTCAAAAGATCATATAAATTGAATAACGAATGAGAACGAAATGAATTTAGAGTGGCCTGTCTTTACGATCGGTTTATGTTTATAACCAATGTTACAGCAATTTTATTTGGTACGATTATACCTTAAAGTACTGTAGCGAGTGTCGAAAATATTGGTTAATATCTAAAGAAATAAATAAATGAAACAAAGGCACATCCTAATTAGTTTCAATTAACAGGATAAACACCTCACGCTCTTTTATATTTCAATTTTAGGTGAGCTCTGGATTTTTTTAAAATCATTCAAGGTGATGAAAGTTGTACTTTTAGGGTCATTGTAAAATGTGGAAGGAAGAAATTGTATAAAGTTATGATAAAGGAGAACTGCATTCAACTGAAGTTGTGAAACATAGTTCCTCCGGTAGAGGCAAAGTCCAAAGTGGACACTTAGTGAGCGAATCTAAAGCCGTCAATAAATAAATGTGTTCCGATGTGTACGTAGGTGTACGTTTTATATATCCAGTATGCGGAAGTGGATTCTTTCCTGATGGTGTTTTAGAGTGCGTCTCTTTGAGAATTTACGACTGGAAAGCCCATAAACAATGCTTACATAATCTATGCCGACTTCCTAACCGCTATAAGGGTGGTCGACGATCTCTCCCTGGAGCATCTGGATGTGTTCGTTGCAGGGAAATGCCTCGTCCGTACAGACGAAGTGTTCGTTTTATGCTGAAATGAAGCTCGGTAGGCGTATAAAGGAAACTCCTGTGAATACTCTCATAAAGTTTCACTTCATTTGGAGCACTCTAACATTGTTAATGGTAACTTTAAACAGAAAAATTAAGGCGGATTTCGGTCAGCGGAGCAGGCCAAGTGCTCCCGGAACGGTCATCTTAAGAGCCAATGAAATGAAACTCGGTAGGCGTATAAAGGAAACTCCGCTGAATACTCTCATAAAGTTTCACTTCATTTGGAGCACTCTAACATTGTTAATGGTAACTTTAAACAGAAAAATTAAGGCGGATTTCGGTCAGCAGAACATGTCAAGTGCTGCCGGAACGGTCATCTTAAGAGCCAATGAAATAAAACTCGGCAGGCGTATAAAGGAAACTCCGCTGAATACAGCCGTTTCTTCTTTTAGACGTTCAGAGGGTAATAGCGGGATATGACGTAAATCAATTTTTTTACATTTGCTCTTTTAGAATACATGGATTATAGAGTTATTAGGGGTTTGAAATGGCAGGTGTTGCATTGTTAATTAAAATTCTTCTCATCAACTGTTTCGTCAGTTCAACTAAGGGCGATTCAATATAGTGTAGCGAATGCCCCGTATAGGTCGTTGTTATGTAAAAAACAAGTAGTTGTTTATGTAATTGTGAAATGTAAATACTGACGTCAGCCGGTTGAGCCCCCAAATTTGTAGCGGTTTCTTATACAAACAGATTTAGTTCTTCCAAAATTACAACAGTCTTTACACACAGAGATTTTGTACTACACTGACGTCAGTATTTACATTTCACAATTACATAAACAACTACTTGTTTTTTACATAACAACGACCTATACGGGGCATTCGCTACAATACAATATTTTCATCCAAGCCCTCTAGTAGAATTTTAAGTACGATCGTTTTAATAATTTATATTGTAGCATTTTCACGATGACAATTAGGTGCCATTAATTTTCATCTACCACCACTGAAAAATTGCAAATTTTCCCTCCCTTACGTCGTAAATTCTGATTAAAATCATGACGTAAAACTTGCGCAATTCAGGATTCGAGGACTACTTTTCGGTACAAAAAATTAAACGAGCGAGGAAAAACTTTTCACCGAAGTGTTTACATCAGAACAGAGTTCAGTTTGATTTGATATGCAATTACGTTCAATTTTCTACATCCGTGTCCCTTTGTTTGTGAAGTTGTATCGAAAGGACGAAGTATTATTTGCTTGTTAGTAGGGAGAAAATGTAATTACTATCGATTTTTATCTATGTGCACAGTATCCACGGATGTATCTCGCAAAATATAAAAGAGGAAAGGATGGAAATTCGCAGGAGGGGCCAATTCTGACGTGTATAGTTTCATTCGGACAAGGAAGACAATGTGATTATCGTGAAACATTTTTTTGGCTATTTTCTTCAATATGAATTATCCTATTTTACATTAATTCCCATAGAAAAACTTGTTTCGCTTTACAAGTAAGACTCGGGTAACTACAAGTCGACATGATTTTTTTTTAGGTGATGAGAATGCTTCTTCTCGTTTCATATAGATAGAAGACACCTGTTAAGAGAACTGGCCTAGTACCTGCTTCCCTTATATATCATGTCCCAATCTTACTAAGAACAGGTAGAAAAATTCCCCAACAGGCACAGTGCGCTCATAAAAAATTTATATGACTACAGTGTGCCCAAGTAAAAGTAGGCGACTTCAAATACGCTTCGTGAAAAGATCGTATAAAGTCCACTTTAATGTATTTGCTTGTATTTAATGCTTTGCTATAAATATATTTGTAATGCAATGCAAATTTGCTTTGCAATGTATTAACTTGCCACAGGTTAACAACAATCTCTTCCCCCTGATTTCTTTGGAAACTCAAACATAATTATTTCTGGTTTATCCTTGGGTACTTTTTAATGAATTTTGGGACATTTATGTCAAGCAATTACTGAGGTATTCTTAAAGAAAAACGATATGTGGCATACAAAACACTAACTTTTACTCACAAAAAAACATCAACGAGCCGAAGAAGAGAGCTGATTAGTTATAAAGATTTATTTTAGTTAATAGTGACATTTCAATACTCCATATCTTGTGAACGAGTAGACCGAATTTCAAAAACAAAGGAGCAGTGTATAGGACATCAAAAACCCTTTTCAATGAGGTATCAGTTTACCCATACTCCAATTTGAACAATTTTGGGGGACGGCACCCCCGTTTAAGAGGGTGAAGTTTGGGCTATAATTTTTGCGTCAAATGATGCTCCCCTCACAATCAAACTTGACCTGTTTCAGGCCTTTTTTGACAGTTCCGGTGCGTTTTTGATGAACCACTTTGTATAATACATTATTAAGAAATTAATATTCACCATTCCGATACAACTACACACATGATATTCAAACCTTTGGCGAATTCGTAGAGTTCCCGCCATTTTATTGCTCCATTACTTCGTTAATCCTGGTATAGTTTACTCCGAACTAAGGCTGGGTTCACATTAATGCGAAACTGGCTGCGTGCGTTAGATTCGTCGAAAATCGCGGTATGTGGAAATGCACGCGTTTCCATCTAAGGGCCTTTCGTGTATTCCAGCTATCGTTAATAGAACGTGTAATACGCCCATTATACACTTTGGAAAAGCAGGAAAAATCCGTTCGGCGTCGAGCGCTGCGGCGACGCCTACGACGCATTGCGGTCCTACCGAACCATGTAAATACACAATGGACACGATCCGTGTGGTCTCACGACCGAAGACTACGTGAGCTGGATTACCGAATGGGACGAGGGCGTCTTCACATTATCCGGCTCCTGCTATGCATACGGGCGACCGCGCCGAAACATCTCCCGTATAATTTTTGTTTGTCCCTCGAACGGCGTCAGATTATCGAAGAAAAATTTGAGAGGTTTTTTGAAATCTTGAACATCTAAAACTGCCTCCAAAGGAAATTTAAATGCCTTACGAAGATTCCACGCAAGTTTATTGAAATTTCAATCAATTTTACAGTCAATCACATAAATTCCAGTTCCTCTAGGACCTCAAAATCTAATTTAGTAGCAGTGTGGAAGTTTCAATTTTTTAATCCTCCGAGCACAATGGAAAATTCAGATTTTCTTAAACCGTCTCACGTGAGATGTAGAAAAATTTTTGGTTTTAATTTTAAATACTAGAATGCTTAAATCACCCCAAAGAAAGATTCTAGAAGCTTCTTTCACTGACTGACCGCCGATAGTTACTGAAACACTTGAATATGTCATATTCTCTGATTTGGGGTAATCTATTTAAGCTTCAGTCGTTGTCTTGTTAAGCTGCAAATAAAGTAGTATTATTTACTCACTGGTAGTGGTATAATGTGATAAATTGTGGATGTTTATATCTACATATGTGTTATATAGCCAGTGGAAAATGATGGTAGGACGTATAGACGACAGACCATATAATTATTAATAAGCTAAATATGACGTACTCCGCATCAGCTCCATCAGCAAACCAATTATACACGACAATCTCAAAAGAGTTTCTGCGTCGTTCCCTCTCCTATTTGGCTCTTCCTTCAGTCCTGTACATTGCCTGAATTTCTTTCATAGAAGTATTTATTAAAAAATTTCTATAACAACAGCTGTTAAAGACTATTTAAAACTTCCTTTAAGTCACTGTGTACCACACCGTCTGTTTGTTTGTAATTAAAGCAGACGATAAAATATTTACACCTCAGTCAGTTTCTTTTACTGCAAAAAAAATCAGCTTTAGCGTGTAGCGAACAAAGTTGTCGAAGAAGACAAATTAAAACTCGATTCGAGGCGCAGCAGATCGATTAGTGGGTATCTACAACTGTTTTAAAAACTCTTGAGTTTAAAAGAAGTAAGGATAAAGTTCCGTGACGGCGTCAAAGAAACTGTCGTCCGTTAACTGCCGGACACGGTGGATTTAATCGTAATTGGATTTATTTTAGCTGTGCGACGGGGGAAAACAAAGTAAAAGCAAGTTTCCAAATTACTTCCGTTTAAAGTTTTTAACTGGAACCCAAGTTTAATGCATACATAACCGTGAGTTTGGCAACTTTTAATAGAATTTTTTATTTCTTGGTGTCCTGCGACACTCTTTGAAATTCGACGTATGAGCTTGAAATTATTCCTCGCATTTCGGCGATTCAACACTTAATTTAAACACGACCAGCTGGATATACCGTGTGTTTCGTTTTAGACGGAGGCGTCTTGATAAAATTTTTAAGTTAAGCGTACTCGACCCAAAGTTTGGACCAGTATCGAAAGACATAAGGTGTATTCTTTCATCGGAATACTTTACAAATTTTTATGATTCGTGTTCAACGAAGAATTAAACGTTAACATTTATATTTCCCTAGAATTTTCGCGACTAGAAAATGTAAGTCTTTGGAGTAAATTGCACAACAAATGTTCCGTTATGAATACTATTCATTAATTTATGCTACTAAATGTCGTTAAATTAGTGTTATATTTGTGTTTATAGACAAAATTTGCACTACAACAAATAGTAAAGACATCAATGACATGTGAGGGTCGTTTGAGTTTGGGAAAAAATGTTCCCAATAGTTCCCAATACAAAACCTTTGGAATATGTTCTCCCATTACCAATTGTTGAGGAACTAAAATAACCAAGATAAAACTGATATATTATTATTATAACCGAAAATTCTGGGGAGTATTATTCTAGGGAGAAGTGTTATGGATCGATTCCAAGCGACGTAGGAAAATATGAGAATTTTCCGACTTTCGCGTATTATGATACTTCATTTTCCGACCGTATCGTACTAGTGTAACCACCATCGATCAAATCTATAAGCTATATTGACTTTGTGGCTAACTTACTTAATGCTTGCACCCGCTATTTCGATTTTACTGACTCAGCTTTATATTTTCCATTTTTAGGCAATGAGCTAGCCAATTGCTATGACCATTCCATGACCACCATTTCACATTTGCTTGTTTGTATACTGTTAAAATGTGTTTTCTGGAATATACATAATAGTTTTGTTTCATTTTTACGAATTTCCCTGGAAACTTCTTGAGTATAAACTACTCTTGGCTGTACGGGGGTAAACCGTTTGACATCTGGCGCCCGAGCATCCAGATCGATATCTTTAGAATCTCCATCACTGACCCAGAGATAATTTCGACATGCAATTGTAATTGATACGTCAAATTGCCGATATTTTATCAAATCATTACAACAAATATTACATAGTATAAATCAATTAATATGAAGATACTAATGTATTGAACAATTCTGAATTAGTAGTTAATTCAACAAAAATTCCAAATATCATTTTAAATACACTTCAGGCAGTGTCATAAAATATTCGTCTGATGCCATAAGGGATGGATATTTAAAATTTCCATAAACGTTTTGATAAAATTTTGAATTACACTGAAGAAACCCTTTTTACAGTTACGTTGCGCATGTCGCCGGTAACATGAAGCCTGTAAATATTTATTTGTATCACTGCACAAGGATTCCTCAAAGTAGAGGGAGCAAGAATTATTTTGTTACAATGCAAATATTTAAAATTCTTGTCATCTGCATGAATCAGTAAACGAGGGCTGTTTAGCAGATATTTTAGTTGAAATACAATAGTTTAATATATGGTAGGTAAAATTTTTAACTCTACAAAGGATACATTTTGCACAATAAACAACTAACACATTGACGTGGTCCCACTTTCATTTCCTACAGTTTTCCTTGTAATATTACATGCTCTTCGGCGAAGTTCTGTCAAAGTCGCAAAAATTACCGTTTGCAAAAGCGTAGAAATACATTCGCAAAAGATTACTTTGGAAGTTCTGGTTGCAGGTATTGAATTAAAGGCCTTGTACGTAAAGTACACCCCGGGGACTCGTACCGCAATGAAATATGCGAATAAAATAATTTAATATCGGAGGTAAAACGACAAAGAATACGGAAAAGTTTACGGCCAACAAACCGTAATATCCATTTTTATTAAACGGAAAATGAATGTTTGAACACGCGACTTGGGCTGGTTTGCTGTGAAGAGTAATTTTTTTTTCGGCTTTACGACCTTTTTTTGCAATCTAACTCACATTGAGAAATTAAACTTTATACACTTTCACAGATGTATTTTAAGGGGTAGCGTACAGCCGGTGAGATACAGATGGTACAGATACTTTCGCGTTGTGTATCTGCCACGTGTTAATTTTGTAACGTTTTCTTTGGTCGATGAAAATTTCATGGCCCGCGGGGCACTTAATGGAATTACACGTGAAATGTATGAGTTTTTCTCCCTGCACAGATTTTGATTCGCTCTCTTAGCAATTAGAGTAAGTGCGCCCCCCATTGTGTGCATACGATCACAAAGAGACTTCGTCGAGTTAATTTATGACGAAGCGGAACGGAAAACAAATTTCAATTTCCAGTACAGTTACAGAAGAATAAACGAAAGTAATCAGATGAAAATGTTTTGTGGGGTCGTTTGAAAAATGATCGGGAAAATGACTATTGCGTTTGGGGTTTCTGCGCTCCGGTGATGGCAAAGTTATTTGTATTGGCGTCGGTAGTCGAAAAAATGGGGAATGTTTCATAGCACATTTGGCACGCTTTTTGGTGAACCTAATAAACGTTGGGAATGGAAAAAGTACCTACGGGTCATAAGTTAATCAATAAGGAATATTTCTAAGTTCAGCAGTATTTACAGCCTAGAAGGAAACAGGAAGGACTTCTCATAAATCATCTAGGTCTAAGAATGGTTAGTAAGTATTTTGAATCATTAGATTTAAACGCGATCATAAACAATCACCCGTAATGAAGAGTGATTTAATTAATAATTTTATCGAGCTCATTTAACAAATTAAATAAGTTTACTACACAATTACCAAACTTACATTTCCCACATATTTGGAATTACATTTTATATTAACCAAGATGGGTACTATCGATTTTATATGACTTATTTCTGATATGGCAGCAACAGAAGATGAACTAGACACCCTTGTTTAAGACTGAAAAGATAATAATTTTTAATAAAGATTAGAACAAATAATAATTCAGCATTTTTGAATTTCCTAGTAGAAACTGATAGATTAAAAAAAGTCGATGTATGCAACACGTAACTTTCTCATATGAGGTACACGCTTTGTGTACGTTTAAAAGCTCTGAGGAAACTCACAGGGGTGAAGTGTCCTTTAAAATTAAATTTTTGACTGTTTGCACTAAAGCCAATTCATTGTACATTATCCAACTTTACATCTCATAATACCCCTTAACTATGTAGCAAACTACACCAAATAAAGAATTTGCTGCTACTCCTAAACACGTTAACAGACGTTTCCAATTGACTGCCTTGTCCAATTTGGGCAGCAGACTGTTCATGTTATAACGCGTCAATCGAGTATCGGGGTGATCTTCCCCTAAAAACCTGATTTGTTTCTCGAGTACCTCCTTAAACAAGTCCATCGCTTCCCTCCGTTTACCTTGCTTCGCTAATAACTCAGCTATACTGTGTTGCGTACGTAAAGTATCTTTGTGATCACAGCCCATTATTCTAATTTGTTTTTCGAGGATTTCAGTAAGCGTTTCTTCAGCTGCGACGTATGCTCCTTGTTGAAACAAAACGTTGGCCATGTTCCATCGCATGAGTAACGTCATGGGGTGTTCCTCTCCACACAACTCAGTTTGTTTCCCGAAAATGTTACTAAAGATCTCCATCGCTTCGTCGTATTTACCTTGTTTAGATAATGCCTCGGCCATGCTATGTTGCGTTAGTAAAACCTCGTCGTTATCTTCGCCTAGGATTCTAGTTTGTAACTGAAAGACTTCGTTGAAAATTTTTATGGCGTCATCGTATTTTCCCTGTTCCGATAAAATATTGGCTATGTTATGTCGGACTTGTAAAGTGTCGAGATTTTCCTCTCCAAAACTTTTAATGTACTGTTCTAAAATTTCTTCGTAGATCTGTAGAGCTTTCTCGTAATTACCTCGGTAAGATGTCACACAAGCTATTAGGAATCGGGTACTTAAAGTATTTTCGTGATATCGGCCTAGAACTCTAATTTGTTTCTCGAGAATTTCCTTACAATTTTTCATAGCATCAGCGTGTTTGCCTTGTTTCAAGTACACATCGGCCAAGTTACTTCGCGTCTGGAGCAATTCAGGATTTTCATCACTTAACGTTCTAGACTGTTGATTTAGAATATCTTCGAAAAGTTCGGCGGCTTCTACACATTTATATTGGGCGGATAGTGTCGAAGCCAAGATTCTCTGCGTTTCCATAGTGTAGTTATGATCCTTTCCCAAGGTTCTAGTTTGAGTCTCGAAAAGTTTCGACCAAATATTTAGAGCTTCTTCACGTTTTCCTTGCTTAGCTAGTTGCACTGCCAGATTGTCCTGCGTGAAAAGTGTATCCTGGTGTTCCGCTCCCAAGAGATTAATCTGGAGCTTCCATGTTTTCTCGAGCACCTCCTGGGCTTCTTCATGTTTACCCAATTTATCTAATAACTTTGCAATAACAAATTGCGTTTCTAAAGTATCTCGGTGTTCTCCGCCCAGGGCTCTTGTTTGTATTTCGGAAATTTCTTTATACTTAATGAGAGCTTCGGAGAATTTTCCTTGATCTTCTAAGGCACAGGCTATGCTGTTGTGCGTGCTTAAAGTTTCGGGATGTTCGTCTCTTAATAGTTTGATTTGTCGCTCAAGGACGTTTGTATACATTTCCATGGCTTCCTCGTAGTTACCTTGTTTGAATAGTAAATACGCTGTGATGTGTTGCGTTCGTAAGGTTTCTACGTTGTCTTTGCCGTGGATTTTGATTTGATTCTCAAGTATTTCATTATACGTGTCTATGGCTTGGTGGTAATCTCCTTCGTTCATTAATACATTGGCAAAGTCAAGTTGCGCTACCAACGAATAGGGGTGTTCTTCTCCCAAAAGTTTAATTTGTCCCTCCAATATGGTTTTGGAATATTCCTTGACTTCAGAATGGTAACCTAGCTGAGATAATATTTCGACAGTCGAGAGACGCGTTCTTAGAGTATCGTAGTGATGTTTGCCTAGGACTTTAATCCTCTTTTCAAGAACATCGGTAAATTGGACAAGTGCTTCGTTCAATTTCCCTTGTTCCGATAAAACACTGGCTATGTGGAATTGTGTAGATAAAGTTCTGGGGTTGTATGGGCCTAAAACAATGGTGCATCGTTCAAATAGCGTTCTCAATAGTTCCATGGATTCCTTATGATTTCCCTGTATTGCTAACAACACGGCGTAGCCTTGTTGTGCTTCTAGCACGTGGGTGTGATTGTCGCCTAGAATTTTTGTTTCTATCCCGACGACTTCTCTTAGTAAATTCATGGCTTCACCGTAATTTCCATGTTCTGACATGAGGTTTGCTAATTTTTCTTGCACCAATAGCGTTTCGAGGTGATCCGGCCCTAAAAGATCAACTTCTTCCTTAATTATAACTTTGATTACATCTGCAGCATTATCGTAATCCTCAACATCCGCTAGTAGACGACAAAAAGTATACTTTATCGGTTCCACGGACGAATTACCGCTCTCAAGTGCGTTTCTTTCGGACCATTTTAGCAAATCGGTAAACCGTCGGAAAGCTTCCTCAATTCTATCCAACCATAATAGCGGCAGTAAACTTAGACTATGCAGTTTTATATTTAAAGCAGCAGGAATATCATCGCGGTCTTTTATGAGCCTCCCCATCGTTTCAGCTATCGACAAAGCTTCGTTGGGCATATTTTTCTTGTTCAACACGAAGATTACCTGTTCCCACAATACAACATAATTAAGGATGAAATCTGTAAATTCCTGTGCGTATTTCCAAGCAGACAGCGCATGGTCGAGCGTCTCAGCTGAAATATTGTTCGCAGATAATATGATTAGCAACGTGTTTAAAGCGTTATATTGGACGGTTTTAATGTTCCGCAGGGTTAATCTTGCCACTTCTTGGACTAATCTGTGAACGCTGATTATTTTCTTATCTATCTTAATTAATGAATACTTAGCAATTATGTGTATAACTCGTTTCAGCTGCGTCTCGTCTCCTTTGGTGAAACTTAAAAACATTCTAATGGGAATACCCTCGGGGGCGCAGTAAGCGATGACATAAAATATACTTGAGGCCAATACGCCCCATTCGGCATCGTTCCTTATTTTTTCAATGGTGATTTTCCATGTGGTGAAGGTGGTCTGAGTGTACTGGTTGTCTACGCCCTGGAAACCGTCGTAATCTAGCAACTCCGGAGTTTGAGTGTCGTACTGTTTTAAGTAATCACTGACGGTGTATTCTTCGTCGAACTGCGCCTTCTCGTAGTTGATGTACGCTGCCGCCTGTTGTAACGCCAGAGGAAACCGTTGTAGTTTCGTTACTAATTCCGTTATGGCTGCATCTGGATGGTCTAAGGCGATCCTCAGGAAATTCTCGGCTTCCTCTTGTTCGAACTCGTCCAGGGGTAGAACCTCGATTCCTCGTTCCCATACTTGATTGCGAGACGTGATGAGGATGGACGGCTTTACGTCCTCGGGATTTAGGCAGTGCATAGGGAGGAATCGGTACAGGAATCGGTTCCGATCGGCGTTGTCGAATATGAAGAGGCACTTACGGTCACGTCTGGAAAAGAAGTTGTAAATCTCAGCTACGATACTTGTAATGGTCTTATCTTTCCCGTCGCTGTCTTTGGTGGTGATAAGTAGCTGATCCTTGGCGAGAGTGACGAAGGATTCCTTGAGAGACTCTTCGCTGTCGGCATTTATCCATATCACGTTATTATCGTGATACGCGCAGTAATCGTGGGCATATTTCCTAGCTAATTCGGTTTTCCCGATACCTCCCAAGCCGCATATCGTCGTCATTTGGGATATCACCGTCGGCTTCGACTGATGATGTTGGAGGATTTCGTGCAGTCGCGACAATTCCCGGTTCCTACCGGTGAAGGACTCGACGGGGGCTTTCACGTTGAAAATTTTAACTCTGGCGGAATCTTCGAAATAAGTGTTATCTTTTCTGAGGTAAAAATCGCCCGTTTCCCACCAGTTACGTACTTTGTACTCGACTTCCGAAAAGACGTTCGTAGTATTGTTCGGCGTTATTTTATACATCGACTCGAGCTTACATTTAATTATCGTCTCCAGTTGGTCCCTGTTAGGCTGATCGATGAAGAGCTTGAATTGGCGGAGAAACTCGTCTATTTCTTCATCGACGACAGGTTCATCTTGCAAACCTTCTCTTAACGTCTGATAAATTTCTCGAGTTCCGCACAATTGATAATAACTGTTCTCCTCTCGGAAGTTCAAAAAATGGTCCCATGCCACCGCCACTCTCCGAACGTTTTCGTCGCTCCCAAACCTTTCATTAGGTAGCAAATTCGTGTAAAGGACGAATTCGCAGTCACAGAAACTGCTACTGAATATCGGATCGTCGGGCTTCGCCCTTTTAAAATTCTCCCTGACGGTCCGGTATGATATGAAATATTTCCTAAGCGAGAAATCCTTCGAGTCCGACAACAAGAGCTGGTGGCTGATCCTCGACGCTTTACGCGGGTTCTTCTTGTGCTTCGTCTGGACGAAGAACACTCTAGAGCTTTGGACTTCTTCGTTGTCCGCGTAGACGATTTTCAAAATAACGTCGTCGAAATCTGCGCCCAATTTAGCATTAGTAGTCAAGTAGATGTCGTGGACGCGCACTTCTTCCTTTTTGAGCAGCATCAGCATGCACATGTAGATTTCGTACAAGTGGCCTGCGATTTCGGTTGCCCCATCCCTCTTTAAGACCTTAAGATTTGAAGGTAGAGTGAAGGTTTTGTTGAACCCACAACTTGTTGGTGAGTGAGCCATTTTACAGTTAAAAAGAAGTCTGCCGTCAAACGTGAATAAGAAAAATGGAACTTACTGCGAAATTTCACGTACTGTCAGAGATTACACATCGACCAATCCTCTGAAGTCTCCTAAAAAATCAATTTGAAGAGGTAACTCAGTCTATAAGAAACATTTGACGACGAAATTAATTCACTTACACCATATTAAAGCAGATAAATTCCATTACCAATCCACACATCACTCAGAAAATACTTCTATGGGTTTGCAGCCCAAAGTGTCGCCACTTGTACCATCTACTTGTAAAGACACGTTGAAATTTTGAAGGAGATATTATTACGTTTAAAATCTACTATGCAATTAGGTTAAGGTGTGTTAAAGGTGCGTCATTTCGGAGGAATAAATTGCGAGCAGTTAAAAAGATTAGATTAGACAAGATAATACCTTCGGTTGATAACTTAATTCAAATCCTGTTCGCGATTGGGATTTTTAGGATGTTGCTTTTGACCTGAGTTTGTGTCCTTTAAACAAAAATTAGTCTAGCAAGTGTATACAGTGAAAGACCCGCCTTGCATTTAAATTTCAGCTGAATTGTATAGAAATATTTTACAAATATTTTGGAAGCCATCCTGTATTAAACTGATTAACGGTGAATGATAGTTATCCGAACAGATAATACATTAGATAAATTGTAGGTATCCAAACAAAAGGACAATGTGTTTCTTGCACAAAAATTTCCTGAACATATCATTGGTTAAAAATGTTGAAGCCGTTTCCAAGATTGGCTGATTGGTTTTTATCTGGTCACTTTGTAGGCCATTGATTTTAATCACCCCCATATCTTTACGTGTAGACAGAGAAACCTTGAGTATAACAATAAATATTAACTATATTCAATTATTTATATAAGTAAGTACAGATATGAGCAAATTGAATGCAGCTTACTTTTTGCGTTATTTCTCAATTCGCTAAAAATGAACATTACGTCTAATGGAGTCTTGGAACTCCAAAGGAGAGCAGTTTTATTTAGCGGCGTTATTTCCGATAATATCCTCGTATACGAATTTTACTCGAGGCCGAAGTATAATGTTATCACAGAGGAATCGGCTAAACCTGGGCATTTTTGTGGAATTGCCGAAGGGAATATCGAACTCAACAAGAGGGATATGAATTTTAAAGGCACTGACACGGTCAGCGGGCTCGGCTCCTCGTCGCAAGCTCAGGCCTTCACGAAAAAGTAAACCTGAATTTTTCAACGAGACACGGTAATAACCGGCATACGTAAACACTTCGGAAGATTCTTTAAGAGCAGTTTGTTACAGCAAGCAAGGCAAGTTATAACAGCGGTACCGAAATTGCTTGGATGGCGCAGGTTCCGGCGTCAAAACGACGATTTTTTTGAACACTAGATAAAAATTTAAGGTCGAGATTTTACCAAAAATCAAGGGATGTTAACTCCTTCTGTAAAATATAGTAAATTTTGCTACTGTAAAATAGTAAAATAGTATGCGCCCTTTATCAACTTGTCGACAAGTCAAAGCAACTGCAGTTAAGTGATATTCAATGGTTTGAACTATTTGTGTAGACTTTGCGGATTAGTGATCTTATAAGTATTTGTTAAGAACCTTTTGAGATTCAGTTGAGCGATATTCATTTCCAGAAAGCTTTGGTAAGGTATCTATTAGAGGATTAAATATCATGTGAACTAAAAACTTTGCTTACTTTCTTTTACACGACCCGTAGTGAGAAGCGTCGCCGTAGTTCTAGCTAGTTAGCTGGGCTGGTTTAAATTCAAGGAAAAATTGGTCGTAACATATTGCTTCTACATCTTGTTACTTTGCCTTCGAATTCCATAACTGTCTGGTAGGTAGACGCTCTTAAGTAAAAGTTCAAAAAAGTGGAGAACTTGTGCAGCCACTAAACATACCTCCATCCAAAACTATTGGATCGTATAGACCACTTCCCCTACAATAATAAACCTATCAAGTGTGTAGTTAGCAGCAACAATATCAGGCACTTAGCTTATGTTAAATGAAGAGGTAATAAACAAGTACTACTTGCCACCTTCCATGCAAACGAGACGATAGATGGCGGCTAATTTAACACTAATTTTCACTGGATTAAACAGCATCCATATGCCAAGGAAGTGTCACTTTATCCACTATTCAACTAGTTCGCGGACTAGAACATGTACCGTTTCTTATAAGGCAGGCGAATTGAAACTCGTCCCCTTAAAACATGGCCTGATATGTATGCAAACACATCAAGCAGGGGATTAAAAAAACAGCGCCATGGCGGTTGTAGTTTCTATTAGAGAACGAGGTTCTCTCGTTGAGGCTTACAGAAAACCTAATGTACCGAACATATTTAAAAGGCGCTTGTTGTTGTATACCAAAACACAGTAATATATTTATGATACTTCATGCAACGGATCTTTAAACAACTGACCTAGTCGGTGAGACTGATCATAAGAAATAGGAATTGTACGTTGCATTAATTACTGTGCAGGGTAACATGGAGAAATTGTTGTCACCAACAATCAAATAACGCAACAAAGAATCGATAAACCAGAAATTATTTACAACGTTAATTCATAGTAAGATAGAAAGAAAAAGAACTGTTTTATCAAGAGAGTTTAAAAATACGAACCAATGAACTGCCTTTGCCTTTCTGTCCTGCTACATTCAAAACACTAACCTGAAAAAAAAAGAAAACATTAACAATGCTGAATCATAATATATTAAAAGAAAATAGTCTTGGAAATATCAGTTCAAACTACTAACCTTGCAAAAAACAGCCGCTCTCTTATACCTGCCCTTATATGAAGATCTCTGCCATTGTTGATAATAGTACTCACCTAAAAGGGTAATAATAAACGCACATTAATAATACTGAACTACAATACAACTGGAAAGACAAACATTTTTTTAAAATAATTTAAATTAACGTGGAGATTTTTAGAGGCACTGAGTTGATTTCTGGAATAATTTATAGCTTATAAAATTGGGGGAAATTGATCAACTGGCAATTTATTTATTTTAATTTGTCGTTAAAATTCTTGTTGAAAGTTGTAATAGCAGTGTAACATTATGGAATTTAGTTCAAGCACATTCAGTGAAGGCTTTTTATGGTTGGTAACTGTTTTAGGCCACAATTAAAACTTATTTCAAAGCAATAACTTGAATTCAATTTAACCATCTGACTACCCCTGACGAATCCCGAAAGTAATTAAAAGGTCAGATTTATGCATTTATTTGTATTTGCAGATTTACCTCGGTACTTGAGGCATTTGTTGAAATGAACAAAATTAACCAGAACGACTAATCCTTTTCATGCTAATTGAAATTAAAACTCCCTTTAATATTCCGTAACAGCTGAAGCGGAAGCGAGATTCTGCAAATTACGACGATAATCCAACGCTTAACGCCACTAGCGAATCCAGCAGGTAGAAAGGGAGTTATTTAGATCCATTACACTTTGCAGGATTATCTACGATCTACATACGACAGAGCACACGTTTGAAACGATCACACGAATTTAAAGCCTCGGGGGTATCAAAACATATTTTCCTTGAATTATAATATAGTAGGGTTTTACTGATTAGTTGAAAATTGGTTTGCACAATAACGACTACATACTATTTTCATGCCATTCAAAACCAATCAAGTAATTAAGTTTAATTCTATCCATTCAGTCCTGTAACAACGCAGCAAACGTCATAGCAATTTTGGGAGGCAAGAATGGTTTCAAAATTGAACTCTTCCATTCTAATTTTAACCATTACTGTGCATCGAAAATATAGAATAAAGATTCTAGATTTTCAGACATTTGAAACATATTCATTTCATTTTTAAACATTGCGAAGTATGCAGTATAAAAATTCCTAGTTCTTCCAGAACGTTAAATCACCAAAAGTGCCTTAATACCTAGTAGAAGATTGAAGGTAATTTCGATTTTTCTATTCTATGAGAATCACAGAAAACGTCTAGATTCCCCTAAATGGTTTCAAGTAGAATCTAGAAATGCTAGAAACAATCTTCGAATCATGCCCAAAAAGATTGAAGATTCTACAACTGACTACACCACAATTGAATCTATAAGTTTTACAGAAGTCGAAAAACAATTTTATTATAAGTTCAAAAATAAATTTTAATTTAATAAACGGTGTTATATAAGTTTCAGAAGCCTTCTCGTTATAATTTCAAACGATAGAAGTTCTGAACCTTTCTGAGTAAACTCTAAATGGTTCTATTAGGATTCTGAGAAGCCAGCATGTGTTTAAAAACGAATCTATAAGGTATTTGGATATTTTATACCGTTCAATTTGAACACCAAGAAACGTGAAGGACTATAAGAATGATTCCAGGGTTCTTATGGAACTTTTAACGTCCAACACTGTATATAGAGGATAAAATAAAAATTTCAGAAGTTCTTGAAGAACGATAAATGAGGGAAAATGCCTTAAAACCAAATCTAGAAGTTTTTGGAATCATTTTGAGAGAAGTAATAGAACATAAAAGTAGCAAAATGTCCTTACGAAATTGTTATTGATGTATTTGGCAATATAGATTTCACAAACTTGGGGAAGCCAAAAGAACCACTGGAGAAAATCACGTTTGGGTCCCAACTGACGAGGCTACAGATACAATTAGGAGCTACATTGTAAACTTAATTGTAGGTAGATGAAACAGATAACTTGTAAACACTTTGCACTAAATAGTCAATAATATATGTTTGGTTATTTACTGTGTAATACAATATCCTGTAAAAGACTGGTGACTTTAACATTTTACCAAGTTAACTGAATGTCAAGTTTACTTTGTAAAACGACGAAAGTTTAAGCTGTAGTCAAGAGAGTTCAGCACCATCATAGTGTTTCATGCAAAACATGGGCATTTCAGGCGTAACCATCCTTAAGGAAACTGTTGTAAAATGAATTTTATTTAGCTCGGTTGTTCAGCGTTGGTGCATTCACCATTATATTACGTGCTGTGGCGGGTGCTCGCGTTAAGAATTTTATTGGTGGCCCTAAGACTAACGCTCCAGTACAATCAATTTCAATCCTATAAAAAAGTAAGCAGGTCTCGCCTCTTGTAACACTTAAACGTAATGAATGTACGGCGGTTCGTTACTGAGCGAGGAAAACACGAAAACGCCTTGGATCAGTGACAGTTAATGTACAGTTCCGCGAATAAAAATCTAGAGAGCTGCTCGTCTAAATTAATTAAAACCGGCGAACGCGCTAGGAAAACATCAAAGGTGAAAAGTAAAATTTTGTTTCATTACACGACTTTCCACTGAATAACGTACAAGAAGCGTTTGGAGCGTTTTAGTAATTACGAGTAACGCGAGAAGAATCAGCAAGGTACGAACTATATCATATCATAACTCATCGTTTCTCCACCTTCATAATCGTTCATATCATCCCATTAATTACATACCAAAAATTTGCCGCAGTAATTGCTTAATTCGTAGAGGGAAAACAGGCAACTTATCAATCGGAGATCGACCAGAGAGAGCCGTAAAGGCGATCCGGAGTCCCACAGTAATTAAATCAATTACAAGAGCTTCAGTCAAGGGTTAAAACGGAACCAGGAATATTGTGAGCGAACCGAAGTTCGGGAGTCGGAGCAACTTTTTTAATTATGAGGCTGTTAGGGTCGACATCGAGCTGAATATTAGATTAGGTAGCTAAGGGCCGAACTCGTAAAACGAGAAGGTTATGACAAGGAATTTTAATATGCAACCGCTTTGAGAACTTCGACAAGGTGACGTCGGGGATGTGAGAAAAATTCCGGATCGCCACCTCGGGGACGTGTCCTGCGGGAAAGAATTACGTGTAAGCGAGATATTTTCACGGCAGAAAATCAGTGTTAAATTTTGAGTGGAAACTTTTGAGCTAATTTCATGATATTACCCATTTACAAAATGTAAGAATGCATTTGAAACGAAAGGACCAGAAAGATATGCCTTAAATAAAAGTAGAAATTCATGACTCCTATACTACATGAACATGCCAAAGTGACACCTTAATTCCCTTAAAGATTCCTGGTGCATCCAGAAAATTTTTGGTTACTTCAATTTTTCTATCCTTTGAGAATCATTGAAAACATTTAGAATTCTCTAAACGATTTCTAGTAGAATCTAGAAGTGTTTTCCTTTAGGTCTCAAATACTAGAAACTTTGAATCATGCCGAAAAGACTAGAATCTACTTAATACTTTTGGAACGCTGGTAAGGTTTTAAAAGTTAATCTTGGAAGCTTACAGATGTTCCAAATAACTTCATTTTTACTGCCAAGATTGGATAGATTATATGGTTAAGACTACAGAGGTCATTATAGTGTCATAAATTATCGAAAGTGTCGCAAAAACCCAATCTGGGAGATTTCTGCAAGTTCCTAATTGTTCCACTCTACTAGGACTACAGAGAACAAATCTGGACTCTCCTTAATGGTCTCAAATACAATTTCAAACAGTAGAATGCCTCAGCGATGCTAAGGAAAATTCTAGACACTCCTTAAAAATTTTGAAACACCAAAATGTGGTCAAAAATAAATCTAGATGATTTATAGAAATTTCAAAGGCTTCAACGTTAGTATATTTCGAGAATCTAGAAGAAAGATTCTATAGCCCTTACGAACGTACAAAACCTTAGAAGTGGTCAAAATATCTTTAATACAGAATCCAGAAAGTCTTCTAGTCTCTCACATGACCAAAAAAACTAGAATCTCCTTAATACTTTTGGAACGCTGGAACGGTTTTAAAATTTAATCTTGGAAGCTTACAGATGTTCCAAATAACTTCATTTTCACTGCCAAAATTGGATAGATTATATGGTTAAGACTACAGAGGTCATTATAAAGTCACAAATTACCGAAAAATTGCCGGAAAAATTGAATCTAGGGAATTTCTATAAGTTTCAAATTGTTCCACTATCTGAGGACTACAGAAAACAAATCTGGACTTTCCTAAATGATTTCAAATACAATTTCAACTAGAAGAATGCCTCAATGATGCTAAGAAAAACTCTAGACATCCTTAATAAGTTTGAAAGGTCAAAAGGGTCTCAAAATTCAGTCTAGATGATTTAGAGAATCTAGAGCACATTTAGAGAATCTAGAAAGAAGATTCTACTGCTTCTTATGGAAGGTACAAAACTTTAGAAGTGGTCAAAATATCTTTAATATAGAATCCATCCCATCATATGACAAAAAGTGATTATGCAAAATTTCATAGTTAAATCCCAATTACCAGTTATTTTCTTATCTACTGGGGTAAAAGTGTCTTTATATTCATATTATATTTCTATACATATTATGCAGAATATACACGTTCAGAAGATTTTTTAAAACTACTTGAAACCTTTCAAAAATTTTCGAAATTAAAATGTTACATTTTTAGAAATCTAGTTATCTTTATTCAAAACGTGTAACTGCATCGAATGAGGTTTAAGTTAATTTTTATGCCACGAAAGTCATCGCCCCGCTCGTCGCTCTTTCCATATAAAACGATACATGACAGTATTTACAAAATACTTTTGCCAGCGTATAAATACTTATTTACTCGGATGTTTGGCATTTTCTATCTTGATGGTTTCAACCCCGCATTTCTCTTTACGCTGAATTACCCTTACAATTGCTAAGTTCAAAAATAAAAATCCAAACTCAACAACTCTGACAAATAAAGGAGCTCGTACATTTGTTTCAGCGCGCTTTAAAACATCACGATAGGGAGGGCATTTGTTTGGTCGTAACGGAGATTCCCATTAAACAAACGTTTACAGCTTGCGAGTTTAACAGAACAAACAGTTGCATTATATAAAAGTTTTAATATCGTCATCGATTTCCTTTTCGAATCAAGGCGGACTACACGAAACATTAATTATAATTGTTCCCTCAACCTAGCGAGTTTTATTAAACTTTCACCTAAAAATACTACACAGTTATTGAATACTATTTAGAAGAACATTGTAAACTTACATTTTACATCAAATTTCTTTTGTTTGAATCAGAAGACGGCCATAATCGATAGCACGATAACGTTTCGTGCAGTTGTAGAAGATAACACCCCAGATATTCTAAATCTTTTGACGTCACGTCATGACATGAACAATATCTGAATATCAGGTACAAGACACGCCATTGCCTGATAAATCAGAGTATCGATTAATGATCGTTGAGTTTTTAAGGGCATCTTTATGCGGGGCAGTGGACGAGTTATTTATTATCGAAGAAGTACATCATCAGTATACCCTAGATTATAGTGATCGATGCTCCTTCAAGGGGCGTTCTCTTGATTCGAAATAACTTAGCATAAATCGTTCACTAATAGCCGCACCGATAACAGTTGATGGTTTTAATGGATCAAAACTTCTTGCTGTAGGATTTAACTGAAGCTATAGTAAACATTAATAGCAGAGATAGTAATAGAAAGTATTCTAAATTTCAGATCGCACCAAATAAAACAATCTCGACTATATATGTATATAGAACATCCACTATACCTTCTTCTTCTTCATAACTTCTATAATGATTTTAAGAGGGATGGGATAATTATTACACGAATCAGTTAAGAATGGCACTGTGTATCCACCCAAGGAAAAACTGGTAGGAAAAGTGTAATTTTGTGTGATCGAAGCATATTTTCCCGTTACTACCTCTAAAACGAAAACATAAAGTACGCGTTTGAAATTGAAAATGGCCGTATGGGACGATTTCTCAAAAATATGCCCGCTCCCCAGAAATAATGAATTCATTTCGTACTCGAAAGACTCCACCGTACCTTAGGTAGGTGTGCATGTTTCAGTTGCAGCTAGCGTTCACGTATTATTGCCCTTATTACTTTTTATGAGAAGAGGAATTCAAGCGGAGAATTTTGCTCTCGGGTTGGGCAATTTTCATGAATTATTTATGGCAATACCAGACAGTTATTATCACTTCGAGATCCAGCGAACACAATAACTTTCTAAATCTCGTTTTACGTGGCGTGTACCGCGATACCGGGTAGGCAAACTTTCCCATGTACACGATGATGTATACACATCGTCGGTGATTTTGTATCGTTTCAAATAAGAGAATGTCGCAGTTAAAGTGCACTACTGTTATTCGAAACCCATAAAATTCTTATCGTTAATTATCCCGTAGACGCCTCTCTCTCTCCACCTTCCCATACCGATGGTACCCCCCTACGGACGGCGAGTCCCGCCAGCCGAATGCCACCCGTACGTAGAGGTACCGCACGAGCACTCGTCGCTTAGCGGCGCGCACCAGTGACTCAGCCAGGTAAAAACGAAGCAAAGTTACTTAGTCAAGTCGAGGTGCAGTACACCTGTCGCGCGTCCCTCTCGACGCGGATCCCGTTAGCGTACCCTCCCGAGGCGTCCCTCGGTAAAATGTGAGAGCCATGAAGTGCGTCCCGGTGATACTCCTGATCCTCTCCTGGTCGTGCAGCGTGCGTCCGCAGGGCATCACGGTCGCGGGGGTGAAATGCGGGGTGAGGACCTGCCAATTGAACGAGTACTGCTCGGACGTCGACAGGACCTGCCAGACTTGCGACGAGGTGTGCAACAGCACCCATCACAATTACGAGCAGCCGGTATGCGAGAAACAGTGCCAAGGTAGGTGGCTGCGGGTGCCGACGTCCGGTCACGTCACGCTTCCGACGATGGCCGTGGAGAGATCCTCTACTCGGTTCGCCAATATGGTGGAAACTGGAATTCTTACGGGAGTCTCTATGTAGAAATTTCATTTTTATGCCAGTAGAGACGACGTTACTAAGCACTTCCAGCTGCTACTTAGTTAAATTAGTTCCTAAGAAAGTTCGTAGCTGGTATTCACAAACGTGGTTAACAGAAATTTTTAGGTTTCTCAATTATAACTGTATTAATATAATATCACTCCTCAATTACGGCCACGTCCGTGAAATCGTCATGGTTACCGCAGACTTATATCTGCTTCTCGAATTGTATCAGTTACTAAGAAAATTAGTAGTTGGTAGTAATATTAGTAGCTAATAGTAATATAGAAAGTTAGTAGTAATATAGTTACATTCGATTTCGAAACTTCTCAATTGAGAATCTATGTAAGGTATTAGTGAGAATCTATGAAATCTCCCTTTTCAAATGTGGCTACTTCCCTAAAACGGATAACATTACTGACGACCTCTGAATTATAATATTTTCTAAAGGAATTCGTAGTTGATTGGCAGTAATATGGCTACCAACAATTTTAAAGCGTCTCAATTTTAACTGTATTAATAGACTATCACTCCTCAATTACGGCCACGTCCGTAAAACCGTCATCGTTACTAAACACTTCTATCTGCCTCTTGAATTATATCAGTTCCTAAGAAAATTCGTAGTTGATAGGCAGTAATATGGTTACCTTCAATTTCAAAACTTCTCAACTGAGAATCTATGTATCTTTTATGAGAATTTTTGAAGTTTCACTTCTTAAATGTGGCCACTTCCCTAAAACTTCCCCCTCCATTATATTACTTTCTAAGGAAATTCGTAGTTGGTTTGTAGTAATATGGCTACCATCAATTGTAACTGTATAAATAGAATATCACTTCTTAATTACGGTTAACTCCGTAAAACGGACATCGTCACTAAAGACTTCTATCTGATTCTTAAATCATATAAATTCCTAAAAAAATTTGTATTTGGTAGGCAATAATATGATAACCATCAATTTTCACTCACAATTTGACTCAAAATCCAGAAATGCATTATTAAATGTACGTACATGCACCTTAGCTACACAAGAACTTCAATGGACTTATAGATTTAGTCCAATTTATGTTTAGTTTGTCCCTTCCTCTTTTATAGAGGGACGTTTCACCCCCAATAAGATCCATTTATAACCAATCTAAAGATGCGCAAGGATAAAGATTATTGGAATCGATTCCTCATAGCATTGTCAACAAAAAACTTAAATAACTTTTTTATCCAAGTGGTACTAAATTTGTTATTAACGAAAAGACTTACAAAATTATAAAAAAAATAAAAGAACGTTTAGCAAATGGTTTTTTTTTTATTAATTGGGCAAAACAGACACTTTTGTTCCTTGGCATGTTTTTGAAAATTGCTTCACTGTCGAGTTATATGTAATTTCAGGTCGAAAAATAACCAAAATTGGCCACTGAAAAAATTTATATTTCCGCTTCCACCGAAGCTTTTCACCATTCTTAGGCTCAAAATGATCCTTAAAACAAATACTTTAAAGTATACTAAAGTATACTTTCCTCACAATCCTGCTATCAAGCTATTACAAAACATTGAAATTTCTCATAAGTGGAGTGTTAGGAAAATACCTTAGTGTTAGGACAAACTGTATAAATTTATTTACCAAATGATGATTCTAGTTATACCTACCAATAATTAAACTATTCATTTTAAAATTAGTCAAAAAACAATTTTTATGAGGAATACATTTGTTACCTGAAACGAAGAATAAAGTTACTATCTGTGATGCCAATTATTGCCAATGCACATTAAAAATTGGGCTTAAGCAAAGTAACCCTACAAATCTTTGCTTAGAAATGAAAGAAAACTAAGGCATTTAATTTAATGTGAAATAAAAAACAATTTTTTTACTAAAACGAACCAGATTTATGGGAAATCTCCGTACTTATCTAATAGTTATTTATTAATGTTAACGAGGAAAACTTTTACCGATATTTTGTATTATCCAAATGAAGTATTCCCTGTTAAGTAATTAAGTTGTTAACCTTGCAGCGATGAATCGATTTTAATCATCGCTAGAAACGTTTCGTATTGATACGCAATATATTTTTTGACGAAAAATATCAAAATGTGTCAGTAATTCATAGTGAAAATACAATAAACATATGAGGATGCTACACCCATCGTTTCCCTCTGTTTAGAAGAATATAAAGGATTGCCATAAATGAAAATATTACTACGTATTTGACTATTATAACACTAACTTAATGTATACAAATTTAAAAAAATAAGTGCAATGTACACCACTTTTCTGTAGTAGTAATAGCAAGCATGTCGTTTTAGTCGTCATGCCAATTAAAAAAGTTTTTGGAGGCGATGAGTGTATGTTATGCATGTATCTCCTCTTACATACGTAATTAAATTAGGCCCTTATCGAACTTGTCCGACGACTCAAAGGGATTCCTCTAAGGTTACCTCACAATTTAAACGGAGGTAGAGACAAGAGAACACTATTTCGTAACATATATCGTCATACGTGATAAGTAGCAAATGTGATTAATTGTGCACGCAGGGTATGTAAGTACAAATGTAGTTTATAACCGAACAGTTATTTCCAATGCTTTAATTTACTGGACAAATATTGAATTAATTTAGGAATTTATTTTCAGTAATGTAATTATTTTTGTTTCAATTTATTTCGTATTTGGCCTCAATGTGAATGTGTCTAATTTCAATTATTTCAAGCAATCATCATCAAGATAACACATGCAAGTGAACAGAAATTTTCCATGGTTTCATACGAAATTAACTCATGAAAACAATTAAATTTTTACATCACTGCACGGTCTAAAACGTGTCGTTTACAACTTACGTAACAATACTTTAAATTCTAATCACCTTGTGTATTAAATTTATTGCTGCAACTGACGCTTATGTACCAAGCAGACGAAATATTAATCGATTGCGATCCTTTCAGCGTAGCCCACTCATAGGAAGCGTAACTCGCATCAATAAGGCCTTGGCTCTTACAAAAATCAAATCTTCAGCTGTCAGTTGCAGATGAAAAGTTAACGCTATTTACTGGCAGTAAAGAATCTTTATAAATAATAGCGATTGAATGAAGGTAAATATACTGCATCAAACTACTTATTGAATATGAAGTAAAATAGACGCAACTGATTGAACATGAACTTTTTACGATTTTCTGGACCTGCTGTGGAAAACTTTCAGGAGATTCAATGATTGATATTTGCAGTAAAAACATTTTAGATTGAAAAGGTCTCCATCAACTTCCTTCAAACATTGGATGAGTCTTTGGTGAACTCTTTATTCAATTTTTCGTGTTTTCTTGCAGCTCTCAATAGACTCAATGAATAATTTTTATGATTGTTTCGTTATATAATCGAGAGATTTCTGAATTATGACACTAGATTTCTTCAAATGTGTCTAATGTGTGAAAATTGTCTAAACTCTTGGTAGATTCAACGGTTAATTTTTGAACTTGTTATGCTCAATGACTCATTACTCATTTTCAGTCGAAAAATTCCTGAATAAAGGTTTCAATGAACTCAGTGGATTAACTTTTGGACTTTGCGACTTTTTGGAAGTCTTTGGTAAATTCAATAGAGCATTTACTTATTCAGCTGTAGACCAAACTTCCGGTGGGTTCTGTGGTTCCAATTTTGAACAAAGGCTTTCAGAAACTTGCTGAATGGTATTTGAGTTTGAGCTCCTCATCAACTCTAAGTTCGTTCTGTAGTCAAAAAAATTCTGAACAAAACTCTTGACAGTTTTAGTGAACTCTGAAACGTTTTTGATAGACTCAGTGTGAGTGAATTCCGACCTCGATTTGAGAGGTTTGTGGAAATGTGAGTACTCACTTTTCCTTTATGCAGCAGAAAGTTTACTGGGGAAAAATTATGAAAGTTTTCAGTAAACTAAATCGACAATTTTCTGGTTTAGCTGTAGAAAATTTTCGTATGGTTCTGTGGTTCCAATTGCGAACAAAGGTTTTCAGAAACTTGCTAGTTGGTAAATGAGTTTCAGCTCCTCATCAACTCTAAGTTCGATCCGTAGTCGAAAAAGTCCTGAGCAAAACTCTTGAAAGTTTTGTGAAGCCTTCAACGTTTCTGACAGACTCAGTGTGAGTGAATTCCGACTTCGATTTGAAAGAATTCTGGAAATATGATCGTACAATTTGTCTTTACGTAGCAGAAAGTTTACTGATCAAAAATTATGGAAGTAATCAGTCAAGTTAATGGACCATTTTTTGGTTTTGCAGAAGGAAACTTTCAGTAAATTCTAGTTGAATTTTATTGTTATTTTTAAGCCAAAATACTTTTTGACAGCTCAGAAAACGTCGATAGTCTACGTTGTTCATGCCTGAAGAGCAAAACAAAAAGTTTCTAACAACTTCGAACAAAGATTTTGTAAGCTTTTGGTAAATTTTATAGTTCTCTCTTTTTAGCATTAACTACTAATTTATATGCTTGTAGTTCGCTCCCTAATTAAAAGATCTGGAGATTAAAAGAATCTGGAGTCAAAAAATTTCCCAGACAATTCAACTATGAATGTAGATTTGAACATTCCAAAGTTATTGTACTTAAAATTTTTCTCAGGTGATAGTCGTCTCAAAAAGTCTCTTCCTTTTAACTTCTGTCCCTTGAATTTTGTTGTGGGTTTTCTTGCTTTTGTCCCCTGGGTTCAACCGCTACCCGAGTAGTTAATGCAATTTTAGACTAAGTAAATTAATGAAATCAATGAGTAACACGTAAAATGCCTCCTGTACAGAGATTTAAAATAAATAAATTACATTTTACGATCGTATACGTAGCACAGGTAATAAGCTACTGATTTTGAGATTGCGCCAACAGGTGCCACAATAAAACTTAATCTACGTATCTGTTGACATTGTGATTATTGGATTTACGAACGTAACTCGCCCAGTAAGTTTATAAATGGTATTCATAAAAGAATTTAACACGTCCGCCATCGATATAACCCAATCAAATAACCTGCGATAGTTATTTTTAACACGGCACACTTTAAACAATGAACATAAATACGTCGCCAAACGCGTGCCCGATAAACCTGACAACTTAGTAAACAAAATAATGAAACAAGAAATATTGCAAACGTCATATGATAACAGATGTCCTTGAGGATTTTTAACGTTAAGACCTAGTTTAACTCAAGACTTGTTGATGTTTCGTTATCTTGTGTACCTACGGCCCATGCTTGCTGTAATAGAATATTTGTTTTTGTTACAGATTACTTACACGACTTGCGATACGCCAGAAAATCAGGGAAAGGGAATGTTAACAACGAAGAACTCGAAGGTAATTAACAGAAGCGAATGTAAATGGAGACACTGTTATGCAAGGGGATACCTGAATAAAGTATTAATTGCCGAGTGAAACAAACTTTCGCAAAAATATATTCGTGGATTCACACGTGCTTAAATCGAAACAAACGCGATGAAACTCGAAAACATTAATTTTTAATCTTTTCCAGCTACTGTGGCGAAGCTGTCACGGATGGTGACTGTAAACCTCACATTGGTCTGCCTGATGCTCGTCGCCTTGGTCAGTTTCCTTTCCTTCCAACTTTATCGATGGAAAGATAAGAAAAATATTACCTTTGCTTCTCTCAAAGCTAAGCTATTCGGGAAAAGACAGGTGAGTTTATTGGATAAGATAGTAATAACGAGGTTTCGTAAAGTGAAAGTAATCAGGAAGTGAGCTTAATGATAATAGAATTGTAGATCTTTGTAAGTACCTGATCAGAGTGTTTAGAAGCTGCAAGGATACTTGGGAATGAATTCAAAAAAATTGCCTAGTAAGAAGAGCGCATGGGTTGAATAACTCATAGAAAGTGTAGGCGAAACACATTCGTACGTTTACAACCGGAGTTTTATGTACAGGTCATTTCCATACATGTGTAATTTTATGGTGAAAAGCAATATACCCCGAGGTACTTATGTCGCTGCTAAAAAGAGTTGCGCACGTGTACGCAGCCATACTTTGTGTACGGGAATTTGAAGTTTAATTTAAAACATTCACTCAGCTGAAATTAAAATATTATTTAAAGCGTTAACGAGTGCATATTGATTTTTAAATTGTTTGCATTGCTTCCGGACGCAGAGAGGTTTTTTAAAAAACACATGACAGGGAAATTCGGCCGCTTCCTGCACACAATTTGCCATGAATAGACGGATATTTCAGCAAATTTTTCGTTTACATTACGTTCATTACGAACCGGTATGTACTTTGCTTGAAATGTGCGTCATTTTTCCATTTCACTTTATGCTTCACATTTTTTAAACGGAGAAAATGCGTGATTGCCAATTTAAAAATGGCCCCGATTTTACTGATCAATACAAGGATTCCGTATTTACTTTGACATAGTGTCAAAAATGTCCAAGTCTGCTTGAAATAAACATCACGTATATAAAATGGGTAATTATTTTAAAATAGATAATTGAATTATGAATTTTACGTTAGTCCTTAATTTAATCTTTCAAAATCCTCTTTGTATGTTTATTTGCGCTATGTAGAATGGTCCCTAGGGAAGAGGCCAGCATTCATTGGTAGATTCTTAAGGTAAAACATTGCCACTTAGCCGAACTCAGAATCACAATTCAATTTAAGTGACAAATGAAGTGTTTCAGTTTAAAATTGAGTAAAACGAGGATTTTACTTAATAATTAAGTACTGGATGAGTAGGATATATGATTTTTACATTTAACGCACTATTGAGCACGGGAAAGGGCTCTTCGGATAGGACTCAGCGAGAATATTTGACAATATGAAGAAGTTAGGACAATATTGTTCGACAGGTGATCCACACGTACCATACGAAACCATGAAACATCACTAGAAGAGTCGTTTCAAATAGAAATTATTGAATTTCCGTAAATGGTGCATGCGGACCTACTCTGTTTGGAGTTTAAGATCATGTGACTAACGGCTCTCAATTTATAATTTTATTTCACTGAAAATGGTGTCTAGTTACTAATTTTTCAGCATCTCAACAACCAAATCTGCCATTGAAAAGCAAAATTTCTTTGGTTTTTGATTACCGCCATCTACCCTATTTTCCCATAAGAGTGTTCTGGTCATGGTACAGGTATTTTCTGAGGGATACGATTAGGTCGAGCTCTGAGCCTGGTGGGCACATGGACTAGTTCATGAATATATCTAGTGGAATTTTCCAACTTTTTATTACAAAATTATGGAAATCGCTGTCTAGCACCTTTTTTGAGATATTTGGCTTTAAACGTTCCAACGCTGTTGCATTTAATTACGATCAGCTGCTATTAATTTAATGGTAAAGTTTTTGAAGCGAAGCGCACTTACTTAAATTGTCAACAATACACTCTATTTCAACTTTCTCACTTATTAAATATGAAAGAGAGGGAAATTAAATTGCAGGATTTTCAGCCGTAGGGCAAATACACAAACCAATTAAAGTTAATTGCCTCGGCTCACTAAATACATTACAAATCTCGTAGTACCCCATAATCAAAAATAATTATTTACAGGAAT
This sequence comes from Cryptocephalus primarius, assembly GCA_963576515.1. Taxonomy (NCBI): domain Eukaryota; kingdom Metazoa; phylum Arthropoda; class Insecta; order Coleoptera; family Chrysomelidae; genus Cryptocephalus; species Cryptocephalus primarius. Next base: position 24,744,388 of record OY754937.1, on the reverse strand, counting down.
CGATCCCGGATAGTCGAAGATTAAACCGTTTTATCCATCTCGTTTACCCGTGTAACGGTCGAATGGCGATCATTTGTCGCGGATGCGAAATTCGGTAAGGCCTGTGCGAGAGCAAATACACTAATTGAATCAAATATTCGATTGCGGCAGGTAATTAACTCCAACCACTTTATTCAATGGCCCGGAGAGGCTCCAATGTTTTGAAGGCAAGCGCACCGGAAGTGGTTGTGAGGTTTTTTTTACAGCTATTCAGTTCAATGGCGTTGATTTAATCGACGTTTACCGGGTCGTTATTGGACAGTTATTAAACCCTTATTGTAATTTAAATCTAATTTACTTAATAAATCTTTTGAGTGTTTAAACGTGAACCTGAAACTCATATAAAAAATACAGTTTTCTCAAACTTCAAAACTCGGAACACAGGTAATGAACCCCGAAGAGCGACTCGTGCAAATTCACACGCATTATGAGCACACGGTGCATTCAAGCCTCAATACTTTCCTCGAAACCTATATCCACCTTGAGAAAATGGCGTTACCAAAACTGTTTCCGAGGAAGACGACCGGGACGAGCACCTCCACCAGCGACGACAGAAGAAAAGAAGATCCTATTTTTATAAAACGTCTAACGACTTTCACAGAAGGCAAGATCACTATACAGTAATGCTCGAAGTCATGTAACGTTCTGTACAATGTACAGGAAAACTGTTGTATTTTTCTGTGATAATATCGTGACAGGTTTGTGTTTTATCTTGAAAATAGCTCGGATACTGCCAGTTAGTTAATGGACAACAATTTGAGCATTTATTGAAGAAACATATTATTTGACTTGATATCAGATACAGCAGTTGATCAGATTTCTTCATTTTCGAATTAGTTAGAGGAATAAAAATTTAATAGTTGGCACGCATGTGTAACTTGATATACCGTTTAAGAATAGTCATAAAATAATTAGTCCTGCCATTTAAAAAAATAGTTGAAGATATCATATCTCAAATTTGATACATGCTGCGGAACATTTTCTTACCTCAAAAGGAGCATAATCCAAAATACGAATCGACCTGTCCGAGTATATTTCCAACAAGAAAGCTGTCTTCCATTTACTGAAGTTATTCCAAGTCAGGGACTCGCACTGTTTAGTGATTATTATATGTTAACTGTAATTATGTTCATTTAAAAAATTTTAGGGTTGCTTGTGAAGCTTCATATTACCTCGACTTAACTAGCAAGTATGACATTACATTACCATCTACACACTCATGGAGCCTTAAAATTTCCACTCGTTTTGATTCAGGATTGTCATGAATAGCAACAAAAAACCTTGAAAGAAGAGGTCTTTTAAATTTTTCCACTGAATAAACTCATTAAATTCATACTAAAATACTGATTCATGAATGTGACTATTTCTCCTAAGCTACACAAAATATGAAGGTACCATTAAAGAAAATAATATTGATGACGTGAGCACTTGAATACCAGGAAGCCTCGAAGCTGTACTGTTGTAAAAGGTATTTAAACAGCCCGAGGGTTTTGAAAGTCTTGAAGGCATATGTTGTAGAAAAATAGAGACTAGGGTTAATTTTCTAATAGCCATTGGGTTTTACCTTCCGGTATCTTACACAGCCGCCATATTGGACGTCCCGTCGTAAATACCAGCATCATGATTCACACTTTTAATCAACGGCCTCGAAAACTATGAAATATAAAATTTATCTTAATATGCAAATATTATTCCACGTTTCAAAATAATTTCCGTAATCTGCACCATTATGTTGAAAAATATTCCCATTGGTGTTCAATAAATGACACCTCAACTTTGGATCCATCACGGTGGACTTTTTGAATTTTATTTATTAACAGAGTTATGCGCCAGGAATAAATATTAAATTAATATTGCCGGCTGGCAAGGTTTGGCCGTAACGTGTCATTATTTTATATTTATCAAGACAATATGAAGAGGACAAGGACGAGCGGATAAGTAAGCAAACAATAAATCACGTGAACTGTCCGATGACGTTGCTGGACGGGAAAAATAATTAAGGTGCACGACACGCTTCCGCCTTTTTGGGTGAATTCCCCCAGAACGAAACAAAAATAGAAGTATCCATTGTTCAACTTTGTTCTTAGTATTAGGTAGGAAGCGCAAGTGTTACAATAATGATGGACATATCAATTTTCTAGGCCCCCGATAACAACACCACGAAAGGCAACAAGGGCCTCTCCAACAACGAAAACAAGAAGCCAGACTTGAGACTGGAGATGCCTACAAGCGGATCCAATTCAGATCACAGCCCTGTCACCATCACCACTTCCATCAGCAGAAGACCAGCTGAGGATAGCACCTTGGACTACTCTTATGATAATCCGGCGATGTCACCTCCTAGATAATCACGAGGATACGTGGTGTGTTAATTCAAAAGAATATGTGCATATAAGTATACTTTTTTATCCTAGCATAAGCGTACCTGTAGTAGTAATTTAGGCACGTTAAGTACTTAATGATAAAATTCGTTGATTGTTGTTGCTGAATAGTTTCCCTGGGAAATTGTGCAATTTTAAGTGTGATTAGTTTTCGATTTGTAGCTATCTAGTCAATGTAATTTCCGCTAATCTATTATGACGAGCTTTATTCTTATATTTTCAAAGGACGTCTATTTATTTAACGTAGATACTCGGTGGAAACAATCAATCCATGCCATCCCACTTCCCTCGTCTTAAACTAATTTGCAAGTAAAACAGACGTTTCGCAATGAAATTTTAAAAAAACCCACGTAAATTCCGCAGAATAAAAGAAAAACGCTTTAACTTTTTCGTGATAAATTCTTAAGCTTGTCAGTTGTACGCGTTTTGTTTACAAGGCAATACATCACAATCGCGTTCAGAAAAATGAATCCCATAAAAGTTCAGGATTGGAGATTATAGCAGGCTTTTCTTTCGAAAAATCCACTTCTCTTTTGGGGATCTGAAGGACGTGAAACGTTCGTTTCGCTCGAGACATAAGTCAAACGTCCGGGCTAATGAATTGTTAAGTGATCGGTATTTAATGGCTTTGGGATGGACTCTAAATGACTTTACGGAGACGTACAAGTGGAAGTAAATCATTAAGGTAAATAGTGGTATCGTAGAGCCTTGCAAATTATTTGTGTTAAGATACTTGCTCCTCGATCGTTTCACGACAAGCCATTAGCTGTTAAATTATGGAAAATTGAAAGAATTTTTGATGGGTTTTAAGGCTAATATCGAATTCCCTCTACTTTCGTGGCTGATTCAAAAGTCTCAACTACTCTCATCCATAAGCGACGTGGTGTACAATTTTTCAACACCGCTACTCACTTTGCCAAACAAATCACTCCTCTGTACACACATTTTTTGGGGAAAATTCCCGCTATTCCTCTCGCTATCTCTCTATTCGCCAGAAGATCGATTGCGTTTGTGTTCACGCACTTTCGTGTCTTCCCATAATAGATACGGAAATGGCGAAGTAAAAAAGACGTTCTCCAGAAACCGATACCACGGGTAGGGAACGACACGCCCAAAAGCTAATATACCAAAAGTCGATCCCTACGTAAAAATCTCCAGACATCCCCTTCGAAACTCCCGAAGAAGTTATAAATAGACGTCCGTAGGTATTTTCCCTTGTAAACTTTCGAGTTGGAAAGTTGAAAAATCAATGTATTACTAATGAAGTATTGTGTAGTTTATATATTTTGTTAATTTAGGCATTAATCATGCATCTACTTTAGCCTCCTGCGTGTTGACGTACTTAATACTTAGGGATTGTAATTAAGTCATTACTTGTTTTCCTATTAATATTAGTTAATATTTAGTATAACGTTCCATACTAATACATTCCACTAAAATACAATACCCACAATGGTAAATGTGGCTCATAAAGCCTCGATGTTTGTTAGCTGTAAGGTATTAGATATAAGATGGTCATGTGAGAAAAATTTGGAATATCAATCTTGAAACTGATTTAATTTCATATCCAAATTTAAGAATTATTTATATATGATAAATATATCTAAAGAAGTACTGGCTACGTCCTAATATAGCCTTAAAGCATCCATATACTCGGCTGAATCTCCTGTGATCATCCAACTTTTTCTCATTTCGACACAAAAACCGCATTGAGAGAAATCGTACTATTAATATATTTATATAGTTTCTGTCTCTTTAGAAAGAGGAAATGTATAAAAATTAGAAGAGCGGAAGAAGTTCGCCTCGACAATTCGCCGTTAAAGAAAACATGGAAATACTTTCAACGTCGCTTTCCATGTACTTTTAAGTCATTCTTTATTCATAAGTAATTCTACAGTTGTGGTGTCGGATTGGATGTTTTTTATATGTATTTGCGCGAGACTGATTTTGTAATTAACGTATGTACGTAACTCCTTAATGCTAGATGAATGAGTGGTCGTATTTTAATTCCTGTATATAAATTTGAAAGTCCTTTGTCGGAATCCGTCCATTGTTTTCCATTAATATTTTTATTATATAATTGTACTATCGTTAGTTTCTATTTTTGTAATTCTAAACTCAATTGTGTTGTTACGTTAACTTGGACTCTTTGTACATATACGCACGTCTGAATTTTGTTCATGTGTCACTTAACGTTATTGTTAAAATAAATAAAGAGTGTAAATCTCGACAGTAGTGGTGGTTCGTAACTTGAGGTGGTGTTGTAATGAATTAATTAAGCAACCCTGATGCAGTTCTATGAGATTACTAAACGTATGTAAGACAATATTACATTTTACTACGTGTTGGTGTACTATTACTTAAACAAATAAAATTTGTATAACGTATTGCGATTATTACGTCCATTACCACTTCGAATGCAACGATAGAACGAATACATTCCCTCAGGTAAAAATTTTAAATGAAAGGGTCTACAATTTTGTTTCGTCAGCGCTCACTTGAACATCCCTCCTAACACCTAATTTATATGTACAATCGATAAAACAATTCCCTTACGAAATTTCTCCTTGCTATACGATCCTGTCGAAAATAAAAACCAAATTTCCATCAACATCAGCACTGTCTCTTCCTTATATAATTCAATTAATTTTCAAGGAATACGTTTTAGACGATACATTGAGTAAAAAGGGACTTGGTATAATTTTAAATTAGACGAAAAATGTAGTATGAATACGGGTCTCGAAACTATACCTTCGAAGTTACTTTTTTAATTAGGCCTCAGGGATTTCTTCCCTATTTTTCCTGTACTCAGAGGTATCGATAAAACCACGAAAGTGCACTTTAAAGTTCGATTAGATGAAGTTTTGAAAAATCGAACTTCCAAAATCCACCAAATTCTCACTTTGAAAAGCCATAACAGAAAGTGGGCTCGGCGCAGCCTTCCCGCGCATGCACCATTGGAAAGAGAACAAAATTTTCTATGATTCCTGAAATTTTCAGGCAATTCTGGCTCCTTCGAAATTTTGACAAAATTTCCATACCTACCCCTGTCGATTTTTGCGAAAAAATCAAAGTCCTCATAACGACCTGAAAATCAGTACAGAGGGATTTCTGAACGCGCTGAATGCATATCTGAAGTCAGTTTTTCTCCAAAGTGATTAGTTTAGAAGTTATAGCTGATAATCTGAGAAAAAGTCCGAAATTCAAAAAGCTATTTTTTAAATTAGTCCTCAGGGAATTTTTGCCTTATTTTTCCCGTAATCAGGAGGGTCGATAGAACTACGAAAGTGCCCTTCAAAGTTCTATTAGACGAAGTTTTGAAATTTCGATTTTCCGAAATAGACCTATTCTCGATTTCAATTACTAAGGCGATATTTTTTCAATTAGGCCTCATGGAATTTTTTCCTTATTTTTCTCGTATTTAGAGGGGTCTATAAAACTACGAAAATGCCCTCCAAAGTTCAATTAGAGGAAGTTTTGAAAAATCGATTTTTCGAAATCCACCTAGTCTCGATTTCAAATACATAGGAGGTATTTTTTTAATTAGGCCTCATGGAATTTTTTCCTTATTTTTCTCGTAATTAGAGGGTTCGATAAAACTACGAAAGTGCCCTTCAAAGTTCAATTAGAGGAAGTTTTGAAAAATCGATCATTCGAAACACATCTATTCCCGATTTCAAATACTTAGGCGGTATCTTTTTAATTAGGCCTCTTGGAATTTTTTCCTTATTTTTCTCGTATTTAGAGGGGTCGATAAAACTACGAAAATGCCCTCCAAAGTTCAATTAGAGGAAGTTTTGAAAAATCATTCTTCCGAGATAGACCTATTCTCGATTTCAAATACTTAGGCGGTATTTTTTAACTAGGCCTCATGGAATTTTTTCCTTATTTTTCTCGTAATTAGAGGGGTCGATAAAACTACGAAAATACCCTTCAAAGTTCAATTAGAGGAAGTTTTGAAAAATTGATCATCCGAAATAGATCTATTCCCGATTTCAAATTCATGGGCGGTATTTTTTTAATTAGGCCTCATGGAATTTTTTCCTTATTTTTCTTGTAATTAGAGGGGTCGATAAAACTACGAAAATGCCCTCCAAAGTTCAATTAGAGGAAGTTTTGAAAAATCGATTTTTCGAAATCCACCTAGTCTCGATTTCAAATACATAGGAGGTATTTTTTTAATTAGGCCTCATGGAATTTTTTCCTTATTTTTCTCGTAATTAGAGGGTTCGATAAAACTACGAAAGTGCCCTTCAAAGTTCAATTAGAGGAAGTTTTGAAAAATCGATCATTCGAAACACATCTATTCCCGATTTCAAATACTTAGGCGGTATCTTTTTAATTAGGCCTCTTGGAATTTTTTCCTTACTTTTCTCGTATTTAGAGGGGTCGATAAAACTACGAAAATGCCCTCCAAAGTTCAATTAGAGGAAGTTTTGAAAAATCGATTTTTCGAAATCCACCTAGTCTCGATTTCAAATACATAGGAGGTATTTTTTTAATTAGGCCTCATGGAAATTTTTCCTTATTTTTCTCGTAATTAGAGGGGTCGATAAAACTACGAAAGTGCCCTTCAAAGTTCAATTAGAGGAAGTTTTGAAAAATCGATCATTCGAAACACATCTATTCCCGATTTCAAATACTTAGGCGGTATCTTTTTAATTAGGCCTCATGGAATTTTTTCCTTATTTTTCTCGTAATTAGAGGGGTCGATAAAACTACGAAAGTGCCCTTCAAAGTTCAATTAGAGGAAGTTTTGAAAAATCGATCATTCGAAACACATCTATTCCCGATTTCAAATACTTAGGCGGTATCTTTTTAATTAGGCCTCTTGGAATTTTTTCCTTACTTTTCTCGTATTTAGAGGGGTCGATAAAACTACGAAAATGCCCTCCAAAGTTCAATTAGAGGAAGTTTTGAAAAATCGATTTTTCGAAATCCACCTAGTCTCGATTTCAAATACATAGGAGGTATTTTTTTAATTAGGCCTCATGGAAATTTTTCCTTATTTTTCTCGTAATTAGAGGGGTCGATAAAACTACGAAAGTGCCCTTCAAAGTTCAATTAGAGGAAGTTTTGAAAAATCGATCATTCGAAACACATCTATTCCCGATTTCAAATACTTAGGCGGTATCTTTTTAATTAGGCCTCTTGGAATTTTTTCCTTATTTTTCTCGTATTTAGAGGGGTCGATAAAACTACGAAAATGCCCTCCAAAGTTCAATTAGAGGAAGTTTTGAAAAATCATTCTTCCGAGATAGACCTATTCTCGATTTCAAATACTTAGGCGGTATTTTTTAACTAGGCCTCATGGAATTTTTTCCTTATTTTTCTCGTAATTAGAGGGGTCGATAAAACTACGAAAATGCCCTTCAAAGTTCAATTAGAGGAAGTTTTGAAAAATTGATCATCCGAAATAGATCTATTCCCGATTTCAAATTCATGGGCGGTATTTTTTTAATTAGGCCTCATGGAATTTTTTCCTTATTTTTCTTGTAATTAGAGGGGTCGATAAAACTACGAAAATGCCCTCCAAAGTTCAATTAGAGGAAGTTTTGAAAAATCGATTTTTCGAAATCCACCTAGTCTCGATTTCAAATACATAGGAGGTATTTTTTTAATTAGGCCTCATGGAAATTTTTCCTTATTTTTCTCGTAATTAGAGGGGTCGATAAAACTACGAAAGTGCCCTTCAAAGTTCAATTAGAGGAAGTTTTGAAAAATCGATCATTCGAAACACATCTATTCCCGATTTCAAATACTTAGGCGGTATCTTTTTAATTAGGCCTCTTGGAATTTTTTCCTTATTTTTCTCGTATTTAGAGGGGTCGATAAAACTACGAAAATGCCCTCCAAAGTTCAATTAGAGGAAGTTTTGAAAAATCATTCTTCCGAGATAGACCTATTCTCGATTTCAAATACTTAGGCGGTATTTTTTAACTAGGCCTCATGGAATTTTTTCCTTATTTTTCTCGTAATTAGAGGGGTCGATAAAACTACGAAAATGCCCTTCAAAGTTCAATTAGAGGAAGTTTTGAAAAATTGATCATCCGAAATAGATCTATTCCCGATTTCAAATTCATGGGCGGTATTTTTTTAATTAGGCCTCATGGAATTTTTTCCTTATTTTTCTTGTAATTAGAGGGGTCGATAAAACTACGAAAATGCCCTCCAAAGTTCAATTAGAGGAAGTTTTGAAAAATCGATTTTTCGAAATCCACCTAGTCTCGATTTCAAATACATAGGAGGTATTTTTTTAATTAGGCCTCATGGAAATTTTTCCTTATTTTTCTCGTAATTAGAGGGGTCGATAAAACTACGAAAGTGCCCTTCAAAGTTCAATTAGAGGAAGTTTTGAAAAATCGATCATTCGAAACACATCTATTCCCGATTTCAAATACTTAGGCGGTATCTTTTTAATTAGGCCTCTTGGAATTTTTTCCTTATTTTTCTCGTATTTAGAGGGGTCGATAAAACTACGAAAATGCCCTCCAAAGTTCAATTAGAGGAAGTTTTGAAAAATCATTCTTCCGAGATAGACCTATTCTCGATTTCAAATACTTAGGCGGTATTTTTTAACTAGGCCTCATGGAATTTTTTCCTTATTTTTCTCGTAATTAGAGGGGTCGATAAAACTACGAAAATGCCCTTCAAAGTTCAATTAGAGGAAGTTTTGAAAAATTGATCATCCGAAATAGATCTATTCCCGATTTCAAATTCATGGGCGGTATTTTTTTAATTAGGCCTCATGGAATTTTTTCCTTATTTTTCTTGTAATTAGAGGGGTCGATAAAACTACGAAAATGCCCTCCAAAGTTCAATTAGAGGAAGTTTTGAAAAATCGATTTTTCGAAATCCACCTAGTCTCGATTTCAAATACATAGGAGGTATTTTTTTAATTAGGCCTCATGGAATTTTTTCCTTATTTTTCTCGTAATTAGAGGGTTCGATAAAACTACGAAAGTGCCCTTCAAAGTTCAATTAGAGGAAGTTTTGAAAAATCGATCATTCGAAACACATCTATTCCCGATTTCAAATACTTAGGCGGTATCTTTTTAATTAGGCCTCTTGGAATTTTTTCCTTACTTTTCTCGTATTTAGAGGGGTCGATAAAACTACGAAAATGCCCTCCAAAGTTCAATTAGAGGAAGTTTTGAAAAATCGATTTTTCGAAATCCACCTAGTCTCGATTTCAAATACATAGGAGGTATTTTTTTAATTAGGCCTCATGGAAATTTTTCCTTATTTTTCTCGTAATTAGAGGGGTCGATAAAACTACGAAAGTGCCCTTCAAAGTTCAATTAGAGGAAGTTTTGAAAAATCGATCATTCGAAACACATCTATTCCCGATTTCAAATACTTAGGCGGTATCTTTTTAATTAGGCCTCATGGAATTTTTTCCTTATTTTTCTCGTAATTAGAGGGGTCGATAAAACTACGAAAGTGCCCTTCAAAGTTCAATTAGAGGAAGTTTTGAAAAATCGATCATTCGAAACACATCTATTCCCGATTTCAAATACTTAGGCGGTATCTTTTTAATTAGGCCTCTTGGAATTTTTTCCTTACTTTTCTCGTATTTAGAGGGGTCGATAAAACTACGAAAATGCCCTCCAAAGTTCAATTAGAGGAAGTTTTGAAAAATCGATTTTTCGAAATCCACCTAGTCTCGATTTCAAATACATAGGAGGTATTTTTTTAATTAGGCCTCATGGAAATTTTTCCTTATTTTTCTCGTAATTAGAGGGGTCGATAAAACTACGAAAGTGCCCTTCAAAGTTCAATTAGAGGAAGTTTTGAAAAATCGATCATTCGAAACACATCTATTCCCGATTTCAAATACTTAGGCGGTATCTTTTTAATTAGGCCTCATGGAATTTTTTCCTTATTTTTCTCGTAATTAGAGGGGTCGATAAAACTACGAAAGTGCCCTTCAAAGTTCAATTAGAGGAAGTTTTGAAAAATCGATCATTCGAAACACATCTATTCCCGATTTCAAATACTTAGGCGGTATCTTTTTAATTAGGCCTCTTGGAATTTTTTCCTTATTTTTCTCGTATTTAGAGGGGTCGATAAAACTACGAAAATGCCCTCCAGAGTTCAATTAGAGGAAGTTTTGAAAAATCGATTTTTCGAAATCCACCTAGTCTCGATTTCAAATACATAGGAGGTATCTTTTTAATTAGGCCTCATGGAATTTTTTCCTTATTTTTCTCGTAATTAGAGGGGTCGATAAAACTACGAAAGTGCCCTTCAAAGTTCAATTAGAGGAAGTTTTGAAAAATCGATCATTCGAAACAGATCTATTCCCGATTTCAAATACTTAGGCGGTATCTTTTTAATTAGGCCTCATGGAATTTTTTCCTTATTTTTCTTGTAATTAGAGGGGTCGATAAAACTACGAAAATGCCCTCCAAAGTTCAATTAGAGGAAGTTTTGAAAAATCGATTTTTCGAAATCCACCTAGTCTCGATTTCAAATACATAGGAGGTATTTTTTTAATTAGGCCTCATGGAAATTTTTCCTTATTTTTCTCGTAATTAGAGGGGTCGATAAAACTACGAAAGTGCCCTTCAAAGTTCAATTAGAGGAAGTTTTGAAAAATCGATCATTCGAAACACATCTATTCCCGATTTCAAATACTTAGGCGGTATCTTTTTAATTAGGCCTCTTGGAATTTTTTCCTTATTTTTCTCGTATTTAGAGGGGTCGATAAAACTACGAAAATGCCCTCCAAAGTTCAATTAGAGGAAGTTTTGAAAAATCGATTTTTCGAAATCCACCTAGTCTCGATTTCAAATACATAGGAGGTATCTTTTTAATTAGGCCTCATGGAATTTTTTCCTTATTTTTCTCGTAATTAGAGGGGTCGATAAAACTACGAAAGTGCCCTTCAAAGTTCAATTAGAGGAAGTTTTGAAAAATCGATCATTCGAAACACATCTATTCCCGATTTCAAATACTTAGGCGGTATCTTTTTAATTAGGCCTCATGGAATTTTTTCCTTATTTTTCTCGTATTTAGAGGGGTCTATAAAACTACGAAAATGCCCTCCAAAGTTCAATTAGAGGAAGTTTTGAAAAATCGATTTTTCGAAATCCACCTAGTCTCGATTTCAAATACATAGGAGGTATTTTTTTAATTAGGCCTCATGGAATTTTTTCCTTATTTTTCTCGTAATTAGAGGGTTCGATAAAACTACGAAAGTGCCCTTCAAAGTTCAATTAGAGGAAGTTTTGAAAAATCGATCATTCGAAACACATCTATTCCCGATTTCAAATACTTAGGCGGTATCTTTTTAATTAGGCCTCTTGGAATTTTTTCCTTATTTTTCTCGTATTTAGAGGGGTCGATAAAACTACGAAAATGCCCTCCAAAGTTCAATTAGAGGAAGTTTTGAAAAATCGATTTTTCGAAATCCACCTAGTCTCGATTTCAAATACATAGGAGGTATTTTTTTAATTAGGCCTCATGGAATTTTTTCCTTATTTTTCTCGTAATTAGAGGGGTCGATAAAACTACGAAAGTGCCCTTCAAAGTTCAATTAGAGGAAGTTTTGAAAAATCGATCATTCGAAACACATCTATTCCCGATTTCAAATACTTAGGCGGTATCTTTTTAATTAGGCCTCATGGAATTTTTTCCTTATTTTTCTCGTATTTAGAGGGGTCTATAAAACTACGAAAATGCCCTCCAAAGTTCAATTAGAGGAAGTTTTGAAAAATCGATTTTTCGAAATCCACCTAGTCTCGATTTCAAATACATAGGAGGTATTTTTTTAATTAGGCCTCATGGAATTTTTTCCTTATTTTTCTCGTAATTAGAGGGTTCGATAAAACTACGAAAGTGCCCTTCAAAGTTCAATTAGAGGAAGTTTTGAAAAATCGATCATTCGAAACACATCTATTCCCGATTTCAAATACTTAGGCGGTATCTTTTTAATTAGGCCTCTTGGAATTTTTTCCTTATTTTTCTCGTATTTAGAGGGGTCGATAAAACTACGAAAATGCCCTCCAAAGTTCAATTAGAGGAAGTTTTGAAAAATCGATTTTTCGAAATCCACCTAGTCTCGATTTCAAATACATAGGAGGTATTTTTTTAATTAGGTCTCATGGAATTTTTTCCTTATTTTTCTCGTAATTAGAGGGGTCGATAAAACTACGAAAGTGCCCTTCAAAGTTCAATTAGAGGAAGTTTTGAAAAATCGATCGTTCGAAACAGATCTATTCCCGATTTCAAATACTTAGGCGGTATCTTTTTAATTAGGCCTCATGGATTTTTTTCCTTATTTTTCTTGTAATTAGAGGGGTCGATAAAACTACGAAAATGCCCTCCAAAGTTCAATTAGAGGAAGTTTTGAAAAATCGATTTTTCGAAATCCACCTAGTCTCGATTTCAAATACATAGGAGGTATTTTTTTAATTAGGCCTCATGGAATTTTTTCCTTATTTTTCTCGTAATTAGAGGGTTCGATAAAACTACGAAAGTGCCCTTCAAAGTTCAATTAGAGGAAGTTTTGAAAAATCGATCATTCGAAACACATCTATTCCCGATTTCAAATACTTAGGCGGTATCTTTTTAATTAGGCCTCTTGGAATTTTTTCCTTATTTTTCTCGTATTTAGAGGGGTCGATAAAACTACGAAAATGCCCTCCAAAGTTCAATTAGAGGAAGTTTTGAAAAATCGATTTTTCGAAATCCACCTAGTCTCGATTTCAAATACATAGGAGGTATTTTTTTAATTAGGCCTAATGGAATTTTTTCCTTATTTTTCTCGTAATTAGAGGGGTCGATAAAACTACGAAAGTGCCCTTCAAAGTTCAATTAGAGGAAGTTTTGAAAAATCGATCATTCGAAACACATCTATTCCCGATTTCAAATACTTAGGCGGTATCTTTTTAATTAGGCCTCATGGAATTTTTTCCTTATTGTTCTCGTATTTAGAGGGGTCTATAAAACTACGAAAATGCCCTCCAAAGTTCAATTAGAGGAAGTTTTGAAAAATCGATTTTTCGAAATCCACCTAGTCTCGATTTCAAATACATAGGAGGTATTTTTTTAATTAGGCCTCATGGAATTTTTTCCTTATTTTTCTCGTAATTAGAGGGTTCGATAAAACTACGAAAGTGCCCTTCAAAGTTCAATTAGAGGAAGTTTTGAAAAATCGATCATTCGAAACACATCTATTCCCGATTTCAAATACTTAGGCGGTATCTTTTTAATTAGGCCTCTTGGAATTTTTTCCTTATTTTTCTTGTATTTAGAGGGGTCGATAAAACTACGAAAATGCCCTCCAAAGTTCCATTAGAGGAAGTTTTGAAAAATCGATTTTTCGAAATCCACCTAGTCTCGATTTCAAATACATAGGAGGTATTTTTTTAATTAGGCCTCATGGAATTTTTTCCTTATTTTTCTCGTAATTAGAGGGTTCGATAAAACTACGAAAGTGCCCTTCAAAGTTCAATTAGAGGAAGTTTTGAAAAATCGATCATTCGAAACACATCTATTCCCGATTTCAAATACTTAGGCGGTATCTTTTTAATTAGGCCTCTTGGAATTTTTTCCTTATTTTTCTCGTATTTAGAGGGGTCGATAAAACTACGAAAATGCCCTCCAAAGTTCAATTAGAGGAAGTTTTGAAAAATCGATTTTTCGAAATCCACCTAGTCTCGATTTCAAATACATAGGAGGTATTTTTTTAATTAGGCCTCATGGAATTTTTTCCTTATTTTTCTCGTAATTAGAGGGTTCGATAAAACTACGAAAGTGCCCTTCAAAGTTCAATTAGAGGAAGTTTTGAAAAATCGATCATTCGAAACACATCTATTCCCGATTTCAAATACTTAGGCGGTATCTTTTTAATTAGGCCTCTTGGAATTTTTTCCTTATTTTTCTCGTATTTAGAGGGGTCGATAAAACTACGAAAATGCCCTCCAAAGTTCAATTAGAGGAAGTTTTGAAAAATCGATTTTTCGAAATCCACCTAGTCTCGATTTCAAATACATAGGAGGTATTTTTTTAATTAGGCCTCATGGAATTTTTTCCTTATTTTTCTCGTAATTAGAGGGTTCGATAAAACTACGAAAATGTCCTTCAAAGTGCAATTAGAGGAAGTTTTGAAATATTGAACTTCCGAAATGCACATAATTCTGGGTTTTAATTTCTTACAAACAAATTTAGACGTTTTGATCATTTAGAAGAAAGAATTTAAAAGCACCTCTGGATCTAGATATTTTAGGGATGCTACGCGTTATTTTAATTTAAAATGATTGCAAGGGTCTTGATAACACAGGTTCTTCTAGAACCACAAACGATCGAAATTGTCTTTCAATCAAATTTAGATTTCGATAATGTAGTAGAAAGTTTTCAGAGGTTCTTTTGAAACTATTAACATTCAAAACTCCTTGAAAAAAATGATCTGGACGGTGTACGGATATTCCAAAGAGGGTTATTTTAATTTTAAATGATTGCAAGGTCTTCAAATAGGTACTTGTAGAGCCTCAAATGACCGAAATCGCCTTACAGTCAAATTTAGATGTTTTGATAAGCTAGAAGAAAGAATCCAGAGGTGCTTCTGCAACCACTATCCATCCAAAATTGTTCCTCGGTAGGTTGGCTATTAAATTTTATTGCCTCCTTTTCAACTGGACCAATTCCAACTAGAAGGACCTTACGTCATTGACAGTTGCAATTTTACTAACGTTCTACAAAAACGGTCTTTGGAGATCCGCAATAAAACAACAATAGAACAAAACAGCATTCCAATTTAACAATTATACAACAACTTAGCTAATTCGTAAGTTAAACTTTTTTCGTATAAGCCCCAACTCGCTTCAATTGCCTCCAGTTCATCTCCTCCCTTGTTTTGGTACCGTTCAATTTTTCTAACTCAATTATTTCCGCGGAGAATTAAAAACGCGGCACGTACTTGCCGAAAGGTTCAAAGCGATCGTTTGTTGTAGCGAAGCGAATCGGAAGATTTATCTGACAACGCGCCGGATTTATAAATC
This sequence comes from Cryptocephalus primarius, assembly GCA_963576515.1. Taxonomy (NCBI): domain Eukaryota; kingdom Metazoa; phylum Arthropoda; class Insecta; order Coleoptera; family Chrysomelidae; genus Cryptocephalus; species Cryptocephalus primarius. The sequence goes on along the minus strand of OY754937.1, from coordinate 24,728,961 downwards.
CGCCGGTGGGTTTTTTAAAAAAATATTAATCTCTGGGAGACACACACACACATCTACACGTGTACGTAACCTCGCGCCAGAAATATAAATCCGTAGTCAAGCGGAGACAAAGCCCTTTTAACCGACAGGTTAATTGAAAGTGCAGGGAATGAAAAAAGGGATGCTTGAATTAATGATGGACGTGCTACGGCACACAATATCAGCCGCATAATCCGCAGCTCCGCTCGAACGTTTGAATACTCCCCGTCCTCCGGGAAGGGAAACGTAAAGGAGGGATGGACGTATATATTCGATGATTGCGTAATATGTACAGCCCACTCCCATCGATACGGTCCCATTGATTAGTAAAATGGACCGTATGCTTCGTCGAGATTATCGAATGCCCTCTTCAGTTCCAGTTACCTAAGGGGAGGTTATTAAGGAGTTTTGCTTCTGAAATTCAAAAAGCGCCTCGACAAAATCACATCTTACGACGTATTTAATCGGCCTTAATAACCCCCTCATTAATAACATGAATAACTTGCAGATTTCCCAACAAAAAACCCCATCGCAAATATTAACACTGTGTTTCTCCTGGTCTATTTATTCATCATTATCCCACCCTTCTATTGAAATTCGACAGGAAGTTTCTAACGAAGTATCAAACTCTTAAGTGCTTAATTATTTTATTGGGCGGGCCCGAAGAAAAACAAAATTAAACGACTTGTGTTGAATTAATGCGGCACAATAAACCTAAGCGCCGTTCAATGATGTTATATAATTTATAAGCGGAAACAAAGTCTTTGGTCGCGGCTTAGGGTGGAATCCCAAATCTGGAAGAGCACTTCGCCTGGATTGGGATCGAATATCATTTTGCTACGAATGCTACGCTTATTCGCCAAATATCTTCACTACTGTGGCTTTCGATAAGAAGTCTTAGTTGAAAGATTTTCCAAACATTTTCCAGGTTCCATAACATATTCATCCCAATTTAATTAATTTACTACATTTCCTATCTCTCCCATGCCTACGTTAATTCGTTTAAGAAATTTTAGCCTTAATGCCCTTACAAATACCCATAATCGTTTTAAATTAAACATTGTACGAGGTTTTCATTTAATACATGTTGAAAAGTAACCAGAACTTCATCGTGTTATCCGTTATGTAAATTTTTCATAAAATACATTAAATACCACTCTATTTTATTACTCTACATATCATGACGGCTTACGTAAAACACTTACTTCAGTGCATCGAAATAGGCAGGTATTTCACTTTTATTTCCATTATATTTTTTGTTTATACTGCACTAAAAAATATTAAATGGGAAAAATGAACTCATTTAGAAAATTAATGAGAACACTAAACTGAATTAAATTAGTTAGCTATTTCCATATTGGCTTCGAAATAATTTATATGATTTGATTTTTAATAAATTATGAATTAAATTTTGAATTATTAGAAGCGATTGGAAATAAAAGAATATAAGACAACTTCCTACTTCCTACTCAAAAAAGGTGTTGAGGTTATGGCGCAATACATGGAACGTTATACCTTTTACATTTTCAAATTTTTATCAAATTTTATATCTGAATTAGGGTAAAATTAAGTTGGTTCTGATTAGTTGGAAGAGATTTCAAAGATGTGCTCTTTGGAGAAGTATAAAACTTCGTTTTCGGAAAATATTGAAGTGGACTTTTTCTTGGAAAACATGGAAAGTCCTGGGAAAATCTAGCAATAAGCTTTGCATCTGAAATATTTGAAAACGAATGAAATTTACTTTAACACGTGAAAAAAATTGGTAGATAAGAGTAAACTTTGTATCCGAAAGGGGTTAAAATTAAATATATTCTGGAAAGTTGGGACGAACTGGAAAGAAGTACCATTTGAGGAAATTTAAAACTTTGTGCCTGGAAAATACTTAAGTATTTTGTTTTTCAGAAGATTGTTGAAAATCCTTGGAGAATTTTAAGGACATACATTTTAAGAACATGTACTTTGGAAAATTTGAGAGCGATGGAAATGTGCGTTTAGTGGTGAAAAATTTGGACGTGGAAAGTAAACTCTTGGGGTGTTGAAAAACGGGTTGTGAACTTTGGAAAGTATGAAAATGATTGAAATTCGTTTTAAATTTTGAACAATTTGAAAGATGAGAGTATCTGTATATTTGGAAAAGATAATTTGGAAAGGTGTGCTATTTGGGGAAGTTTGAAATTTTATTTCAGGTAGTAATTCATACATGGAAGACGGTAAATAGCGAACGATTCAAGCGTGAATCATATATATTAAGTAACGTAAATTCTTATTGTGGGCTGAGAATATATTCCGGTTGCTGCGATAAGCAAGAAGAACCCCCGGTAACATTGTAGTCGCTTCGGAGGAGATGACGTTAAAGCACTTCCTCCGTATTGCTTCATTTTTCACGTCGAACGCGGAATATTTATGCGAAATTACGCAAGTCTGTGACATGTTCCCTGTAGGACAAGCAGGGGGGTGTGAGGTGTCGATGTGAGGGCGTTTATCTCCAAGGCGAACACCTGGTGCATGCCGTGTATACGGAATGGAAAAAGTGCATCGCTCCCGCTCCGCCGCGCGGACCGAAACCGGCGCTGGCGTGTGCCGCACACCGCCCGACGCCGCACATCCGCATTACAACTGCCGCCGCGACGCCGGCACCACACGTACTCCGGGCGTCGTACGTCGCGCGCGCCTTCCCGGCTCGTTTGTCTCGGTAATCGCACGCGGGACGTGAGGGATTCCGCACTTTTCGCCGTTCCTCCCGTGGTGGACTGGAAGTGGGATCCGGGACCGGCAGGGCTGATACGGGACTCGGCAGGATCCAGAGGCGACAGGAGGAGTTCAAGTGAGGGAAACTGCATAACGTGACCACGGGCGATGCTCGGGTCGTTTCGATGTAAAATAACAAATGGGATTCTAGGGGGAGAGTAAATCACAAAGGCGCGACATTATAAATACTATTTTAAACTGTCGATTACCGATTTCGACCTTCCCGTCATCATCAAATCATAGAACTGCATCAATACCATAATTAAAATCAACTTCAAATGTAATGTCCCTTAAGGTCAAAGTTAATTATTACAAAAACTTGAGAGTAAATTAATTTCAAATATACAGAGTGTCCCGTAAAGACTACGTCAACCCTAAAAAGTATAGCTCAAATGGTATCCTACCTGCCACGAAAAAAGTCCTATCACTAAAGTCCTACCGTTTTCGAGATTGTTTTTAGAAATAACATCGAATTTGTGCCAGCCTCGATAGTTTTGCGTGCTCTTGATATAATCGTACATTTTTTTTACTTCATTTTTTCAGTGAAATATCGTTGACTGATTATTCTAACTTCTACAGAAAAAATTCTCCCAATATTTTAAAGGATAGCTAGGAGAAATGCTTTTTCGAAATTTCATATGTTCAGTTGGTCTATAAAGAAGGTAAAACCGCGGAGTGCAATTTAAATGAGGAGTGCGTTTTTGAGAACGAGGTGAGTTTGGTCACTTTTTGGTTTTTCGGCTATAACTCAAAAATTATGCGTTTTTAGTTAAAATTTGTGAAAAACTTTTTTATAGAAAATTGAATTTGCTATCGAAATAGTACTTTAGAAAGTTAAATTTTTTCATTTTTTGATTGAAGTCCATAATGGAAAACAAAAATGAATTTTTTTTCCATATTTTGCCTGTAACTTTTTTCTGAGTGGTTTTAAGAACAGGTACTGCTTCATAGGAAAGAAAGCTTATAACATTTCCGACAAAATGGAGTAGTAAAAGACTGCGATAAAAATTGGGCGAGGTACAGAATTTTAAAATTTCCTCATTTTTCAGGATTTTCCACTTTTTTCTTCTTTTCACGATAATTTTTGTATACAATCCGTGCGTCTCAGCGGAACACCAGAAAGACAACCTATTTTGGACATTGTGTAAAATTTTAATCGTAAACATTTGTAATTCCGCCTGAACGTGGCAATCGGTGTTGAAAAAATTAGCTCAAAAGATTTATAAGGAAAACTTATTATTAGGTTGGTATATTTTTAGGAGTGATTTTTGGGGAATTAATCGAAACAACTGCTTTGGGTAGTTTTATTAGAAAGTGTCTTAAAATGAATTCTAGAAGCTTTTTGAACGTTTCAAACTGTTCCATTTTCCGAGGACCACAGAAAAATATCTTAGATTTGCCTAATCGGTCTTAAAGGTCTATAACAATCTCATACGTTTCAATTTAAATTTTGAACAATAGTAACCTCCATAATTCTAGACAGAAGATTGCAGAAATCTTCTGAAGTCTTCAACAGTTTTTACAACTTAAATTGACAGGAAATACTCCATCTAGAAACGCTTAATTGTTTGTAAAAAATGTTCATAATATATGTTCATATAAATGCACATAATTGCTTTTACGACACAGGGTAACCTTGCCTGTAGAGTGTAGCTAGTGATTTTAGTTTTAATATACCCAATGAATGCCAAAGTTTGGAAATAAAAATGTGTACTTTGTTCCTGACTTTCTTCTTTATCTCTACTGGAATTGCAAGAAATAGGGAGTATAGTGAATATTACATGATATAGTAATAAGTATATAGTTATTGTCATTACAGAAATATAAATATATTGATGGTCAGCATTGAATGAAACTATTCTTTACATGATTTAAAAGGTATCTGACATTTCTTATGTTGCTTCAATTGGCATGATTAATTATAAGTTGGTACTGTAAACGTTTTGCCTTCAATCATTCATTTACTTTTACTCATTTTACTTCATTTACCCATTTTATTCAATTTACGGTCATAGAGTTTATTTTTATCGCTGTCGATCCGAAGAGAACATTAAATAATCCATTGGGGTCTTTTATTTGTGTAGAAAATGTAACAACTGTGCTAAAACTTCGCATACAACTGCCCTTTAGTGTACATACAGGGGGAATCAGGGAACTCCACCATACGCTAGAAGTATGTTTTATATATGCAAACATGTGCTAATTGGATTCGTAAGCATATTCTTGTTGTATCGTGGCAAATGTAACATTTTCAATATTTTTCAGTAAATGACAGCAGTAATTAACTGTTCCTTTTCTCATCAGCTAATTCATGGATTAATGCACCCTAATGGGGTAATTTCCATGAATTTTTGATAAAAACTAGGTAATAAAATAATTGTCTTGTACTTTTTCAATTCTTAATGACGTCATATTAAAAATTTTACTAGTAAAACTGAAGAGACAAATTATCGAAGTAAATTATCAAACCCATTTCCATTCTCATTTAACTGGAAGGAAACTACCCCTCTATTACTGCTTTGTCCCACTTTTCAACAAATCTCACACACAGTAACACCAGTGTGCGTCGGTGGTGAAATAACGGAACTATAATGACCACATAGGGCAGGAAAAGTTTGATGTATATATTGAGTGAGCTGAGAAATGGACTGAACATCCCTCAGCTGATAATACATTATGTTTCGAAAGTATAAGCGAGCATAATAGAACAGTTCTTATAACTTATTAAATTCCAATTTCCGAGGTCTTCCATTAGGAAATCCTGAAAGATGGCGTAATATAAGAGGACTTAATGCGAAGCCCCTAAGAAGCTCCATAGTCCCACTTATTATAAATAAAACACTCCCAAAAAGCATAAAACGTTAAAGAAATTGAATTCCAACGAAAGCATATGTCGACAGAAATGATATAAAACATCGACAGCAAACAGTAATTGGTTATTATCAGTAAAAATCGTTAACTCATTTAATGTAAACGATGCATATCATCAGCAAATGATACAAACATGATTCACACTATATAAATTATTTTAAATTCCTGCACAAATTTTCGTTGCGCATGTGGATTGACAGGCCTCTTTAAATTCAAGTAAATTCTATTTTACCTTCAATCACCAAGAAAATTGCCGCAATTACTGCTACTGACCGATTGACAGGCCCTGACAGCCTCCCTTCGCCGACAGAACAGGATAGAAATTATATGAAACAAGGAAAACTTCCCTTATTTTTAAGCCCCCTTGTGGATCCCCGTATAGTTCGTAATAGTAAAATAAACAAATTTTTAAATAGTCTAATTGGACTTTATGTATAATCTATACGTAGATTGCACATGATACAGGTAATAGATTGTATTTAACTAAGGGCAATAACGTACGTTAAAATATGTAGATACGTGATAGTATCAATAGTGCACTGCTAATTACTGTTTTGGTATAATATTGGCGTTGGTATGGTACAACTATAATAGGTTGGTATTATGTATAGTACATGTATAATATGCGTATTGTAAGGTATCTACAATAGAAACACACATTGAGCTATAGTGCTATTATATGATGTACAAATCTCCCTTTCCACGTCCATGTCCCTCCAGAGATAGCATTCAAAGTGATTTATGTATACTGAAATTTTCAGTAGACGTATGATAAATGGGACAGTACTAATTATCATTAACACAATGATGTGTATTTTAAGAATTTTCTAAGAATATGTTATTTCGGCAATACTAAAATCTTTGCAAAAGGACATAGTTGTGTAGCTTAACGAAACGAACACGATTTTAACTTATTTAAGTGATTTAAGTATAATAATAAACCCAGTACGTTACTCCTGTTAATTTCCAAAACATTTTGTAAAATACATGAAGCATTGTAACTTCCGAAAGTTTCTAAGAGTGATAAAGCTGCGTAATACCAAAAACTGTGTATGATTTTTAGCTCTCTGTTACAGGAAAAAATCTACAGGTAACCTGTACAGAATATCAAGGTCTACAATTAGTAACTATGTCACACTTACACGTGTTACGTTGAAAATTGTTATTTTATTTAATTCGGTTACTAGTAACGGCACCTAGCGAACAATAACGGCTATCCCAGATGAATCACATCATCTATCTTATATACACACTAAACACACAGTCGTAGTCTTTAGGATAGTTCCATTGTACTACCATTGTCATCGTTGTGGATAAGTAATCTCAATTTTTTTCGATCTATTTTTGGTATTACTATTTATAGGAGTCTGTTCTTAAGATAAAGATTTCATGTCTCATGTGAAAATGTTAGATGAGTATTCCAAGCATTTTAAATAATAAAACTCGAGGCATTATTACTTGCTCAAAATGATACGTTTTTTCAGGGCAGGATTAATAGCGATACGCTTGTTATTAAACTGAGGGAAATGATAGGACCTTTCGTACTAACCCCGTATAATTTCCTAATCGTTATACGTTTAATTTAAATTGGCCTATTATAAAACAACATGTATATTTCCTATATAACATACTAAAAATATTTGTACAATATTGGATCCTTATCTAAAAAAATATTTACTTTTGCTTGCAGGACTGGGGACGATTTACGCGATTGACTCTTACTGCTGTTAAGGTGAAAACTAGTGCAAAATGAAGAAAAACCTACGGAGTGTGTTCTTTTGGATCCTTCTGTTGGGCGGTAAGTACATAAATATTTATGTATCCTAAACTAATTGCAGGTTTAAAAATATCTGTAATTCTGCAGCTAAGAATGAATAAAATTGTAAATTCATTTTACCCAGCCTTACATGAAAACTGCATTTATTTAAATTATATTCATGACTTTAAGCTAACTACTTCAGAACGGTTCATCAAGGGTTCTCAAACTCAGACCGAAGTTCGTTCAAATTTTGTATTCGTTGTGAAGTATTTATGCGTTTAACTCCGTGTAAATCGCAGCAGTACGTTCATACCGTAATAGTTAAATACGAAAGTAAAGATTTACTCCGTTGTACACACTTACCCCACTGTGTTCGGTTTACTTTTGGTCGTAAGGGTCGTTTGTGTCCGTCCGTACATTAAAATTGCCGCGACATTAGCAGGAGTTTTCCCATATATTTCCTACCTCCGCCACGGTCGTTTTGAGATATTGCATGAAATCCTCAAATTAAAGAGAGCATTTGTGGGTGAAGTTTGAAAACTTTGTAGCTCACGCGTTTTCCATTAACTAAAATTACAAAGTACATGTATGTGAGTGTGTGTGTATATATGTTCTCGAGGTGGAAAATGTGCGGTACGTTCTTCGTGTTTCACGAGCAATTAGCTCGACGGTTGCCTTCTTTTGCGCCATAAGGGGCGGAGAGGGAAACCAGAAAACGAGTAATCGATTCGCCCTCTTTCAGAAATTCACACAAATTTTCTCCTCGCCTCGGAAAAACAGCCGATCCCGCGTTTTCCCCGGGTTCTTTCGACTTTTTTAAACTTTCCTACCGTTTAGTTTCGCTCTGGAACAGCTCTAAGTTATTATTCAATTAATTAAGTAGAGTAGAGGGCAAATACGATGTAAACTTGTTTGCTTTCGGGGTTTCACCCGAGTCCATGGTAATACTGTGTTATTTGATGTACTGGCTGATATAAATTAAGGTGTTACATGAAGTGCATTAGAGTAATTTATCTAACCAGAAATTCTGGTAAGTAACAATTAATTTTAAGTACTTTAAAGTATAGATTCAAACAAACTTTAATAACATCAGTTCTACCGATTCGATTTTGATCAATTTTGTACCAGACGTAGATAATAAAATAACACCATTTCTGAAAATTTGAACACTGAGGAACAAAGGGTGAGAGCCCTGTTTAGCCAGAAAACTGTTGGCTAAGAAATCTTACCTTAATCGTTTCTTAATAGGCTTGTTTACTGATAGAACGACAAACTCTTAAAATGCTAGTAACGGAAATTCGATTTCCTCTGGCGAAGAAACGTCTACTTACGGGTCGCGTGCAACGGCGCTCTCCATTGGCGAGAGGAAAGTGAGAGATCGTTTATTGGTCAGAAAATGGGGGGTTGCTGTTCCTGGCTTGGTTGAGTTGGGGGCAGTTAACGAGCTGCGGCTGTAATAAATTCTGAATAACAAAAGGCTTGGATAATCTCCTAATATTTTCTGCTGTTTGTTCAAATTGGTCTAGTGAAAAATGGGACTGAAGGAGGTATTTAAAAGTGTATTTGGTATTGTCTTTGGTTGTAACTACAAACAGGAATTAAAGGTGCGGAATACCGTACAAATTCGTACTTAGAAAAATTCCAATTTCCACTATAGCAGGTATCTCTCGTCGACGTGAGACGCGCGCCGCCCAATAAACCGCAAACGATAAAAAACCCATTGGATCCGTCGACCATAAAAAACGCCTGAGAAGAGCTCCACTTAACAAAAGGTTCCATAAAATCGAAGCTGCCCGTAGTAATGGGCGATTCGTCCTAACATATATCTCCATTATGCGTTGTCGTGCGGGGGAAAACTCAGATTTCCATATTAGAATCCGCGCTCTCCAACGTTTGCAAATTGTTAGCATCTTGCGGGTTATTCGGAATTCCCGTCGGACTCAAAGACATACTCGAATGAAAGTTTGCCAGAAGTTTGAAAGGGAAAAAAATACCACACCCAATTTAGGGGTAAGCCCACCTTTATACGTTATACGAATAAAGGGATTTATAAATTTGTAAAGTGAGCTTTTCTCTTTAAGTGTATTCGAAATGCTTTCAGTTTTGAGTGTATGTACGAGCGTTGTGGGACCGAAGGTAAAATATTTTATGCAGGCATTGTTTAAAATGACGATGTATCACAATAATTCTGTTTTGGAATAAAAAAGAAGTGGATCGCATGAAAAATAAATAAGAAGAGAACAAGAAATAAATTAATTTCTGGACTTTGTAACGTCTAGGCAAAAAGTACTAGAAAAATAATTATTTTACTTTCTCATACGGGAAACTCAAAAAAGTATGTTTTTGAAAAAATGTTTTTAGGGTACGTCTTTATAGAACGTTAAATATCACAAACGATTCATCTTTATATATGAAATATGAACAAAAAATTAATCTCTTACCTCTTCTCTGAAAGATACTGTACTGTTGTAGTATTTTAAAACTTCCTGGAGACGCGCTACAAGAATTTTTAATAGATTTAAAATAATTATCCCTCTGTGGAATGTTTACTAATATTTTTGACTCTCTTTTGTATTAATAGTCCTATTAAGTACGTTCCTTTATCAAAAAAAGGGGTAGGTCAGATACATGACCAATCACGTGAAAATAAACGAATAGCCGATAATGAAACAATTATCTATTGGATAACCATTAACGACCGCCCATTAGGGGCTATAACCAGAAATATTGATATCACGGTGTCATCCTTAAAATTAATTGAATTATTCATTCATTGGCTATTCCATCGTGTTATTTAAAAAATACTGGTAATAAGTTTGATATTTACCAATGAGAAATTTAATTCAGTGGCTATAATTGAATGGGTCGGTTAGAGACCTTACACCCTTAATGTGAGTGTGATCAAGTATTTTATGGGTAACTTTGAGTAAAACTACCAACAATTCTTTGATTTCCCGTATTTTCAAGATTAATTACGAATAAAATTTCCAAAACTGTTTTAGAAAATCGAAGATATGTATCATTGTGCAGATACACAGCGAATATGCTGAAAAATACTGAAATATGCCAAATGTACAATTTTCATTAACGTTTTATGCCCATGAAGAACATAAAATGTTTTGAAAATCTTGAATTCAATAAAGTACTGTACCTATATATTATGAAATATATGTCATTAGTTGGTATAAGAAATTTGAACTATTGTATACATAGATAAATAGAATCTAAAAATTCGTGTCTAAAAGGCATTGTTTTTTGATTTTCAACAAGTTTCAGCGATTTCAAGAAAAATTACCTGTTGACATTATACACCATTTGAAAACAGATGAGTCTATACATACTATCAAAGTCGATAAAAAAGATCAATAAAATTTTTCTTGGAAAATAAGGATGGTTTTTTTGAAAAATACGAATATCTCCGAAACTGCATGTTTCAGATTTCAATAAAAGCTGGCTTATTTAATGCCGAAGAAGGTATATTTTTAGTAAATTTCATGTAAATTTAGCAACTTTAATAATAGAAAAGCCGGTTTTCTGCAGTTTCTTCGGAAAATTTGAGGTAATTTTTTAAAATGACCTTTAATGCTAAAATGGATTTTAGCTTAAAATGCGTTTAGAATGTATTTCACGGATTGACTACAGTTCTGTTTTGTGTATTTTTAACATGGAGGTTCTGTAGTTATCTCATTGAAACATATTCTAAACGCATTTTAAGCTAAAATCCATTTTAGCCTTAAAATACGTTTCTCAATAAGACCGTAAGTCTTTTTATCTTCCCTACACTGCACGTTTCGATTAAAAAACAACGATTTCTCCCGTTTTCTAGTACATACAGTCTCTAAATTAATTCCAACTACCTTCCGTTCTACTGCTTAAAATAATTTCCAACTTTCACATATTCATCAAAAATTACGCAATTCATTATGACCGTGTGTTGGTGTGAATATAAAATGAAACACGTTAATCTCGACATGTTCACATGGCGTGGAGTTAATAACGTAGAGTAAATATCAATGTACATGTTCCTATTGACATTGCACGAATCCACGTTTTTAACATATTATATGACCGATAGTCGATGGTTGCATGTGCCGATATTAAGCAATCTTCTTCGACGATCTGGCGCAATTAACCTTCGATTCTATTGAAAACGGGGTAGGAAAGGGTGGCGGTTTTAGAAGACAGGCGAGCTTAACGAGGTCGCTTCGACAATTGCGGATAATTTATTTAAATTTAGATTTAAATTGTAAACACGAGCGATAGGTACTAAATACTTTCGAAGTATGGAAAGTGGGGTGGCTACCTAAGTCGTTAGCTGGTCAATAGGGGATAATCAGGCGCAATAAATCTTGTAGAGTGGTAAAGGGGCTTATATGGGGTGTGAGCGTGGTGAGGAGAGGTGGCGAGAAAATTCAATTTTTCGGCTTTTTTGTAATACATCAAACATTGCTCTTGAAATGAAAATGGTACGTAATTAAATTTGCTGTCAAAAGGTTAGGGAGACGAGGTGCTAAGTACCAAAAAAAACACATTTTTTCCTATAAAATCTTCCTATTTTGGAATAACAAGCAAAATAAGTTTTTCGAGGATACCCCGAAAGCTGTGCCTCTATAAGGTCACCATACGAAAGTATATTAAATTTACTGCGCCTTAGGACGTTCCCAAGCTACTCAGATAGAAGGAGGAGGGATGGTTAAAAGCTCCTGCTGGATCTACTCATTCATAAATAATGGGAAATGAATTACTACGTAAAAAATTATTTAGACCAATATAAGCGTTTAGAGCGAGGAAAGTATAATCATTCGTCATTTCTACTTTTGCGTCGTGTAATTTTAACAACGACCTCCTCTAATATACAGCAAGTTTTACGTACTTCTCAAAGTACCTGCATTTCTTCTCAAATTTCCATTTTAAAACGACTGTAGTGTCATGTTTACATGATACACAACAGATATCCTCGTCGTTACGCATCAATCAAAACAAAACTCCCAATTCGTATGCAGAGCAAACATGAATGGAATACGCGATGCACCTTCTGCGATAATTCTCCCCACTTGTCTTTGGTGATGCTGCCATGTAATTCCTATTTTATTCGTCTCATTACTTCATTATGTACACTTGTTGAGTGCCACAAGAAAAGTTTAATTACCGCTGGTGTTGTTGGAAATTCATTAAGGGCACAAATTGGCGTAGTGACATAATGTTACTCTTGTACTTCGGGCAGGTACAACTTGTTTAGAATTGGGTTGATTATAACAATCATAAAGCACAACGATGTTGATATATTGGCGAATTCGCCCTAATGAAGTATGGCGGTGTAATGTTTGGAATCGATGTTTTTATAATAATGAATTTACTTAACGAAGAATGTTTGGAAGAATTAGGAAACATTTAACATAATCTTTTTTAAAGTCTTCAGGAAATAATAGACAAAAGCTTAGTGAATCGTCAAATAACAATCGATCTCAGGGCTTCCTTTGTTTAAATTGCTCTTATAGGAGACTCTTGATCAAGGGACTTTCCCGATTGTACTTTCCATTAGTAAATCGAATAGCGAAGTAATCGACAAGCAAATAAGTTTCTAGTGTTGATTTAACTCCACTCTGCATTTCCTCCCGGAGCTTCCGATTGTAGTTAACTCGAGGGACCTGCGCTGAATATGCGAAGGAACAATCCTAAGAGACGCACTTCTTATACCCCAAATTGATTTTTACAGTTTTCCAATCGACTTTCAATCTGAGGACCGCTCCGAAATCCTCAATTCCAGTTTATTCAAAGCGAAGTTACCGGCAGGTCCCGTTCGATTCCGAAACAACGTCTTATGCACACGGGCCCGTCCTAATTCAATCGGAAGAGCAATACATTTCGACGCCGAAAGACGCGAGAGAACGCAAAAAGGATCCCCCCGAGGAATTTTCAGATGCGGTCTGTTTATCGAATAAAGCGGACGTCGGTGCGCTGAAAGGTCGACAAAAAGGAGATATCGTGGATTCCGACATGACGGCCCGGAAAATTATTACGAACGACGTCGATTTGTCGTCGGAGGGAAATTCGTAAGCTCGAAACGGAAAGTCTAGCCGTTATGGGATCCAATGAATTATCGATACGAACGAGCCGAGTGCCTAGAGATTACAGAAGCATATCTTTATTACCGGAGTCTATCTGACACATGAATACATTGGTTTAGGTGAATATAATCTAGCGAGTTATGTCAGGCGGTGTAATAGCAGCTTTTAGGTTATTATCTCCTCTGACACGAGTGAATTTTCAAAACGATATGGCCAACAAATCTCAACAACATATTTCGTTGCTCTGATGGATACTTGAAGGTACTTTGAAAAATTTCCATTCTTTACTCGATATTTGAGACATTAATTTTTTCACTAAACGATACTCACTTACTAATCCATCATTTGTCATAAGGTCCTTCCTATAAAAGTTGGTCCAGTTAAAAAACAAAAAAATTACCGACTATATACCGAGCGCATTCAAAAAATACGTTTTTCCCCTATATAAAAGCAGAGTATTCATGTAATGTACCGTTTAACCTTCCCCCGTATATTAGGCGCGAAGAAATTGTGTGAGACGTGCGTAATCCTAATTAAGATAAAAATCGCCCTTATCCGAAGTGATTTGATGGTAAAAGCATATTTCAACCCTCATACATTGATACAATGAGTTATGGGTAAAATAAAAATAGGGTAAAATTTACTATAGCAGCCATTAGTTATTAGCTTGTGACGACGTGGCATTATATTAGTATTATTCATCATATTATTCACCCCTTCAGGCCGTTTCGCCCAAAAGATCCCAACCTAGTAACTCCACCTTAAATCTCCCATAACCCCCAGCAACACAAAACTTAAAAAGATCAATTTCTCCGTTTCCCCTCAACAAGTTTTAATTAAATTACGGGTACGACTGCGAAGTAGAGTTAGCGATTAATATTACAAGTCGTTTGCCTGAATTTTACCAGACGTACATTTTTACTTTGCAACTTTCCATTAGTACCTGTTAGGTGGATTACATTTGCGTTAATAAAATCCTGGTTTTATCTCGCCACGCCTGCAATCGCAAAACAGTCTAACAACACCTATGATAAGTCGCTGCAACTATGTAAAGGATGAAATGCTCCCCCCCGACTATGTATTTTATACGGCTCCATAAAAAGAAAAATCCGAGCGTTGAACGTCACGTAAAAGTTAATGCAGGCCGTTTTACTGCATGTATCAAGGATTAAACGGTTTTATTTAAAACCTCCGCTACGGATATATTTCTTTAACCTCGGATGGTTGAAGCATAAATCTCCTTTTCCGGCTTTGCTTGACAAATGTAGATCGATATTTAATTTGAATTCTGCATTTGACGTGGATCGGTGTAACCGATTTAGCTGCGTACTGTTTTGCATGGGGACCGGACATTATTTAGGCAAAGTTAAATCGCTTTCATACTTTCGTTTCCTTTTAATCGTCGTCGAATCGTGGATTTAGATGAAATATAATTATGTGGCGTTCCTTGCAACGTTGTATTAATAAATAAATTCACTGGAAATCTCAATGTTATAAGCTGTAATAAACGTCTCTAATAATGGGTAGTCGATTTGCCTACCCATACCCATAGCCTATATTGGCCATAATTTTTCTATAACTCTTCCAATCATGGATAAAACAGGTAATCAATAATAAATATCACCATTACCATAGGTGCTATTTCACCTTACCATCGATTAAAGAGAATTATTTTATTTTCCATTGAAATCTTCAATGTCATTCAATCAGACTGACGATAGGTAATAGGTGCTATTACGCTTTTGCATGTATATGAGTATAATATGTCGGAGGTACAAAATTTGAGTAGGTGTTACAATGTTGCCGCTATTTTATTTATCCTGAAGCACCGTTTTAACATAATTTTCAATATCCTTTAGTAGCCTATCAGGAATTAATTAGTCGGGAAACTTCATCTAAAATAACTTTCCCCAAAAGTGTTAATATAGCTAATTAATATCATCATACACCGTTTTCCATCCAAGCTGAAATGTAATTTTATCAAAGAAAAGTGCCACCCAGCCTCATTTATTTTTATTTCCATGCACTAATCCCCATCCTTCTCTCTTGGGAACGTATTACCGACTGGACGAATGTAATTAGCAAAACGCAAAGGTAAAATAATTCCTAACCCTTATTTTCACTCACCGGTGGATTAGCTACACTTCGTTAAATACCTTTTATCGCCCGGTTTATCCCTCTTGTGGTTGCTACATTTAAGCTCTAGCAATTAACAGAGTGTACAGCGTATTAAAAAGTTGTATCAATTTTTCTGTAGGTAGAAGGTGGTTTAGGCTAAGTCACCTCGTTCATTAGCGCTTAAATAGCACGTAACAACCACAAGGTGTAATAAAAATGTTTTCACTAGGTCGCTACTAAATGTCAAAATGTTATTACCCGGCCAGGTGATTTACTACGATTTATGCTCGTAGGTAAGTGGAGGGAAATTGAATCAAATTTTTAATTTAGAAAACAGTTATGGGATTCCCTCATTACTAATAGATCGGTATAATATTAAATAAACAAATACATGAAAATTAATCACAAATGGAGGACCCAATAGGGATGGAGTGTAGATTTCATCAACATCAACATTATTGTATTACTGCAGTAGAAACAGTAAATAGTGATGTTTTATACAAAATGTCCAAAGTGCTAGCAACTTGGGCAAAATTTTCCCAAAATACCCACGAGAGTGAATAATTTTCTTAGGGGTTTAGGGGTAATAGCGATCAAATCGATAAAATTGATTGCCATTTCATCGTCGAAAATTAATTTAAGTTAAAATTAATTTCCAAGTGAATTTCCATGGTTTCCATCTTTAATAAAATAATTTTA
This sequence comes from Cryptocephalus primarius, assembly GCA_963576515.1. Classification (NCBI taxonomy): domain Eukaryota; kingdom Metazoa; phylum Arthropoda; class Insecta; order Coleoptera; family Chrysomelidae; genus Cryptocephalus; species Cryptocephalus primarius. The sequence goes on along the minus strand of OY754937.1, from coordinate 24,712,680 downwards.
AATAATAGTATATTAATATTAATAGTCCAAACAATAATTTTAGCACGAATGGACCAAATTTTTGATTAAAAATTTTAAATTGAATATTAAAATTACTTTGAGGCATTGGTGTAAGTTATTTAGAGTCATTATATACAAATAAATTTAAAAATAACACTTGATAGTAAAGGATATCATTCGGTTTTTATTAATCAAACTAATTTTATTAAGGTGGTCTTAATTTCAGTGATTTTTTTGTATTACAAGATATATTCAACTTCGGGGCTTTTAGTTTGCAGTAGGGCTTTTAAGTTTAGAGCAAATTAAACGTTTAACTGGGAATCAAGATAAGGTGACTTGATGGTTATGTCCACTGAAACAATGATATGGCGGAGGGGCCGATATTTTCTGCCATTACGTCGTTGATCCTACGGTATTCTGTGAGAATTATGGCGTAGGTTAATTTTTCGCCAAATTATCGATTGACTCGTACAGTAATAAATTTATTGCAATCTTACATGTCATCACTTTAATAGCTTAGTTTATTGGGCAAAAAAGCTGTTTTGGTAGATAAAATTTAACATCAGACAGATCAAAAACTTTGTTTAAAATGGATCAAAGGTGAAAAAACCCAAAATCTGGATAAATCTGAAAAGTTCTTCCACTCTGAAGGAATGGGAAAGGAGGCTTCAAGCAACATAAAACAGTATACTTGCGCCCACCACGAAGTTCGAAATGCGAAGTCGCGCAATATTCGAGGCCATTTTTCGCACTTTTCTCCAAACTTTTATGAATATCGAAGATAGCTAAGTTGTAGGTTTTGATGTCTTCTTTCAAAAACCGTTTGAAAAATTAAAATCGGCCCATCTCAGTTAATACGACGAATTTTGCAAAATTAAACTGGGCAAAGCTGTGAATTTTTTGAAAAAGGGAACATTTTAACAGTTTTTCTAAGTTTCCTCGGTGAAAAATACTCCGATCACCCTTAAGAAACGCTTATTTTGAAGAGCTTTTAATACTATACAAATCGTGTGTACAACGTATTGCATTTTCGTCAATAATTTTCATGCTACGGTGAATAAGCAGAAAAACGGTTTATTTTTAATTTTCACTATTAAAAAAACCCGCAAAAGCTAATATTTGTCTAGATTTTGGGTTTTTGTAATACTTCATCCATTTTAAACAAAGTTTTTTGATCCGCCTGCTGTTAAATTTTATTTACCAAAAAAAAAACACTATACTTTGTGCAATAAATATTAAATAGTCGCATAAGAGAGAAAAATACTCCAATTAACATAACACAAGCTAAATCGCATCACTGTAGTCATAGTTATTTTCTTATGATTTCCACTTTAACATCTGCGCCTACATGAATTAACCACACGCAAGCTTTCAAACCATTATTGTAGCTCTCGACACGAAAGAAAATCTGGTGTGGCTTATGGGCAGGGCGCGCAGTAAAAATTAGAAGTTTATTTGCTGGTGTTTGTAGAAAAGCATCGAAAAACGTTAGAAGCGCGCTTCTGATATTTCGAATTTAGTGTAGAGATGTCAACCCATATGGAAGCATTTAAAAAGTTGGTGGATATTACGCATATATTTAAATCGTCCAGAGGATCGGTAAGTTCGTAAAGCCCCTTAAAGTCCATTGGTAAATGTATCATAAACTAATTCGCATCGTCCGCTTTTATTCCTCGTCAGTAACTATAAACACCGCTGTGAATTCATCTAGGATCATAGTGTCAGAAGTGAAGGAACACATTGCTTACGAAACTGTACTTAATATAACTTATACTATCGATCTTAGGAACCGAAACATTAATTACTTACGCAGCACGGACCGCTTCATTTATTAAGGCCAGATGTCGACGAACCTTTGTTAAGAGCCCCACAGATCTAAGAAAAAGCTAAAAAATCAGTGGAATGGTTATGGAAATATTGGCAGATTAGCAAATATTAGCAGCACTTAGGATAGGACGGTGCCGTATGAAGTCCTTCTTGTATAGTTTCTGAGAAATGAATTAAATCATTGCCCATGAAAAATTTCCTAATATATTAAACTTCATGCCAACATATGCTAGTTTACTTAGTTAATTTGGATATGGCAAAATTTCAGCATCCATTATTTACATGTTCTTCAAAAAAATTGTTGTCATCCTCTACGCTTTCAGCTTCTCGCGGCCACCATTTAAAATGCCCGAGCATCAAAAAATAACAAGCCACGATCCCGGGGAGTAAAATACATTGTCAAGCTTCAAATTTTCCGAAACGAGGAAATTTCCTCGCGACAAGAGAAAGAGGGAGAGAGACAATATGCGATCGCCTCGGGCGTTCGCGGAGAGAAAATTTGCCGCCGAGGTTGTCGAAGGCGGAGGAAATAATTTCTTGATAATTAGGGATAAATTAAAGGGATGAAAATTAATAAGTAGTGAACGGCGCGCCTTGAAGGGTCCCCCACGTTTGCGTCGTTATGCGTGAGAATACATAACTTGAGGCTCAATAGCACGCTTGTTTAACGAAGGTGATTAGAGAGTTTTTCTTCAGATAATTTATAGTCAGTTACTGATTACGTTCACTATACAATGGATAAATTAATTACACGACAACTTGTCAGGATAATTAATAGGAGCGCAATTCTTTAATACAATAAAGAATTTTGCGAAGACTGCTCTAACTTGTGCCGACACAGGGATGGCACAAACCATGAATATAATGCTTTTTACTGTGTAGTCCAAGGGTTAATGTTAGGTAGGTATGTATTTTATTCTTTGAACTTCACCGATTAGATGAAAATCCTTTCTATCCTCTCTCAAACCTTTTTGTGATCTTAACACAGCTCTATTGCACAGAATAAAATATTACAGGACCAATTACGGTGAGACATAAATTTTTTTGAAAAATAACTAATATGGAGTTAGCTTCTGCCAAATAACCGACAATAGGGCCTAAAATTGAATTCTGAAGAACCCTACGTTTTAGTGATTACAATACGAAGTAGAATCATGTAGTTTAACCCTCTGTCTTCAGTTAATCAAAAAGGAAGTGACGCATCGAAGACATTAGAAAACTAGCAAAGAACTGCAGCATTAACGTGGCTTAAGTACAAATTTAGAAATCTGCCTTTAAGGACAGAAAACATCACATCAGACACGTTTCTATGTGTCAGCAATCTAAACTAAGGTTTGCAGATCGTTGTTGGAAAGATGGAAACAAGGTAATCTCGTTTTGATTACTTTATCCAATAATTTGAAAGTTGATGGGTAGTAACGCAATGGGTTTACTATTAGTTACATGAAATTTGTTCATTACCACCATTGTTGGCATTGAAGAAGGGACGATCAGGACAGTCAAAGATGACTCTAGAGGAAAAGGGAGATCAATAATTGAAACTAAAACAGTAAAAACTCAAATAGGAAGACTGGTAAGAATATCCATTGTCTAATCATCGTTTCTATAAGAAATTCCATTTTGTGGAAAGGGTATTTATTACTTCAACGTTGTCAGTGGAAGCGAGAAAGCCATAAATTGAAGAACTAAGGTAAGGGAAAGAAAGCAAAGTTGATCAGAACTTAAAAATAATAATGGTAACTACTTCAGGAAAATGAGTATTAAGTGAGCAGATCTACTATGAGAGTTCTGGACGAAAACCCATTGATACTTTAAATGGTGCTCCGATTTGTGCCGAAATGAACCACAATTCTGTCAAGAAATCCTTAGGGTGGAGAATCAAAAATTCGCTTATTTAAATCACGCATAAAAAGCACGTGGGGGGGGGGCTAGAAACAGGAAAAATTCTTAAGCCAATAGGGCCCAAACTGGGTATTTGGCATGTGCAATCTTGTGTAACGTATACAATACAAATGATAAATACAGGAAGGCATGTTACTAACGCAATCTAATAGAAACAGCTCTATTAGTATAATCGTATAAGATAAAGTACAATTCCACGTTTGTAACTTGCCATTATACCCAATCATTCGGTATTTTTTAAACCTAATTAACAGTATGGTATCAAGGAGAAATACTCTAGCCTACCGCATATTACTTGTACTGAAATTTGCAACAAACATTTATTGATTTCTTTTAAGGTACAATGATTAAATTAGTGCCAGTGTCCATCATTACCTTAATAGTTAGTTAAAATTTTGCAAAATATGTAATTTCAAATGCAAGAACACCAGGTATTCCAAAGCTTGTAAAAGTATCATTCTCGACTCCTCTGTTCGTTAAGATCATGGAAGCTTTTACCTTTGTTATGACTTCATTACGAATTCAAACTTTTAATTCATTAATGAATCCATTACCAAAAAAATGGGACAGGCAGGAGATGAAAAAAAGCCTTATTTAAATTTACCTTAGGAATTGGGATGGGGGAAATGAACGAGAAAATTTTTTCCTTTATGAAACATTTTTTGTGGTAGAAGACTAACTCATACGAGAAAGTCTCCTAGAATAGGAATAACAAGGTGACACAACAGATTATTCATGACACAAGAGGATCGAAATTTAGACGCTCTTGTTAAAGTCACAGGGGAGGTATCACGTAATGGAATGACACATTTTTTCAGTTGTATAATTTTGAGATATAATCATGAAATAAACGTAAATACCGCTTGTGGTAGAGCTAAGAAAATATAATTAACCATGGCATTCAAACGCTGCTAATCTCCCTGGTTGTCCGCAGAACTGTTGTTTATGTATCTGGATTATACACCGATAAATCGATGATAACGGCATTATTCGTCTCTTTCGAAAACATCGACTAAAATTTATAGCCTGTAGCTAAAATTTCGAGTTCGCCCGTTTGTCGGTTTGGTGACTGGCAATAAAGTATACAGCAGTGGATGTACAAACGTTTTGTTTGGTTTTCACCTAATAAAGCATTTTATTTTGAAATATTGACAAATTCAAAACAAAATGCCGACAGAACGAGATCATATTGTTGAAAGTGAAATACAATTCAGATACTGAATCAGTCCAATAGAAAAGAGGTACATCGCCTTGAAATTAAGCATAAATAACATAAAACATTATTGTAAATTAGGCCGTTTTTCACTTTAAAACATTTTTATACTGGTGGTAGTTGATCGAGCAACTTGGTAGAAGATATCTTTCTAAAATATTTAAACAATTTCCGCCAAAAATATTAATGAATTAAATAAAAAATGTCAATTAGTTTGTGGTGAAGTCACTAGAACAAAACTTTATAATCACCCTGATCAACCGCTTCAAAAACAATTTTGGGTCGTTTTAATATCATATAAAATTAATTGTAATGTGCTTTTTTCCTTGAATTTCCATTCGTTGAAGTACTTTATACAATATAAATGTGATTAGTTTTATTGTGGTTATTTTCTTGTCCATTATTCATGACAGCATTTATTCTTAATACATTTGTATTAATAATTTGTACTAATTTCATTATGATATCTATAATAATGTAGTGCATTCAATAAACTTCTGACGTGTTACAGTTGTGATCCTTCTCGAAACGCAAAGCCAAAGTGATTATGCCAAAAAAATAAATTACAAGCGCTTATGAAATTCCCAAGGGTAAAGTGCCCTTAAGACACATTTTGAAAAAATGCTTTAAATAAAAATTATTGGTATTAGATGAATAAGTTTAGAGGCGAAATTTGAATTTATCACTAGAGCTAATTTAAAGAAAATGAAGAAAACCTAACCATCCTTAAGGTTAAAGCGTCCCTTAGGGCAATTTAAAAAAATTAATTACAAGTATTAGGTATTAAATAGATAAGTTTAGCTGCAAACGTTGAAATAAATCACTAAAGCAATTTAGGAGAAAATTAAAGAAAATTGAAAATATTCAACCAAAAAATGCTCTTTAGGGCGGTTCTAGAAGAAAATATTTCACACAAAAGCAATAAATTTGAATTAGGGATTTAAATTGCGAAATGTGAAATAAATCATTAGGGCTGATTTAAAAAAATTTAGGAAAACGGAAATTGTTCATGAGTGAAGTACCCATTTTGAGAAAAATTTAGTTTAGTAAAAGTTTGGCAAAGACATGTAAAGCTGTTATTAAAATAAATGAGAAAACTTGAAAATCCATAAGGGTGAAGTGCCCTTTAGGGCCGTTTCAGAAAAAATAATGTTCCAAATAAAAGTGATAGACAAAATAGTTATCTCAAATTGGGAAGTCTGCAGTAAATTACGAAAGCAGTTGTGAAGAAATTTAAGAAAAATTGAAAATTCTTAAAAATAAAGTGCTCTTTTGGTCCGGTTTTGTGAAAAATGCTTTGAATATAAATTCTATTCATTTAATGTAGTGGTTCAGAAGTCAAGTTCAACAAAACAAATTGAGAAAACCTGAAAATTCAGAAGAGTAAATTGCCCTTTAGAGGAGTTTCAATTTTTCCAATGAAAACTATCAACATTAAATAGCTAACTCAAATTGTGAAATCTGCAATAAATCACGAAAGTCGCTTTTAAGAAACCTGAAAAACCTTAAGAGTTAAGTGCCCTAAAAAATCTGAGAAAACCTGAAAATTTACAAGAGTAAAGTACCCTTTAGAGCAGTTTTATGAAAAAATGTTTTAAATAAAAGTTATATACATTAAATAGGTGAAATTGTGAAGTGTGCAGTAAATAATGAAAGCCGCTTTTAAGAATATTTCAGAAAACTGAAAATCCTCAAAAGTAAAGCGCCTTTTAGGGACCATTAAAAAATAATTGAGACAAACTGAAAATTAACAAGGGTAAGGGGCCCTTCAGATAAGGCGAGATACGATAATGATTATGGTATGCCATATGGATTACCAGTAGATTTAATATACAAAGTGTTTTCGAGATAACACAAAAATTTACAATTGCATTTAATTGATTTCAACGAAAAGGGTACGGATTTGACTTTTCAGAAGATCAAGTCCAAATGCAAGGTTTCAGCGTTTCACTATTTACAGTTTCACCAAGAAAAGTCAACTACATTTATATAAACATATAAAAAGAATTTTCCAAAAACATATCTTTCGAACTCAAAGGCACTGGAAACCATCAAAAAGGTACCTTGAATTCCAAAAAATGAATCGAAAACAATACTTCCTCAAACTGAAATGCTCTGTACAAAAATACAACTATGTTACCAGGCGGGTACGCCCCTGGAAATATTGGTATATGTAATTGTAATTGGTCCAAAAGTATCTTAATAATATATCAACGAATTGAAGAAATGGGAAAATCAGATTAAATTCACATTGTACATGAATTTATTCAGAAATACCCTTTTGATACTTTGACTCAGTAGGATCTGACTTTTAATTGTAGTGCATTATTAATGAATCATCATGTGTGCCATGCCACTGTAATTATAATCCATAGTTACACTTTTGCTTGGAAATTGTGCTTGAAACCAAAATATTGATGAGATTTCTAATAACCCCTTGGCCTCTAGTGATATTTACTTTTCAAAGATATTCCTGACAAAATTTCCTACCTTGATGAAGACTGCATTCAAGGCCTGGCTCCCTGGACCTCCGGCTGGCACTCACTAAATCACTGTATAAATAAAACCAAGGCATTAGCACATAGTTACATAAGTTTACACACAACGCTTCAAGTAGTTTACCTGAAATTATGTTCTGGACGCAATCTCCAAGACCTGAACGCCTGGGCGACGAACACTAGAAGGAAGGAAGGAAACTAACGTTTAATTTCAACGTACGTTGTTGCTGAAATCATCTCACCTGAAATATATTGACCTAGCACCGCCTCCAGGAGGCCTCGGAGACCACAAACACTCACTAAAATCACCAGAAAGTCCAAAGAATCCCCTTTCCAGGGGTACGACCGACGGTACTCGCGTTGCGAATCGCGCCGCGTGAATAAATTTTTCCCCGTCGTCCCGTTGCGATAGTCGAACCTACGGAGTACACCTAACGTAAAGGGCGATAGTGCGCATGGTCAGTCGGACAGACGTGCTCACATGTCAGACTTACAACGATCCAAAGGTTGCTCTTTAGTCGGTAGATTTGGACTCGTAGTTTTTGTGGAGTTCGACTTGAGTAAAAGCGACAAAAAATAGGCGATAAGGAAGAGAGAAAAAGCGATTTTTCCGTTCGTTTAGTCGTAAACAAGTATAAAGAAACTCGGGGACTGAAATAGTTCTACCTATTGAATGTGTTATTAGAAATATGAAGCAATATTAGGTACTTTCATTTCATTAGACAGTATTTCTAATATTATAACATACTGTTTCATAAATAAATTAGTACTGACAAATTGTTGTCAGTACTAATTGTTGTCAGTACTAATCAATTATTGCTTTGATAGTAAGTTTGACTGCTTTGTTATAAACAATAAGACGAGACGAACAGAGACATGTCCGATATTTAAAATAATGTTTTATGGACAAGCCAAATAAAATAGTTATGAAACAAATAAAAACAATATATCCTTGGATATTTGGATAGTAACGTCTATATACATGAGAGGCATTAGTTTAAATATCCCAAAAGTAAATTTACACAAAATATAGTAAAAATTCTAATTAACGTCCATTCACATGAACAAGTTGACAATGACAACAATTTAGGTGGACAATGACACGTATTTTAATTCAACGGTTATTCCATATTGAAGAAAATATAAGGCTAAATATATGTAATATAAAATGTAATTTGTTAATCATTTAGTAGTAAATAGGGTGGTCGTTAATAGGAAGTTATTCTGTCTACCTAATTTGGAATAGCGTCATGAAGCGCAATGAAAAATTATCCCCTTTGCACAAATGTGTAGACCCCCAGACCCTCACATAAGCAAGAAAGAATTAAACAATATTTTCAATGTTTTCAAAGGATATCTTGGTCATAAAAGTTTGTTGTAGTGTCTTTTGTTGCCAATTCGAAATAAGTTTCTGACAGTTTTTGACAGCAATTTCTGTGGATCTATCTAATATTTAAACTGAATTTTCGTCAGTGTCGTTAGGGCAGTTTTTAACCCTTACGCATTTGCTGGCGTGAGACTTTTGACTCCCAAGCGTCCTAGATTCATTTTTGTATAAGTTTTTTTGCGAGGCGGTAGGGGAGTCATTTGGGGGATGAAAACAGAGGTTAATTTAGGTAATAGCACTTTTTTCAAAATAATTCTTCCCAATACCACCCCCTAAGTTTACTATGTTGCCTATGCCTTATTCAAAATTCAATTTTATATTGTAGTAAAATTTACATTCTAACAGAAAATTTTCTTCAATTTTATATTTATTCCACGTACCCTCTTTTGCAATTAACCTCTTATGAATTTTTCTCTCAAACCCACCTTTAAAGGTGAAATAGGGCTGAATGTTCCTGGATACGATACGGGATTCTTGCCGAAATTAACAGTCGATATGTATTATCTTCAACAGATTTTAGGGACATTGAATAAACATTATAGGATCTGTCTATATAAATAACTTTTAACTTCGATCACAATTTTTGTGGTGCTGCTGTAAAGAGGTGCAGGTATTTTTATTTTCAAGTATTTGGGACGTTATACGATGGCCTTTCCCACTCACAATACCTTCTCATGGCGGTGATAAGCAAATGTTGATTAATAAATACGATACAATACAAACAATTAACGTAATAATTAAAAATAAATAATATTCTATAGAAAACTCCATAACAGAGAGTGATACAACCAAACATTAGTTTTTCCACCTGAAAACGCGATGAAAATGAAAGAGAATGTATTTGCAGCCCTTAGAGGGGGATCAAATCATTATAGGGGTTAATTTCAGGCGAAGAGGTACTAGAATTTGTATTGTTAAAAAATTGTATAAGACATTTACCTCTTTTTTTTCATGTCCAAACATTTTTTAAGGGTTGCAATATTTCTTAAGGGTGGTGTCATTGCACCCAATCGACTCACATTTTCGATATCAACAACTTTCCTATTTAGTCGATCTCAAAGAAATACTTTCCTGAAGAGATAATTAGAAAAAACAGTTTCTTGATGCCATCCCCTCATCTCTTACCCCAAAATGGCAACAAAATGCTCCTTGCACCTATGAGCAGAAATATAGCTGAGAGTTAAAGCGACAAAAAAGTTGATTCTTCATGATGCCTTGCAAAAATATAAATAGTTTCCCTGGAATTCCATTTTCAATATTTAACCACTCGTAGGGGTAGATAGACTCAGAAATCGTGGGTTGTGCTCTAGGAGGAAAATGTAGAGAATAAGTATCCCTACGTTTTGTAGATTTACACTATAGTCATAAGATCCATGCTCATTTGTTTATAAATTTTCCAAAAAAATCAGTATTTCAGCGATTTTTTTATTGGAATTTTTGGAATCTACAACTTTTGACATGACCAACATGCTACTAACTTTTGCTGAAGGGTTACGAGTATTTCGAAAATAAATATTATACCCATGTTCACCCCCTCGTTCATTCCTTAAATGACCCCACGCAAATAAAGTGCTCAGCAAAACGGAAGCAGGACCCTTGGGAGTAAAAAGTCTCACGGCTTCGGAGGCGTAGGGGTTAGCACCCCCTTTTATTTATCCCAGCATTACCCCTTTCATCCCTTAATAGTTGTTATAACTTTCTATAGTGTGGCAAACGTAGTTTTAGTATTAGAATGACCCGCAGAATCTGCTGTCAAGACTTCAGCTTTCCGAAAATTTCTTTTTCGTTTTTCAAAATACATTTTGACTACCATTGTTGAAAATACAAAATCATAAATGGTAAGTAATCGTTAAAGGAGAATTCCATTATTTTATATCTGAGTTTAATTCGTCAGTGGATACGCCCCTGATTACTACAAACTTGGTTTCATTACTTTAAATATTTCTAGAAAATTCTATTTCATTTAATACGTTATCAGTTTAAAACGCTTCTTGCAGGAGTTGTTTACGACGAAACCGAAGCGGAATCTTTTTTGTCCCCTCTTAACGACCCATTTTTTTCCTCGCACTGCGCAGCGATTGCGAACCAATTCCAGCAGGCGCCGACGTTGAATTCTTCTAACGCAGTTGTAACTCGATCGGACATGCGCGTTCCCTACGTGATTTTGAAACGGAGAGGTTTCGTCGCCGAGGGAAAATTCATTCATGCGGCGGGCGCCGGTACGCGAGTACTTGGAAGCGAGGCGTCGGGATTATCGTTTTTCTGGGGGAAATTTTTGGATTTCCTCATGACTATAGTGAGCGTTTGTGATCCACGGGGCTTCCTGGAGATGGTGCCTTCCTATTGGTCCTGGTAAGACGTTTCTAGTTGTGACATTTATGATGGTAATTAATTAAATGTTTCACGTCTTCTCTAGTGCTTCGTTTAACGCACGACGTTCGAGGGCGATGACCTTAGACGCAGTCTTCTCTCGCCTCCAGACGCTCAGGTAGGATTTCTCCCATATTAACTTTGGAAAACTGTTAAGGGTACATTTGAAATTACATTCGAAGTACCATTATCCGTACGTACAAATGCGATTCTGTCTTTCCTTTTGGTGTTTGGTGTTGAAAAAATAATGCAAAACCAAGAGTTTTCATACAAATGGCTGGTAAAACTTTAAATTGCGATATACAGGGTGTTGATATTTTTATTACGGTTCAATGTAAATATACGGAGAGATAGTAATGTGGTATTAAGATGTACATTATCCGAATGTGTTTTACTATCGTTTTGTTAATATTTTTTACGATTATAATTATGAGTCTCAACTCATTTTTAAAGTTAAGATCTAATTTAAAGCTACACGCTACTTTATAATGTTCTTTAATACTGCAGCGACATTTTCAATTAATATGTACAGGATGGGTCAGTGTGTTATAGCAGGAAAAATGTTTTCAGGGCGCAAATTTCTACAAATGCCATGATAGATGGTAATTTATTTAAAATACAGGGTAAATCAAAGGTAAAATCAAAATCTGTCTCAACTCATTATAAAAGTTATGATCTAATTTAAAGCTACACACTACATTATAACATTCTTTAACATTGCAGCGGTATTTTTAATTAATATGTACAGGATGGTTCAGTAAGTTGTAAGAGGAAACGTAATGTTTTCAGGGCGCAAATTTCTACATAGTCCATGATAGATCGTAATTTATTTAAAATACAGGGTAAATCAGAGGTATAATGTAAATCTCCCAAACTTTCAACTCATCATAAAAGTTAAGATCTAATTTAAAGCTGCACACTACATTATAATATTCTGTAATATTGCAGCGGTATTTTCGATTAATATGTACAGGATGGGTCAGTATGTTGTAGCAGGAAAAATGTTTTCATGACGCAAATTTCTATAAATGCCATGATAGATTGTAATTTATTTAAAATACAGGGTACATCAAAGGTAAAATCAAAATCAGTAATTTCTTCAGTGTTAAAATCATGAAAAAGGATTATTCAAATCCATTTATGATAGTCTTAACAAACTTTTATATGATAAGGAAGTTTTCGAAATGCAGGGTGTCCAATGTTACAAAACAAATATTTTGACGGGAAGTCCAAAGCGTATTCGTACCATTTTTTTCGAAAAATATATACAAATTTTGGTTAATAACAGGTTTCATTGGTGTAGAATTTTATATTAATGTTACATTTATCTATAGAATAACATTGAATGCTACTACCTTTTTACTTTTTGACGTAAAGTGATGGTGAAAGTATTGTAAATGGGCTGATTTTTCGAATTTAAGTTGTATGGTCTTAATTCCAAAAAACATATTTTGGAAAATTTTCGGTGTATGGGTATATGTGGTACGTTTATCTGGGAAATTAAAACCCGGAAACAGTTAAAACTCTGTATTTATACTTCATGCTATAACAAACCATTTAAACAAATTTGTTTCTAAAGGGCCTCCATTGAGGTAGGTGAAATGTCCTTCCTCGAATATTTTCAAACGAATTTCTTCATTAATTCTACTGTAAAAACAAATTATTTTGGTAAGGCCCAAAAATCACTTTTCTGCTTTTCACCTTTTTATCCTCGAAGTGAAGTTGAGTTTCTTTAACATAAATTTTTTTTCTGACATATCAAACAGATCAGTAAGGGTTTTAGGCATTATATTAGTTCTAATTTTTCTGAATAGTGCTATAAAGTAAGAAAATTTATTCCAGTTCAAAGGTGCATTTTTGATTGCGATAGGACATATTATTGACTGATTTAGCCCCTTAAGATCGTGAAATTTTTGGGGACGAAATTACATGTTCAATTTGACCAAAATTATGAAGTTTTCTAACCTGAAATATATATTTTCAGTTTTTTTGAGATTTTTAAATGAAAATCTTTGTGGTTAAAAAGCCTCTATTTTTTTTTTAAAATCTGTTTAAATGAATCTGAAAAATTCCTGGAAAGTGCGAAATAGTAAAAGCAACGTTTTGAATTATTAGAGATTTTTTGAAAGTAATGTGACGAAATCAACGCAAATCAATATGAAATTGCAAAGGAAATAATTATTAAGTAGTGAGGTATTTTGTGGGCGTCACGTTGAGATTTTATTAATCTATTCGTAGTAATCTAATTTAAAAATAAACTTTAATACCTGACGTACATTTAGATGTTTTTAAAGTCAAATAGATTCTTTTAATAGTCAGGTCACAATAGTCTAGAGTATCTACATGTAGATGTGTAGAAGCATAAAACGCACGAATAAATTCTTGCCTATGTTTTCGCCCCATTTGCCGCCAAATAGAATTTTAATAGATTATACTTGCTAATACCCGAACGTCCATGTAATAAACCATCGGTTAATTGGCACGCCATCAATTCGTCTTGTAATTATCATGACATCATTCCGAGGTGGATCTTCTGAGGCCTTCGACTCCATTTTCGTCTTCCTCGTCGTCGCAGGCAATCCACCCTTGATGGATGCCCCGAGGGCGGTTGCGTGTCTCGTGAAATATACACCTTTAACACGTCGACGAACAATTGATTCATTTTAATGGGCGCCGGATCATCCCCGATATGGAAATTTAGATACGGAACGCGGCGCAATTAATGAGGAGCCGAGAAAGAGTTTGGCGTAGTCGTGTTTCCGTGATTCCCCGCGAAATAAGTAAAATTTCAAGCAGATGGAGATCCGTATCTGGTACGATTTAAATGGTGCGCGTTTCCGGGGAGCAACTTTTGGTGATTCGCAAATGTGACGTGCTAAATGGCTGGGGGTGAGGCGATGTCGAATTCGCCATTTTCTCAATGCCTCTATATGTTGTATAAACCAGATCACGCTGGGAAAAAGCGGAATATGTTCGCGGGTAAAAATGACGATCCCCATACTGTACCTCAAAGTATTGAAATTTAACTAAACTTTGTCAATTTTAGTCGGAGAAAAAGTCAAAGTAAACAGCTTTCGTCTCATGTAAAGAGACCCAAGAGTTTAGCACACTTTTACTAGTTAATAGTTGTACCTTTCTTAAGATTGCTGTTTGTAGTGAAATCTGTGCCATTATTTTTTAAATACTTAGTGAGATTTTCAGCCAACCCTAGAAAATATTTAAGCTATTTACAAGTGTTTTAAGCAGTTCTAAAATTTTTCTGTTTTTAATATTTCAAGTAATCAACAATTATTCCAGATAGATGAACATAGTTCATTACTAAAATCAATACCTAAATAATTCATGTATGATTATCGAGCTATTTGCGTTTTCTTTACTCGTATGGGAAAATATATGCTTAAGTGATGCACGAAGGGTACTCATGATTATTTCACAATAAATTCATAAAGTTTTAATACTGTCCACAAGAGTATAAATAGCTTATTAACTTCTAATTCTTTGTAGTAGCACTGATATTATTGAAGCTTGCTAATAAGGCTTATTTAAAGCACTTCTCCAAAAATGTTCCTGTTGTGTGCTTTTTACTTTAGGGGATGAAAACTACCCCAGAAGTTATAAAAATATAGATTATAATGATACATCGATTGAATTCATGTTTAATTATGTAAAAACAGTTCCTAAGGGAAATATAGTGATTACCTGACGGAGGCCAATGAAATTTAGTATATGGGGAGCAATAAAATGCTTCTACATGTCTATCAATGCTGATAAGAGATGACGAAGTCACCGATAACAAATCTGATAATCATTTTAATTAATCAGCGTTTTCTGACATTTGCTACACATTGTTTTTAAAGCTCAGTCGCAATCACATTAAATTGAGTTACTTACGTTGTTAATTTACAATAAATCCGAATCAACAATTCATGAAAACTTTCCAAAATCGCTAAATTAACTCCCATCTCTCTTAATTCCCTTGCATCAAAAAGTTTTTGGGATTTTTCCCTTTCCCTCCGCCTGACGCGGGAACGTTGATTCGTCGCGTAATTTTAATTACTAGGCCAGCGTAAAAATTCTCGTTTTCTTCCTGTGAACTTTCGTCCCTCTCGTTCTCTCTCTCGTCCTGTGTGCAACCCTCAAGAAAATTAGAAATAAATTCTCTGAAACAACTGCAACGAGGGCGTTCCTAACAAATTCGCAATTTCGCATTCGGTTTGTTTTAATTAAACGTATTCGGTAACTGGAATTGGGTAAGGCGTCAGTTTCGGTGGCGGTAGAACCTCTGGCAAATTGTTCGAGACCTCGTACCGCATTCCTAATTATACTAATAATGAAATAATGCGGCAAATGCTTAGGTAATGGAGTTTAAGGACGCTAATATAAGATATGAAACTACTTTTTCGTTTTAAACGCGGTGCATAATTGTAACGTTTACGGCCTGTGAATATATTTAACCTACGTTCGATAGAAAGATAGGATCAAGCCTACGGCGATATTTCTTTCATGTCTTCGATCTACAATGTAACAGGAGCTACGGGATTTACGTTGTTGAGGTTGTTCTCATGTTGTTTCGTAGAGAATTCTGGAAAAACCATACCGTTGTTTCATTAAAAAGTCTGTCATAACTGATACATGCAACGGTGGGGATTGTGACATTTCGTCATTGTGAAGCTAAATTTATTTTGACCATCTTGACTGCCTGGTAATGGTAAGGTAGCTTTGGGTTCTCAGACTGCTAAGCCAGAAAATTTCTCTACTGCCAAGTGGTCTTTTTCCATCTATTTTTCCTTGTAGGAGATCATACCATTGCTGGTTTCTCGTAGTATGTCCAAGCTTTTGGAGCTTCTTAAGCTTGGCCGTATTAATAAACTCTCCTCCATCATTTCCTGAGAATTCTTCTGTACAGCCACATTTCGAAGGCTTCAAGTTTGTTGATGGTAGTTTTGGTTATTTAGTGTCCACGTCTCCACGTCATACAGAAGAACCGAGAAGACGTTGCATGTGAAAAGTCGTACTTTAGTGTCCAGGGTAAAATAGTGCTCATGCTGTCAAACACACTCATGGCCCTTCCAATGCAAATCCTGACTTCTTGAGAATTGTCCTATCATCGTTAATAATAGTGCCAAGGTGGGACGTGTTGTATTCTTTGTTGGTACATATGGAGGGATACTCCCTTTATTGTTCCTTGGTAATCACCATTAACTTGGTTTAGGCTGTTTCCCTGATTTCTTGAGAATTGTCTCAGTCTCCGTTGACTATAGTGCCTAGGTGTCTATATTGTGGCACGTGTTATTTTGTTGGTGCATATGGAGGGGTACTCCTCTAATTGTCCCTTGCTAATTACCATTAACTCGGTTTAGGCTGTTTTGATGTCTCAACCGTACAAATTTGAGTGATTTTGAGATCCTGCAGGCCTTGTTCTATGTCAGCAAAGACGAGTACTGATAGGTATTCCTACAGATTCTGTCCTATGGAATAGAAAATTCAATACACGACGTGAAATTCGCCATATTTGTTTCCTTAAATGTTTTCTCCTTTAAATGACAAGCGTTTCGTACCTACGCAATGCGTCACAATAGCACGTACTTCTAGATTACTTCCCTACAGTGCTTTATCTGATTCGTTGTATCTGGTGGTCTTGGTCCAGTTGATAATTGTCTTTTTTTGGAATTGGCGAGGTTGCTAATAGTGCTTATTGTGTCTTCAACATTCCATCATTTGGCCTAAAACGTGGCTCCAAAATTTTTTTGAGCATGACATCGTTGTACTTCTTCCACCCACAAATCAGCAATGCCAAAAGAGGTTTTTCAAGTAAAACAAATCGCAGCTATTCTCCCGAAGGGAAAATAAATATCCCGAGAGCGGATTCGAGTGGCCGCGTCCATCGAAAACGAAGACTTTTGGAAGGACTTTACCGTCAGCAATGGAGATCATGAAAACCATCGCTTCGAGCACTCGCGCGTTTACTTCCATTGTTAAACGGATTCGTCCTGACAAAAGGACGGTCAATTCAATGAACAAACAGGTAAATTTTCATCGTGAAAAGGCCGCACAAAGAGCGGTACATATAGCTCGTCGAAGTAAAAAAGTGTCGTTCGTTCGATTGTCACGGGGGGCTCCGTGCTCGCGCCCCCTCACGAGAACTATTTGGTTAGCTTAATCGTTTCATTGTAGCCGGGTGAAATCAATCAGGCGCAGTTTTGATGCCTTTGATATTAATCAACCAGTAATATAGGGTTCCAAAGATACTCATTAGTTTCCAGCCAATACTGCAATTTGCTATCGAAGAGGAAGTAATTGTTATTGATTCCCATGTTGTTGGTTGCTCAGTGGAAATGTTGGAGCGTAATTGTAAAATTTGCTTTATCCCAGTTGCTGTAATTGACTCGTATCCCCTCAGCCACAGAAACGAGTTGTTTCAACTTAACTGCAGCGAATTTGTAATAGCGTCATTTTCCAGCTGTGCGGGAAATTGCAAATCGACTTCATGTTTTCGTCACGGTTTTCCATCGGTCAGCCGAATTGTAGGCGACGCGGATAGCGCGGGTCATTAAAAACCGATTTGGAAACGCATTCGCCTGAAAGTTTGGTAGCGAAAGGTCGGCGAGGTCTGTATAAATGTCACTGTGTAATTATTAGGTTTTTTTTGCGCTGAAAGCGCTCGTTTTACAAAAATAATACGGTATCGATCGGGCGCGGTTTATTTCCTGCGTGGACTTGGAAGTCGAGTGACATTTCACTGGGAACCGTACGAGTTGTCGGTAATTTTTCCAGCTTTTATCTCTTAAATAAAGTGGACTCATTAAAATGTTGTCAAGGAGTGGGTGTTCAGGGGGAGACGTTTTAAAGAAAAAGTTATCGGTGCTTGTAACTAATTATACAAGCCAGTAAAGCCACAAACGCAGCCAAACGTACCCAAAGGATAGGCTATGGAGGCTTTAAGAAGGCTTTTGATGTTTTCGGCTGTTTGTAATGATTTTTTGACGTTCTAAACTCAGAAACTGCTAATTTTGTGTATAATTGAGGTTACGTATACAATATATAGCTTGTAGCACGTCACTAAAACATGGGTCACCAACTCGAAGATGCCCAAAAAAGTAGTTTATTAAATGCAAATTTAAGTGTAATGGGCGCAACTGCACCAGCATTGATGGAAATACACGTATATCAAACAATTAATACAAAAACCAAAGCCTTCTTATATTAATCTTTAATTCTTTGAAGCTCAATTGTTTCTATCGATAAGGTAGAATATTGTAAAGGTTTAAATCCAAAGAATTGCTTTTAGCTTTATCTACGCGAAACCGATTTGATCTTAAAAAAAGAATGTTTCTGGTACTGTATTAACGGTCAGTTTTAACGATTTTTGAAAACTTCCTCTAATTGAACTTTGAAGGGCACTTTCGTAGTTTTATCGACCCCTCTAATTACCAGAAAAATAAGGAAAAAATTCCATGAGGCCTAATTTAAAAAATACCGCCTAAGTATTTGAAATCGAGAATAGATCTATTTCGGAAGATCGATTTTTCAAAACTTCCTCTAATTGAACTTTGAAGGGCACTTTCGTAGTTTTATCGACCCCTCTGATTACGAGAAAAATAAGGAAAAAAATCCATGAGGCCTAATTAAAAAAATAGCGCCTAAGTATTTGAAATCGAGACTAGATAGATTTCGAAAAATCGATTTTTCAAAACTTCCTCTAATTGAACTTTGAAGGGCACTTTCGTAGTTCTATCGACCCCTCTAATTACGAGAAAAATAAGAAAAAAATTCCATGAGGCCTATTTAAAAAATACCGCCTAAGTATTTGAAATCGGGAATAGGTCTACTGCGGAAGATCGATTTTTCAAAACTTCTTCTAATTGCACTTTAAAGGGCACTTTCGTAGTTTTATCGACCCCTCTAATTACGGGAAAAATAAGGAAAAAATTCCATGAGGCCTAATTGAAAAAATACCGCCTATGTATTTGATATCGAGAATAGATCTATTTCGGATGATCGATTTTTCAAAACTTCCTCTGATTGTACTTTGAAGGGCATTTTCGTAGTTTTATCGACCTCTCTAATTACGAGAAAAATAAGGAAAAAATTCCATGAGGCCTAATTAAAAAAATAGCTTCTTGAATTTCGGACTTTATCTAAGATCACCAGCTGTAACTTTTAAATTAATCACTTTGGAGAAAAACTGACTTCAGATATGCATTCAGCACGTTCAAAACTCCCTCTGTACTGATTTTCAGTTCGTTATGAGGAAGTTCATTTTTTCGAAAAAATCGACAGGGGTAGGTATAGAAATTTTGTCAAAATTTCGAAGGAGCCAGAATTGCCTGAAAATTTCAGAAGTCATAGAAAATTTTGTTCTCTTTCCAACGGAGCATGTGCGGGAAGGCTGCGCCAAGCCCCGTTTCTGCTATAGCCTTTGAAATTGAGAATTAGGTGGATTTCAAAAAATCGATTTTTCAAAACTTCCTCTAATTGAACTTTAAAGAGCACTTTCGTAGTTTTATCGACCCCTCTAATTACGAGAAAAATAAAGAAAAAATTCCATGAGGCCTAATTAAAAAAATACCGCCTAAGTATTTGAAATCGGGAATAGGTCGATTTCGGAAGATCGATTTTTCAAAACTTCCTCTAATTGAACTTTGAAGGGCACTTTCGTAGTTTTATCGACCCCTCTAATTGCGAGAAAAATATAGAAAAAATTCCATGAGGCCTAATTAAATAAATACCGCCTAAGTATTTGAAATGAGTTCAATTCGCTGAGGCGGTCTAATCTGGAGGCCAGTATTTCCGATAGAAACGTCGTTAGCGCCCCCAAAAGTTATACTGCCTGTAGAAAAATATCTGCTCTTTCTATCGGTGTTAGCGCGGGAAGGCTGCACCAAAGCTTCTTTCTGCTAGGGAGTTTCAAACCGAGAATTATGTAGATTTTTGAAGTACGATTTTTGAAAACTTTTACTGATTGATCTTGGAATGGCACTTTCGTAGTTATTGTTGTAGCAACTGTTGTAAAATTGATAGCAGTTCTGATTCAAGAGAAAACCTTTGAAATCCTGCAGCCTGGTGTGGGTGACATCAAAACATTTTTTTTTGTTCTTTATTAGGTACGACATCCTAAGTATGTAAAATTCTCTTTGTTGTTTGTAACTCGTTTACGTGTGAGTGAATTCCTGACAGGCGTTAGCGAATTGTGTACCTTGTTTCACCCCTTTGACAGCTCTGTAACATTTTGGCGCCTTAGTTATGATGCAAACAAAGAAGAATAAATCTTCCTCATAACAGCTAAAAATGATAATTTATCCCTAGGCAAATTAACTCAAACTTATTTCCATGGATGAGATAAGTAATTCTGGTACAATATACATTCGTACGAACCAGGTGCAAATAAATTTGTTTGAAGAATAGAGTGTATATTGTAAGAAGATTTCAACCAGGTAAGCGTGTAACACGTAGGTTTATCTCAGTACTCAGAGGGACAATATGACTGACTGACCTATCAAACCCCACTCTCATCCGCTGACCCTAGAAACACGAAATATCGAGGGTCAGGTTTTACAAGGGGTACAGGGCTGCGATAAGAAAGGAATGTTATTATCCCATCCCTTAGGGGAGTGAAAAGTTCCTGCTTATAGGGATTCATCATAAGGACGTCTCAATAAAATTGTAGGATTCCCTTGAAGTTTGAGGGTGGAAATGAGTAAAATATGTTGTTTTAACAAGTAGTAACATGATTTTCTGTACAAGACGCATATGATTGACTGATTTTTTGACTTTCTGTGCGTAAAGGGATGATCAGTGGATTCGGTTTCATGTGCTTTATTTTTCTGCAACGCTTCAGGTTACTCAGATTGCACGTTCCAAAATAACACTGTGTATACTTTGAAAGCACATTTTTTTATTTAGACGAACTAGATTTTTTGTTGTCATTTAGGTGGGAAAACTCGATATTTTCTTTGAAATTTTTCTTCCATTCTACATAAACATTTACATTTAGTGGCGATCTGTTCGTTATATTCATAACGAAAGTTGGGACAAGCTATTAGTTTCCAAAATTTTGAAAAAACTTAAGGGAAACGTAGGTAGTTGGAAATTTCAGGATTACAAATTTTCATTTAAAGGCTTACGAAGTCAGAGGGCAAACGGCGGGCTTTCAGGAATTTAGAATATTTTCTATGTAAAGGGCGATTTTTAGGGGAATATCAAAAGAACTTCACTGTCGAACTTTACATATGAAGACTTATTAAGGTAGACAACATATTTAATTTTATGACAATAGAGTAAACGATTCAGTTGTCGTCATTTAGAGCTTTTCAAAGAACTCAAAGTAGTTGGAAAACAGGAAAATTTCACACATGAAAACAAACAAGCGTCTCTGTCGTACAACGTAGACCTTATCGTCAAAACAGAAATAAAGATTTAAAAGTTGCTTGAAATAACTACCAGAGGGGGCCGTAAAGGCGGTTTATACACTCGAATAAACTTGAAAGCGTCCCTTCACATTGGATTGTTTATACAGTTTTTCTTCCCGGCAGCGAACAGCCGCTCAAATTTCAAAGCCCGAACGGCCCTTACATTGGATAATTGATGTATTACTACGTCTCTTCCTTATTTTTCCTTTTTCCACATCCGGAGTCTACAGAGAGGGTCTAATATAAAATACCTATCCTGACGCAGCGCAGGGCTGTTCCTCTAGAGATTTATCCCGAGCGAGTGGTGTAGTATAGGATATGTATGTATGTGCGTGTGTTGACGCATCAACAATTTTAGTAGTGCGCTTTCTTTTATTCAGACAAATGGCGGCGTTTCTCTCTGTCACGACGATTCCATCCCCGAGGAGTATCTCGTCGGAGCATGGAATAACAAATCGTACCACGAATATACACACACACAGAGAGAGAGAGAGAGAGAGAGAGAGAGAGAGAGAGAGAGAGAGAGAGAGAGAGAGAGAGAGAGAGAGAGAGGCACACAAGTATACCCAACGTTACTGAAACGTCTGGCCTGAAAAAAAGATCCCTATCTATTCGACTCCCGGTTTAGGGGAACGATTTATGTAATATTCATAATGTCAACATAATTTTCGATATTCGTGCCGTTCGATAATTTGATTTTATTTGACAAGCTGCGTTACACGAAAGATTTACAGCAATAGTTTATAGGAGAACGAGCTGAAAATTGATTGGGGGACGTTGTTTCGACTTTTTTCGTTTGGTTTTAGTGTAATTTAGATAGAGTAAAGTCGAAACGTCACCTCTTAAATGTTTAATTGAGTTTAACACCCGTACCAGTAGGGCCCTGAAATTCCAACAGTACAATAATGGAGGAGTAGACAGGGTTGTAGACAGATATAAAATTTTCGTGGAATTGTGTATGCCTTTTCAGTTGGGAACTGGATGGTGGGGAGTTCCTGAAGGGAGAGAATTTTCAATAACAATAAGTTCTAATAAATAAAAGGGGTATTAATTGTATTAGATACAGCGACAAATTGAAAAAGGGCTTCTAAGAAATTTTGTTTTTTCGTGGAATTGTGTATACCTTTTCAGTTGGGAATTGGATGGTGGAATGTTCCTGAAGGAAGGGAATATTTAATAACAGTAAATTCTAACAAATTAAAGGGTACTAATTACATTGGACGTAGCGACAAATTTAAAAAGAGCTTCTAAGAAATTTTGTCCATTGCTTTGGAAAGAGAATATAAAAAGTATTTCTGGGTTTGCGTGGGGGTTCATTCTGGGGCTGAAATAGGGGTAAATTTTACTCATATCAAATATTGTATATAACAATAAGTGTGAGTAATACAATTATCCTTAAAACATCTCTTTGTCCCTTAAAACACGTCAAATTGATGATTTTTTTTAAAAAAATTCATAAACAAAGAAGGGCGTATTTCACGGCTACAGCTCAAAGACAGCCTTTGACATAATTAAACAATCGAAGCAATATTCGAATATTTCATACGAACGGTAAACGAGTCACGTTTCGCCGCACCTTCCCTCTACACTTCCACGCAAAGATTAGTCACGTCCCTTATACCTTTAATAACTGTACGTCTCACTTCTTAATCCCCCTCGAGTTTTATGGCGTCAATATTTCGGGCCGCGAACAAAAAGAATATCGCGAAATACTTGAATACATCATCCCGTGGTGACAGCGCGCATTTAATTTCCGCTCCTCGCCCGTTCCAGAATTACCATCGAGGCAGAATCATGCGACTGTTATCTCGAAATATGTTACGTTGTGGTCGCGTGATATAAAACCGCAGGATCGCTGTCGATGCGGCTTTGGATCAATTTTGCGCTGGAATGTATCGATGAAAATGGTTAGATGTGTAATTGCGATATATAAATAGTTTAATAAAAATATTGCGTTGGGAATCTCAAGCAATTCTGCCTTACGAAAATTGTAGATGAGGCTTAATCCGCATCTTTTTTGGTTTTCCACATTCTAACATTCTAAATCTCCATAAAATCTCCAGTTAAAACTCTCTGAAGGTGTTCAGCATTTTTCAATTTTTATGAAACTGAAACAGAAATTTTCCCGTTAAAATTTCTTCACTCCTGAATGATATTGAAAGTGAAACGTACAGATATGCCTTTCTAATGTCTTAATAGTATGAGAAACCCAAGAGCGTTTTCTGTCGATAACTTAGAACATAGTACTTTTATCATCTGGTGAATCTGGAATTTTCTTCGATATGACACGTGACACTTTTCAAATGTCCATTAAAACTTTTTGGGATATTTGAACCGTTCTAAATGTTCATGAAACAATGGATACGGTCCCTACACTAAACCCTTTGAACCCTTTTAATATTTCAATTGCTCTCCTTGAAACTTTCCCAAAATTCGATTAATTACCTAATGGAAAAGTCAAGAGGTCAGAAACTTCATGTATTACATTTCTTCTAACTTTGTTAGTAACCCAAAAACCCAAAATTGCCCGTAGCATTTATAATTTAAATCCTCTATGGATTTTTAGAACTGAGGCTTCCTTGGACACGTCAGGTGACCTTTTGAATCTTGTTGGACGAAATTATCGTAAAAACTATTGTTGAGAATAGAATTGTGAAACTTTTCTAGATTTCATGGAACTAAAATGAAAGACCTTAAATTTTGTAGGTACTGTACATTTTCCTGTCACTATTAGTTGTAAGTTTTATGATTTCCCGGACTATATTTAATGTGAAGCCTTAAGAAATGGCATTTTGTTTATTTGAACGTTCCCAGGTACTCAGAAATATTTTTTGTTAATGACTTACGTCATAAAATTTTAGAAGCTTTTTAAATCAAAGCATTCGAAGTATATTAAAACTGCATAATATTTAAGTTGTTACTAGTTTTCATGAAATCTTGTTAAGATCGTTATACTGAAAGCTCCTTCATACATCATAAATGTTTACCCTGTCGCTCCCCTTTCAAAATTTCTTTAATTATCTAACGGCTGGGGTTTCCAGAAACGTGCCAATATTTTCTGTGCGTAGCTCTGAACTCCTTAACTTCCTAAACTAAATTTTGTGTTGAAACTTTCTAAAGTGATGTAAAACTGTTCTAATATTTATGACATAGAAACGATGATCCTTCGACTTAGAACCATTTTAAGGTACTTTATATTTATGCCATTTCCAGGTTTAAAATTTCTCTAATTACCGATATTAACGTTGAGTTAATATAAATGTCATCCTGTTTGCTTTAACTTTCCGAGGAGCTCAAGAGTGTTTCCTCGTAAGAATTTGTGCCTGAAATTTTGAAAGCCTGGTAAATCTCGAATGACACGTGATATTTTAAACATTTTTCGTGCTAAATAAACCTTGAAGTGTTTACATTGAAACTCACATTTGATTCGCCCTTTATAATCACGAAGAAGTTATGGGGTTCTGCCTTAGATTGAAATGATTGCTTTTCACCAAGCGCATTCACCATTTTCTTCAATGGTCTGCCGGTGACTGATTGGCTTAAATTTACATTGACTCATTAATAGTATTTTATACTAAAAATAACTAAGATACTTTTAAAAGCAGATTATTTTTATAGTACATATTTATAAACATTATAGCATATGCAGATTGCGTAAACTCCGAAATTAAGTGTTATCAACGTATATATATTGGCGTTTCGATTCTATGCAGCTATAGTCTCGAATATCTAGGAAGACGTTGCACTGCTCATAAATTAGATTAAAATTCGATAGAGACTGTTCGAACCTCATTAGTTACAGGTACGTGGCGTTTTTGCAGCCATTCGTTTTTCCAGATAGCGACGGAGCGCAGGGGATAAAAAGAGGCCAAAGGTTTTACAGGGGATCGGGAAACTAATTTTCCTCGACTATAATGCGCCGTAATGGTGATGTGCACGCGACCAAGTCCGAACCCGCCGTGTTTTTCGCAGTCGGATGGCTTTCAGGGGGAGCGAGAAAAACTTTCGGATAAACCTCGCCCCCTCCGAGCCGGTCCCGTTCGTAATTTATATCCGCGCGGTCCGCATAAAGGAGATTTTAATACGATCGAAGTTTGTATCAGTCGACGGTGAAGGCTTAAAAATAGGAAAGTTCCACGGGCACGACGCGAACGTCGATTCTCGACTCGATCGACGGGAAAGGATTTCTCCCGCGTTTCCAATCTGATTTAAATCGAAATGAGAGTTAACTCCTCCGTCGATCCCGTGTTTAATTAAAAATATCCGACTCGCTCGAGGATGCCCTCCGCTAAATCCGAAATTCATTTCGTCTACGATTCATCACTAGGCATAATAACGTGACAGGTCCTTTTGGGTAGAGGGGATTACTTGTTCGTACCTACCCCGTGCGATTTATTTGTTTCCAGAAGGTCCCTTAGTAATTTACAGGACGCCCGGAATACGATCCGCACTCCGAGTTTCCGGTTGCCGCTCCATTAAATCGCGACTCGTCAGATTACCGGATTTGGTAGTCGGGATCCAATTTTACATTCATACCTTTCGCCGTTACATTCGAGGCGCTTGTCCCT
Organism: Cryptocephalus primarius; assembly: GCA_963576515.1. NCBI lineage: Eukaryota > Metazoa > Arthropoda > Insecta > Coleoptera > Chrysomelidae > Cryptocephalus > Cryptocephalus primarius. The sequence goes on along the minus strand of OY754937.1, from coordinate 24,686,506 downwards.
TCGCTCCTGACATCGAGGGAAGGTGTTTCTTACGACAGGAAATTCGATAACCACGCGCGCTTTCCACTTTCCCGCGTGGCGGTTTTACGGTATATACTGTTTCAAAAGAGGGACAACAATGGAAACGTTCCGTACAACACAGATTATCGTAACGGGAATTACAGGGGACAAGCCAAAATCCGAAAATTAATTCCAACCCTTAATGAAACTGTGTAATGGGTTTCGATATTCCCGCTTCTTCTTCAGAGGAGGTACGTTTAATCCCCAAAAGGTATGATCCGCTGTTGTTGGTTAGCCGTTGCAATCAGTCACTAAAGTAGCTTGTCAGGGGCTGAGTTTATGCTTTAATTATAATGGAAACTAGTCAGTCAGTTAGTGAGTGAAGTTAGTCTAGTTGATCAACAGGTTGGTTCGCTAGTCAGTTCAGCTACTACAGTACATTCGATTCCTTTTCACTACATTTTCTATTTTACTAAAACTAGTCAATCCAATCTGTTATTAAAAATTAGTCAGTTAAGTAGTAAGTGAGTCAAAATTAAAACATCTCCAAACAGATAAATTAGTCATTCTAATTATTACACGTCTCTTATTTCTGTTCCCCTATACTTTCCATTTTATCAAGGGCTAGCCGGCCTAGTCTGTTAGTCAATGCGACGAATCAATGAAATTTAATTCTTATTAATACATTGATTAAGAATTAGTACAGTAGCACAATTAAATAGAATTCCATTAAAGAGTCACGAGTGCCAGAAGACAAAACTCATTGTCATTTCTATTCATACTTTTATCATAACAATGAAAATGTGATGATTGGGCTATTTGATGATACTTTAGTTATTTTGATAAGTTTAGATGTTTTTTGTTTATTACTTATTGTGTAAAACAAAATCATCAATAGGGTTACCAAATCCCATTTTTAAATTTTTCAATAGTGTTTCAGTTATAATTAGATTAGTTTCACTGGGCTATTGCAATGACATAATTAATATAATGGCAGAATTAAAAGGAACAAGGGAAAATTGAAGAAAAGTTATGTTTTACAGTTTCCCAATTTTCGTACTATATATATTTCCTACTATTTTAAAATAAGACAGAACGGTTTTCCTAATAAAAAGATTTTAAATGAATTTCCAACTTTGAAGCTTTGGAAAATTCTATAATCTGCTTTCTTCTACGGTATTTTTTCAAACTGTAAATGGTTGTCAAGATGCTCTAACCGTACGTTTACCGTTTAAATCTGCCACATTCAAGAGAGAATTTTCGAGAGTTTACAAATGATTTTCATGTTCTTTAAAATTTTCACCGAATAAATGGGTCTTCCAGTTTTTCCAATTTTTACTTGCCATAATATTAGAAGATGTAATTACAAGAATAATAACAAGAAGTTTTAGAGGATCATAGAGTATTTCAGCCTTTCATTATATTCTAAATAACGCTTTCAGGAAACGCCCAACTTCCATTTTTTGTGAATTCACCAACAATTCAGTGTTTTTTAAACATCAGTTTTGATTTTAGTAAAAAATCTATTTAACTCTAAGTTTCCATGAAGTTTCCATGTTCCTACGTATTTCATTTTCCAAACATTCGTTTCCCATTTATTTTCAAAGAAAGGTTGCCAGAAAATTTAAACTAAATTTCATATTTTTCAAATTTTTGATGAGTTTACAAGATCTGAATTTTTTGATATAATTGTTTTGGTTAAGGTTAATTGAAAAAATTTAATTTCTTCTAAATATTCTTCAGTGGCATGTCTACAGTTAATAATTAATTTCATAGAATATTTATCGAAATATAGTTTTTTCGTAAATTGTATTATTTTGTGGTGCTGCTAATGTTGTTACGACGTTGTGATCGGTATGCATATTATCTCTTAATATTCTATTCATTATCTATTCATCATATGTCAATCTTTTCATGATCTCGTTACGAGTTTTCGTGGACTTTGAAACTTAGTAGGGTAGATGATGCTTTATTAGACAGTTCCGTAGCAAAAGGGTTGTGCTTTGAATAATGCTGATGAGATTCATAGGGCCATGTAATCTTGAAATTAACGTGGCAAAGGAAATTTACATAATTTTATCGAAAAGCGAAATAGTCGGGAGCAAAATACCGGTGCGAAAAAACCTTTTCCTTTTATTCTCCCGAGAAAAATTAAAACTTTTTTAATACACCCATTAACGTCTTGAATGGAAGGTTTTATCTTATTTTCGAGTCCTGTTTTGTGCAGGAGATTGAAAAATTTGTGCTGTAAGATTTTGTAAGCGGCTTGAAGAAGAAAAGGTAACATATTGAGTTTGATGGGCGTGTTGGTGTTTAAATTTTTTTTTGTATTCGTACACAACAAAAATCGATTGGTTTTTGTTGGAAATGGAAGGGAAATTTTCTAAGAGGATTCCATTTTCAATTTTTTTAGAGCTATGTGTGGATGGATTTGTCAGGGCGATATTTTGCCCAATGCTTTTTTTATTTCAGTGTTACTGATTTTAAATGTTAAAAATTGTCAGTGCCTGACAATAGAACCGACATAGGGCAAGACTAAAGTGCCGTTCAGAGAAAATTTAGCCAAAAATAATATTACGTTTATTAGACGTACACATTCACTTGGGCACAAGTGCACTTTTGGTTAAAAATAAAATTGACTTGCTCTCAAAAATAATTTACGATACCGGAGTGTTTTGTGCGTTCGACCCGAAGCAACCATTTCCTAAATTAACATCAGTGAAATTAAACCTGCGAATAATTTTCCCGCCGTTCTTCATTTAAGAGGCGCCGGTAAATAATTGGCCACCAGTGGTACAATAAAGAAAGCAATTTTCAATCCCTTTTTTCATTAGTTGCCGAAAGCGTGTTTTTGTTATTTCTGGACACCCCTCGCACATCATTTTGTGTTCGAGCTTCGACACAATTAAAGTAATTGAGGACCTATTAGGCGTCTTGTTTTCGGAGTAAAAAAAGGGAAGAGGAGAAGCCGGATCAAAGCGAATCTCTCGATAAATTCCTTTGAAGGATATCGTGTTTTCCTACGGCTCGGATAAGGGTAGGAATTGTGATTAAAAAACTCCGGTAACTATAAATCCTACTATTTTAACACGTGTTTTCGTTAATCCGATGTCTTAACCACGTCCCACACGACATCAAAGCAACTCCCCTCCCGGAGTTGTTTTCTACTTCGCCCTTTGACACGAATTCCACCCGGATGCTCGTTAATTCTCTAGTAAATATAGGGAATGTATAGTATACACATCAAGGATGCTCTTACGGTCTCAAATTATCGACGAGGTTGAGAATTCGGGACTGCTCTTTTTGATTCGCCTTTGATCCGAACCTTCGCCATCCTAGTTTCTGTTTTAGTTTATTAATAGTGTGGGGATATTTTCCCGTCCGAGAAATACACGCGGAGGATATTTGTTTCTGATACTTTACGACTTCGTAAATTTCGCCCAAAAGTGTTATACGAGAATATTTAATAACCGGCATAAGCGATAAATCCTGGCCAGTTTAACCCCGATAACTTCCAAGCAAAACGGGAAGGGTTAGGTGAATTGAATCGGGGCGAAGTTATGTCGGGGAATATTTTTTGGAAATATAATAAAATATCTAACGGATACTGAAAATAAAAGTGGGAATGAATTATGTCTTCGATTTATAAAGTTATTGAAATCTGTTAAGTTATTATTTATGTGTCGAAATATGTACGTCACTATCACACATCCCTCGTCACTTTCTATTCAAGTTCTCTAGAAATGTTATAAGCGTCGTGCTGGTTGCCGCCGCTTTGTTCGTGTCGCCAGCTGTATCCTCTCCATGCGGTGATGGAGTGAGAGATCTACCACTCGTTTTATGTTCAGATTTAGCGGGAGATATTTTCCCATTGGAATTTTTGTAAGACGTAAATACACCTGGTGACGGTCTCACAATGGGGTGACGCCATTTTATACTTCGTATCTTGGTGAATGTTATATGACGTGCCCAACAAATCTAACTGCTGAATTATTATCAAGTGCTAATTGTAGTTATCTAAAAGTAATATTTTCCTAACCTGAATTCAATATCGATTTCTGATCGGTAGGTAAAGTGTAAATAGTTAATGGAAGATGACGAGACGAAGAGAGACGTGACGAGAGAATCGTCGGAAGGGATAATCCGAGTTCCGAATTTTCCCTTCATGCAAATCGAACACAATTAAAATCCGAAATTGATCCTCAGACGCTCTCCGGTAGATTTATGCAAAAATTCCAATTACAGCCCGAGCTACTAACGGAAATAGTCATTTAGGAATTGAAAACAAATGAATTGTGAAAGTTGTAAGAGATAACTACCGGAGCAGAGTCGATGAGGGTGGGAGACGAGGGGGGTTCTCGTATTCTGAGAGTTGGAGGCGCAGCAATTTAATATTTAGTGGATGGAAAAATTATCTCGTCGATTCGGTTTAACGTAGGGTTTTCAGTGACGTCGTTATTTTCTCTCGAGCAAGTAATACTTCCATTAAAACTTATGAATCTTCAAATGTTTGAAATGACTTGAAAACTTCCATCTAAACAAAAATTATTTTATGCCTTTTAATTTAAAATTGGTGTTTTGAAAACTTTTATCGCGCCCTTTAAGAAACGGCGGTTTCATGAAATTCAATTCTGTTTTTAAAACATGGTTTTAAAGCGTTTAAAATAAAGTGGGTTCTAATGTATATTAGCACTCAAAGGAAGCGCTCGCTGTAAATGCTTGCAGTAAAGTTATCTAAAATATATATCCTTTAAATTGACGGTGGAAACTTACCGCCCGAAAAAACATGTCAAAATGTCAACGGTACGGAATGTGTACATTTCCATAAAAATATATGTAATAAGGAGTAATGGGGAAAAACCTACGCCCACATTACGAGATTATATACTTAAAATAAGTAGGCAGCTGCCACCGAACACACCGACACGTTCCCTCAAAGGATATGGATTTTATACCTAATATGCATAACGAATTTCAAAATTAATATTCTGGCCTAATACAACGAAGCCATACATTTGAAACTTTGTTGTTGGTAATCTCAAGCAAGGTTTAAAAAGCAATTTCGACCTACGGTCTCGTCGTGCCAATTTGAGTAATTATTTAATTGAAACCTTTCTGAAGGAATCCGCTGAGTATTTCAGGAAATTTACACTTTTTTCGTGTGGTCTCCATGGGACACATTGACTGTATAAACCAAAAACAAGGTATTATAAGTATATAGTTAAAGTAGTAGAAAGGCTAAAACCTACGGAATATAGCTTCACATCTCTTATTCTGTGTCGCCCTCTGTAGGTCATTTAGGCAAGTCTTATTTTTTTTATCTATTTGCAACAATTTAAAACTTCCACAAACCCACTAGGCTCAATTATGCAGCGTTTTCATTTTTTCAAATTTGGAAAATCTCTGTAACGTCGAGTTTACGTTCTTTCTAAGGTTTAAAATTAACAAGAAATAATTTGCAACTTCTAACCATTCTAACTGTCCCTTAATTCCTTTCTGCAAAGGTACAGGGCCTATAACATTGGAAATTAAAACGAAAACTATTCGTTTTCGGTTATTTCCGTTAAAAGTTTACAATAATTCCATATTTTAAATCTCCTGTGTGTAAGGTGTGATTCGAGCTGTTTTAAAAACGAAACCCGTTCTTATAAAATGACTTTTTCGGCATATCGTCGCTTAAATCATGAACAAAACCCTTTGGAATTCATTCTCCGTCCGTAGGAACCCGCCGCCCCTCCATTAGGCAGATGCCGAAAATCTATCGGGGTACTAAAAATGACAATTTAAAGCCGTTACATACGTGGCAAATTTGGTAGAAAATCTCCAACGCTATTTTCCATATCTTCCCCGGGAAACATTTTTGCAAAATAAAGATCCCTAAAGCGTAAAAAATCCCCCTCCGGGCTTCGCTTTAAGTTTACGGGCCCAGTGAAATCGTTTCCAGTTATTCCGATCGAATGAACAATTTAAAATGGCGCGAAAGTTATAGCGCGAATCGATAATTATTAAATTTTTAGTTTAATCGGGAACCGGGTAACAGGGAGAGTCTGGAAGTGGACGGGGGAGTTGTAATTTGGAATTATTTCTGGGAGCTTGAAAATTTCTGATATTTTCCAAATTGCTTTCTCTCGCTTTGCATGATTGGTCGCATTTTACGACTTGCTTAATAAATTCGGTGGCTTAAGTGAACCGAAAAGATTACCCAGTCAGTGCCCACAATATTTTTTACGCTACAAACGTGGTACAATTTTGGAGAGTATGGAGAATTTAGGTACAGAGTGAATTTACATTTAGGTAAAACTGTCTTTACTATTACTATAATACAGCAGTAATAACAAGTGCCGTTAAAATCGGATTTTTTTTTGTTTGAAAATAGGGGATTTATTGTGTTTCGTTCTTGTATCATATGATACTTAATAAAAATCGAAATTATTGACGAAACTGGAGTCATCAACCAATTTTACAAAATATCAAGAAAATTAGTTACTGTTTTTTTGTTATTTTAGATAGGAGTGAAATTTCATTGCAGTTACAATTGTGTTTGATAATATTGTTTTAATAAGGCAGCTAGAGTAGCATTCCGTGTGAAGCAATTTTCACCAGAGTTGTTAAAACTAAATTTACATTAAAATCGAATGAGTGATAACCGAGTTGGAGAGTAAAACTCATTATAGAATGAGGCCAGTGAAGTAGGAAAAGCTCATTCGTTTTTAAAAAGAATTGTCAATAAGCTTGTCCTCTGTCATTTCAAAGAGCACGTCCGTCCTTAATAACTCTCGTCGCCAGAATTTGTGTCATCGCTCGCCCTACTTCGGTCCTTGAAGGAACAATTCAGCCCCCGTAAGCGGCTGATATGTATTTTTTGTGATACCCTCGCGACATATCTTATGCAAAACAAATGTTTGCTGTTATCGCCTCTTTTTGGTTTTGCTGCTGCCTCGCTACTGCCACCATCTGCCGCTGACACGAGATGTTATCGCTCTTTTTGCAGGATTACGCTTTCACCCACTATTCCTGCTGCGTGAAGAATGGCGGATCTGATATTGAGATGTCGAATTAACACTACAAGAAATGCGTTGGCGTGTTCGGTTCAGCGCCGGCATATTTCACTTCCAATTTGTCGGTTTTAATTCGTGACCGATGCTTTTTCGTCGAAGTAACTAAGATAGAAATTTTGTTCAAAGTTGCAAAAATCTGCTGACATTTTTCTTAAAAATTGATAAAGACCTGAACCTTAAGAGCTCAATTTGCACATTTATGATATTTGGCAAGGAGTGGTCGAGGAACAAAGTAATCAACACTTCAACAAGAATTCACAACAAATCATTGCCTGTTGTTCACCTGATAAAGATGTTCCAGAAATGAATTGGAAATGAAAGGTTATTGAAACATAAGTTGTAACTAATTCACGTTAATTCAATCGAAATAGAAGCAGGCTACACTTGGCACAAGACTTTTCTCTAAATTATATGGTTCAGAGGTGATCAGTCAGACGAAATTTAGATACGTGAACTATTAAATAATGAAATGCCCCGTAACGGCGGCAACCAATAATATACTTTGAACAATACCTCGCGAACTTATTAATTAGAGAATAGTAAAGGACGATAATCACGCCCCACGTTAGTTTACCTAATGTTATAGCTACTAAGGGATTAGTAGTTATACTATATGGTTTAGTCATTAAACAGAGTCGTTTTACTAAATGCATATGCCTAACCTATAACAAATTGAGATCTTAATATTAACGGTCATTGCTAAAATCTACATGATCGACTAAGATAAAAAATTGAGGTACTTTTAATTCTGGCTAGCGCGCTCAATTTACGCATACTACAGGTCCGCACTTCCTTTATCAGTCGAAGGTTCGGAACGGGCGATAAACAGCTGCTATCGTCACCTACGACCGTGATTCGTATTTTACAATTACTTAAATTTCATTGGTCACAAGGTCCCTTGGTATTTCCTGTCCTTTATTCTCGCTTACGTTATTTAACAGCTGTCATATTATTCGCCAATCTCCCGAACATGCTCCTTACCATTTTTAAATGATATCTCAATAATTACGAGGGTTACAAAGTCGAGAAACGTCTTAATCGAAAGGGATTGGTATGTGGAATAGGCTATGTAACAATCTACTGAATCCTGTCATTAGAACCGATGATGTTACGCGAAACAATTTTCGTTAACGGAATTAGTCTCTAATCGCGCTTTGTGAGATAGTATTACATCTCTCCCTGAGTTCAGGTAAAGCGCTTTGCCTTTTCGTCGCTATAACGACGCAGCGTGGATTCTGGAATACCATATGCATGTAATTAGTGCAGCGTTCCAGGACATCGTTTATTACAGCATGCGTTAGCTGCTGTTATAGGCGGATTGCTCCGTGACATTTAGCTTCTTTGACGTGTACATTCGGAAAAAAAATAATTAAATCTGAATACTGAAATGCCGCCGGGGAAATTGGTGGATTCGGCGACATTTCCCCGCCAATTCTGCCCTTTGATGTTGTATGTAGACAAAAGGCTCTTTACAGATTTAAGGGAAATGAACTCATTCGTTAGGTTACACAATGTTCTCCTGTTTTTCTCTTCTACAGTGTTCGTGTAAATTTACATACATGGAGAGTTTGTGTTGGCACTTGTTATTATCGTTACAACTAAATTTACTTGTATTTGTACCTTCTAGAAGGTCATTTCACTTTTATATTTACCCCATCCCTAATTTTCTACTTTCATCACACCGTAATTTATAAACGTATAAATTATTCAATCAACAAATAAAGCAGCCATTAGCTTTTCTATTGTCGCGCTGTTACCACGTTTGTCGTTACACCTTAACATGTTTATAAAAACGAAACAAGCATTACCAACACATTAACCTATTTACCTAATGAATGAATTTTGTGGCAACAAATCGGCGTACGTACGGACAATACCATAAGAGCGATAAGAGCATTTTTGTGGACTATCCCAATGATGAAACGCGGGATCCCATAGGGCTAATAAATTACGACATTCAAAATAAAAGCGAAGGCCTTACAGGCGGCCAGGTACGTAATGTATTCTCTAGCGTAAACCGATTGGCTAGCGTTGGGATAAATCAGGGGCGGAACGTTAGCCGAACGAGGCGAAATGGGGGGATAATTCGAGAGCGAGCGAACAAACACTTGGAATATTTTATGCGGCAGGGACGATTTCGTCGCCAGAAGGTGAATAGTGTAGTAGTTGTACTTAAAACTAGTCATACTCGATTGTGTACAATCAACACAGCAGAATTTTAGAGGCATTTTCTATTTGGTTTGCCCTAGGAAAATCACAAATTTTTGTATGATAGTGGAAGTTTGATTTTTAACGATCCCCCCTCTTTTCAAAAGGATATTAACCATGGCGTCATAGCAAGCTTCTTCTTTGAAAACTTCTTACAACTATAATTCCGCTTTATGAAACCAAAAAGGTTTTGCAAGGGTTAGGACCATAGACTGTATTACAAGCAATTGCATAAGCTTTTACATGTTCAGCCCATTTCACCTGTTAAAATGTATTTTACTGAGAATCTAGAAATGATTTATTAAGTTTGATTTACAAATTGATCTAGCATAGATTTATATTAAATATTTCTTCTAAGAAATGAATGTTTCATTCTATCAAACGTTTTCGACAAAATGGAAAATCCTTAATACCTTTTACATTAAACGAAAAAGGTGTGTGTGTAGCAAGATAAGGCTCAAATCCCTTTACAGTCTTTATACTAGTAATTTGCGATAAAATGTTAAAGTTTTTCCTGTTTAAACTTCGAAATCTCTCTTAAGATATGATAATATTTAGGTGGATAAATTCGAGGTAATACAGTAATTTCCCTTTTTTGGAAAAATCGGAGTATCACGAAATCTGCTAGGCCTAGTTACCTGAAGTTTACGTCATTCGCTTAAAACCTTTTAAGGTCAACCCCGTGAGTTTCATTGCAAAATTCAAAAGATCACACGCTAGGGCACGAAAATGGAAGGTTAATTTCTTGCAATTTTTCCAAAATGAGACAATTTCAGTTTTTGAAATTTTGATAGCAAACGAAAGGGGACATTTTCCTGGTGCCGGAAATGAAAGTTTTTCTTTGCTATCTATTTTTCGAGATATAAGGAGGAGTATGATATTTTGTTTTTAAGAAAAATCGAAAAGGGGGATCTCCTTAAGATCCCATGCAATTTTTTCCAAAACTGGGATCATTTCAAATTTCAATTTTTGAAATTCCGGTGCCAAAGGAGGGGAATATTTCTCTGATGCGAATGGTGAAGGATTATGTTTCCTAGGAGGTCTAGTTTTCGAAATGCAGGAAAAAATAGGACAAAAATATTCCCTTTTTGGGAAAGCGGGATTTTCCTGAACGGAATCGAAACCAATTTTACCAAATTTCTCTTTATATATAATAAACAACAGACAAGGGCCTTTTGGGTAAAATCTAGTATGAAATAATAATTTAAACGAAAGCTGTGTAAACAGTTGCATGAAAATGAATATGGAGTTTGCAAATAATTTAATGAATTAATGAAAAATTGATAGTAATACCAAACAAACTTTTAATTCTAAAGTTGCTCCAATAGCGTATAGGCACTATATATGGCATTTATCGCCACAATTATTTTTCTATAGAACCGATTACATATTCAACCATCAGTAAATGGAATTTTTTCATTTAGTCTCACAAGTTAAAAACTATTTAGTTGTCAGTTTCAGCTACTTAATTATCATTTTTACCTCTTGATATCAAATTTATATGAAGTTTGCTAAATACCCTATTTCTCGGTGCTGAAGGAGCTCCGTTTCAATTGTGTAACGAAGTGTAATGAAGCACAAAGAAATGCAACACGTTAAACATCCAGTTTCAAGTATATTCAAAGTAACAGTTACATTGCTGCCACATTAGGCGGAATCTTGATACATTAATTCGTTCAAATCGATACCCTGCAGTGGTTTGTTTCCAGGAAAACAATTAATTATAATTCGTAATGTAGCACTAAATGAAATTAACGAAATGCCAATTAGAACCGTACGTAACGTTATTTGTAATCCATTAAATTTTGCACTGTGCTGTCTGTAATTATTACACGATCCACTGCATTCGTTCATTAATTTTAATTAAGCCGCCAAATTGAATCTGCAAAACTTTATCACTCCGCCAGAGTGACGATGAAAGTTGAAATTAATCCCGACGTCAATTTGTTTCAGATATTGGTTTTTTGGTACCAATTTTCATTACTAATTTAAAAAGTGTTCTTATTAATAATATTAAAACTTATTAAAATTAATTTTCCTGTATATTTCAGGAGAAATGTTTAAAATTTTTCAAGGAAATTAAAGTAGGGGTGTTTTCATTTGGCACTTCCCATCACAAATCGAAGGTAAACGGAGATTGTAGTAGAAACAAGGCAGCACAAATTCTCTCACAAACAGTGGAATTAATCTCTATGATTACACTTCACTGTTCCCACAAAACGAGGGGCTATTATATGAATATTTAATCGAATGTCTCTAACATCAATCCACGTACTTGTTTTAAGCTGGAATAAGCACATCGATTTATTTCACCAATGGGGTTTATCTTTGGAGAATTCTCCAAACTCACTTATTAGAAAACTATTCATAGACGCACATGCAAGAGTACTTCACCAGCCTTTTAATCAACGAAAAAGGGTAATATAACCCAATGGTAGGCAATCATCGAAATTAGCTGCCACAACGTTTTTCCAATGAGATTCTGTTTCAATGGAAACAAATGTTAGCGAACACCATAAACGTCACCGCCGTCTATCAGACCATCTAATTCATCGCATACGTAAAATCGAACCCGCATTTCGTAGGTGACGGATTAATCGTGAAATCGACAGTTTTATATTCAAACTTTTTCAGTTATACCGGCGAGTTAATTAAAGGTCTGTAGGTCGATCGGATTAAGGTTGTGATATTTTGAGTTGTTGCAAAATTGTTAGGATAATTCTTATAACAGCTATTGAATTATTTTACCGTTGAGAAGATAGGAATTTTTTTCGAGGCTCTTTATTGAAATTGTCACCAGGATTAAATACGGAAAATTATCAAACGTAACGACGATAAATTCTTTTTTGTAAATGTTATCTGATTACTCACCCTTGCCCGGATAAATAATAATTAGTTGATAATTAAGTTGAAATAATAATTATATTTTTAAGTACTTACCTCGTATCTAATGCAAAAACAATATTACATACATTAAAAGTATGTAATGCGTCCATACCCTCTTACACTATTTTAGGGGTCAGATTCTTCTTCCGCCATTTCCCACGTTATGGACGATGCTCATCTTTTGTCTTCAATTAATTATGCGAGCCAAAATCTTCCTCGCATGACTAATGAACGTGATCAACTCGTAAACGTTGCATTCTAACGTTCTCCTTTTTTGTACAGTGGGATGAAGATTAATTGGCACCGTTCCCTAAGCCAGCGACAGTCCCTTAGGTCCCACTGTACATACAAAATGAAATTAATGAATCGTCCATGTACCATCGGGTAGAACTTGGAATCCTGAGGCAAGAACGCCGCGAGCCTAATCTCGTAATTAGTCACATGACGGTTTGCGCCTTGAAAATTGGGAAATCACCGCCTGAATCACCCCTCGTCGCTCGGTGTAAGCTGTACGTTTTGTTGGGGCTCGTAGCAGGAATAAAAATGTGAGATTGTCGGGAGATCCACTAGAACGAATCATCTGCGTGCCTATCGGCGATTCTGAGAAGGAGTTTCTGGATGCTCTTGAAGGATTTCGAAGGAAATAACCGCTTTGTTCAAGAATGAGGGCATATGGGGTGTTTACCGTTTAGGTAATTACGTTTAATAACTCGCGATCGTGGGGAGTAATGTTTGAATTAATAGTGCGAATGAGATTTATAGAAGGAAGTAATGCCCTGTATCTAAAACCAATATCTAGACAGAGCCAATAGGAAGACTTGTTTAGATCATGTGATCAGTTTACTAACTGATTTTGTGACGTTTCATTGGTTGGTTCACTAGCTACGATTTCTGTGTCATGTGATTTTCGGTAAATGTTCTGAACTAGGAAAAATCTCGATATATGGATCGTTATGTATGGGTTATCGGAGATGAATATAGGAATATCGATGACCTCTTCAAAATTGAGTTTCTACAAAATTTATTGGTAGGTTAATCAGCTTGAACTATGTGCCAAGTTTAAAGCATCTTGCTATCCAAGCACTGTTCAATCAGTTTCATAACTACTTTTCACAACCCACAGAAATGGAAATTTGGATTTATAATATTTTCCTGAAATATGTCTTTACCTAACCAGTAAATCTGCCAAGTTTAGCTGCTCACGAATTGTTAAATAAAGTTCAACACTATTTTTCGCACGTTCGAAAATGGAAATTTGCCCCCAAGTCAAGAAAGTCCCCAGATTTTCCCCAAGTCAGAAACATAAAGTGGTAAAGTGATATTTCCTGTACTGAAGAAAGCTGGTGTAAACATTAAAAAGAGTGCGGTCGGGAAATGAACTATCTGGATCCGCGATTGTCGGAAAATTCGCGAATTTTTCGAAGACACTCAAAAACAATTAATTGTACTCCCGCGAATACGTCGAGGTCGGAAAATGCGTGACTTATAACTACGAAGGTAGGGAAATTCCCGAATTTTCCTAGTAGTAGTATGGTGGTGTAGAAAATGCCTGAATCCTCAGATATTCTTGCGTCGCGTGGAATGGCCTGCAACACTAATAGTCGGAAAATTCGGGGATTTTCTGGAGGTATTCGGGAGCAGTTAGTTACACTTCCGCGAATATGGCGTGGTTGGAAAATGCGAGATTTGTAAAGGCGAAATTTGGAAAATGCGCGAATTTTCCAGAGACACCCGTAATCAGTTACATAACTGTATTCCCGTGAGTACAGTGAGGTCGGAAAATGCGCGACCTTGGTAGGCGAAATTCGGGAAATTTGCGACTCTCAGATGTTCAGAAGATGGACAGTCTGGAACCGAGAATGTAGGGAAACTCGCAGATTTGCCGGAAACACTCTCAATTAATTAGACTCCCGTGAATACGGTTGGATCGGAAAATGCGCGGTCTGTAACTTTGTAAGCATGGGCTCGGGAGGGTATTTCCCTTGAGAGCAAATTTCGTGATTAAAATAACTATACGCCTATACACGAAAAATATTGGCTCAATGTACAAGGCCCATCAAATACTTTCTGCGAGAAAATAGCCAAACAGCTTTGATAAAAGTTTGCATATATTTTTTCGAAGACGGCCATTTTTGATCACTTCTCGCACTTTAATTACTCATAACGGAATTGGTAGATTTCTCGAAAAAAGACTTAACCTGGTTACATGGTTCATTCAGTTGCCTGTAACCACTTTTCCTTCACCTCTCCAAAGAAAATACAATCGTTAACATTTTTTGTCGTAACAAAAATATTTCTGTCGGTTTCCCCAAAACTCAAAAAAGTGTAATGCTTCATTTCATTGCTTAAACATAGCTACTCGTAAAGCGATATCCGAATTGCGTAATACAAACGTTTTCGGTATGTTATTGTTAGGTATTCCCTGTTAAATCGCAGCTCGTAAAATTCGTAGGTTCCTAAATCAAACAACAAAGCCGTAAGATTGCCTTTTTCTGTTTGTTTTTACTGCCGTTCTCGGCAGTTGCGAAAACAAATCCGGTTTTCACTTTTTGCCAAGTAAATTATTAAATTTATGGACTCTTGAAGGAGGCTATTCATTATTCATCCGAATAGAATTTTATAGCTACTTCCCGTTTTGCCGCAGTCCTGCATCAGATTCGTGAATAGAGGCGAAGAGCTATTAATAGACAAACTTCCAGTAATATGTCTCTTCTAACCGTAATAATATAATTAGTTCGAATTTGAATTTTCCAGTTCGTGTTCGGGATTTCCGAGTTGATATTTTTCATGTCCTGCGAGTTTCGTAGCTAGTATTCATGACTAATGTCATAAATTAGGAGAATTACTGTAATTTTCTTGTTTGTGTATGCGGGTTACTACGAGTGACTTATTATTTTCGAGTGAGACTTGCAAATACCGTAGTATGTTTTAGAGATACTATTTTTCTACTTTAACTGGGCACTTTAACAAGTGCGGATTGTATGGTCTGTAAACAAATCGACAATTATTTTTCCTTAAATTTATAATACGGCTTTTTTCCCTCGTTTAATGTCACAAGGAAGTTTGGTACTTCACTTTGTCGTTTTTAGATGAATTATTGATGTGAAATTACCACGAATATGTTTAATAATAAATTATTTCACATCATGCGATCACAAAATTCGTTTATGTAGTAAGACATCCCCATCGTCTTTATTTTGCAGATGGTTCAAGTCGTAACCGTAATCAATATTTAATCTTTACGTTCCTATAGCCGATATATGATCAATTTTATCTGAAAAATGTGCAACACCTTTCCTTACATCCCCGTACGATTTGACAGTTTTCTTTCCGGTTTCCAACCGCTGGTATTGCAGTACGCTGCACTGCTATGACATCGAGAGCAGCGCCATCTCGTTGAGGGTTCCACGAGCAGGCGCTTTCCTCACTTTCCCGGTCGCTATTTTCTGTTTACAACATCGATTTTCCTCCTGGACGATACAGGAATTGAAAAGCTAAACTGCGTGCGCAGTCCAGAAGTTCTCTCGCTTTCCTCTAGGTGGCGGCATAAGACAGCGAAGTTTATTTCAGTTCTAGGTCAACCCTGTATGATTTCTTCCCGGCGATATATAAGAAATTAGGCCGTATGCGTGGTGAATAGTAACGCCGAGCCGCTTGTGAAACTGTTCACGATCTCATTAAATTAGGGTCGATATTTTCTTGGTTAATAGGCGAAATTTTGAAGTCTGCTTCGCCGTTGTGTAACGAGTTGAGGTCACTTTTTTGTGGAACGCGGGGGAAAATCGATAAAAATATTCCATTCAGGTTATGTTAACGTTCATGCATGCATACCTTACGAAATAATATAACGTATCCCATTAACTCTCGTTTGCTATCGAATTTCAGATAATGCTTTTTGAAATGAATATTTTATTGATGATAAATCGATGACGGCGTGGATCGATGTAATTTGTCATTATTAATCCGTACTGGCTATTATTATGTAATTAGGAAAGTTCAAAGTTATTTTCTTGCGTTAGCTAACTACTTTATCTCCATTAACAACCTCACGTTGTTTAGTAGGCAGCAGGGCAAAAATCTTCCCCTCAAGTGTAATAATGAAAAAGTTTCCTCAAGTAATTGATGCCCATTTATTTCCAAGCATAAAATGTCCGATAGTTGATGTTAAAGTCAGATGAAAATGCTTTGTCTTAACTTTTTAAGGAAGTAGCATTTCAAAAATAAATTTTGACATGTCCATTTACGTCATTTCTACATTGAAAATTATTTCTGACGCATCTCTCTTATACGTTTGAGTTTTTGAAAACGGTAGAGGGTTTATTTCACTTCAGTTGCAATTGTGAAAAATGACAGCTCAGTTGTGTCACAATTCGCTAATTACTTGAACAACCATAGATAAGCGTGGGTTTAGTAATAAGGTACTTAAGAATTCATCAGTAATTAAGTAACAAATTGCAAATCAATAAAAATTAAAAAAGGACATCCCATCGGTCACGTCATTCCGAACAGTCGGAAACAAATCAATGGATCGCGGCGAAGAGGGCAAGTTGATAGCCGTAATGGCCCCATGAATATTTTAACAGAAGATCGATAAGTGTCTGTACTACAATTCAGTAAAACTTATAAATACTCTATGCCATCGATTTACTTCGAGCCTCGAACGTACCTAGCCTGGCGGGAATAGCATGATGCATTCGTAGTAACTTGTAGTACGTACTACGAACATATTATATCGGAATAGAGTAAATTTAGAAGCGCAGAATTGCAAATTGCGATCTCGTTTTTAGACTAACCGTAGGCGAATATGCTATTGCGAGCGGAGCACAATTGATTTATTTGCAGTTACGTGAATTCAGACAGGTAACAGAATTAGACTGTGTTGTATTAACCTCCTGCGTTGAATATAATTGTGTTGTACAGGAATACACTACGTTGCTAAAACTGATATAGGCTGATGATTAAATTAGACGATAGTAAGTATAACGATAGCAAGTTTAGAGTCTTGTGGGGGTATTGAAGGATATTCGCCCAATTCCAGCCAGCAATATCCAGCCAAAATTAAATTCTGTCTTGTAGAAATTTTAAGTAAGTCATATAAAATGATTCGTAATAAGATTTTCCCTCAGAAAGTTTCTTGAGAACTCCAACTAGAGCGATCACCCGATCTCGACAGTCTTCATATTTCCTGGAAAAAAATTTTTAAAACACATAGCAACACTGTAGCAACCATCTTGATGATAAATGTAATAAATTAATTACAGGTTTATTATTAGCTTAATGTCGTCCTTAGGTGTCCCAAATCGCATGTTAACTGCCCAAAAGCCCCCAAATTGTTTGAGTAAGTAAGGACGATAAAAAAATTTATCTGCTTTGAACAACCGCAAGTATATGAGGATTTGCTGTTATGAACCTTTATGGGCAGTAGCCTCTTTTGACTTGAGAAGTCATTTTATTTTTCGCTCGCCTAATCCGTCTAATATAGAGAAACATTTGTGGATTTGAAAGAGAGTCCTGCTTTGAAATTCTGCGTTAAGTAGCATATTGATGGTAACTTAATTCTCAAATAAAATCCGTGGGGCTTCCAATTTCATTGGGTAAACTATATTTCACCTCAATATCTTAAATTGGTTTGCTTTGGGCATAAAGTCTTCAGTTTTTAATTTTTTTTTAATCATTAAGCTTTTGGGGATCGTGGTATACGGAGTAACTTTTTTGGTTACGAAGAGAGAATTGCTACAGAACCCTTCATTAATTATTATATTATATCAATATTATATTTTACTAGAATTGCGTTAAACTTATATTTCAAGACATGTGTCATCAACACACAAAATGAATGGAATTTCGCCGCATCATACTACCTTCTGTATGCTTAAGGTGTATTAGAAAAACTTTAGGGCCTAACACGGATCCTTGAGGTACCCCTACGTTCATCACAATTAATTTGGATCTTAAGTCTTTCACAACAAAATCTTTTGAGAAGGAATATATGTTCATCCATAATGCCGTTTCAGTCCTTACACAAACAATTTTTGTCATAGTTTCGGGTATTAGGCGAAAATAGTTTGTTTAATTATAAGTCGTGTAGTGGGTCCTTAAGTTATTTAATTTCTCGCCTATGCCCTGTTTATGTTGGAAATGATTTTATCTGGAGGAAATGACTAGGGACGCGGGAATCGTTTTTAATGGTTTGAGATTAAAAAATGGGAACAAAGTTAATTCAAAGCAATCTGTATCAATTTTTTTGTAGGTACATTCGATTAAGCTTCTGAAAACATGAAATTTTCCGTCGTAATGCGATCATTTTTCACATTAAAGTCAAATCCAAAGTCCTCATTAGCATACAATATTGGATTTTCTCTTTAAATTTCAAATTTAGCCGTATCATAAAAAGTAAAAGGTAAGCCGGGGGAATTTTTGACGTGGCGTATTTATCTCGAAAAATCCGGGCTTTTCGTTGATGTATTTTTGTTCGTTATTCACTGGTTATTCACTTATCTCGCTGTCAGATCGAGTGGAATTGAAGTTGAACAAGATGTGATATGGAAATTCTCTTCGTCGTCGTCGTCGTCGTCTGTCTCTCTGCTTCTTGCTCTGCTGACAACCGTTCTTTTTTATATAACGCCTGGAAACATCGGTTATCCGAGAGAGCGCTACATTCTCGTATGAATAAATTATCACGGATTCGTTATTACGATTTTCTCTCATCTGGGGGACAAATATCTGACGAGCCGCGCTTTTTACTCCAAATAAAAATTCGATTTTCGGATTAATGTCTCACAAAAAATAAAACTCACCTCACGACTCGATCGAACCATGGCGCGCTCAAAGGAACCGACGGGACGAGGTTAACGTACAAAAAAATTCCATTAACGGAAAATTTGGTTTCCTCACAAAAACAAAGCAGTTGACAATTTTCATCAGTCAGACAGGGAATTATCGTCCTCAGTTTTTAATTGGGATTCCTGATAATTTCTCATACCTTTGAAACGCTTAGGTACGTTTAGTATCGGATTTCCAATACAGGGCGACACCTTTGAAGAGTGAAATCTGTATCAAGTTCTAGTATAATCAATTGTGGTCTTTTCGGCTAGTTTATACTCGGGAGAATCATCATGCAGTGGGGAAAAATAAATGTAGAAACTTGGGATCACTCCAATTGCTTTAATTCGGTGAACTCTGTAGCAAATTCTAATGTAGTCAGTTGTAATCTTTTCGGCTAGTTTATACTTAAGAGAATCGTCATGTATTGGGGAAAAATAAATGTAGAAATTCAGGATTATTCCTATTATACAGTGGTTCAAGCAAGAAATAAATACCGCAACGCTTAAAAAAATTGTGTATGAAAACGGCCAGTGTTTCTAGCTCGCGAAGTTTCTGTGCCGAAATTTCACCTACGAGTCGCTAATGCATTTCCATTTGGAGCATGTGTCGTTAAGTAGGGCAGCAAAACCTTCGATTCTTACTTTGCTATAATTTTAATGACGTATAACTGGTTTTTAATCTTGTCATAAAATTTCGTTGGCGAAATTAGCAATACAAGTTTGTATATGATTTAATCATGGAATGCTTATGAATATTTATACGACTTGCAATCGATCGATATTTACTTCGTATGTGGATTGATAATGTCTGGAAAATTTGCAATAAACAGTATCAAAATAAGCGGACGATATGCATTGCGGAATTTGCAAATTCTGGTACCCTCGGTTTTATTTGTCTGTTTTACACGGTGATTTAATATTTTTACTTCTCATTAAAATTACGAAATTACGCCAATCAAATTTTTTTCTTTGAGGTCTGAAAACGGAACGATATTATTGTTATCAGTATTTTAAACAGCACACCAAAAATAATATACAGGGCGAAGGAAGTTATCGTCAGTAACGTGAAGAAATGTTTATAAAACCATGGGTCGAAAAATGCTATTCCAAAAAGTTCCAACCATTAACGTGGGTTTTTTGATACTTTTCTAATAAGGCAAATCGTTCTGTGATATCTAGAATACGAACTGTACAGGAGCGTACCAAATAGGGTTGCCTTTTACTGGAAGTTTTGTTACATTATATGACTTAAGAGACATTTTACTTAAAAAAGGTGCTCTTCAATAGAATCGATAGATTTATCTATTTATAAAACGTTTTAGCCATTTATTATTTTTGCTAGCTTACTAATACAGCAAATTAAATTCGGCGCATTCGCCATTTGTATAAGTCTCGGATTTTATGGATAATTATTTTTTTATGGAATTTATTTAGATCTTATTACATTTATAACATAAAAGTAATAGTATATTATAATATATATAATAAGTTATAGTAAAAGTAAGCCAATAAAATTATTAACTAACATACTTTACATTACATTAAAAAATCCATACAGCTTTTCCAATAGGATCGTCAAGAAAATAATTTGTTATAAATATCTGCTTACTTTTTACAAATACAAAATCCTCATAGAATAGAAGCAAAATATTACATTATTAAATTATTAAATATTAGAGCAATAATTATATATCTAAAATTGGGGCAAAATTATCAATGTTTAACACTCATAGTTAATAATGAATTAATTGCAGTAAATTATTTACGATTACTGTACAACATTCATACGAAGAACACGATTTATCGCTCGTTTCAATATTTTCATTAATTAATTGGTTTTGCTATCGTCGTGCCCAGTAGTACAGCTATGCTGCAAACAGCGTTCACACTCCGCTGAATTAAATTTTAATATAACAACATCATGAAAATAATTACCGAAACAATTATGGTTTGGTAATGCGTAATGCAATGGTTAGTGGATATTGTTCTCATTGCATAATTCTCACTCATGTTATACGTAGTGCATCAATGAAACATCGTAGGTGAACTATTTTCCTCTTTCGTTTACGGAGTAAATTTTGCATACGGAATATTAATACCTTAATAAGAGGCAGCTTAATAATAGCAGCTCAACGTAGAGGAGGTTTCGTCAGGTTCATCCCTATGGGTGCAGTATGATAAATAGTGCAAAATTTGAGGAAATAAGTAAGAAGCTATGATGTTTTCATTCCGAGTCTGTTAGTGGTATCATTGGAAAATGGTCTTCTTTTCCCTCATAATTTGTTGAATTTGCAAGAACAACGAGCTTGAATACATACAATGTGTGTTACTCCATACTACCTGTTATTTAATGTTATACCATGGTATCCCATTATTACCGATGAGACTATTTCTCTTCCTGTCTAAATATTTAAATATAAATCCCTCTTTATTATTAATAAGTACCGATGAAATGTTTCATCATAAATTTATTAGCCGCGGCTAAGTGTTTTCCAAATTTGCCTTTTCGTGGAAGCGGAACCACACACACATTTTTAACAAATTTCCTTGTTTTCAATGTGTTTGCGGCGGGGAAAGCATTTCCCACAGAGAAACTTCTGAAAATACATGGCGAGGGTGAATACGTAATAAGAAGCCCTGGTCCATTTCAGAACGATGCATTATTTAACTCAGATCTGCATGGAAGTCAGCAAAATGGGAGGAATCGGACCCGGCAGGTGTGGATGGTATTCAATTCAGCAAAGATTTAAATTTGCGGCGGTCGGCCCGGTGTTAATTGTTAAAAAACGAATTGCATATTATTCCCGAAAAAGTGGTGGGTAGTAAATCACCCTCGACGTTGGGACTAAACTTTTTCACGGGGGCTTAATGGTTCAACTTTGAAATAAGGAGCCGTATACTTTGTATGCAAAGGCGACTCCACTTAATAATGGTGAAGGAACGGCGTCTGAACATGAAAATGGCCGGCGGTATTGCTGTTAAACACGTGTGGCTGCATTCTGACGATCTAATATTACTTTGGAGCGAAAGGTTTAATACCTCGTCAAATGGAACGATTATTAAGTATGGACTTGTAAGGGAAATGATTTATTGTAATGGCTATGGGAAATTTTTTGCGCTACTTTTTGAAATTTACATCCCATCGATTACTATTTCGGCATTTAATGAGAAAGCTGCGAGATTAATTACATGACTCGTTTTTAATTCAAAGGAAATATTTGAAGTATGAAATAGGATAACGAATTTCAAATCGAAATAATTTATAATGTTAATGTTTATATTCATATATTGTGTTGTTAGTATGTAATTAGTATTGACGAGCTGCAATCAGCAGGCAACGTCTTAACCACTCCAATTTTAACAAACGCCTATCTTAAGCCTGGATAAAATGGGAAAGAAATGTTGCGTAACAATTATTACAGTAAAATATACTACTCATGATTAAAACATTGTGCATTACTCCGAACTGTCTGTAGAAAACGCGAAACGCCACTGACATTTCGATATCCGATCGCTTAAGCACCGGATTTCTTCTCCTACTTCTTCCTCTTCTTTGGGCCTTTTGTTCTGACACCGCTCATACCGGGTGACCCCTACAAAATTATTAAAAAGGAGGTGAAAATGCAGGGACTGCTTACGATAACTGCGAAACTTTTTTCCTCCGCTACATGAAAAATACCGTTTTTCGGCGGATACCTACCTCATTATTACTCCTTTACGTTGAAGCGAAATAAGGTATAATTTTGTGAACGTGAATTCGTCTGCTTATTTTGTCTTCAACATATTGTGAATAGTTCTGTTAGCTGTTATCACTAGCATTTACCCAGTTAATGCCTGTTATCTTTAGTTAACACATCCTAAATGTATTACGTGGTTCGGTGGGCTCGAGTTCGCGTATCTTACGATTCGACAACGTGAAATTCATGTGGCGAGATGTAGTTTGAACGGGGATTGCATGAGAACAGGGAAACGTAACGGCGGAAAAAATAGATAATCTCGTTTGGGGATCGCCGCCCCCCACCCCTCCCCGCCGCCGAACCTTTGATTTCCTTAGGCCCGGAGTCGATCGAATCCAGAGTCGGCCGTGTATCGATTCCCCCCATTCGGAAGCGTGGCGAGAGAGGAATCGTACCGTCGTCGTTTCCGTCGAAGAAACCGCGTCTCCACTCACCTTGGAAGCATTAAAAAGGGCGCCACGGCCACGCGACGCTCCGGGGTTGCGCGCACCGACGCCGGACTAAATTCCGGACGCCCGTCAGTTGTCGATCCCGACGCAATCGGTCGCGTACTTTGTCGGGTGTGCGTCGAAGGATCTCGCGAGAGGGAGAAACAAACGCGGTACGCGTCGCACATGTGATTTTTCTACTTGCGTGTGCGTGAGTGTGCGTGCGTGCGTGCGTGTGTGTGCGTCGAGGGTCCGGCCGAGGGCTCGCAGGCTAGTCGATTCCCTTTTGTTTTTCTTCCTGATGAAAACGAACGCGGGGCGATAGGGAATCGGAATTGAACTTTTAAGGCCGATTTTCTTTGCCATCGCTTTATTACACGGGAACACGTGATTTGTTTTCGAGGGGGGCGCGGGGCGAGCGTCGCGCGCCCGAGGCGCCAAAACCAAATTGAATCACTTGCCAATTCCCCAAGTTATCCACGAAATTACTTCGCCACATGACACTCTAATAATCACTAAATTTTATATGCCATTAGGAACGTCCCCTAATCCTTTTATGCCCACCGACGCACTAAAGAGAATTGTAATGGTAACTATTCAAAAAACATGCACACCTACCACACTTCTTTCTAGGTAAAGCTTGAATTTATACCAAAATTGTATGTATATGCAGCGATTTTTGAGGAAATAAACGCAACGTATGCAGTTTTAAACAACTTTTCACTACCAAAATACATTTCATTCACTAACTTCAGTTACATAAATTTATTTACAATACTAAACATACATGTAGACATACGATGCCCATACACAATTTGTTAAATACAATTAAGTGTACTCCCTACGTCAATGAATCGTACTGAGGAATTTATAAATACAGAATTATTTTAAGGTTAGTTCCCCTGAACATTCTCCATCTAAAATGCATTTAAAACGTGATATACATCTGCAAAACCCTCATTTGTCCTATTACTTTCTTCAATTTTTTTGAAATTAATTTAATAGCCCGATGAGGTTTTTCTACATACCTTTTTACCATATTTTCCATTAGCCGTACTGATTGATGGTGACAATAACTGGTTTACAATTCACTTGAATAAAAGTTGATTTTCTCATGAACATTAGGCTACTTAATATTTTTATTTTTTTGATCGCCAATTAAGACCTCTGTTCAAGTTTAGAAGAACTTGAAAATTTGTTTAAATATTTGAAATAATATGTAGCCGCATCAAGCCAACTATATACTCCATTGAGTAATTACTCGTTTAGGAGGAAGTGGCGATATTCCGCAATATTTCCCTATGGACGCCAGTAAACTGCTCCAAAAGCCATTATCGGCTTATTGCCAATAATGAGGGGATGGTGGAAACCACAAACAGGTAGGAAAAGTGGGTTATATCTCATCCATCGAAAAATGAAATCCCTTATGCAATTGTGCTTAAGGATGTTTAGTGACAGTAAGTACCATAAAAGAATTTAACTGTTTCGGTGGTGAAGAGGATAATTCTTAAGACTGTGGTGGCACAGTCACAAATCCTGTTTCTTCTTCTTCTCTTAGTCAAATTGAACATTTCTAAGTATATCTGACTGGTGTAAAAGCCTTATAAAGCCATTTTGAGGTGCTTTTCCAATAGATATCAGATTAATATTTTTGGGTCGACTATGTTACATTCGCCTTAACTCCGATTAAAAACAAACTTTTTCCACCTATTCTAGATATTTATCTTTATTAATTAAATATGGCTAATAAGTTTCTTGTTGAATAGATTACTAAAGCTGAGTCCTAGATGCCGTCATGGTAATAGTCTAGGTGATTAGATATAATTACATGGGGAAAAATGGCTAAAAAGAAAGCCAAGGCGGTTTAGTGATTAACTTAGGTTAGGTGAATGGATGAATTATTTTTGTACCGCCATACTTGTTACCATAAATAAAGGGTCATTACTTTTCTACTACTATTACTACTAAAAATATGCCATCCCCGATTTGAACATGTACAGTATGTATAAATTGTAAGAAATTATATGCATATTGCATGCAATCTGAACTTAATCACAACCATTAATTTCCCTTAATTATCGCAAGCGCCTAATAATCTATAATTAGGTTTCAACCCCTATTCATATAAACCGATTGACATGTTTTCATTTAAAAAACCCAGCGACATGCTGGGGCGCACGACCGATCTCAAAATCCATCTAATTAGGGTAAATGCTAACAATTTTTATTCAAAAGTACCGTTTATACTGTTTGCAATTAACTTCGAAGAAGTTCGCTGGAAATGATTTCAAAGCGCCGTAATTGTGAATTGAAAACGTGCAATTTAATCACTGAGAATAACCGAGTTGCTCCGGGAAGTAACGTAAAGCCATGGGAGGTTGTTTATAAATATGCCTTTGAGTTAATGCATTTTTAAATGAACTCTTGTGACTTGGTTGAATTATTCTATTTAGTCGAATTGAAATAGGCAGTTTTAATTACTTAAGTTCGCAATTACTATCAGTGTCGAGGTGCATTTGCACAGATTTTAAAACGACTTAGTTTTGCTTACTGTTAAACTGAACGACGAAACTACAATGTTGTTTCTCTCAGAACCATAGAGCATTGTGTATCCGGTACATTCGATCTTGCCCATTATTTCTCAAAATTCTCGTCACACGAAGACTTTCATTTGACTTAATCCCCGCAACTTCAGATAGCTTCCGTTTGCCTCTGTTTTTGGTCCACCTCCCATAACGAGGGTTTTTGAGAAGGGTAATTGATTCCAATCGATAACTTGTTATGTGTCTTGTGCACACACGTGGCTATTAACAAACGGCCTAGTCTTGCAGTTTAAACGTCCTAAAGTTTAATAATGTTTGCAGTGGAAGTGTGGAGTTGGGACATGTAGTGCTTGTGTTAAATATGGAATCTATTAACATTTTTAAATGTTTTTTAAACGGGCATTATTCCTGAGACAGCACGGACGATGGGCATCTAATCCGATTTTGGGATATTTCTGACCGTACCATGAAATTCCCATCGATCCTGCTTACCTGCTTAAAATAAAAGCATTTGTGGTAATGGCACCTACTTATCCCAGTGACTTATCGTAAATCATGGAGTGCGCGGGAATTACGTTTTAAAACTTACTTTAGCGACATCTGACGGAATTCAGTTGTCTACACCAAGTATCGAACACCCTTAAGAAGGTTATATTTGTCTAAAGGGAATTTCGTTAGAAATTTTTGGTACATGTTAATCACAACTGTAATTCATTAGGAATAATTTGTGAACACAATTTGAAAGTGATACCACGTTAATAATTACTAGATGATATACCATTCGTTAAGAAATAATAACAACTGTGTGTTGTTCCTTTGTTGTTAATTTTAAATTGCACAATCAATGGAATAACAAAAAAGTGTATTAATCTTCTTTATTATTTCGATAAACGAGAAATGTGTATGATAAAGTTGTTGAGAAAATGCCAGTTGAAGGCATTAATTGGTAGAAAATTAACAAAAGCACCACCTTACAGAATTTTAATTAAATTCACACAATATTGGCATCGCTGGCAACTAAACACAATGCGAAATAAATTGAAATATAAAACTAATTAATACTTGAGAATTACTAAAGCTTCATAACAAACAGTCGTAATATTTTTGTGTTCGATATTAATTCTAGCGCATTTCAACAAAATTGCTGCCCTCAGTGAATTTCTATTTTTATAAATTTTGGCTTTTGAAGCTTATCCGTCGTATTGTCAAATTTTAATCTAGATATCAAGGTGGATTACGTAGACAGCAAAACAAACGATAAAACAAAACGAAATTACATGAACATTTTTAATTACATTCCATTGAATAAACTTGACAACTTATTGAAATCTTTTATATAGTAATTTCCTGCAGTGCATGAAACATCATTTATGCATACCGTAATGGATTAGTGAAAGTATACAGTAGAGTTAAATTTAGTGCGTAACGTTTGTCTTAATGACTTAAAGTAAATAATTTTGTAGATTAACTTCCTTTGGTTGCATCAGTTAGGAAAGTGCAATTTTAAGTCACAAGCTGCCTGTGAAGTTCATAATCGAATGAAAAGTAAATAGCAAAGTTCCATTAAAAGGTTGCACGTGTACGCCTAAACTCTTCCGAAACCTCCGCGATATTCTGGTTAACAGAATAAAATTTGGTATTATTCCATAAAGCCCTCCGGTCTGAGGTCGCCCACCCTTGTACTAATTTTTATGGAAATGAAGGCGTACAAAAACGAAATTCAAATTTTGATTTCAAATTATCCGTTTCGGGGTTCGGTTATTACCGGGCCGCGGCCCTCGGAAAGCTTTATTTAACACTCATTTCCATATACACAACTATTTCATTTCCTGCGCGGCCAAAAAGCCGTTATTAGCAACTAACTTCCAGCAAGCCGAGAGTGAAACCTACGTTTGCAAATAACAGTAGTGGGGACGGTGGCGTAATCGTCGACCCGCGGCGAAATTCAAAAAAGGGGCCGATTCGCGTAAGAGCTATAATTTATTTTTTTATTTATAACCGGGGCGGGTATATTGCGTCTCATTTTTATCGCGGTCTTTACCTATTCCTGCTTTTTTGTGGGGCGCGAGAAGAAAATTGTCTCCCGAAAGGGATTTATCATCTCTGGACCCTAACACCGAGACACGTCATTAGACGAGGGCCGATAAATATGAGGATTGGTGGATATTTGTATGAATGAACGCGTTAAAAATGTTACTAGAGAAAGCCTTCTCACCCTAAATGAAGCATATCACTACCTTTTCTCGCTTTTTGGTTGCAAATTTGACATGTCATTGAGAAGTATTTTTCAGCAAAATCTAATTACTCACATATACATTGATAATACACCTACTGTATGACCTAACTTACACGGTCAATATCAATGGTGGAATATCGAATGTCTTCGATGTATTGATCGTGTAAGGGATTTACTATGTCAATAATACTGCCGTAAATAAATTAACCAAAGCTAAGATAAATATATCTTTAAGCACCGTCGATATTATTAAATGGGTAAAGAGTGGATACACACGTTACCCCAAGATTTGCAAGGAGGCACATTCAAAATCGTTATCAATTATCATATTTCAATATATATTATCAATAGGCATATTTTCTTTGGTACCTTTCTTAACTGTCATTTTCCGAAATTCATAAAAAAATTACTGCAAATATCATTTTCATCTCATTACTTTCCAAAAATAATGAAATTTGAATATTTGGTTGAATTTTCTATTTTGTGCCACAGTGAGTCCCAGGTTTTATTGAAACTCCTTTTATCTGTTAACTAGAGTACCTTTTATTGGTGTAAAAGCAAAACTATGTTACAGCCCATTATTCAGGAAAGTTTCAGAAGTAACCCATATGGTACACCGTGGTACAATCATTCATGAGATATTTTCAAAAATTCGTAGAAAATACAACACAAACACAGTTTAGTTGAAACTCCGATTAGATATTAAGTAAAGTATACTTAAGAAGTGGAGTAAGTTTCATTGCATTATCTATCGAACATCCTGAAATATGAATGCACCTCCTTCGTTTCGGTATCCATGTATCTTGTCAACTTAAAAAATCACTTTAACTGTAATTTTATTAAATCTATACGTATGCATGGACTAATTAACTTCAAATTTGTTGGTTTCGTTCCAGCTCATCATTATTTAAAATTCCTGAAATACAAACGTTCATTTTTCGTTTTCAAAATTCCCAAAAATGTTGTAAATCCGTTTTCTCTCTTATATTTAAAATGTCACAGCACTTTTCCTGGTGTCAGGCCAGTAATTAGCGAACTAATGTAGGTACACAAAAATCCTTTAACTGTCCATAATGATACCTCGTTAGGAAGGCGAGGCAAGTAACGATTCTATAAATATAATATTATCTTACGACAAAGTTAAGTGTTACTGCTGAAATACAACTGGTGTTTATTAAAGGTTAAAGAAACTCGCTATATTTTTCTACTTACAATACAGCTGGAACGATTTTTTGGGCTCTGCAGCTTGCAGCTATTAACGTGATCTAAATTTAAAAATGCTATTTGTATACGGATAAGAAATTTAAACGAGTTGTAAAATCATACGTTTAGGACTACCTGGTAGATTTGTTATACCAATATTCTTTTTCTACAGCTATTACTTTAAATGCCTTGATAGGTTTATGACCCCCCTTTCGACAGTGCTCGTGAATGAAATTTGTATGGTTTGCTTGAATTAAAAAATCTAGTGGTACTTTGAGGCCCTTGTGTATGTTTCCTGACAAAATCTACTCTTCAAAATCCACTATTAATGCATTACTACTGATTGTATATAGCAAGTATTTATATTCAGATGTACCGACATCCTTTAAGTACTATAATGACAATCACATAAAACTTATGCTGATTATGCAAGCACTTTGGCATAATTCCAGTTTCCCCTTAACATTGCAACGGAACGATTCACATAAAAGACATGAGAGAGAAAGAGAGAGACTCAAGCTTTAACTAAACTTCTCTAAACCGCCTAAAAACAAACATTTACCCTCTTCCTTATCCCTTTTTCTTGTCCATTTCACGTTAACTTTATACAGTAATTTGTATTACAAGTGGGCTCTGCGTTCTTTGGCCAAAGTTCTGCTTGTTTATTCTCAGATCATGATTTTTGAAAACAGTTTCATCGGCCTTATTTCGAGGGTTAAACGAGGGGATTCGGCAAGACCGCGGGAAAAATGATTATAACTCGTTTGGTTCAATGTTTTAATTTTATTGGTTATGCTTATAGCGTTTATGGCAGGGTGTTTGGTGATGTCTGGATAATCCTTGAGAGAAACAGATTTTAAATCTACTTAACCTTAGTCAGTTGGGGAATTTTCCAAACGAATTTATTTTTTTACAAAAATTTTGGTGAGACATAAATACGGATTCATATGAGATTGTAGTAAAGGTACCTCTTCAATTTAATATTTTGTAATGAAATGTATTCGTGGTGATGAAGTAATGGAAGTAAATGGAACCAAACTTAAATACGTCAGTTTACCATTAAAATACAATTTCATTATAGTTGTTAATTGATGATGAAAATTAGTGACACCCGGCCAAAATTTCAGTTCACCCCTGCAGCCCTTCAAAAGGAAACACAGGATCGACTATTCCTTCGTCGAAAACCCTCCAATCGCACATCATACCTTTCGTATTTCAGAGTAGAGCCCCGCTCTTTGGTTCGCGTGAAGCAATCTTTCTCGCAGTCGAAAGGGCCGAAGCATCAGCTCGTTTTCGGGTCCCGAATCGGAGGTCTGAAATGTGAAACTTTCATCTCGAAGGCCTCGTACAGTGGCAAATGGTATGTGCGGTGTTGGACATTTCCTGTGGCTCGTCGCCAGTCTGGGTGTGCTGCAGGGTAGGGTCGCGGGCAGCGAGTTCCCCGATAGGGAGTGCTGCGATCTGCCCTCGCCCCAGCCCACCACGACCACCCTACCCACCGAAGGTGTAATCGGTAGTAGACCAGGTAAGTTCGAAAGTAGTTTGTGTGCTTAAGTGCCCATTTATGATTACCCAATAGCCCAATACGAGCTTGTTGGAGGGATTGCATTGAAAAGGTGATGAAATCGGATCCGTGAATCTTCTTCTGAAGCAATTTCTACAGATTATTTTCAAAAGCCTAATGAACCACAATTAATTTAATAATTAGTGATTTTAGGAAACTGTTATAAAAATCAGATGTCTAGAGCTGTCTCATGAACCAAATCGGCAAGTTTTTCCAAAAACTCTAATTCACTTTACGAAAATGTTTTTTTTTTAAAACTTCTAACCAAAAATGTGACTTGCATACAGATAACATTGGTGTATTCCAGTCATTCCTTCAGAAATTCACGGTTTTTTCGCAAATATTCCAAAACTGAACTTTTAACTAAGCTCCTGATTCGTCAATTTAGTTATAATGTATTATACACAAAGAAAAACAAAACAATCGCCACTGCCACTAAATCAGAAACGTGTCTATCCCGTAAATAAGTCGGTGGCGCGTGCGCAGTCGCAATTTTATTCTCCATAGCTTCATAGCTTCGTATGGTGTACTTGCTGCAAATTCAATTTTACTTAAAATTACTCTTTAGTTTTCAATGATCTCGTTAGATACCAATTCAACAAAACCGAAGTATTGTACACTTTTAAACTTTGCACACAGTGTCAGTACGTTTCGAACACTCGGTATATTTTGCGATATCCTTTTAAAGAAACAAATAGGCGCAACTGGAAATCATAAACGACGTTGAAACTTTTAATATAATACATGCAATTCCAGAAAGACGTTTTAATGATCAACATTTATACTGGTTATAAAATAATTTCCAACTTGTACATGGAAACAAGAGAATAAAATTGTTCAAATGAACTTTAACCGAGAGTTTTCAGCAATAAAATGCTACCTAATACTAACCGTAGTGCAAATACGTATTACGCTCTCGATGTGCATAAAACGCCAGTAATGATAAAAACTGTAGGTATTTCACGTAGTGTTGGATTATAAAGTATATGTAAATCAGTTCCTGTTGAGGCAAACAATCTTGTGTTTCAATACAGTGAAAACTCATGGAATTTCCTGCAAATAGAAAGTTGTTCTGTAATTTGCTTAAGACTGTGGCCCCCGAAAGTGACGAGGATTCTGGTCAAAATATTCAGAAAACTCCTCATCTCTCGACGAAAATTTAAAATTAGAAATGTGCTAATACGAATTTCCTCTTCTCTTTCCTCTCATGTACTCGTCTGAATAATAAAAATGCTAATTAGGGATTGCCAACTTACCGCCTCTGGCGCTCGCCACATATTGCGTGTTTTATTTCGCGAAGATATAAAATGTAGCGATATCAGGGGGAGGGGGGGGGGGCGATTTCTCTTTAACCCTATCTATAGATCTCTACCGTAAAAATAATAAGAAAATATGTAAATCCGTCTATGCGGTGGGATAAGAACAAGAGCTGGGGTGTAAATTCCCTACCGAAAAATAAAGTTTTATGTCAATTTTGCTGTTTTCGTGCTTAATGGAAAATGTTATCATGTAACTTTGTTAATTTAAACGGGCGAGTGCATGCATAATCCAGAAACTGTAAGTGGAAACGAGCCGGGAATAATTTGTACATTTTTTAAGTTTATCCAATGATGGAAAAGGAAATTAAGGTGGAGATATATTTTGAGACTTCGCCATATTTTCCAATTGCAACCACTATGTATTTTTCACTAAAAAATTAGTCATTTAATTCCAATTAAACAGAAATTGCTAAATTGCTTTACTCGTATACGAATAAAGCATAATCCATATTATGTACAGTCTCCCCCTGTAGATATTAGGGGGTAACTTGTAATTAGAAATACCCAGGCTAGTTGAGCTTTACACCTCCTATACAGTCGTATAATTGCCTCGCCTGAGCAAATCTGTACGTTTGAAATTTAATTAAAAATGCCGAAAGAAGTCATCAGCAAGACGTACGTAATGAATCAGGGGCGCAATCAGAAATATTAGTTTCGTAACATTACGGAACCATCTGGGAAACGAGTAGGGCTAAATATTTTGTAGGCGATTGTTGACCGTTATTGAAATTTAATGAGCAAGCAAAATTAAATTTACAAATGCTAATCCGGGGGCGTACGTCCCGTATTTCCGCGATTCCGAATAATATCATAAAGCGGGGCCGAAGCGGGCATAAAGGATAATTAAAAAAACAGCTTTGGAAACGATGTGAGCTGAAAATTCCCCAATTTCCCCTCTAATACATCTAATGATCTCACCTCTAGCTCCCGTACCCTCCTGTATCCGACAGCTCATCTCTTTGAGGAGCGTTTTGAGAATTTTTAAGCGATTGACATGGCAAGAGGCACAAAAAGCGGAAAGTCGCAGCTCGGGGCTGGCAAAATAATCAGTCAACTTAACTCTTAATGATAAAGCGGCCCTTTTGCGCCTTAAACAAACCGTTCTGCTCTGTGTACTCCTACTGCTTCGCCTGCTTTGCTGATGTTTATCGCCTCTGGAGCCTTTTCTATCTTCTTCTCCTCCAACGTCTCCATTAAATCGGATGTGCTTTATTTATTTTTTTTTCTCGTCGTTAAATGTCTCTTTTGGATGACGACTTAAATTTTCCAATAAAAAAACACGAATGGGTTTTTCTTTCAATCACTGTTTTGTAGAGCGTCACGGGTTTTATAAAATGTCGCCTGAAAGCTGAAAGTTTGGCGTGGAATATATGCGTTTTAAATATAATTTTGTACCTGAAAAGTTGAGCTGAATCGTATTGTCGTTAATTCCTGAATTTGCTTACATTCCCTTAGTGAGCATTATAAATTTTGGAACTCGTGTTGAGGCGTTATAATCCAAATGTGGAATTGATATCGAAACTGACCGCAATAATCGATTATTTTGGAAATTGCTTAAAGTACGAAAATGTTTCAAATGGACAGTTACCTAAATTTTAACGGAAAATTCCAAATTTACAACAATACAGTTCTTAAACACTTGCCATTTTAAAGCCTTTAAGTGGTAAAACCTTATGTACATTCTTTTCAAGTAAAACGTCTTTAGGGGCGACTTAAACTGTGTGTATTTAAAGTAACTCGTTGATATTTTAACACTAGTGGTCACATCAAGCATTATTACGTGACATGACCGTTATATCAAAAACTTTTGAACAGAATATAATGAATACCTAATATCTTTTCTGTTTGTAATCATACCCTGCCTTTACTGCTTTCTGTTATAGTAAAGTATAGGTAGGTAAATGGGGTTGAAATAAAATCAATACTTCATTTAACTATGAATCTTGTTTATAAAATTATAGAACGTTGTATTACAAATTAATAATACAGAGTAGAGTAGAACTTTAATATCCTTTCAACCGCACTAAGGATAAGTCGTGAAAGTGAAAAAGGATAAAGTAGAAAATAAATCACCTGGATCTGGATCATCTGGGTATTATAGTAAAATTCGAAACACAATAATACTTATGTATTAGACACTATGATAAGAATTCGTACTTATATTTATGAGGTAATAAAACATAAGATATTATCTCTATTCAAACTAAGATTATGGTGGAAGAACTCTTCCTCCTTAACTCAGTCCCTTAACTTAATTTTTGAAACCTCCCTGTTAGTGAACCTTTATTATACTTATTTATAGCTTTTCGAAACGTCTTAAATTGAAATATAATTTTTTTGAGTCTATTACGGTAAAGTGAATAACTACTAATATTGCACTTGTGATGTTTAAGGGTAGATAGATTCTTACCATAAAAGGTAATCAGCTGCAAGTGTTACTAATAACCCAAACAGTAGTACGTAAATTAAAGCAATTGATATCCTACACGTACGCTTCAATATCCAACTACAAGCTTGACGGCTAACTTACCATTTAGTTACAGTTTTATGACATACTCGACCACATAGAAATATTATTGCGACAGTTTCCATCAACTGTCGACCGCGGTAGAACCGCCGTAGTGTTCGAAATAGCCGACAACGTTTATTAGAAAACACGCCGAGAGTCCCTGGGGATGAGCGCCCGACGTCACTTCGTGTGAAATTCAAACTTCGACTTTGTTTCCCAGTTGACAGATTAGTTTTTAATAAAGGTTTCATCAGTTGTGTGTACACGTCGAGAAATTGTCCAAATACGTATATCGGTTTTTCGTTGATGTCTTAATCCATTGTATTATCCATTATTGCATTATAAATTATAAATGCGTACGAAATAAGTCTCTAAGCATGGCCGTGCCATCGAGTGTTGGCTCAACTCGTATCTATAAAATTCAGTGAAATTTTTACAAAACCAATAGGCGTTAAAAATGCATGACAATCAATAGCTCGTACTTAAAAGCCCTTTGAAGTCCCTATTAACATTTCATCTGGCAATCGTATGAAATATTTTTATTCTCCGGGTGTAATTGTTTTCGGAGACAATTCGAAGGGAAAACGTCGTCGCAAGACAAAAAATTTACTCCCGAGCGTCCGTAGGAACCTACAAAATCCATTCAATTATTTAAAGGTCAAAATGACCGAACCTAAAACTGCCATCCTAACTCATCGTGTCGGCAGCTGCCCGTAAATATTTTAGATTTTCGCCTCGTAGAGGTTGAAGATCAATGGCAATTAGAGAATTATAAAGGAAAATTGTTTCCTTTTATACCGTTTTATTATTTATGTTGCTGTAAATGCACGGCAATACAATTCGCTTTAGTTCGAAAGTATGAGTTAATTGTGTCTTATTAGAAGTCATGGAGTTCCTCCATCACCATTAATTTAATCACCATACGTAATATCATACTTTTTGTATCCATATCGCTTTACATCGAGGTCCATGTAAATTTGCTACGAAGTTAGATCAAATATATATCTACGAATACGTATATTCTGGAGATAAAATATTTTATCCAACGAACACCTTTTGAAATGATATTTTAAAGTACCTACTACCAAAGCCCTTTGCATCTTTGCCCTTACATACGTAAAAATAAGTGGAATCGTATGAATAAGTAAATGTAAGTATGGACAAGATGTTTCGAGTTCTTTTGGACAGTTGGTTGGATGGTGTAGAAATTTCCTCGCATGGTGGTAATTAATTTTTTGGATTTCATAGCATTTCCTGAAAGGGGACCAATTTTATTAGGCTGTTTATCCTATTTATTCTCTGTAGAGTCCCAGTAAATTTCAACTGAAACTTCAACTGAAATTGAAATTGTCTTTTCCCAAAATTTCCTAGAAGTTGTTACTACAAGGACGAAAATATCCCTCGCCCGTTTTAACTGATAGGGTAGTGTTGGATACCCACCCTTAGACTTGCATAAGCTGTCTCGAATTTGTTTCCTCTCTGTTTAAGCAGCCTGTCAAAATGGATAAGAAGGGGACAATAGGAAAAAACAGGGAACGTTGACACGATAGAAACAACACATCTTCCTCGTAGTAGTTGCAGAGGGGGATTAAGAGTTTTGTATGGAATTTTGAATAGATAGAAGACAAAAATTTTTTCTGCGTATTGTTGGACAATATTTGAAAATACTATATATGGTCTTAAAAATATATTGCAGAACTTAGCACTTTAAATCACAAAATGATTCGTTCAAAATATTTTAATTTGGCTAGTACTGGATTTATTTAAGTAGTGCACCAAATTAGTTATTAAATTGTACGAGGATGACCTGCTAAAATTTCATTTTTTGATGGTTAATATTTTGCATATTTTGTGCAAGTTTATGCACAATAAAAATAAGGTCCATCCAGTCTGAATTGATCCAGTTGAGAAAGAAAGCGATAAAATTTAATATGTAACCTACCGACACACAAAGATTCGAGGTGTCGATCCATAGGCGTGCCATGTTTAAAGAAATATAAAAGATGTTACTCACTTTGTCAATGAAAATTTATGAAGAAGTCCCAAATTTGTGCCTCATTTGTTTCTGTAACATTGTTTATATTGTGTATAATGTCTACATCATTGCCATTATTAATTTCGTCGACGTCGAAAGGGCTCCAAAAAGCCACTTTAAAATAATAATTACAAATGCATAACAACACACCATTGAACTCTAGTGACGACTGAAAATGGACACGTGCTCAAATTGAATGGCTGTAGTGGATCTGTCTAATACTCGGTAGTAATAGGCATTTCATATATAGGCATATACTGTAGCGACTAATACCATTTCTTCGCGCCAAATATACGGGGGAAGGTTAGATGGTACGTTACATGAAAACTGCTTTTGTATAGAGTAAGAACGTATTTTTTGAATGCGCTCGGTATAAAGTCGGTATTTTATTGTTTTTAACTGGCTGACTGTATGGACCTTAATTGCTACACGTTACTTGATAGTGGAGGATTCCT
Source organism: Cryptocephalus primarius (assembly GCA_963576515.1). Classification (NCBI taxonomy): domain Eukaryota; kingdom Metazoa; phylum Arthropoda; class Insecta; order Coleoptera; family Chrysomelidae; genus Cryptocephalus; species Cryptocephalus primarius. Next base: position 24,649,501 of record OY754937.1, on the reverse strand, counting down.
TACGTATCTGTATTCGTTGCTTCACAAATTTTTGATCTTTTTAGAAGTGCGAGGAGGGTCCGCTTTTCCAATTGGCTGTTTAAATGGGGTGCCTTTGTACGGCGTATTTATTCCGATCCGAACAACCGCAACGGGTCTCCGAATGAGAAATGCCCGCTATTTTTTCCCGAGCGCGGCCGCAAAGGTGGGCGTCGGAACTTAACGCTAAGTATCTCCGTTCGACGGGGGCGTTTTGTCATGGGCGAAAGGTCCTTTGTGTAAAAATGTCGAGGGCCCTCTGCATTTTTATGCGATATCGATAATACTAATCTCGAGTCAATTTTCCGCTTGACCGATCGCGAGCTCACCTTTATTACCTCACCATACAGAGGCCGTATACAGGGGATATTACGTCTACGTACGATATTATAACGGGACTCGGGGTAGAGCAAATGAATAAGTCAAACAACTGCTTGATTAACGGCCATCCGATCGGCAGAAGAAGATAAATGGCCCTTCGCTAACCGAGAGGGATAGAAACCGGGCGTCGCTTCTAATTGTGATCGATGAATCGGCAAGTTGTTCGAATTCGGTGTAGGTACAACACCGTCGGTGAGGTGATTATCATATTCGTAAGGGACGAAATCGTAGCTCAATGCATTACAGGAGGAAGCGACAAGCAGATTGAGACATTAGCTGAGGAGACTTCTCCCAAAGCGTCCCGTTCGGCCTATGTACGTTGCCTTGCACTTTGAACTACTCTTCAAAAAATATTAACGTTACAATTAACATTATAAACACAAGTCAGCATATGTACACCTACGTCCAATATAGGTCGCGTCCAAAGGTGAATATAGTATAGTATTTGTATACTATGTAAGTTTTCTTGTAATTGACAGTATTTGTGTCAATGTGACAGCATGTTTGATTCTGTAACAATTCTGATAGTAACAGCGATAGAAAGTCGTAGTTAGCAGTTTTTGTAACTGAAGTAATTCCATACTAATTTCTCCTTACATTTTTACATTACTTTTCTTCATATCGTTTTTGAAACAACTGCGTTTGACAGCCCATTCTATACAGAGACTCCAGCCAAAAATTTGCAATTTTGTTTAATGGATCAGTAAAAGCCTAATTTCAAATGAATGTCATTTTATTAGCGTTTCACGTATCCACTTGAAAAATGACAGTTGATACTTCATGACATTAAAAATTCCTGAAATTGATTCGAGAGTTCATGAAGAAAATGATGCTAACCCAAGTTTCGATCACTGTCATTCTGTAAGTTTTTGACATACCATTTTGAAAAATCTGCATTTAACAGCTCATCCGATATAGAAACTGATTTTCTAATAACACTTTTACCAAAAAATTTAATTTTGACATAATGTCGTTTTTTTTCGATGGATCAGTAAAATAGAAGCAACAATTTAATTTTAATTGACTGTTATTTTATTACCGTTCGACGAATCCACTTGAAAAAATGATAGTTGATAATTTATGACATTAGAAACATTTCACATCAACAATGTTTTACACAAACTCTCATATTGAAAGTTAAAAAAATTCTGAAACTGATTCGAGGCTTCATGAAGAAAATGATGCTAACAAAAGTTTGGATCATCGTCATTCTGTGCCATTTTTTGACAAACCATTTTGAAGAAAACTGCGTTTAATAGCTCATTCGTTGATTTTTCAGTTTCCTACTTCAATTGTATGGTTTTACATTTTATTTTAGATATGCTGCTGTACCTCCAAGATTGTAATGCTCCTGATCTATTTTCTGTAGCTTTTTTACGTTTATATCATGAAACAGTCTCCAAACAAATCATACTGAAGTATGAAATAAGACAGTATACCGATCACTTTATAAAATACTCTTGAAATTGTTATTTTAAAGTCCACAAGTAGTCGATTAAAACATATAAGTTGTACGTCACAGAACGAAAACCTTCCCTTATTCCATCGATGATACGCTATGTCACTCTGTAACAATTTCCAATTTTAATCTACCGGCTCTATTCCGGAACGTTCTTAGACGAACAGAGCCTCGAACGAAATAAATCAAAGCGAACATAAAGCAAAAAGTTCGCCATTGTCGATTAAAAACTTGGCGAGGTAAGGAGATCGTTAAGTTTTAAGTCAGAGTTTTGGAACTGGAAGTTTTCGTCAAAAGTTCACCTTCTACAGGCAATCCGGGTAATTATGCCTTCAGTTAAGTGGTACGGAGGGGAATATCGATGATGTTCGCCGTGACCTCATGTTAAAGTATAATACGAGGTACATTTTTGTAAAGTGTCGGCAAATAAACGTGGAATAAGACGGTGTAATTTATCAATATCTTTGTGTTGTACTTATAAATTGTCTGTATGCTTAAAGGCGGCCTATATTTAAAATTATTGATTGGCTGTTCCTCATGTAAAATAAACCCTCTTAAATTGAATATCGATTGCTTTGTACTGTAAACGAAAGCCCAAATAGAATATCGGCCGAGGGTTTCTCCTCGGAAAATTTCCAATAATAACTCAACAACTAAGCGGTAATATAAATCTAAACATTGTTACATGAAATACCTACTGACTTACATCTCCCTTATAGCGTTTAGTCCATCATTTTTAGATATTCTAGTACAAATTTTCCTTGAACCTGTTCCCAATTAACTGCTAGTTATTTCTATCATGTTTTCGAACATTTTGGAGCTAGTAACGTTGTTAAATAAACCGCCCCCGAATTTCAACTTAAAATTAATATGATAACGAGATCCTTAATATCAACGTTTATCCCTCATCTAAGCTGCTCTTGACGTGGGGGATTTGACCTGAATTCTTCCCCAAATTAAGCATAAAAAATTTATCAAGTTCGCTATTAATTAGTGAAGAAAATGGGGGGTGGGAGAAGATGCGATGAAAACAAGCCTAAACTTTCCTCGAGGCATAACAAATGTTTTTAACCACATGTGGTGTAGGAGTTCCTGCCGCAAATTCTTTGTTATGATGTTTGCTTTTGTAACAAGCGGCTTGGCGAGTGGCGGAAGTTCTATTTACATGTGGCGTTTTGCCATAGGTTTCGTAGTATCAGTAAAGTAGTAAGTAAAGGTTACTTTATTTAAGTATAGGTTACCGTATGCTTTCCTATTTTTCCAAACTACATTTGTTCCATATATGCATTAGAAAATTCGCGCGCAATTTTTATGGACTACAGTTTTGATTAATGTATTGGGATTTCTAGGAATAACGATAATTAATCTAAATATCATCGAAAAATAGGTTAATTTATATAAAAAGAAATAAAGTCCCAAGAAAAGAATAGAAGGGTGAAAATATAATTAAATTCAATAATAGAAGAACCAATAAAAATAATCAGAAATTATTATTGTACATACTTTACATTTCTTAGTAATATTATGATGAATGTATTGTTCCGTCCATAAGCATTTTCAAAAGTTTACTATTATCCTTTTATTTAATTTGATAAGGGACTACTCTTAATATACCTCCTTTCATAGTATTTCCAGCGCTTTCGTACGTGATACGTATTACATGTTACTGAAGACGTCTCAATATTTGGCCTCTGCCCTTTGATTACGTATGAATGTTATTTTATCTCGCCTCCGTATGAAATCCATCCCCAACATCATCAATAAAGCTCATATCAGGAGAAAAAGGGGAATTTTCCAATTTTTTTTTTCAGTTGCGCAAAACTGTTATTTCTTTTGCTTCTTTGAATCATTTATGACGGGATGTTTCATTGGCTTCGCTTGTTATCAAAACAATTATGAAATCTCAAAGCGCAAAGGAAATGGTGAATGCACGAGATAAATTCTTTAAGGGCAAATGTGGGATATATTGCTTTCAAGGTGCGAGTCCCTGGGAATATAAGTTGGCATGCGCAAAATATATACAGGATAACTTGCAAAAGAGTGAAATTGGAGGCAAATGTCTGGAAATAGAATTAGGTAATGCAAAAGGGAAAATCGGCAAGGTTGGTTGCATTACCAAGTATCCTACATCAACCAAAAATTAGTTTCGTTGCAATATCGACAACCTTGTCCAAATACCCATTTTGTACCAATGTACAAAAGTTGATACTGCAGTGCCATCTGATGGCGAGTTATAATAAAGGCAATAGCATGGAAATATCCACTGTACTTAAATATCCATTTATTTCAGTTTTCATGTATCTGTCAGTTGAACAATATAGAAGTAATATGCTGCAGCGCCATCTGATGACGAGTTACAACAAAGTAGATAGAACCGAGACCTTCTCCATGGAAATATTCATATATGCATCAACTTCATCATGATATTTGGTTATACTGTGCATATTTAGTTTCATCTTTATGTATTATATTAGGTAACCGATAAACTAAAGGTTTGCTTACTAAATTAAGCTATTAATATAAACTAAGAATGATATCTAATTGAAATTAGTAACTTAGTCATTTGACGCATGAGCAGAACCTTGTTACATACCTAACTAATTTACAGACTTAACTAGGTACAGTGAATTGAAGAATTTTAAGTATTTGAACATTTGTAAGTTCCTTACTTAAATGATTAATTACATTACAATGTCAAATGTTCCTTAAATAATGTTTAATGGTAAAATAGGGAAGCGATTTGCAATTCAAAGTATCGACCCTTGCTGTGCATTCGAAATAGCTTCTATCACCCGTGACGAGCCGTTATTGTGTTAATTCAACATTAATTATTAAAGCCATAACTAAAATTTTGTGGAGTGAGACGTCGGTTATTTTTAATAATTAAGGTAACATTACAGTTTCAAACTGGTGACGAATTTCCATACTTCTTAAACAAGCTTCTATTTGGTTTCTTTAATGGAGGATTATTTTTTCAGAAATGTCCACTTATTTTCATTAAATTAAAAGGAATACCGAGAAATGTATCCGATGAATCAATAAAACGCCCAATTAATTTTTTCGGGTCGTGGAAAATCAATTTTTCCTAAATAAATATCTGTAGGCGAAAGATATCTTTATTTAATTCCGTTAAGAACCCGAAACCGATCTGGAAAAAAAGCACGCCACCGTACCGCCTCTCGGAAAGATGCCTTTATTAAAGGCGGATTCCATCACATCCCCGGATCGTCGGGCAGGATCTAAATGGATTATTTTCTGAAATCCTTTGTGCTTATATTACCTTGGGATGAAGTAAAGTCGTAACTTTGGAATTCTACGTTTCTTTTATCGTGATTTATCTTCCCTTTAAAGCAATAAATCACCAAATCGAGCATCGCCAGAGCGAGCTTACCTACACTGCGATAAAATCATATCGGAAATATGGCTTCGCGCAGCCATTTCAGATTTGCAGGCCAAATGGCAACGGATCCCGGGTATTATTTACGAATTTATTTCTTATGAGGATCTTCTAGAAGTCCGGCGGCGTCGATTCCTATCTCTAGACGGCGGCGATATTTCTACGATTTATCGCTCATTATTAACTTATAATGCACCTTGAGCTATCGTTTACTTTCCTACGGTTTTTCCCCGGCTCGTAATCTCCCAGAGACTTCTAATATCCTTTCACGGCTCGGTGTCATAATCCCTAACGTATCAGATCCTTGAAAAGTGAGCGCTAAGATATAGTCGTGATTTATCACGGACATGAACTTTTACTATGATTGATGCCGAAGAAGTATCTGCAAAGAATTACCTTTCCAGCCTGGCAAGAAGTGAGATAAGGGAAGTTTTACTCTCTCTCGTATGGAGAGTGAAATGTGTTTCGTTACGATGGCGAAGTTTTTCTACATGTTTCTTTACTCGAAGGAGTTCTTTTATTGTCCTTCTTTCGTTTACTGGAAAAAAGTTTCAAAATGTAGTGAATCGTTGGAATTTTCAGATCATAGATTTCGTCGTGGTTTTCCGTTCAGCGTCGAGAGGCACTTAAATTGCCGCGTTGATTACGGGCAAATAAAATTTTACCGGTGTATTCTATGTTTCTTGCTCGGAGGAGCTAACATTTTCCTTCCATTTCCATCCTACGCTTTGACGAGCAGACGTCTCGTTTTAGACGACCACTTGACGAATCAGTGGAAATAAAACTCGCGACGTTTGAAAATTTGACTTTAGCATGAGGTTAGTGAATAGCTTAGCTGAACGTTGTAAATCGGTGGTTTTTGGGAGGTTTCAACCGCGAGAGTGGCGTCATGTACATCGCTGCATATTTCTGTGTGTACGTTTCGTTCTTATTTCCACCGTTGAAAGCGACGTCGTTAATTCGTGCTAAACTAATAAAATTAAACTTTAAAGCTACGGAGCGTTCCTCGATGTTGTGCCATTTCCATCGAAAATTATGTGTGTTCGGTCACTGCTAAACAGTCGTTAACACCTCCACTAGCGTAGCATCGTCAAATCTCCGGATAAGCGTGTAATTGGGTTATAAAATCGTTGGGATGTACGTGATGGTAATATTACGAAATGTTTTGTTTAATAGATCATCAGTTACCGTACATCAGGTTTTAAACGTTGCTAATTACCAGGAAGATTCGCCTGGGAACATTCGAAGTGCTTAATTTCTTAAACAGTTTCGGTAATAAAGCACTAAATGTTTTTGATACAACTTTTGCTATTAGGAGAGGGTTTCTTAACGTCTCAGTGAATGTGGTTCATAAAAGTTCCTGTCAGTATATTTTCATTATTCATAAATATTTTTGAGTACCCAGGTATATTTTAATGCGCAAAATTCAATATTATGTTACAATGTCTTGCTCTACATTATCCCAATAGAAGGACCTAGACACTATTTGGCGGCTATAGTATGCTACAATCTATAATTAATTCCTGTAACGTACTGCTTTTCATAAAGTGGTACTTCCAGCTAGAAGGGACAAGAAATGAAAAGAATTTGAGGTATGAAAAATCTCAACTTTCCTAATGGAAAGTATCAGAATTCAGTCGGTATGGTGTTTAACCCCACTTTACCTGGAATAAACAATGAAGTGCTGTACTAGTATTCATAGTGCTCAGCGTTTCCCTTAAATTTGTAAGTGAAAAATATAAATATTTCCTCCTCTAGAAGTTTCGACGGTCTCGCCTCTAGAAAATAAGTTTTAAACAATAATTACTGGCATCTGGAAAGCGTTTTGGTGGTACCTACAATTGAAAAATTATTCTACATACTCACAGTACCCGCAATTGTAGTTGTTATAAAAATCCATTAAAAAATTACTGCTACTTGGATTTGCTTGATTTCCTTTAATTGTTAACTGTAATACATTTTAGGAGTTCAATAAATTTCAACTCATTGTATATCAAACTTTCTGAAATATGGACGTGCTTCAGCATTTTCAAAAATTTCCTGTAACAAAACTGCCATTTCAAATTAGTTGAAACTCTAAACATTTATCATCTAAAGTCTGTTTAGGAAGATTTGTAAGTTTCAGCATATTATCTATAAAACTTTCTGAAATATGAGTGGGCATTTTTTGATTCAGGTTGTTCAGTTCTCTCTTCACTTTCAAAAATCGATAAAAAAAATCTGCAACTCTGGTGTTTTTGAAACGCCATGAGAATTTGTACTGATACTTTTTAAACGTTTAGTACGTTAGGTTTTTTAAAAATTTTCGAAATACGTACGTTCTCTTTCTATTTATATTCTATTTCGCACCTTGGTGGTCAGCGCGTTTATAAATGTTTACGTAACTTCACCTTGGCCGTAGTCCCGTTTCTTGTTTTGTTGAGAACTGTGGAAATCTTGTGGTCGTGACACTATAAACTTCCTGAATTATTTTTAAAAGAGGAAGTGATTATGTTTAAATCTGAGGTAAAACTACAAAAAACATTTGATTTTTTAGAAATGTATGGAGTTTAGTGAAAATGTAGGTAAAAAAGTAGCACATATTTGGGTATTGTTGGATTAAATTAATTTTGTATCGTACATTTACCTGCGAAGGGATGGGATGGTGTAACTCATACGCCACTGGAGGCCCGTTGGCCATTATAGAGCGAGTGATCATTGACATTAAAATAATGAATTCCGCCACTTCCTGAAGCTTTCCTGATATGAATTTCTAAACACATTGTAATAAAGATAGTTTCAAATCACTAAAACAAACTCACGTTTAATTAACGGTGAAACCTGTTTAGTAATCATAATAAATCTAACCCCACTATTTGTTCCTCGTAAATATTCCCTATTGTTTTGAACCGATATTAAACAACAAAGCTCCCTTTATAATGCCGAAAACCGAGTCGAAAACGGGTGTGTTTTACAAGCATCTGCAATCGCCACAACGTTTACAGGAGATGCGAAATTGGTTTGAAATCCTCTCTTTAGAATTCAAAAACAACCTAACATCACCTCGTATAGCGAAGAAATGGATTTTTTCCAGTCGTAACATATTTTCGATAATCTCATCGAGATTTAATTTTGACCTCAAGAGAACGAAATTTCGCTACGCACGTTACGTTCAGAATCGCGTGACCGAGCACGTTTAACTGGTCAGTTAATTCGAGCATAAATAAAAATTACATATATAGAAATTTGACAGGTATTTGTCGCTAATTAGTTATTACGTGTAAGGGTCGGTTGTTCTCGGTGCTGATTTACTGTGGTAACAATTACGTAACGTTTACATGTACTTATAAACATTTTCTTAATTCTTGCGTTCATATAACGACTTGTTTGATGTTTCAAGCCCTGAAGGGCATTCAAATGAAAAGTATGTACTCGTAATATTGGAATATTAAATCCCAATTCGTTTCAACGGTCTATTGTCGAGTTTTGAGGAATGTCTCGTACTCGAATGAAATACATAGAATTACCCTCGATAACGTCAAACCCCCATGACCTTTCTGGCGATAAATTAATCACTTATCTGATATCGATCGGTAAAGGGTAGAAAATAAATGACACGTACAGGTTCGGTGCCGAACCCATTAAATATTTCAAAGGGAAACAGAAATAGGTTAATGATTGGATGATGGAATTTACCAAGTTTGGAGTGTACGAAGCCCGTTATGGAATAGTTCCACTTAACTACCTATTCACTCAGTCGCCTTCAGTGTGTTATCGAATGTGTAAGTAAATTTGTAATAAATCGAGTTCAACAATAACCATATTTGTTCGGATAGTCCACGGTAACAATTGATATGCAAATGCTTGAAATATGACTACAAATGTTTATAATTGATAATTGCTTACCGAGGTTCTCGCAGGCGCTAAGGGAGCAACATGTAGCAGGGATAGACAATGACTGTAATTTCAGCTCGCCAACATCTAATAAGTAACTTCGCTCCTTATTCAAATTATATACATTTGACCCTGTTTCATCTAACGGTACATCTGAATGTTGTAATAATCACGTTAAGGTGTTATATAGCCTTATATAGAGGAGGTTAATCGTGATAGAAAATGTATTTCCCAGCATTTTGACATTCTAAAGAACGGCCATCACGAAATGTAGTACGTTAGAAGGTGTTAAAATATAGTACGTTCCAATGTATAATTCGTTGATTGACCTCATGCCACAGACGATAATCACTCTAGTTGTGGCAAATGCTATTTTACAATTAACTGAGCGGTGCAAATGGTAAATTACTATTTACCGTCGCAGGTTATGGATAATGCCCTAAAACTAATATATGCATATTTTATGTGAGTGGATAATTCCGCGAGACCGGATAATTGATGTGCATGGATTCCATTCGGGGAATGATTTAAATTGAATACATTCATATTTGCCGCATTGCCCGAAACGGTTAAAACTTATAACCACAGGTCCATCTTGTGTCGCGGTTCGTAGATCTGACATAAATATTCAAAGGGAAAATTGGAAAATTCGATTTTAGTCCGGTCGTAATACACAATACACACAATATAATATTTGTGTTTGACTAGGGTTTCATTTACTGTCGCTGTTAAATTCAGTTTTGATCTAACTTGGCGAAAAATTCTATAGGAGCCCGATAATAAATTAGCTTAAAATGTGCACTAAGTTTTCTTGCAGTGGTAAGACATTACTGGGCTAGCTCGACAGACATAATTTCAATAATCATATATAGGTATAGATACTTTGCTCAAATACTTATAAGATCATTTTCACATTCGTTGTGTATTGAACATTGGAATGATGTGTATACTGAAATATATCAGCGAGATTTTGAAAATTTGTTATTTTTTTTTTTAAATATTTAAATGTTAAAGTATTAGCAATGAAAAACATTGAAAAATCTCATAAATTATATTAACGCCACATTCGATTTAAAACTTCTCTAGGACGTCAATTTGGCAAAAATGTGTCAATATGTAATCTAGAAGCCTTTATGAAATAACAAGTTCCATTAAGTCACCAGGGACCACAAAAGACATTTATATTTTTCGTAATAGGCTCTAGTAGAATCTAGGAGCTTTTTCGTTTTGATTTTAATCGCTAGAAAGTCTAAATCATGCCGAAAAAGCCTTAAACGTTCTTTAGATATTTCGAAGGCTAGAATGAATTTAAAATGAATGAAGTTTAAAGAAGTTGAAACAATTTCGTTGTATCTTTCAACCATAGGAAAGATGAAAAATTTCAAAGGATGCCGTAGAACTGTAAATCACCGAAAATTATGTCAAAATAGAATCTAGGAGATTTTCACAAGAGAGATCACAAGATTCACAAATACTCTCAGACAGATTCCAGACCAATTCTAATTAATATTTCAAAGAAAATAAAATTTTTTTTAGAATTTCTATATTACTGAAAGTGCATTAGAATCTAGGAAAGTTTAAATAAACATCTTAGTAATCTAAGACAAAAATTAAAGAAAAATCTAAGAGGTTTATACATCCCTCAAATTGTTTTACTCTTTAAGGACAGAACCCAAAAATTTAGATAAATGGTTTCACAAAAAGCCTAGAAACTTTCTCGTTATTACATATCATAAAATAGAAAGTTTCAATAGTGTAAATTATATACTCTTAATTAATTATATGTATAATTAATACATAAATTATATATAAAAATATACAGGTATTAACAATGGATAAAACAGATTCAACAAACACAGACAACAGAAACAAAATTCAATTTTTATGGTGCTATATTAATGGCTATTAAATTCGGTCTGCGTCCAAAGCAATATAATTTCAAAAATGTAAAAATATTCCTCTGTAATTCACTATAAGAATAAACTTCAGATTCCAGGTATCCTTTATAAAGGTTTTTATTTTAATGTAAAATTTGGATGCAACCAGATTTATTTTATTTAAAATTAATAATATCGCATAATTTACCTTTGATATAAACTGCCTTGTGACGATGCTTAGTTGTTTCTGTAATGATCTCTTTGCAAAATGTCTTAACGTTTTCGATTTTGAAAATTCTGAGAAGAAAAAATCTTATGATGCGTTTTTTTCGAAATTGCTGAATATGAACGATAGCTCATTGAAGTTTTGAATTTTTCTAGATTACTTTTTGAAGTGCCCAATGCGTTAACAAATAATTTTTAATCTGATTTTGTTAAAGATCATTTTCTCACGTTATAAAGCTTGTGATAATAAAAGATACAGGGAAGTTTTCCGAAGGAAATGAAGGAAAATGAGAAGTGTTAAATTTGCTGAAGATGCAGTTTCCTTTTGGTACCAGAAATGTCGACATAGCAACTTTTGATATACCAGGAACATCACAAATTGAAATCATGCCACACAGATTTTCCCTAAGAGCGAAACAAGAGTTCTGCCAGTGTTTAAGTCCTTCTTGTAGTGTGTTTCAATAGCCAAACAAGTTAAATTTTAATCCTAAAACGTTGAGTTACTTAACGATACGCACAGAACGAAATCTGGATTTACTTGGATTTTCTATGGACTCGACGTACATAATTTATATTTTAATAGTTCGGGAGGCAATGCCTGATTATTATAATATCTGAGATTACGATCACGACCCCTCTGTCCGGATTTAACCTGGACTAGCTCGTATTCTAACGATTTTCCTCGTGCCTCGTTCCATTCGAAAAAATCACGCGCGAAAGGAACTTATGTTTGAAACAAACGCCGAGACGGCGTTTTCATCATATCAAAATTTTACCGTATCAAAATTCATGAACCCAAATGGGACTCCGATTTAAAAAAGAAACGTTCGACGGAGAACGTGGCTCGTGAGGGGCCATCAGAAAAGGAATCTACCCGGGAATATTTCATAATTGGCTGTTTGTCCAGGAGGCGGACGGGACGTATTTTCCTTCTTCTTTTTTCCTTCTCTCTTCCGCTCAAACACGCGGTTAAGGTAATGTCAGATAAAATGTCTTCGAGACGTGTTCTGTTTTAAGAAAGGGGGCCGCTTTAAGTGTCGATAACGTCTTAGTTACAAATGACGTGGAAAATAAGCTACGTGATAGTTGGGGAAATAATCGAGTCGTGTTCTGGCGGAGGGAAGAGAGGACGACGTGATATAAGAGAAAAATTTTTCACTAAATTTATAGTAGTTACTTACACAATACAATATTTATAGTAAAAGAACTCTCATCAGTGATGGTAACAACAGCGTGAAAGTACTTTTTCTCGTAGTGATATTCATCATTTTTATTCCTGCTCTTTTTGACAACACCGCCATTCATTCATTACTAGTTTTCATTTCCATTTGTTGCGGTTATAAAATATTACTTCTTTTATATTATTTTTTCTGTCCCTATAGGAAAACAGCCTGGTATATATTTGTGTGAATCTGTTTAACGATCCCTCGTATGCTTTTACTTTACTCGTCTACCCCTAAGCCTTTAAGGCTTAAACCGGACCGATTTGCACATATTGTAAGGCAATTTCAGGTTTCTATCCAAGTGCCCTTACGTTACCTATCATTAATTTATTGACCACAAGGTTTCCCTGGGGTGCTAAAGAACCGCACGCATTAACGACACTTCCTGTAGACGGAAAATTACTAGAATAAATATTTAAGATCAGCAAAGGTCTGAGCGGAAGGTAATTTTCGAAACTGAATTTAAATGGTGCAATTTTCAGAATGTAATAGAGATCAGGAAAGGCCTTGGGCTCTGAAACGATTTATGAAAATTGTAGTATTTAATCTAGAGATTACAGTACTATTTTCAAACTTTCAATACTACAAAAATTGTCAATTTTAGCCAGGAAACACTTAAAATGCGGCAAAACCTTGCAATTTTTTTAAAACAGCTTCGATTTGCGTGAAAATTTTGGATTGAGCTCAATTTACCGTCCACTTCAAAATCTATGTGCCGCTATACGTTTTTCATCTTTTAGGGGTGAAAACTACCCCTTATTGCCAAAGCCGATAAATTAATGCTTAAGGTAAATCGATGCATTAAAGTTTAGTGTGAGTAACATTGGGTTCAGATTTAATTAAATTTGTTTACATATAAATACAACCAATTACTGGTATGCATATGGATAAATTAAAATCCATTTCGAAGATTTTTTTAACATTTTTCATTTGTTTCATCATCGGTATGGTCATCCTTATCCTCATCTTCTACAAAATATAGTACATATACAAATTATATGCCGGTAATATAGATCATCATGCTCTGATTTGTGCTTTTAAAATTTTTCGAAAATAAAAATTGATTGGTTTTTTTAATCATAATTTCTTTATTTTTCATCGCAGAAAGTTCCTTAAAAAATGAATTTGTAGGTATTTTCAAGAGCTACAAGCTGTTCTAAATTTGAATAACTTTATACCCCTTATAACGCTTTATAACCCTTAGTTTTAAAAGGGGGTGAACTTAAAGGGCTGAAACAAGGTAGTCCTCCCTCGTAAATATATATAGATTTTAAACGACCATATCTCACTTAATTTTTGTCATACAGAAAATTTAAGGAGAGCAAAGTGTTTGGAGTTAAAAAAGAAACATTTTGATGCTCATTCATTTTTTACGCATATCCAGTAGTTTTGGAGTTATTTTAAAGAGAAGGACATTTTTTGTTCGAAATTGTAGAAATTCGTTTGTCTCTTTTAGCTCCAATTTGTTCGAAATGAGGCATTCTACACCGGTCAAACTTCCAAAATGCGTTAACTACATCAATAAATAAAACTGAAAAAGTGCAACGATTAATTTTAATTAGGACGTTAATTAGCAATGCCTTAAATGATATTAGACATGGAAGCAATTGTGCAACGATTTTAATTCCTGATAATCTTTGGTTATACCTGCACCAAAGGCAAATACGTGGATAATCCTAGCTATTGAGAGTAATTCCGTATTTATTAAATCCCAACCCTTCATTTGTGTTTAATGACAATTTCGAGTGATTTTGGTATCTACGTTTTGTACTATTTCCAAAAGCTTTCCTAAAATACACAGCTTGCGCTGTTATATTCAACTAACAAGTGAACGCAGGGTGTGTTTACTTTCATTAGCTACCTGAAAAATCTTGTAAATACACTGCCCCATATAGATATATTCCCAACGTAAAGCTTTCACGTAATTCTGAAATTGTTCCGAAAATTTTAATCCGAATTTAATGAAATGATAAACAAAACAAATTATCCCGAAAACGGCGAAAGCATTGACAGTGCCTAAGCTGTGTATCACAATTTGAATGTATGGTGTTTATGAAATATACACAATCACATGATATTCCGTGTAGTGAGGCAGTGCCTGTGTTAGAATGTTTCAGATAATGTATTAAAATATGTATCCCAGAGGGTGAATACTAATTAGAAGGGCTTCGCAATAGCTTTTGCACCAGGTTTTCCTGAAATAATAAATAGGGGAGTGCTGAAAAATTCAGCAGGATCACTACACAGCGGAGGAACAAAAAGAGGAAAATCTCAGCAGTGCTACTGAGGAAGCACATGTTGCAATTTGTTACTTAAACTTTAAAAAGAATGTAAATAATGGAAGTCATGTTGAATAAACTGTTACCTGAACGAAATTTCCCTGTAACGAATAGTTTATCGCCTATTTCAAAAGTTCGTTTAAAATTTTTATTGTCGAGGAAAGCATTGTTTCATTCAACAGTGCGAATTAGAGAAAAATCCATTATTGTGCCGTAATTTATATTCCATACCAACATATACCCCTTATACAAATTTAATGTCCTTTAGAAATCGCCCTAGAAATGACCCGAAAAATATCCAATAAAGAAAGCCTTAGGAAGCGTCTCCCGTTACATTTTGTGTTACTGTTATTGTTTGTTAGGCTCTCATATGTTTTGTGTCATTTTCTATACCACTGCAATATCAAATACCGATAAACTAAATTGGTTGTGACGCTCGAAATATCACGTATGCGCTTGTTAATATTTTTTCAAATAACTAAACTTGGAATGGCGTCACGCATAGCAATTACTTTGTCACAACGTCTGTCAATTCTACATCACTGTTTCCCATATAACAAACATGTTTTCGAATCATATGCAATTCTGCGAAAAACGTTCAATCCATCTTCTTGCCTCACAGAATAATTCACAGCGAACAAGACATTTCCGTTTGAACTTTCTCGGGGAAGGTTGCGTGTATATTCAAATAATAAAAATGGAACATACACATCGTTTACCTGAAAGGGTGAATGTTTTTAAATCCAACTCGAAGCAGTACGTATTTTCCTGGATTGCCGCTGTATAATTGTCATGATGTAATTGGTAGTTGTATCTGGATTTAAAATGATATTACCAAGTGTTATATTCTCACGACCTCGAGATTTCCACAGCTATCAACGAATAAATTGGATCAAATTGGCTCAGGCCAAGGTGAAGCGATGTGAACTTTTATAAACATGCTGATAAGAACACAAAACAAAATAAGAATATAAATAAAAAGAGGAAAGGAGAGAAGAGGACAGCATAGGTTCTCCGCTCCAGGCGAGAATCAAGCCTTTTCTTCTTTTTCGTTTTCGATCTGTTGTTTCACTCATGGCAAGCTATACCTCCTGTGGCTACCAACCCCTTCCCTCACTCGACCGTGACGTAGGGGGAAGAGGGACGCCGTGTCACGAAGGCGTGATGATATTTTGGATTCGTAAACGTAACCCTATTTTCTTATAGCCGTATGAGCATTTAAATGTAAATCAGTACGTGTAATTCAATGCCATGAGTGGTACTAGCCATGGTAGCAGATGTTTCGAGGTGGTTCGTGTTTATAATTGCAGGTTAACTTACAGAGCTTTATATTTTAATCTTTGATGCTGTGCTGTAGTAGCATAATTTCCCTTTTGGTACCTTCTGCGATATCTTCCAAGTCGACGAAGATTTATTTTACTCTGACTGGTAAGAAAGTTATATAAAATTTTGTGTTGTAACGGCTTCTACCACTTCCCACTTATTTTACAGATTAGAAGCTAGTGGGAAAGTTGTGCGAAGGTCGGCTAATTGGACGCAACATAACGAACCCGCTAAAGCAAAAATTCCTGTCGAACGTAATGTCGCTGTACCTCGTCAAACCTCAGAGCCAATTAATCGAGACGGGCAACAATGTGCGAACTTTTATTAATGGCCTTTATTTCACGGGATTATATGTTGGTGGCGGAGTTACAATCCGGGAAGTGAATAAAAGTGTGCCCACCGCCCCTGCGGTCTTCTCCGTCTTGTTTCTAACGTATTGGACTTTCGGCCAAATGTAATTAATATCTTCTTGCTCGGGGGCAATTAGTTCCCCCACAATCCTCGATGAAATTCTATTACAAGCACTCGCTTTATTGAGGTTTCCGTTTCGCTGACAACTTCACTGGCGCCCTCAAATTTAGAAAAACGGTTAATTAAAAAGGGCGATGCTTTTAGATTTGTCCTGTCGCTCGGTCCCACCTGGTTTATAACTTTGATTAAACAGCAATTTTAAAACGCTAATAACCATAAATTGATTTTAAGTTAATTACGAATGCGACAGCAGAATTGCTTGAAAATTACTGATGGGATGAACGGGCAAATGCGTGACTGATTTCAAGTGCCTGTTTAATCTAACTTGGCTGATTTTTTAGTATGAAAGTAAACCTTTAGGTTCAAAAAGTAGTTATAACAGCGAAACAACAGCAGAAATGCAGTAGTTTCTACTAAGGGATTAACCAGAGTGACTGTTTAAAACCTGATGGAAACAAACTTCATCCCAGAATCCTTCTTCTTCCTCTATAAACCTTTTACAGTACTTGTAACTAGACTGAGACTGGCTCCCATGCTCGTTTGGTTCGCAGACTATTCATTTTACAGGTGAAAACGTTATACACATACAGCGATCTCATTAGCTGTGAAATACAGCTTTTGAATAACTGCTATTTGAACACTTTTTCATTGGTTGTGGCTGCTTTATATGTAATTACACCTTTATCCAAGTCGTGAAAGGAGATTAGACATAAGGCCCTGGCTCAATGTGTTGATCTTTAACAATTTTCAATTTAGAAACATTCTCTCAGGGACTTCAAAAATTTTAAAATAAGAGAAGTGAATATTTTCCCATTTTTGAAAATTAAAGGATTAAAAAATTCATACCTATCCAGGTAAGAATTTTACGAAGTAATTTGTGCAGAATTTTCCTCTATCGTCTATCATTTCCACCAAAATTTCTGAAATTTCAAAATATTAACATTTTTCAAATTCATACCTCCGAAACTAGGCTTGTTCTGAAAAAGTCTGTCTATACTTTATGATGCAAAAAACTGTATTTCACTATTTTTCAACTTGAATTTTAAAAAATTCTTGTAAAAATATCTTTGGCAAAATTGGAAAAGATCACCTTTATTAGTTTCATATGAAATTATTGAATTTACATATGAAACTCCCAATGTACGTCAAATGAGACATTTATAATATCCAAGAATTGATCTTAACTCTCAGTTACAATAGTTTTTAAAATAATCGACTTTTTATGAAATACACCATCAAAAATTCATACTTTCTGTGAACAAAGTAATCAATTTTAAGTTTCATTATTGCTCCAGGTAATGGCATATTTGTGACATTTAAAAATTCTTACCTCTCAGTTAGTATCCTCTCAGAAGAGGAAGAAAATCTCTCCATCAATTTCTGAAGGAATTTTCAACGCACCGCACTAAACACAGATTCTTTTTACGTTTCTTTGACAACTCTAAGCCATTTAGACCTTCAATGCAGTCAAAAATATTTTTACTATTACATTTAAAGAGCTCGTGTAAAAACACGAGAAATTTCCTCATATCTCCTTTGTCTTATGGACCGTCAATAAAGCTGAAGAGACGTAACATTTCGGGGTTCGTATTCTGACATTTAGAATTATATTACACATTACATGTAAAAAAAAATTTCATTTTTCGTCTTGTCGGATTTTACTTACGATTTTATTTCTTTTGGTAGGTCGTTGTTCTCAACAAATTCCTAAACATTTATGACCTGTAAACTGATTACATTCTATGTGAGGGTATCATATAGTTTCTTTTACCTTTGGTTACGGAATTGTAAAAATGAGATATACACATGCTTACGTTGATCATTCAATGCATATCAACCGTAGGTACAAGTAAATAGGCTGTACCTTTAAACTATAAATCCGGTGATAATATTTCAATAGTACATAAGTACAGAGTATGTATTTATCTTTCTTTGAAACTCTTTTATAAGTCGATTACTCTCCGTTGTGATGTTATTTATAAATAAGAATTAAATTTTCACTCCCATTGTTTCTTTCCCGTCCTATAGTTTCGTTTTGTTTCACTTTACCGCTCTCGTTTACATTAAAAGAGGGAGTTCTTAAATATACATATTTTAAAGTTACTTTTCCGTTTTTAATATCGAAGTGAAAAGTTTCGCAATATACAAAAGAAAAGCCCCTTACGTCCCACTTAAAAAAGATCAAAAACTTTTAATAACAACTAGGTGGTGGAGACAAAAGCCAAACACACTTGAAATTCACAAAACCGACTGACTATATTTCAAAGACAAACAAAGACAGAAATAACTTTTCTACTTTACCACAGAAATATGGCAGCGGCGAAGTTCAATATGTGCATAGCGATGAATCATAAAAGCTCTCCGTGCAAAACGCAGACCTGTAAAAAGCGGCTAGACAGGAAGACCGTTGCACTGCAAGAATAAAACCAGTAATTAAGGAAACAACCCCACTGAGGTGGCTTTGTTGTTGATATGCAAACAACACGAACCACCCCCTTCGTTTTAATTTCGCGTACAGCGCACAGATCGATATCGATACATATAAAAGGGTTATAATTTTAATAAGAGATTACCAAACCTTCCCCTGTATCAGATTATACGCTCCATTTCGCAGAACGTACGTTGTGTAATAAGGAGCACTTTGACCGCCGGGTATAGATCAATGTCTTGATCCCTTTCAACGTTTACAATAGTGACAAATTAGATTTTCCAGCATCCATTGTGTTCACTATCAGCAATCACAGCTACTCTTCGCCGGTTTCATTGTGGAATCCCCACGACTCTTAACAATCGATAACTTTAATTCGGTTTGTACTTTAACTGCTATCTGGTGCACGTTTAATGACGTCTCTAATATCAGCTAACGACTCATTAGAACTGTTCGAGCCGCAGGTGGAACGATTAACCAATTTTCTAGCCCTTTAAGTCTTAGCACACTAGTATGTAGTTATTATTTAACTGATGTTAACGTTGGAAGTGGATACGTGTGAGTCCTGTGCAATTGGACTTGGGATTAAATGGGGATTTTAATTCTAGCTCTTAACTCCACTTCGATACAAATGCAAATGTGTTAACTTCAGCTTGAAGTCCGTTACTTAAGGGTGTTCGATACCTTGTAGGGACAAACTAATACCGCTAGATGGTGGTAGTACCAGAAACACCGAAATAAAAGATAAGAGTATAAAGGCCAGCCCACCCGGGTGCCATAAATTATCCTCGGAACTGCAATAAAATCTAAGAGGTACAGATGTTTGTAAGATCTGAATTCTTACCGTGGCGTTTGTAGCGACAACGGGAAATCATTACGTATCGAGTGTTTTTTTAGTGTTCTTTGGTATCTACTTTTTTATGAACTTGTGTTGTGTTTTTGTGACCACTATTTGTGATTATTCAACATGGGAAAATCAGGAGTTGGGCCATCTCAAGTACGAAAAAGGTCTAATCGATCTATTTTTATGAAAAAGTTGAATGTAGCGAGGTAAGCAGATATTAATATTTCTTATAGATACCTTAACCACCTAAATTCCTTAATGAAATTATAAAGTATGTATAATTTTTATTCTCACTACATCTATTCCAAGGATTCCCGGGATACACGTAAACTGATTCCCGAGTTAATGAGAGTCAAAAATTGTTTTCATTTCTTTTTGTTTCAGATATATGGCGCTAGTTGCTAAATGCACAGGGGGTAAAAGAATTAATTTTACTAGAAGCTTTTCTTATACAGCACGTGCATATGCGGCTGCAATTTCACATTGTAGAGGTCCAGCTTGGCATCTGCATGCACGGAGAGGTGGTAGAACATTCCAACAAGTGTTCAAATCCAAACAGCAAAAACACCTTAACAGACAAAATAGCAGTAGAAAGAACGTTACTCACAAAATTCGGCATGTGAGTTCTGGACCAGATCTTGATTATGGACCGAATGTACAACCAGACATTTCGGAGGAGCAGCTTTCAAATATAGGAAATCTAACTTTTTAGCAAAACTACAGGATAGGGTTTTAACATTTGATAAGCTTAAATATATAGAGAATTCTACCACAGAGCCACATAATTGCACACTATGGCATGAACTAAGGAAGGACTATTTAACTGCCTCCAATTTCGGAGCAGTTATAAAACGAAGGCCAACAACACCCTGTCATAATTTAGTGAAAAGGTTGTTGTACAAAAAAAATAATTTAAGTACTCCATCCATAACCTACGGTCGAATTAATGAAAAAAAATGCCATTTTAAAATATGAAAGTGTTACCGGTGTTCAAGCCTTTGGAAGAACGTATAAAATTTATGTGCTAACGAAAGATATGAGCAATATGTTGGAAAAAAGGTAAAGATTGTAGAGGTAAAGAATGTGAATTGTAATTGGAACATTAAAATTTGTAATGGGAAAAATTGAAATTTACTGTATTCCTTTGCGAATGTGTGTATAAGTGCCATTATTATTATTTATGTTATTTTCAAGTAATGATTTGTGTAAAGAAAGACTTCATAAAAATGACATTTTTGGAAAAAGTAGATCGAAATTGTATTTTATCAGCAATAAAGAAAGGTCGTCTCCCTTATGGTGTGAAAGTTAGTGATTTCGTGTAGTATTTAAAAATATCTATTGGAGGTATCCGAATGAGAATAATGGTCATAAATTTTATTGTCCGGTGCCGAGGCCGAGTCGAAACTTCCCACACCTAAGCTATTGGTTCCCTAAAGTGGCTTATCGCAAAGCGGGCGGGGCTGTAGAGGGGCGTCATTCATTAATTTAATTCAGCTCTACAGTTCATAATTACAAAAATTTAGAGTAATAACTCTAGTTGCCAGTAACAACTACTTCATTATTATTTTTCTGCGCGGGCCAACATTGCGTCTTAGTCTTTACATGCAACTTACAGCAGTATTTAGTTATTTCTATATTTAAATCATAATTCTGGAAAATCTAAACATATTATTGACAAAAGCTCTTCGCACATTTTTTCGTATACAGAATATGAACTGCCTAATGAAAGAAATTTAATAATTGACTGATTAGTTTGTCTTCTAGAGCTCACAGAAATTTGCATTGTATGGTATACGGATATTTTAATGTATCGAACAACCTTAACGTAGGCAAACAAATAATACACAAAAGGCGTGGACTTCGTAAGTCCGACGAATTTGAGGTTATACTCGCGTCTCCAGCTGAATACACTTGTATGAAAGGTTAGGTATGAGACGCGACCCTTAGAAATTCGCCTGGTTGACGCATGTGACGTCACGGTGTGAGTTATTGGGGGGGCGTTTGAACATTACCTTATGGGAACTTCATATAATTTTTATTGTTCAGAGCTGTTAGTTATTAATTCTAATTCCAATACTAAACTGTTTGCTAATTTTTTGCAACTGTACAAACACCTTTCCCCTTATAGGAGGAAATTAAATTGGATGATCCCTCGGCCATTTTCGCCCTGTAGTTTAGAAACTATCCAGCCTGAGCAGTAAGGTTGTATGCGGGCGCCCAATGAAATATAGGGAAGAAACTGAACGGTGATTTAAGTTAGTGATTATTCCCTTTTCAGTAGATTAATGTAAGAAAGGTGTAACGCTGCACGATGTAAATCCTCTCCGCCATAGCTAATTTGTGAATTTGCTACCACAAATACAGGGCCATCTAAAAAATTAAGTTATAGTTCATATGTCCTACAGCGATGACCTTTGTTTCATATTATAATCATCGATTTTTAAAAGGGAAGAAAGGGTTTCAAACGTACACGCGACTCCATGAAGGTTTAAAATCTATTCTGGGAGGTGGGTGGTGGGTGCGACCGGACCTTTCTCTTTGCAATTTAAAATCCCTCCGGGGTAGGCACCCTCTCGGGGAGATCAGGGGTTAAACTTTTAGGCAGAAATTTACCCTATTAAGTATCAGAATCGACCTGTCCCGGAGATTTTCTGAAATCTTCGTGAACCAATTAGTGTAGAGATAATGACGTGCGCCGGTTATGTAATACGTACCGGGAATAGCATGGAATTTCGTTGGTTAAAATTTTAACGTGTAGGTATTATAGGATTTTTAATTATTAACTCATTGTATCGCCAAATCTGGTGAATATTACTAGAGAAGGCCTTGGTAGCTATTAATAGTAATTGCCGTTTCGTGTTTTAAGTGAATTGATCAATTTCTGATTATTCATTATGTAATTAATTGCGGCGAAGTATTCACTTACGTAACGTGGTAGAAACATTTAATTTGATTAATGTTGAAAGTGATTTACTGTCCCTCTTGTAAAAGTTTTACACGTGAAATACAACTTAAAAGCATTCCATTACATATTTTACAACATACAACCACTGTAGGTACTTACATACTTTTCATGCAATATTACTAATAAATTGTGCTTAAATTACGGTGTTCGAAACACTTCTTTTTTCCGATCTTATCATTTCGAACATACATCAAATTTACCCACGTTCCCGTTCCATATGAACGCCGTACATGTACACATTTTATTTATGTGTGCACAGTCTGGAAATTTTCATCTTTACAGGCGCACTTGTGTGCATGTATCACTTGAAGCTGAAGTTTACTAAAATCGATTACAGCGTTGTTCACAAGAGCGAATAAAACGTAGGTAGTGGAAGAGAGAAGTGAAAGGCTAACTACACCTACGTGGATAATTTGAACTATTTATTTTAGTTGGGTAGCCGCTTTCGTGGCGTTCATAAAATTGGATGGTGACAACGTGACGAAATTAAACGCGACTCGACGTCCCGCATGTTAAGCTCCATGCATCCATTGCAATATTATTTAGTTTCAATGGTTTTAATTAGCGAGTTCAAACAGAATTATTTTCGGTCATCAAATCTATCAAAGGTCTAAATATCCTTAGAAATAATTTTACCAATATCCTTTGATTGTTAAATTGTGAAATTGCAGAAAGAGTCCTGAAATGTTTTTCATAATTTTCTCAAAGATATAGTAAAAACTATTTCTCACCCTAAAATTGCCTGTAATGGTTCTGAATAATTCTCTAGTATTCCAAATGATCCAAAAAACGTTTGAAATGGTTCTGAAGAATTCTTGGACTTATAAATGATAAGGATCAGGCCATTTTCCATTACAAAATTGTCCTCAATTGCTCTGAAATACTCCCGAGTTTCCTATTTCATCCAAAAAGGGCAAATCTCTGTTTTGGAATTTTAAAAAAGGTTCTGAATAGTTTCCTGGTTTCCTGGAATGATCCTTCTTTATCCAAAAGCTCTAAACGATTTAAAAAACATTTTAATTTTCTAAATAAAGTAAATGGACAATTTTCCTAGCTGAAATTTCTGAAATGGCTCCTTAAACAAATTCCTTAGATTCCAAATGATTTAAAAATTAACAAATTTTTCCCTAAAATTTTCTAAATTGTTTCTGAATTACCCTACGGTCATTTTTCAATCTGAAGTTTTAGAGAGTCCTGAATTATTTCCTAATTTTTGATATATCTAGAAATGACCATTTTTTCTTCTCCAAAACTGCTGTAATGTTTCTGAATAGCTTCGTAAATGATTCACAGGGACAATTGTTAATCCAGCAATTCGAGCAATTTTCGAATTTTACAAATCATACAAAAATAGCCATTTTTCATAGAAATTATCTGAAGTTGTTTTGAATTAATCCATAATTTCGCAAATGATTCAAAAAGGCAATTTTTCCTAAAAAATGTTTCAAATGCTGTTTTTGAATAACTCTCTAATTTCCTAAGTAACTAAAAAAGGTACATATTTCACTATGAAGTTGCCTGAAATAGTTTGATCCCCAAGAAGGGAAATTTTCCATTGTTTAATTTTTGAAAGTCTTAAACAAGTTTCTAGTCTCTTAAATGACGTACAAAGGCAAATTGTTTAATTTTTTCTGTTTAAAAATTTTCTGAAGTTTCTAGTTTTTTTTCTAGTTTTGCAGTGGCTTCAATGCTCCAAAATGCTGAATTTTTTTTGTGAAATTTCTGGAACGAGTAAGCAATTTCCTATTTTTCTGAAAAACCCTAGCAATGACTATTTTTATTTATAAATTATTTGTAATAGTTCTGAACAAATCTCTAGCTTCCCAAGTGACTCAAATGGACAGCTGTTAATAGAATGATTTCTGTAATGATTTTAAATAATTCTTGAGCTTGTAAATAATCAAAAACTGGTCATTTTCCGTCTTAAATTTGTTTTAAATGGCACTGAACAACCCTAGAGTTTTCTAAACAATTAAACTTTACCAATTTACTGTTCTGATATTCTTTCCTGGTTTCCTGGAAGGTCCAGAAATGATGATTTTTTTCTCTCCTGAAAATTGTCTGAAATAATTTTAAAGAAACTTCTAATTTCCCTAACTATTTAGTTTCCCAAAGGATTCATGACAATTCCTCATCTAAAAATTATCAGAAATGCTTCTGAACAATCTCAGGGCAATTCTCTGAAAAATGTTGAATTGATCATTTTTCTATCCGGAAATTCCTGAAATGAGTCTGAATAATTTCTTAATTTCCTGAAATATCTGACAATGAGCATTTCTTACCCCTATCAGAATTAACACCAGTTTCATAAATGATCCAAAAATGGCCTTTTTGATGCTGTAATTATTCGAAATGGTTCTGAACAATCCTGGAATTTATTTCATAATCCAAAGAGGGAAACTTCAAGTTGGTCGATGTTACAAATTTCTGAGTAATCGGAAAGTTTCAAAACATACGAAGGGATCATTTGAAATTCTTTTGCTTACCATTGAGTTCGTGAGATCCACGAGTTACATACATGCTTTAACCATTTACTGGAGTAATAATCCACCAATGTGGCTAGACATCCGAATTAATTAGCTTGCAGTTTGCTACACGGTTTAATCCCCCGACAAGTTGTTCCTAGTTGGATCACATGACGCACTATTACAAAAATCGTTTCAAGTACACAATATCACATCCGCTCCCTAATACGCGTATAATTATCACGAGATGAAATCTCCAGTCCAATTAGGGCCACAAAGGGCCATGTCAAACTAATTTCCATTAAAAGGGAATTCGGTTGGCAGACGCTGTGAATGTCTGTGGCTTTAAATACATACACTGAATGCAACGAGGTGCGTTAACTGTTCAGAGTATAGGAGAGAGAGAGAAGAGGGTTGGATAGTAAAAGCGTCGCGATCGCTGCCAGTGGTTGTACACAAACACACCCTTTGGGTGCAACCGCAGGTGTAATCCGGGGGTCCGCAAGAATGCCGTCGGGGATGTAATAGAAAGAATGTCTTCCCTGTCGTTTTAGGGCATGATTAAAAGCTTACACTTGAAGTCGATAGTGCGCCGTGGCGTTCCACGGCTGAAGGGAGGGCCCATACAATTTACCTGTCGAATGCATCTACGATTTATTTCAGATGGGGTATAAATTGGATTTCCAGAATGGCCGGAGGGCCAGACGGTATTAAATGGACTTAAGGACTTTGTTCTTGTTGGCAATAGGAAAACGGGTGCAGCAGGGGGCAAGTAAAGTGGCACTTAAAATTAATGACCAATACTTTCAAGTGTGGCTTTGTTAGCGTTTGCATTACCACTCTTAATTTCAAAGAGATACATGCAAGTTCGAGGTTATACATAGCTACAATAGTACAAGAATAAAGTAGTTATAAAGGAAAACGTTTCGAATAAGAATAGTCAGTATTTGTTATCGTAGTTCAGATGAATAACTTCGTAAGAGTACGTTAAATTTTTAATAACGTTGTTGTATGGTGGGTTGCATATGTAGCAGGTAGCGTTCCATGCAACGTTGAGGCCGTCTGTCATTCGTAAATTGTCACGTTATGAAATGGTTATCGTGCGGATATTCAATAAAAGCTATTATAAATAACACAGTGTTTAGCACGAATGTTACTAATCCGTTGGTTGTCTTCGGGGCGCCTGCAGAAGTGTATAGAGTGCAAGAATTCACGTAATGAATATTACCACACACCCCTTACATGGTTTGGTACGGAGACGATCAAGGACATCAACGAGAAGAGGACGACTTGCATGATACTATTCGACGTGGAGAAGGCATTCGACAAGATATGGCACAACGGACTGATTGCGAAGATGGACGGACTAGGATTCAAGACGGCGACGACCCAGATGATACAAGACTACCTAAGAGAGAGGAACTTCAGGATCAAGGACAAAGGGACGACATCGAGCAGCAGAAGGATGGAAGCAGGAGCACCCCAAGGATCGGTATTAGCACCATTTCTGTACAATATCTACACCAGCGATATTCCAATAGGACGAGGGAACAGCAACACCAGGACCTACATCTACGCGGACGACACGGCGAAGGCAGCGACATCGATGCAACCAGACAAGGCGGCGGAGTACCTACAGCGAGAAGTGGACCAGATGGACGAATGGGCGACGAAGTGGAAAATCAAGAACAACGCGGAGAAGACCGAGGCAATCTATATAGGACCGAAGACGAGACGACCAAAGACAAAAATCTGGATGAGGGACATGGAACTGGACTGGAAGGAAGACGTGAAGTATCTAGGAATCCACATCGACAGAGGACTAACATGGAGGAAACATATCAAGGAGACCGAGAAGAAGGCGAAGGACCGACTGAGCAGACTAGGACCACTCATTGGACGACGGAGTAAGCTGAAACTGGAGACGAAGAGGAGGATCTACCTGGCAGGAATTCGACCGATCATGACGTACGGGACAGCAGCATGGGGACAAACAGCGAGGACACACATGGAGAGACTAGAAAGGATACAAGACCAAGCCATGAGGAGGATGACGGACGCACCATGGTACATGAGGAACGAACAACTACGACGGGATCTGCGAATTAAACAGCTGAAGAGGACCATCAAGGAGAGGACGAGAAGGACGATCACCAGGGCGATGGAGCACAGGAACCCACTCATTAGGAAGGCGATGGACTACGACGAGGACGCACCATCAAGGCGGAAGAGACCCAAGACGGCGATGACGGAGGACTAGGCACCTAGGAAGGACCAAAGAGGACGATACCACGAAAAGGAGACCAGAAGCAGAGGACAGCAGGACCACCTGGACGAGAGGAATAGAAAAACACAACAAGGATCGCGGAGGAGATTTAAACATAGAGGGAGAAGTAGGGAGCTGTAGAGCTCAGCTTTGTGAAAAATTCAGGACAATAAACGATGGTTTGGTATGGTACAGGTAGATGTTGCCTGCTAATGTTCCGAAAATAGATCTTAATCTCTTTAAAATGGCGGCCGATTCACACAAAATTAACTTTCGTAGCATAATTAGACTTTTAGGCATTTCCTCGGGTGTAACATATATTTCCTCCTCGTAGCTCCCAGAATAATGCAGACGACTACGGGACTTCTCGTAGATAATTCAAGTGTCACCGGATTAGATTTCCAGGGTGTTATTTTATACGGCATATTTTATTCATGTAGTAGACTCGATTAAGCAAGTTGTTTGGAGAGGCAACTATCCGAGATCACTGCTTTAATTCTCTAAGAGAAGCTGTCAAATTGGATTATATCGAGTCCCTAACGAAATATATGAACTCTCAAGATATAGGATTTTTATTGGAAATGGAACGAACGAATGTCTATGGGACGAAATGTCTATGTTCTTTTTCCTTCTTCCTTCGCTCTTCTAGCGCGAAATCTTATTTATTTTTATTCTGGAGAGGCGAAATCGAGTATAGGCACACACGATCGGATATGCGCGATATACGTAATTTTCACGTTTTTCTCTACGATTTTCGTTACGATGAGGAATGTCTCAACAAATTTCATTTCAGGCTATTCGTGGAAATTTGTAAGCCATTTGGAATTTATTTATTCGAATCTAACACAATACAAATGAAATAAGTTATTTAGTACCAAGCGTTCACTGTCATTTGTTTTTTGATCAATATTACAAATTCGGTTAAGAGTACTTAAATTTTCACAAGTACGCAAGTACGTAAGATTTGCTTCAATGTTTCGCCACAAAAAAATCTGTCGCTGTTACTCCCAGGCTTTCTTAAGCAGTTTATGATGATTTCCTCTCAAATTAATCGATTAACTGTGAATATGTCGCTTATCAAAGGTTTACGGCGGGTGATAATCTCTTATTCACATGCCGACAGTAGGGGTATTTGTATTGACTAGTAAAGCCATTCAAATTTTGAATGCGTACTTCGCAGTGCCGTATCAAAGTGCTATTGATGGACTAGGATTAATTTTAGGACTGAATCACTATCGAATAAGTGTTGTAATAGTGTGGCGGGTAATGCGTGGACTAAATTATTTCCTAATGTGATTTGATGAGATTTGTTGACTGGTTCTCACCCCTTCGACCTTAGTGGATATGTTTCAAGAATATATTTACAACTGTTAGTCGAAATGAGTCACTGCTGAATATATATGATGCGACGTTAAAAGATTCTATGAAAGGTATGGACTTATCGCCCGTGAAATGAAATATGAAATGCCTGCAATATACGCATAGGATAATTTGCCATTACAAACATGAATAAATGGGTAAAGGTCTCCAATGGTTACCATAAAATGAAAAATATAGAAAGTGTCACTTATACAAGGTGTCCGATTTAAATTTTAACTTAACGCCTAAATCGTACGTTTAATCTTGCGGGTACTTGTTGTGGATGTACAACGTATGGGTTACTTTGTTTTATGGAACTAATACTTGCAACCTTCATCGAAAGCACACCTCGTCATTGATGCAGTTCGATGCTAAAGAAAAGATATTTTGTAGAATTAAAGGGTTCTTGGTTTTATATTTACAAGGAACGCTCAATGGTGGCGCATTCGCCATTTATGAGAATGCTATGGATTAAGTGAGATGGCATTTACGACAAATAACGTTATTCTCAAATGTTCTCTACTAATTTTACAACTCGGATAAAATTTATTTTATGGATTTTTTTGTCAACAAAAATATGACTAATCGGTTTCAAAAGGTTTTGTACGTCTGACCTTTCATGAGGGATTAACTTGTTGTTTAAAAACCTAATTAGACGCTCTAACTGGACTATAACGAGACTGTAATGGCTTCTAAGGGACACTTATGGACTTTAACAGGCCTAGTAGTGCAGTAGAAAGCATTCGTGTTAATATCCTCAAACATGTTTCAAAGTGTGTAACAGTGTTCAGAGTACCTTCACGACAAAAATTTAAAGCACTGGGGAAATTTATCCCGAAACTCTTATGGCATTACCTTAGAAAAGAATTTCTTCTTCGTTCAGAATCGTGGAATTTGTTCGTTTTTCTTTTTGAGACATTAAATCACCGCATATCTTTCTTTTAGTGTAAACTCCGTACCTTCGGGTGTATCCGGGGAGGGACAAAAAATGATACCGAAGAAACAGAAAAACTTATTTATTGTTCTGCGCATCGGTCCCAGGCTCGAATCTTAAAGTGAAGAATGTTGATTGAAAACTGAAAGATTTCCTTCGTGCAAGAACGATCATCGTAATAAAAAAGATTGAAAATTTCGATTCGAAGGGGAGAGGCCGGGAAAACGTTTAACCCCCACTCGTCGCGCTGGTAAGTCCTGGCGGTATTCACATGCGGGGTTAACTAAATTTAAGAAAGTTCTGTCGCATCGAAAACCGGCGTAAACCTATCTATTTCTACAAATTGTTGGTCCCATAGGCCTGATCTCGAAGTAAACAGCCATAAAAAGTTTCTCCAAACCCAACTAAATAATTCAATCCGGGAAGTTCAATCGGAGGGGGATTCTCAGGTATCCGTGAGAGGGAAAAAATCGTCGCTCTCCGCTAACCCAATCCAATTAATGACGAAAAAAATTAACAAGCACAGAATACATTTTGAGAAACGGAACCCCTCGGAAGACAATGTAATCCAGACGGGAGTCATTAAACTAAAGAACAAAAGCAGCTGTCAGATTGGCGGAATTAATTTTTTTCCGCGAGCTTCATCAACATTAATTACATCCGAAGCGCATTTTAAAATATAAATGAAAAATATCATTCGGTATTTCCACCAATTAAGCTTTCCAGTACCGAAACGGCTTAAATCTTACTTTTTTATTTGTCGACGGAGCGGAGGGATCTTTTAATTTATCGGTGAATGTCTCACTTTCTGCGTAATTCAGTTCAGGAATAAATCTCGAAAATACAGTAATTATGGAAAGTTCAGGTGATCTATCCTCATTATAAAAATTTATCACTTAGATTATACCAATGCTACTATCACAGTAATTAACGTTTGTTGCTGATTGACTGATTGCAACAGCACAGCAGCCTTTACTCTGTCACAGTTTGATTCATTACTCACTAGAGGGGGAATTATTTTTAGTGAGAAATTTCGAAATAATTTCTCCACCAAAAAGTTTCTTTCGTTTTAGCAACCAATGTAACATTTCGTATAGCGTTCTTTGGTTCTCCCTTTGAAATCGCACACATCTTGGGTCGAATCGTAATCCATAAATTTTAAGGAATTTTCCGGGGTTGCAAAATGAACACGTAATAAATGAGCAAAAATCGCCTTGAGTACACAGAAAATGCGATGATCAATGATCGATTTAATATGAATAGTAAGGTGATTAGAACGAAGAGATTTAGAATTTCCTTTTGATGAAAAATTGGAGATCCCTTTTCTTTCGAATCAATTTTGAGTTTAATTCAACAACTTCTATAAGAAAAAAACACCTTTTTCTATAATATCCCTAAAGGACCCTTTACTCTTGAGAATTTTCTAAGAACTTTTTTGAAATAAAAATTAAAAAACTCGTATTTCTGAAAAGAGTTCTGTGTCTATGTAGTAATAAACATAATTTCATTGTAATCGTTGCGTTTAACACGTATTCTTTTTTCCAGGTATGTACTATGACTTCACTTCACCACTAGCGTTTAGAACAAAAGAACTGTAAGTACGTAAACTATCGAAATGCGGTAATTGTTGCTTAATGTTCATGGGCAATACGAACGCATTTGGTCCACTGATAAGTCGAATCTGTGCGAATTTGGTTAAAGTGGGTTAAGCGCAAAGGCTAGTGTATCTTTAATACTAGTGCGACTTTTTTCGAACTTTATGTGTTTAATGTATATCGATAACCGTTAGCTTGATTGATATTATCTAAAGGGCCCTTTGCCCATTTCCTCTGGAAACAAATCCCCAAACCGGGTTTATTCATTCTTACTCAATTTAAATCTGAATTGAACGATAAACGCTTACAATTTTTATTTGAAATATTTTCACGCTTGAAAATGTTTCATTTTTCTTAATCTTCTTAATGTTTATTTGCGTTTTTCAAAAATTCCGAGCCTTAGTTGTGACATTTTCACAGCTGTGTACGATGTAGGAATGTATATTTTTATTCCCATGATGCCAAATACGACTCGATACGTACTTAGAGGTCTACAAGAATATTTATTTTCCCTAAAAACCGATTTCGGAAAAACGTCCCTTCTTCTAATTCGGTCCTGTTCTGTAAGCTGCAGATGTTGCCGCCAAGTTTAATATTTTCCCTTAAAAATTATCAACACTTCCAATATCGCCTCTGCGGAATATCCGATCCGTGATTAATTATAAGCAATAAGAGGTTCTGATTGGAAAATTGAAAATTTCACGCCGTTGAGGCTCGATTTTAATTTCGAAGTTTTATGGCGCTTTTTTATTTTAGCTGCATAAACACACATTAAGCGATCGTTTGAGGTCGAAATTAGTTCAGTTGAGTAACGCTACCGTAACTTTTTTTCGAAAACAGTGAGGATAAAACAATAACAAAATATTTCCCCCTTTGATGTCGGTTGTATTTTTAAACAGGGTCCCCCGGCGTTGACACTATTCATTTCCATTTCAAACCGAATCACGTTAGAGGAATTTCCAATATCCAAAAGCTAACACCGTTGTCGGGAGAGAGAAATGCAAAATTTCCGCCTTTTTGATGTAGCTCCGTCGAATCAAGAACAATAGAGCGTTATTAAGCATCAAAGATGACGACTCCTTAGGCTTTGATCTCGAACGAAGGTAGTTTTTCTTTTCTTTTCTCGGATCCCATCGATCGCCTATTTTCGAACTATAGACCTTTTTGTAATGAACTCGCATTATAAGTTAGACAGGGAATGAAGGAAACGTTAAGTAATAGGGGGTAGGATTTTTTCAGGAGTCGAGTTAGCTTTTGAAAAATTTAGGTTAAAGCACGAAATTTTATTTAAATGTTTTCGATCAGTTTTGGAAATTCGAGGTTTTAGCTTTTCTGGACAATTTCATAAACTTTGCATTTGGATATGCCCCTTTGGAAACTTGAAAAATTCCTACAATTTATTATTAACACGTTTTTCCTCCAGCATGCATGCCTTAAAAACAAATTACTCTTGAGCATTTTTAATTTTTCATAGTTTTCCTAAAAATACCCTTGTGATTTATTTCACATGTTGCAATTTGGCTTTTATGATAAATTCCTATATTTACTTAAATATATTTTCGGAATTTGAAATCTCAGCTTTTTTGGACATTTTGAGAAACTTTGCGTTTAGTCATGGTCCTTTGGAGATTCGAATCCGTACGATTTTCGTTAAAATAGCTTTAGTGCAAAGAGAACTAAAAAAACTCCTAAAGTTCTTCCTTTACTCGTTTTTCCTTAAATATGCATGCCTTACAGGCTACTTTACTCTTGAGCATTGTTGCTTTTTCATAATTTTATTAAAAACGCTCTTTGTGATACATTTTTTTGTTTAAATCATTATACTCTAAAACTGCAGTGAAAGGGCAGTTTACGTGAGAATTTTTAATTTTGATTTAATTTCTTTCCAAAATCCGAAAAACTATTTTGTTTTCCTTAATTTTCTCTATAACATTCGTTCGAAACATTTTTTTAAAATGGCCATAAAGGACATTATACCCTTGAAACTTTGCATAGAACAAGTGCCTTATACGAGTCCACCGTTAATTTCTTTTATAAAAATTTAAACTTATTGTTAGCTCTTTAAATTACTTTCTATTTACCCTTATTCCGCTTGTTCAGACTCGCTTATAAATATTAAAATTTTCCACCCGAATTTTCCCATCGGCGAAATTTATTTCTTTCCGTCGAATGATCCCCAACAACTTAAAACAATTTCCAGAGGTCAGGCTTGTGTTTGTGTTTCTTACCGTTCGACTGTATATAAGATGAATACGAAATAAGATTGATGCCCTGAAAACATTTCCGCTAATATAATCGATAGCGAATCGGGGCGATTCCAGAGGTAAAAACAAATTCACGAATTGTTAATCCCCGCGGGAGCTGAAGATTTCTAAGTAATTTGAAATTGTTTATAAACAAGAGTTTCATGAAGTATCGTTTGTAAATAACCTTGTGAGAGCTGCTAGACGATGTCGATGTTGCTGGCATCGATCCAATTAATTATTTACCCGGCTAACCTTCGGAGATTGTAGATTTTTTCAAGACGTCATAACTTGGAAAAAACATTTTTCCATCGCCTCTCAGAAGTTACGTTCCACCAAGTACAGCTTTCCCTTTAGCGTGTTTTGCGTCTGAATTTTCCCTCGACTGATAGATGTGAATATCCCTCGAGTACCGACGGAGCGATATTCGAGTGTACAATTCCCGAAGAATGGAGTTTAAAGTCGCACGCGAAACTTCAAAATTTGAGGTCAACGATTCGTCTAGAGAACATTCTCTTTCGAATTTGTTTCTCGCGACGTGCTTGAATTCAGTTTCCCGGCGAGTGTTTGCCATATTCCGAGAGGTTTACGGACGTGAACAAAAAGAATCTACACGGTGGCATGTGTCTTAAGTAAATATGAGGTGTAATTGGGTTTCTGGCGAGAATTTCGAGCGTACACCCCGTTGAGATTACACGGGTGGTGAACGCGTGGATTCTTTAACCGACCGCCTCGTTTCAGCCAATATCGCTTTTAATTTTTCAAAGGCTTACCATTAATTTTAATTATGCACTTGACGGGTAATGAATTACAACGGGATTTTTACATCTTTTGTTAAATTGCAATAATTGATGGATGCAGTGGCCAGGTGTTACAAAGAGTACGTAGTGCACATTAATTTATTCCTGTGGAGGTTCCTTGGGGTCGATTGTGGGAAGTTCGCTAATCATTATTCAATTAAAAGGCACTCTTGCAAGTTGAAACTTCCCTCATTCGTTTCTTCTGCATAATTGCATTAGCGGTTGGAACCTTTATTTGCATTGTGTGAACATACACTTCTTGCTGAAATTCGCAGGGAGAGTGATGGCAAAATGTGGACCTTCCTAAAGACATACTAATTTGACACTCGAAAAAAATATTTTTTCTCTGTTATCAACTATAAATTCTAAGGAACATGAGAGAAATATTAATTGATGGTATCATCTCTCTAACTTTATGAAATAGTAACCATAATTAACAACAATGCAATACCCTCATAATTGCTGTAATGATTTCAATGACGGCGTAAAGCAAATTCCTATTTTTTATGGATGTGCCTCTGGTTCGTCTGATTGAACATTGAAATGCCTCTACTTACGGAAAAAATAAGGAAAAATTTCCCTGAGGCCTATGTATTTGAACTTCAACTCGGTGACGCGGTCTAGTTTCATGACCCCTATGTCCTGCCAAAAAGTCAGTAGCGCCCAGAAAGTCATTCTGCATGTAGCAAAATGTTGACTCTTTCCATCGGTGAACTTTCGTAGTTTTATCGACCCCTCTAATTACGAAAAAAATAAGAAAAAAATTCCATGAGGCCTATTTACTTTAGTAATTTAATTAGTTTACTTTAATTAAAAAAATACCGCCTAAGTTGTTGAAATCGAGAATGGGTCTATTTCGGAAAATCGATTTTCCAAAACATCGTCTAATTGAACTTTGAAGGGCACTTTCGTAGTTCTATCGACCCTCCTGATTACGGGAAAAATAAGGAAAAAATTCCCTGAGGACTAATTTAAAAAATAGCTTTCTGAATTTCGGACTTTTTCTCTGATTATCAGCTATAACTTCTAAACTTATCACTTTGGAGAAAAACTGACTTCAGATATGCATTCAGCGCGTTCAGAATTCCCTCTGTACTGATTTTCAGGTCGTTATGTGGACTTTGATTTTTTCGCAAAAATCGACAGGGGTACATATGGAAATTTTGTCGAATTTTCGATGGAGCCAGAATTGCCTGAAAATTTCAGGAATCATAGAACATTTTATGCTCATTTCAACGGTGTATGCTCGGGAAGGCTGCGCCAAGGCCTCTTTCTGCTACGCAGTTTCAAACCGACAATTAGGTGGATTTTGGAAATTCGATTTTTCAAAACTTCGTCTAATTGAACTTTGAAGGGCACTTTCGTAGTTTTATCGACCCCTCTAATTACGGGAAAAATAGGGAAAAAATTCCCTGAGGACTAATTAAAAAAATAGCGCCTGAGGTTTTTGAAATGACGTCAGCTCGATGACGCGGTCTAGCTTCATGACCCGTATTTCCAGTCAAAAAGGCGTTAGCGCCCCGAAAGTCATTCTGCCAGTAGAAAAATGTTTGCTCTTTCCATCGGCGTATGCTCGGGAAGGCTGCGACAAGGCCTCTTTCTGCTACGCAGTTTCAAACCGACAATTAGGTGGATTTTGGAAATTCGATTTTTCAAAACTTCGTCTAATTGAACTTTGAAGGGCACTTTCGTAGTTTTATCGACCCCTCTAATTACGGGAAAAATAGGGAAAAAATTCCCTGAAGACTAATTAAAAAAATAGCGCCTGAGGTTTTTGAAATGACGTCAGCTCGATGACGCGGTCTAGCTTCATGACCCGTATTTCCAGTCAAAAAGGCGTTAGCGCCCCGAAAGTCATTCTGCCAGTAGAAAAATGTTTGCTCTTTCCATCGGCGTATGCTCGGGAAGGCTGCGACAAGGCCTCTTTCTGCTACGCAGTTTCAAACCGACAATTAGGTGGATTTTGGAAATTCGATTTTTCAAAACTTCGTCTAATTGAACTTTGAAGGGCACTTTCGTAGTTTTATCGACCCCTCTAATTACGGGAAAAATAGGGAAAAAATTCCCTGAGGACTAATTAAAAAAATAGCGCCTGAGGTTTTTGAAATGACGTCAGCTCGATGACGCGGTCTAGCTTCATGACCCGTATTTCCAGTCAAAAAGGCGTTAGCGCCCCGAAAGTCATTCTGCCAGTAGAAAAATGTTTGCTCTTTCCATCGGCGTATGCTCGGGAAGGCTGCGACAAGGCCTCTTTCTGCTACGCAGTTTCAAACCGACAATTAGGTGGATTTTGGAAATTCGATTTTTCAAAACTTCGTCTAATTGAACTTTGAAGGGCACTTTCGTAGTTTTATCGACCCCTCTAATTACGGGAAAAATAGGGAAAAAATTCCCTGAAGACTAATTAAAAAAATAGCGCCTGAGGTTTTTGAAATGACGTCAGCTCGATGACGCGGTCTAGCTTCATGACCCGTATTTCCAGTCAAAAAGGCGTTAGCGCCCCGAAAGTCATTCTGCCAGTAGAAAAATGTTTGCTCTTTCCATCGGCGTATGCTCGGGAAGGCTGCGACAAGG
Organism: Cryptocephalus primarius; assembly: GCA_963576515.1. NCBI lineage: Eukaryota > Metazoa > Arthropoda > Insecta > Coleoptera > Chrysomelidae > Cryptocephalus > Cryptocephalus primarius. Next base: position 24,612,502 of record OY754937.1, on the reverse strand, counting down.
CCTCTTTCTGCTACGCAGTTTCAAACCGACAATTAGGTGGATTTTGGAAATTCGATTTTTCAAAACTTCGTCTAATTGAACTTTGAAGGGCACTTTCGTAGTTTTATCGACCCCTCTAATTACGGGAAAAATAGGGAAAAAATTCCCTGAGGACTAATTAAAAAAATAGCGCCTGAGGTTTTTGAAATGACGTCAGCTCGATGACGCGGTCTAGCTTCATGACCCGTATTTCCAGTCAAAAAGGCGTTAGCGCCCCGAAAGTCATTCTGCCAGTAGAAAAATGTTTGCTCTTTCCATCGGCGTATGCTCGGGAAGGCTGCGACAAGGCCTCTTTCTGCTACGCAGTTTCAAACCGACAATTAGGTGGATTTTGGAAATTCGATTTTTCAAAACTTCCTCTAATTGAACTTTGAAGGGCACTTTCGTAGTTTTTTCGACCCCTCTAATTATGAGAAAAATAAGGAAAAAATTCCATGAAGCCTAATTTAAAAAATACCGCCTAAGTATATGAAATCGAGAATTGGTCTATTTCGGAAAATCGAATTTTCAAAATTTCCTCTAATTGAACTTTGAAGGGCACTTTCGTAGTTTTATCGACCCCTCTAATTACGAAAAAAATAAGAAAAAAAATCCATGAGGCCTAATTAAAAAAATACCGCCTAAGTTGTTCAAATCGAGAATAGGTCTATTTCAGAAGATCGATTTTTTAAAACTTCCTCTAATTGAACTTTGAAGGGCACTTTCGTAGTTTTATTGACCCCTCTAATTACGAGAAAAATAAGGAAAAAATTCCATGAGGCCTAATTAAAAAAATACCGCCTAAGTATTTCAAATCGAGAATGGGTCTATTTCGGAAAATCGATTTTTCAAAACTTCGTTTAATTGAACTTTGAAGGGCACTTTCGTAGTTTTATCGATCCTCCTGATTACGGGAAAAATAGGGAAAAAATTCCCTGAGGACTAATTAAAAAAATAGCGCCTGAGGTTTTTGAAATGACGTCAACTCGATGACGCGGTCTAGCTTCATGACCCGTATTTCCAGTCAAAAAGGCGTTAGCGCCCCGAAAGTCATTCTGCCAGTAGAAAAATGTTTGCTCTTTCCATCGGTGTATGCTCGGGAAGGCTGCGCCAAGGCCTCTTTCTGCTACGCAGTTTCAAACCGACAATTAGGTGGATTTTGGAAATTCGATTTTTCAAAACTTCGTCTAATTGAACTTTGAAGGGCACTTTCGTAATTTTATCGACCCCTCTAATTACGAGAAAAATAAGGAAAAAATTCCATGAGGCCTAATTACAAAAATACCGCCTATGTAGTTGAAATCGAAAATAGGTCTATTTCGGAAAATCGATTTTTCAAAACTTCCTCTAATTGAACTTTGAAGGGCACTTTCGTAGTTTTATCGATCCCTCTAATTACGAGAAAAATAAGGAAAAAATTCCATGAAGCCTAATTAAAAAAATACCGCCTAAGTAGTTGAAATCGAGAATAAGTCTATTTCGGAAAATCGATTTTTCAAAACTTCGTCTAATTGAACTTTGAAGGGCACTTTCGTAGTTTTATCGACCCTCCTGATTACGGGAAAAATAGGGAAAAATTCCCTGAGGACTAATTAAAAAAATAGCGCCCAAGTAGTTGAAATCGAGAATATGTCTAGTTCGGAAGATCGAATTTTCAAAACTTGTGTTAATTTAAGCAATTACCAATGCTATATCGTGCATTAACAACGTTAATTGTAGCTCCTGATATTAAATGATATTCAATAAGTATTCATATGCCATAGAGCTATGTCTGATAGTTCTGACATGACACCTTTTAATATAATGACAAGTACCTAAGTAAAGTTTGATTGCCTTCGTACTGATTTCCTTTAATTCAGACTTACTATTAAGCCTAAAATTTTTGCAATTTAACTTTCAAAGTTTGTGGTGCCGATGTATTCTATGCTTTGACAGTTCTGTCCCTAAGTATGTACATGAGACATCCTTTTTTTAATTAATGAAAACACGAGCAATCTTGATGAGCGATTGTGTTTTAGTTCAATTTTATGTACTTTGCATAATTAGTGGGTGTCTTATGGGGCAAACCAAAAAAGTGTGTTTTTTGAAATTTGATATGCACGAGAACGCCCGCTGTAATCACGAATGTTGAATAAAAGAAAGTTCGTAATGTCGTCATATCGTGGAAATTCAAATGAGCACTCCTTAGTTTAATGACATACCATTACGTGCAAATGTACATCGAACATGAGACCTCTAATGGTTGTGCAGCTGGAAATCTATAATGTAATAAATCCTTATTAGCTGCGTGAAATTTCTAATTTCACTCTTAGCGCTAGGGTCTTAGACGGTATCGTAAAGGGCGGTGTAATAATTTAATGTGTAGTGCGCGGAGTTTCGTCGTCGATAAAGTTTTTGTATTTACCCTTAAGCTACCGAACCGATACGCAGAGCTTCTTGGTATTTTTTTTAGCGCCCTGATAAAACCCAATTTGTACGTGCTTTCTCAGCCACTAAATCCTTTTCGAATCAATTGAGTTTATCGTCGTTCGGGGCCCTCATTTTGCGAATTGACCAACCCAAGCGATAAAATATTTCATGTAGAATACCCCGGAATAATATCGGGACGACTTCCTTCGGGGACGAGCAGGATAAACATTCTGCCGCGAGTTAAAACGTGTTTTTTCGCTTTTGTCTTATTGACTTCCTCTCTTCCCATTACAATTCCATCGATCCGTCGAGAGAGATTTTCCCGCTTTTGTTCTATTCCCCGCGCCGCGCTACTGCTGTTACCGAAAGTGGGTCCGGCATTGATCCCGATAACAGCGATGGAATACAATCTTCTTTGTGAGAGAAACGGGCCGGTCTCTTTCTTAATGCGAGTTATTGTGACAGGTGTCTCGCTAAATAAAAAATTCCCTCGATATTATTCTTTACAAATTGCAGGAAGCGTCACGCGCTGCGTTTGTCATTTCTCTCCTCCCTACAACTTTACAACTTTTCGCTTGTTACAGGAATCTCGCACAAAACATCCCCGCTATTTTATTTTTTGACACGCGATACGTTCTAACTTTGAGACACGGGAACAACGGACGGTGTTACATTGACATCTTCCAGTGTCTTCCTCGGGCTCACTACGGTCGTTACTACTATTTTATTTTCCAAATCCGTTACAGTACGCAGTGTCAACGTATCATTCGTTAAGTAACGAATTAAAACGAAAATATTACCAACAAATTGTAAAGGACACGTCGTTAACAACTTCTAAATAGATTATGAATTGTGCTGGAATAATTATGCAACTACATATCGGATATGCAGAAAGCATTGAACAATTTGTCGGTGGAAGTTATTTCTTTAATAATCTCTGGATAATTGTTTGTTTACTTTGGTGTTAATCAAAAGGCGTTAATTTAATTTTCATATATTTTTCAAAATTTTCTCAAACGGAGGTTAACGAATCAACGCTTCCTTAGCCACCTGCAGTTAAGGCCACCCGCCCCTAAATAATTTAGAAAAAATACCTAGGTGATTCCTAGTCGGGCCGGAATTGAACTCTCAAAGTACTTCGATTAGAAAGTTAATTTTTACAAGAACGATGGACGATATTTTTATATAAATACTATAAATACTATGTGTGTACAGCTTCTTAACAAGTTGAAAAATACTAATCCTTATCACACTAATACTCGTTATTATCAAGAGACTTATAACGTTAACTCGAGGATACTCAGTTAATTCTCTCTATAATTTTAAAAGTAAAAATAAAATCTGTAATTGGTTTCAAAACGTTTTAGTCGAACTGTAATGCTTTTATTAATATTTTGTGCATTTTATTGCAGATTTATAACGAAACATGCCAATAAGTTTAAAGCACACAAAATATGACAAATGCGCATAGTGCATAAACGTCCTATTGTAGGTATAATTTACTAGTGAACCATGATAATTACATAATGTTGTGTTAAGTGCAATTATAATAATTAGTGCAATTGAATTAACCACTTCGTAAAATATGAGTCTTAGGTATGTTCAAACACCCATTTTGATGTGTCCTGAAATGTTATTTTGACTAAATTACCGTTTATTCCTCATATAACGGAATCCAAAAATAAAATTTTAATTAACCTACAATGGATACGCACGATTAGAGAAGAAAAATTTTTTTATTATTTATTTTAAATTTTAAAAATTTATTTCTTATTTAATACGAACAACTTTCATTTAAAATACTTTTTTCTAAAATTAGCCTGAAGGGCCCTTTACTCTTGAGAGTCGTCTAAATACTTGTAAGTTATATCGACCATGTACGTACCGCAAGTTTTATTTAACAGTACCTTAAGTGAATGATAAAACACCCATGAATTATACAAATGCAACGTTACGTTAATTCTGTTGCTTTGTCTCGAGAAAACCCATTGTACCTAATTAGAGTATCAAAAATAGGCCAAGAAGAATGGCAAAAACGGGCCCAGCGATAAGCCATGGAAACGAAATGAAAAGTAAACATTTGACTTGCGAAAAATGACGGGTTTCGAATCGGCTTATAAATATTTTAGATCCACATTTCCATCTCTAAGTTCCCATCAAAAAATACTTGGCATAATCTATCAACGCCCTGCACCGGTTTTCCGTTTAGGCGTCAAGCTATGATAAATAAGGCCCATTCTGTATTCATTAGATCTAAATTCCTCCCGCGCGAAATTCCTCTCAATAAAATGTTATTCATTGAATTCTGCCTCTGACGCTCTTTAGCTTTATACGGGCGTATAAATTCGCACAAGACAAGAATAGCTTCGTAGACAAAGGTCGAATATGGAACGCATTTCGCTGAAATTCCCGTTAACTATAGTAGCTGAGAAGTTCGAGTCAGCTTATTTTTTCACCGCTGAAAAGCTTAAAACAACTTCAATCACACAAAAACCCATCGACAAGTAACATTTACATCCTTTAAACAACATTCATGCAACTCATCAAACCCCTTTAATATTCACCCAGATTACGTATAGTTTCGAGCAATTGGGGCCGTAAAGAAAGCACTTAAAGAAATCCCTTTGAAATCATCGGGTACAAAACGTCGGAACATAAGTCTTGAAACATGTACGACTGAATTTAAATGGTGATTAACGTCAGGCTGTTCCCATAGATTGTTCCAGCCCGGCCTGACCATCTTTTAGGGTTGTTTTATGCCCGACTAAGCTCTCGCAATGAATTACAATTCGGAATAGTTTTAGGGAATTCAGTTTTCCGTCGAGTGTGTCGATGTTTCCCGCAGGGATATTACATATGGACGTAATGCTGGGCGGGAAATGGAAACATTCCATTTTTAGCCTTATTTCTATAGATTATAGATTATAGATTATATTTCTATAGAAATTTAAGCTATTGCGGAGGTACGCATGTCACGACTTCGTTTTGGGGTCCCTAGATGTCAAAACTACCCTCCGTTCAAAAGTTTATACATATAAGTATATGTTTATATATGTAATACAACGAAATTTGTTAGAACGATAGAGGGTGCAATTTTTAACGTATCGCTTTCAAACTTGGAGCAAAAATCGATTGGTTAAATATCTTGGATAAGTTCGTTAACGAGCTAAATCCGCCGTATAGAAACAAAATAGCGGCCTCTCAAACTTAAAAAAAATTCGTATCATTTTTTTAAGTTTTCGGAAATGAAAATGTTAGTAAGGTTTTTTTATAGATCTTCAAACGCTCTATAATTTTGTACCCTTTCATTTTTTCGCTAAAACGTATACCAAAAAAGTTATTCATGAAAAATCAGAAAATTCCCATATATGATGTAACGACAAAGTCGAGGAACTCAAAGTGCCAGGAGAGGTGGCGAGCCCGTCGGGCCTCACCCCATTTAAAAATTATCCTCATTTCTCGACTGTGATATTGAATAATACATGGGAAATAGAAATAAGGCTATCCGATTGGCGTGCCATCGGCAATTTTTGGTTTTTGAGGCTAAAAATAAATGAGGCACGATCATCATTCAAGTGAATTTTGAAAGTTCCAAAAATTTTAGGCAGAAAGATTTCTTAAGTCACTCTTAGGATGTGATGAATAATTTGTTGTGTTACTCGAGTCCACACGTGACCTCATCACTACGTCTCTTTATTTCGAGATAATTTCCGTGTAAGTGGACTAAATTCGGCCTCATCTTGCTAAAAGGCCATTACGAACGTGGAGCGGAAACACCTCGGGTTTGATCCCAAAGCTGGGAGGCATAAAATCAGATTTCGTTCACCGTGAACCCTGTCCACGTCTCCCAACATATGCCTCTGCACCACATCCATCTTGGATACCGCACTATTTCACCTCGACGAAATTAACGTAGGCAGGGGAAGATATTTTGTGGGAGATCCCCGGCGCACAAACACACACACACATATACGATATCGATCTATGTCCTAGGTCATGGAGGTTCGAAACCATTAATAAGCGGCGCTCTCTAGGTCTATCCCCGCCTTCCCGTATAATTCCCAACTCATGACTCCGGCCCGAGATTATTTTCTTCCCCTCTCGAAGTTTAACTCCGCCGAAGTTTGTGGATCCGGTCACGGAAATGATAAACATACACTCGAGTTAACCGAAAAGGGGAATCCCGGCAAAAAGCTGCAACAAAGTTAGAACTTTCCACATCGCCAAATTAAGATCCATGACCAGTTTTTTGATTAGGGGTTTATATATACGAGTGTGTGTGTGTATAAAGGTCGTTGTGGGACGCTCCTGCTAAACTTCGCCCTTATCCTTAAGTTCGAAATTATTTCCGAGTATAGTTTATACAAATTCAATTCAATTCGGTACTTCAACTGCGTCAAAATTAGGTTTTTGGCCATTCGAGCACTATTAAAAATTCACCCCACAGAGGGAAAAATCCGGAGTTAATTTTTTTTCTGAACAAGCTATGAGGGTCCCAAGCTTAAGGTTTTCAGCTATTCGGGCATTGTTAAATATATTTCGACCCTATATTTACCCCCTCTGAAAGCAAAGGAGGGATCTTTGATAATAAACGTGCCACGTTTAATGGCTCTAGCTATTCGGCCACTGGTGAAAAAAATTTTCTTTGGGAATTTGAAAGAGCTTTAGCTACAATCAAGCCAAGAATATAGTTTCTAGCTGTTTGGACACTGCTAAATAAACTTAGCCTGTACTTTTCATTTCGTTTGAAAGGGTACAAGCCTTAACCGTAAGTGTTCCAAGTTCAAATTCTCTAGCTATTCGGACACTTAATACATTTCACCCTTATTTTCCACCCTGTCGTATTTACCTGCTTGGTCGATACCCGTAGGTATTTTCGACCCCCCTGCGGTGGCAATGGCAACTAATCCGTTTCGACCTGACAAGTCATTTAAATTACCCCTAAATTTGGTATCGTAATATGCACAGCAAATTAAGAGTTGTAAGCGTGGATTTTTTTATTGTGACATTTTTATATTAGTAAATCCACGCATTATGTCGTAAGAAGCACCTCAAAGATGTCAAGAAAACGTGTCATAATGTATGTGATTGAACGGGACTGAAGAGTTGTACACCTTACGTATAGAGCGTAGGAAAGTAATTCGGTCTGTGATTAAAAATCTCCCTTCATTTGACGGTAGCGGCTTTTCCGCAACAACCGTGAAAAACTGGCAATATTCATCAATTACCCCACAAAACTATTCCATCATATTCAAAAGCCCGTTAAAATAGCCATCGGACCTGAGGTTATAACCCAAATAATCGCACCCTCCCTTTTATTCCGTACTTTCAATTTGGAATTAATCGAAGTTATCGTCATATGAGGACGTCATAGGCAACTTAATTGTTGTCACAATGTTACTAATCTGTTTATTGTGGACGGGGTTACATAACCGGCAATCAGTAAAATCAATTACGCTCTGGGGTCAACTGTGTATTAGAGTCCCCCAAGAGAATCAATAGTTTAATTTTATATTCGATACCTACGTACGTATACGGCAGGGGCAGATTAGGGGACGGTAATAGACAGGCTTTGTGGTTAATTATCTAATTCTAATTACGTACAGCGCTGTTAGAAACAAATATTCGTTGAGGATTGTGCGTAAGATGAATACGGGTTATTCTTACAGAATACAGAAGTTCTTACATTTGCTTCGATATTGCTTGCATGATCTTTTAGAAAGAATATATATAGTCTATTTTTGTAATTGAAGACACGATATGTGCGCTGCATACAGTTATCTTTCATTATCTATATAAATAATATGTAAGGTTTAATTGATATTGTAGCGAATGCCCCGTATAAGCCGTTGTTATGGAAAAACAAGAGTGTTGTTTATGTGATCATACATGTTCATGTTGACATCAGAATAGAGTAAAACTTCTTCGCGTGTAAAAAGTGCTGTAATTTAAGAAGAGTAAAACCTCTTTGTACGTAGAAGCATTACAATGGGGGCCTGTCCGGGATTTTGTGAACCGGAATAGCGGATAAAGGTTTGGTGGACCTGGGATGGCGTACGGAAGTGATGGCGATGGCACGCGGCGGAGAGGCGAGGAGTGCAGTCTGTGCGGCGTTGTGGAATTGTTGGGCGGCTGGCGCAACTCGAAACGCTACAGAATCCGAAGCTAAGTACCATTACACAAATATACACCACTATAACACCAAGGTTTAGGTTAACCTAAACAGGTCTAGATTTAGGAAAACACTCGAATGGATTGACTGCGTGCGGCTGGCGCGCGTGGCCCGTTTGAGTGCTACACACACATTCGTAACTCGTATTGGGAGACGGGCGCTGTTCATCTTTAGTACAAGAATTGGTGATGGTTGACCACTGGGTTGTGCGTCTGGAGCCATGAAGCAGTTGCTGGGGATTTCAGTAACTGCAGGAGCAGCGGAGGATTTCAAGAGACAGGTCCCTCTTCTACCTGGAGCATTGGATGGGATTGGTTATCCCTGGTGTCTTTCATGGTCGGAAAGAGGATTGGCCTGCTTGGTTTCGATTTGCTGCTGATTAATTTTTGTACAGGATTTGCAGTCCAACCCGCTCAATGGAGTTAATCGCACACATACACATACACACAATTACACATATACTTGCAATTTATTGCAAATGGATTTGGCAAGGATACTGGCGTGTTTTGTTTGATTTTTAGATCAACTATGGCGAGATTCCCCGAGGTGGATATCGCCTAGAGAGGACAACTGGCTCTCGATGGAAAAGTTCTAGCGGAATTTCTGAAGAAGGGGAGGGGCGGTGCGCGTGAGCGATGCGCATGGTAGCAGTAGCAGTAACCGAAGCATTGGCCGTAGCAGTACCAGTTTGCTGATATGGTAGTCATTCGCTGATATGGAGTGCTGTGGAAGTAGATCGTCCGAGGGTCGAGGGCGACCCTGAAGACGGGGAGGGATAGTGTAGCGAATGCCCCGTATAAGCCGTTGTTATGGAAAAACAAGAGTGTTGTTTATGTGATCATACATGTTCATGTTGACATCAGAATAGAGTAAAACTTCTTCGCGTGTAAAAAGTGCTGTAATTTAAGAAGAGTAAAACCTCTTTGTACGTAGAAGCATTACAATATCATAGATCAGGTTAGTTGTTTGGTGTCCATAGTTATTTCTTTTACTTTTAATTATTTCACCGTATCAAATAAATAGAGTAAACCTGTTTAACGATTGAACTCCTAATTTTTTTTGTTAATATCGATTTTGGGCTAATTCCTTTCGGGTATAAATAGAATCGGGACATTTCCCTATAAAAGTTTTATGTTATTATACTGGTATTCTGATTATCTATGACGCTTTTAGCGAAAACGCTGTGTCTGATAAACGGGAATTTCTATCCAGTATTTGTACAGTAATTGTTAAAACCGTTTATGGCTGAAAGTTGTGTCGGTTGAATTTATAGCGCAAATCGTATTCCTCGACTGCATTTGTAAGCCCCGGCAAGGAAAGAAACGTTACAATTTTTCATTAAAAATACCTCGGTGTAATATATGGATTGATCGTAGTCCGAGATTTTTATGGCACGCCCATAAATGGGAACACGTCCCTCATATCTTTTATCATAGCGGAGAAAACGTACGGGAAATCTGTAAAGCTCGGCTTTTCGACGCTACCCCCTATTTGCTCTTAGTTTTAAGCGGATTTCGTTACCTCATGAAGTCGAGAGCTCGAGATTATCCAAAGTTTGCCAAATGCATTATACAGCATTTGAGATGCTTAATTGTTACGATAACAACCGTCTAATTTAAAGCATACCCTCTCCCCTATCAATTAAAACGGTTGCACGTGTCAATACGGGTGATGGAGTGCTTAATTGAACCTTATCTGAGTTTATTCATGGTTTATTATTGCTTCACTTTACTGTTCCCTATAGTTTCACCAATGGAATTGAAGCCGGAGTATCTCACATTCAACCTTAAATACGTATATTTTCTACTTTTGCTTTTGCTATAACTTCATTATAACAAACAAGAGGAATTTTGAGCCAATCGTAGGAAATTTTATTGAATTAATTCCACTCCACTAATTTACCCTATTTAAATTAAGATGTTAGTTGAAATAATTTTCAAAAACCCTCTGTATACTACATAAAAATATCTAACATAGACGGTATTGATTCAATCCATTATTTTAATGATTATTTACTCATATTTAAAAGTGTGTAAATAATCTTGTTACCATGGAAAATAATAGGTTTTATTTTCATTTAAATTCCCTGGCTGTTTTAACCAGTTTTAGTAGCAAATTATTTTCTCGCCTCTTTATCAGTCGTGAGTCATTCGGTAACAAACAATTTTTTGTGGCGTTGAGCGCCGTCGGAATATTTCTCGTGTGAAATTTTATTTGTACGGTAGCACGCGTTGAAGGCGGTTCAGTTTTAATTATCGGAGGTGTCTTAGTGGAAATTTCTTGAAATTTTCCGTAGAAAGAGGGTCTTTCTTTAGTAATTCTTTTAGAATCGAGTTTTCGGTGATTTTGTCGCTTTAAAGACGTGATTTTGGCTGCAAAAATTCTGCATTACCGGATTGTGTAAGTGAATTTTAAAAATTATGTTTCAGTAACAATTCTAGAATTATCCGAGTTTATTTGTGAATTATGTTATTATTCCTATAGGTGGTGGTTATGACTGTGATTCATTCTGATGGGCAACAGTTGGAGGACCAGGCCTTATGACATTTTCAAAACGGTTTGTACTCTTTAAATTAATTTGAAACGAAAGTTTAATTAATTATTCTCAATGAGGTAATCGTTATTATGACTGATATTCTCTGAAGACCCCTTCGCCCATGTGAATTTCCAGTTTTTCTGTATTTTTCCTAAGCGGTATTATATTCCTACTGAACTTGTCTAAACTACTGTAAGTTTTGCTTGAAATGCTGTTTTCTAAACGCACCTTAAGGAATTTTCCTTTCGATAATTTGGTTGTTCTTAAAGTTTTTTAAAAACGTCTTTCTTGATGCACTGCAGACTTTACAATTTGTTTACTGATTTATTTAAAACATTTTTTCTTCTGAAACTACACTAACAGGCACTTGTAAATATTTTTCAATTATCATGTTCTCTCTGAACTTAATTTTTGAACTAATACTTTAAATTCCTACAATTTTTATTTGAAACATTTTTCTCTAAACATGTTTCAAAGGGCACTTTACCCCTGGGTATTTTCAGTTTTACTTAATTTTATTAGAAATGACTTTAGCTACACACCTCATAGTTCATCATTCGACTGTTTAATACCCATTACTTTTGTTGAAATCATTTTTTTCTAAATTCTCTCAAAAGACTATTCCAATTTCTTTCAGTCGTCGCGACTTGACTTACCTATTTAATATCTATAACATTTATCTAAAATATTTCTGTCTAAAATCTCCCTACAGGGCACTACTATATTCTTATGAATGTTTGAATTTTCTTAATTTTCTCCAAAAGAGCTCTGGTGATTTATTTTGAACTGCACAACGTGACTTAACTACCTGATACCTATAACTTTTAGATATAGCATTTCTTTATAAAGTCGCCTTAAATGGCACTTTGCTCTTGAGAATGCCAGAAGTGCTTTTAACTTCTTAGAGTACGTGTATGTACGCGTATATAGAACACATTCTAAACGCATTTTAGGCTAAAATCCATTTTAACGTTAATATGCGTTTATGAATAAGAGGGTTAGATTCTATCCCTCTTATAGACGCATTTTAACGCTAAAATGGATTTCAATTTAAAATGCGTTTAGAATGTGTTTCACTAAGGTACCTCCACGTTAAGAATACACAAAACACAACCATAGTTACATCTGTAAAACACATTCTAAACGTATTTTAAGCTAAAATCCCTTTTTAACGTTATCATGCCTTTATGAATAAGATCATAGAACATTATTATAGCAATGAAAACAAAATTAAAGAATTGAACGTCATTAGATGAGCCAGGAAATTTTTCCGTGAAACTTATTATTTCTCTATAGGGATTGAGTTTTTAGAAGGATAACGTAATAGTCATTCTTATCTTCACAAATATGACTTTGCAGCAATATTATCCTACTAGATTAATTTACTTAACAGACTTGACCTTGTAAACAGTGTACGGGATTTTTAACAGCGCTTCTCCATAAAACATTATTTTGAAGTCAAAATATAATTCAGTTCCAAGCTAAAAGTCCTACATACATCCAAAACGCATCAATATAGTTCCGGCTCGCACCCCTTTGATCCATCCTTCCCTTTCGTTTCCCGTATGTGTAACGAGACATTTTGCATTTATGACAACGGAAATACTGCGAGGCAATTGAATATTTATAGGAAAACACCATACGTCCAAGCGCAATAGGCGGCGTGTAGCAGTTACACAATCGTCGAATTAAAGTTCCTCGGCATGAAAAGTAACTGACTGTTCGACGTTCGTAATCCTGGATTCTTTCCTCGAGCTGCTCTCGTGTCGACAGGAGAATTTCCTCGCGAGGAGCGAGGGAAGCGATCCGGCCGGGGTTTAATTTTTCAGCAGTTAAGTTCGCCGCCTTTACCAGCCTCGAGTAAGGTTTGTTGTTTCAGCTGTTGCTTCCCGCTGACGTAATGCATTTGCGCTTTACCTGAGATTTCATTAATTTTCAACAACAAACGAGCTTCGTTCGCTGCAACGGCCTGTTGGGTTTAAATATCCAACCTTCGGAATCCTCACTAACTGATATTAGGTTTCAACGATAAATCTTGCAGGTATTTTTTCTTCAGGAAAAAATCCCCCTTGATAAGTGTGTGTTTGTGAAGAATTGCAACCCTGTAAAAACAGGAGAAGACGGCACGGAAAAGGGGGAACGATAAGACATGCCGGATGTGTCCAGCAAAAGTGGTCTTTCGGTGTGTTTTTTTCTACTCCCGAGTTAGAAGGGATTTCATGCAAATCACTAAAGAATGGGAACACAAAAACTTCCAAGTTCGTCGTTGCTCAAGTTTTATGGACCTCCTAATCGAATCGAAGGTGGAGTGTTTGCGTTAGAGTTGCCATCGCCGGGGCATTTTCAAAAATGAACGTTCGCCCTTGTCGTTTCATGCTGTTACACTAAAAGGACGCATATATAGACTAAACACTTGAGTTTATTTGGCAATTGGATGTAGAGAAAAATAAATGTGTAGGAGTTATGCAGATTAGTTAATGGGAGATTCATTGACTTATATTCTACTTCAATTCAAAGTAGTACAGGATCATTTGTACTAAGTGTAGCATCTGTTAATACCATCATTTTTAGGCTGCACGTAGCAGTTCTTAGCATTTTCTGCTGTTCTAAGGGTTGCGATTCTTTTTTGATAGTATACACTTAAGAAGTTCATTATGTTTCAGCTCATTACTTTTTGAACCCAGAAATACGAATGATCACCTTACATTTTCATTTTCAAAATTTAATAAAGGGTTACTCAACCCTAAGTTGGTTAAAACCTCTGTAGGATGCTAATAGAAGTATATTTACGATATTCAGGAAGTTTCAACTCATTACGTTACAAATTTTCAAAAATATGATAGGTGTTTCACCAGGAATGGCAAATCACTCGTACTTACTTTGCTTTATAAAGTTGATACTAAAATTTACCCTTTTAAGTTACTTGAAACGTGGTTATTATAGCCCAGTTTATAGAGCAACAAAAAGCTGTTTTGGTAGATACAATTTGACAGCAAAGGGACCAAAAAAATTTGTTTCAAATGGATCAAACATGATAAAAACCTAAAATCTAGAAAAATCTGGGTTTTTGCGTTTTATTATACAATGAAAATTAAAAAATATATATTTTTTTATTGTTGAAAAAGGCGCAAAAGCTCAGGTTTGTCTAGATTTCGGATTTTTATCATTTTTGATCCATTTTCAACAAAAAGTTTTTTGGTTCGTCTGTTGTTAAATTTTATCTACTAAAAAATTATAAACTGGACTATTAGCTAATGTTCATTTAAGAAAATCAGTAAGTTTCGGCCCATTATCTATGGAGAATTGTGATATATAAAAACTTTTGTAACGTTTTCTATATTCATATTTAATTTTCAAAAATTCACAAAAAATATTGCTGTAACTCCTATGACACTGAAACTTCATGTGGATGTTAACCAAAGTATATTTAAGAAGTTTAGTACGTTTCACCTCATTTTCTTATAAAATTTTCAAAATATGCCCTTATTTTGACTCGGTGCTATTTTCGTTTTTAAAAATTTAAAAACAAATTCTTTTGAGGTTATTTTTAAGGGATTTTCCACCAGAGAACGCCTTTTCAACAGACAAAAAAAATCATCTCTGAACAGTGGAAACCAGGTGTGCTTGTGTGGATTTTATCACAATCGAAGTTACGTGGACTAATAAGCCTTTATGATGAATTATAGCACAGTGGAACAAGTAGTATCAAGTACACCGATTTATTGTGACCGTATCAACAGTGCCTAGATGCATACGGCATCGTAAAAATGCTATATAGCAAGGTAAACGCGATATCTCAATACCGGAGCACCAACATCATACATGAACATTAAAATTTTATTGGATCGCATTACACGTAAAAGTGCATTGTCATTATTTGCGTACGACAACACGCGGCGTGTACCGACCTTATGGACTCTGTATTGATCACAGAAAAGAACGTAAAACAGTTTTGCTTGGCGTCCATTTCCGACATATTCAATTCGTCGCCTTCGAACTATCCCCTAAAAACGGCAATCGATCGACTAACCGAAACTTTCCCATTCATAACTCCCGACCGCAATTATTATACACCAGAACAGCCCATTTCTCCACAACTCCATCGACTTCGCGTTCGTTCATAACCCACAATTTTTCTAATCGGTACTTTTAGCCGTCGCGTGACAAAGTAACCCTCTCGAGTCCCGTCACGACACCCCCGCATTACGTATTTGTTAAATGAAAATATTTAAGTGCACTAATGTTGTAAACGTGTCCAATCAGGGCGACAGGAAATTGATTGTGCTGACAAAAGCGTTGACCGAGCTCCTATTGCCATTTTTAGAAAATTAACAGTTAGGAGATCGTGATCGATAGTGCGGACAATGTAACAAGTAAATTCCTATAGTTGCCGATTACGGGACGCACGGGACAATCACGTGAGAGTCACGCACTTGTACCATTACAGCCGTTTTCATTATTTATCTCTAAAGCCTGATTGATATCTGCAACTTTGATGTTGAGGTGCGATGAAAATTGCTGCATTTTGGGGTTTAAAAAAGCGATACTGACTTTTTAGTTGCGATGCAGAAAATGACGGGTCCTTAAAGTTGTTGAGACTGATGAAAATGTAGAGTAGCATTTATGGCAAGGAAGTTCGAAAGCATGTAACGAGTACAGTGCGGTCGGAAAATGCGCCATCTTAATCCGCGAAAGCCGGAAAATTCGCTCTGTTACCAGTGATGATTGACATCGACGAATCAGGCTTCCGCGAGTACGGTGCGGACAGACAATATACATGGTGTATTTGCAAAGGTCGGAAAATTGCCATTTTCATCAATTTATCTATCAGTTAGGCTTCCACCAGTACGGTGCGGTCGGAAAATTCGCGATGTGAAGCCGGACTGGTCGGGAAATTCGTCGGTTTTCCAGCGCCACTTGGAATCGATCGATTACTTTCCCACAATATAAACCGCGTAGGTCGGAAAATTCGCAGATTTTCCAGGGGGTGTTTGGAAACAATTAATTGTACCCCTGCGAATACGACGGAATAGGAAAATACGCGATCTTTATTGTTGGAGGTCGGAAAATTCGAGTGTTTCCGCAGAGATTTTACTTACGAGATTGCAAAATTTTAGAAAAGCCTGATGAACGCTGGTCTATTTTCCACAAATCCATCTAAGTTCCTTTTAAAATTCAGTCAGAAATCAATTTAGGTAATAATCTGTGTTTATTGCTTCTAATTCAGTAGTTTGCAAGCAATTTTTAATCACTCTTGAAGATTTACAAACCTTTTTAATTGACTTTCCATTCAATTTTCCAGAAAATTCAATTTAAATAACCAAATAATCCATCGATCTGGATTTGAATCAATTTAATTGGATATATTATAGACAAGAGACGAATGTTTTAGTTAATTTCCTTCTATTGACATTTTAACTAAGCAACTAATCTATAACTTAGGCTTTTCAACAAGATTCGGTAACTTTCTTAAAAAAATGTTGGAATCTAGTCAATCCAACTTTTCTTTACAAATCTAATCCAAAAATTTGCAATTTAGTACAAATTTAATAAGCCTGATTAACCCTAGTCAGTTTTCCAAAAATCATAAAAAAATCTGATGTACTTAATATTTATTAATTTATTGACTATCTACTGAACCAAACACAGAATATTTTATCAAAGGTATTGGACTCTAGTCAGTTCTTCAGAAATCATTAAGTTGTAACCAAACCTGGTGACTTTAGTAACTAATTCAATGGTTTGCAGAAGATTCTAATATATCCTAGTCACTTCGTTCAGGAATTAATAGAACTTTTAAGGTATTGACAAGAAATTTACTCC
Organism: Cryptocephalus primarius; assembly: GCA_963576515.1. Classification (NCBI taxonomy): domain Eukaryota; kingdom Metazoa; phylum Arthropoda; class Insecta; order Coleoptera; family Chrysomelidae; genus Cryptocephalus; species Cryptocephalus primarius. Next base: position 24,595,544 of record OY754937.1, on the reverse strand, counting down.
AGTCTATAATTTTAACTAAGCAACTTATCCACAAATGTGGATTATTATCAATTTCAATATATTTCTTTAGGAATATATGAAAGCTAGTCAATTAGTTAGGTGGTTTTAGTTCGAGAGAACAATATTTCTATCAGATCTTCATAAAACGAAAGTTTAACTAAGTAACTGCCCATGGATCCATTTTGTTATAAGTACCCTACAAAGGCGACCCGAAATTCCACCTTCACTTTTCAAATGTGAAATCGATGCTACTGTATCCGAGTTTCTAGCTTTGGGTTTATTACATGGACACGAACAAGGTCAATTTTTATCGGCAATAAAACCTCATCCACAAAATATAAAACGGCGGTCAAACTTCAGGAATAACTTCTCTAAAATCCTCATGGAAAGTATTCCAGGAAGTTCGGATCACTTACATTTTATAAGTAATTAATTTAAAACTTCGCCCGAGTTGCTGAAGTTAGGTCAAAGTATTCGCCGTTAAGGGGTGATGGGGAGGGACGCGGGCGAAGTCTTGAACGGTCGATCGTAGCGATAAATCACCGTACATTATAAACTGCCACCTCTAATTTCACGTAAGTGCACCTATCTCTCTCATTATGGGAACCTACCATTACCGTTATTGTGTCGAAAGTTGCAGCGTCATCGTCTCAACTTCACCCTTATTCAGGAGTTTTCACATTCGACCCAGGAACAATGCCCCTTGTCTAACGAACCCTCCAAGTCGCGGCGATACGAGGCATTAGAACAATCGCAGACATTACATCCCATTAAAAATAATAAGGGCTTATTTATAAACATATACGGTGAGGGGCCGGATAACGTGGTTCCAAAATGAAACCAATTAGAGCGGGCTGTGATGTTCGAAAAAGTACGGGGAACCTAATTTCGTATCTGATTGATTTTTGAAAAATAAATGAGGATTTTATATCGGCAACACGTGGAGACGGTATCATTAAGATGACAGGTGCCATGCATGTGTTGAAAAGTAATTAATTAAAATTATGTGGGCATTAATTAGAAACGAATTCACTAAACTTCCTTAGTGTAAAATTCAAGCTTATTATTAAATTATTAATAGTTAAGTACTGGAAAGTAAAAATCATACACTGGAGCCAGGACCTAATGCCTCTCGTCGCTAATAGCGTTAAAAATTTTACTTCCACAAGGATCAAAGCTGCCTCGTCTCTCCTCCTCTTACAAGTCGTACTTGTATTTACAACGTGACTATTATATAAACTTATTTGACTTGCAAACATGAAATTAAAATTCCGTTATACGACCGCTAGTCTCGAAATGTATTCAGTCTTGCACCAAATGGAATGAAAATGTGTCGATAACGTCACAAATTGCTGCCGTGTACTCGACTAAAAATTATTTCCGTTCACTTCGGTCCTCCGCGGCCCTAAGGAGCCCCATTCGCCGTCGTCGTATTGTTTCGGGAATAAACTTAACGAAGCAGAATCGAAATTGACTAAAGTGAACCTATCCAGTGCACCGTTTAATGGACTAACTCAGTAAATACTCCAATCAGACGGGCCGGAACACGTCATTCGTCACAGGAACTAATCAATTAAATGGTAGCTGGAACGCGACGGTGCTCGGGAATCCAATCCATCTACGTTTTGTTTTCGACGGAACAGCCGACTTCCTCATTTTAATTTCTAATCGGGACTCCTAGCGAAAACCCTACTCGAGATATGCCATTTAATGAGACCTCGTTAGGCTTCAAAAATAGGGCGGCGAAGTCAAGGGCGGGCAGATATAAAGGATACGAAAGATGGAGAGAGAAGGGGAGAGATTTCAGGACTTCTCATCGTCAGATTTTGACGCCCTAACCGGATTTGAGATTCGAGATTAGGGGTGGTTGTTACTCTATATGGAGAAGCATGTAAAAGTGTTCAGTTTTCTCTTTTGTAGATAAAAGAAAAACTTAAACCTTCATAAAGAGCAACCTACATCAAATAACCATAAATTACAATTAAAAATTTTTTACTTCAAGCTAGTTAGCTTACGTATATTACTTCTTGTTTTGAAGGGATATTTCCTACAGTTACGAAATTCGTAATACGAAAAACCTTATCCTCCTAGTAGAGAAGATACAGATACAAAGATTACAATAAAATAAATTATTACACACAGTATATATTTAAATGCGAGTAAATTGCACGTCAGATTTTGACTCCTAGTATAGGATTTTGTAACACTTACTTTCAGTGCGCTGCGATTGAAACGCCACTAGAGATGTGGAAGATCAAAATAGCTTCAAATTTGAATTTGAAAGAAGTTTGGATTGCCTAAACCTTTCCTAGTTAATTTTGAACGTTGAAAAGCTCAGAAAACATAGTGTGAAGATTCTTCTGAAACTTTAAACTGCAAAAATTGCCTCAAAATTAAATCTGCAGGTTTTACAGACGTTTCAGATAAAAACCTACAGGTTTTTAAATGGTTTTAAGTAAAACTTGAGGTGTCTTCGTCTTAAATAATAGAAAATCTGATTCAAGCCGAAGTAACTCTACAGTCAGGTTCCTTTAGAATTGTGTTACGCTAGAGTGGTTTTAAAATAATCCTTAAGAGGCTTAGATAATTTGATTGTAACTTTGAATATTAAATTAATAAAAGATTGTGGAGAATTTTCCAGAACTTTAAACAATGAAATTGCCTAAAAATTTATTCTAGGAGGTTTGTGCATGTTCCGAATTATCTCAACCTCCGAGGGCCGCAGGAAATATTCTCCTAAACCATCTCAAAAAGGTTCTAAAAGCTCTCTCGTTGCAATTTCAAGCAACAAGTCTCCATTATGTTATAAAAAAAAATTAGAGCATCCTGTAGATTTTTGGGAAGCATGAGGGGTTTAAAATTGAATCTATAAGGTTTATGGATATTTCAACCATTTCAAATGTATTTTTAACTGTTAAGGAACATTCAGAAACTAGAACGAAGATGCCGGACATTCTTCACTAACTTTCACATCCTAAGTTACCTCCATAAGAGATTTAAATATTTTACGAAAGCCTTAAATGTTCATCTTAGGTTTAAACGTTAGAATGGGCCTAGAATACATCATGACAATAAACGATTATTACGTCTATTACGCTGGCATATCTATTTTAGAGTCCTTCCATCCTACCCCATAAATTGTTGCTAATTTGTGACGTCAAAACTAATTTTGTTGCTCGTGTCATGTAGGAGAAATAGTGGATATTCCAGAGTAACACTACATTAAAATGGCCACCCCTGTATCTCCTGAACTCGATGAGACATCGATATGATTCAAGCGGCGTATTTTGTCGCTAAATTGTTGCTTACGTGTAACATTGCAATTAATTTTTGTTGCTAGTGTCGTTTTCAAGAAACAGTGGATATTCCAGGGTAATATTACACTAAAAGAGTCAATCTCTGTATCTCCTAAATGCAATGAGATATCGATATGATTCAAACGACATATTTTGTAGCTATATTGTTGCTTACATGTAACAACAGAATTAATTTTGTCGCTCGTGTCATTTCCCAGAAACAGTGGATATTCAAACGTAGTATTACACTAAAATAGCCACCCCTGTATCTCCTGAACGCCATGAGCTATGGATATGATCCAAGCGGCGTACTTTGTTGATAGTTTGTTGCTGATGTGTGATGCCTCAATTAATTTTGTTGCTAAAGGCGTCTCCGAGAAACACTAGATAATCCAACGTAATGTTACCCTAGAATTGCCACACTTGTATTTCCTAAGCGCCATGAGGTATCGGTATGACTCGAACGAGATATTTTGTTGCTTGTTTTGTTGCAGAATTAATTTTACTAATGGGGCAACAAAATCTATTTTGACGAAGTATTAAGTGGGTACCGTAGCATAATAGTCGTGAATGTACGACAGTTTTGTAACTGACTTTTTGTCCGAACACAAACACTAAAAAAGTAAATTAAGAATTAATAAATGACATAAGGATGTGGCATTTAATTCTAGGCAAGTCTATCGATTGTAAATGGGAAATCTCGAATGATGGAGAGTGAAACGCTTATTGTCTGAAAAATAAGGGCGCCTAATACCTTTGGCGAAGATTGTTATAAATTATATTCTTATACCATCAGTCATAATCGGATACTGCACGTATCTAATTAGAACTATTAGAGCGGTATTATCAATTAATCAGGCGGTAATATTCCGAATATCGATGCAAAATAAAAGATAATGGGACAAAGAAGTAATTCACATTTTTTACCTGGTGCTTAAAGACGGATATATTATCAGATTTTTTCTCTATCGATCGATAAGTAATATTGCACTTTTAATATTTATGCATGTCCTTCGAAGGTGTTAAAGGTGCGCTACTGGCACGTGGCCTCTAATCAGTCGCACATTTCCACTTTAAAAAATCGACGGGAACATAATACGTTAATGTGTACGAATAGTTCGTTCCCTACGCGAAGTCATTAGCGTCAATATATCAAAATTGTAATATTTCATGTTAAAGATTTCGATAAAGATACGAGTGCGAAATTTTTCGTTATACGCGAAAACGTTTTATGTATTACGTTGTTAAGGTTACTTAGTTACCGAAACTCATTTGAATTCAATGCGGGGCTAACGATGAGATTTCCCCCTCTCGGCCGAAATTAAAACCTCTCCCATTGGAAAAATTCGCCATAAGGCTCGCGAATGAAACGTACATAAGCAACTTGTTAGATTTATTTAAGAGATACGTTCGCATTGTTTATGAGCCAGAATTGAAATCTGTTCGAGCTAGCGAGTATATCTTAGAAATATAAAAGTCACGCAAAAGTAGGGGTGGCGCTTTTAATTGCCACAATTTCTACGTGATATCGAAGTAGGACGTCGCGTTTGCAAAAGTTTTTCAAAGAAGTCGGATTCGAATGGAGATCTGGCAGATTACGGCTTTAGGGCTTTACGTCGTAAGTAATATATTATGTTATTGGAAGAGACGTTATAAAATATTATACAATGCGGCTCGTTTAGGCGGCACATAATCACATCTAGGTCAGAGATTAAACTTGACTTGTGAAAATCTGTGATGATAATGACATGGGACGTTTGACTTGGTTTTTGGATGTCAGAGTAGGCATAACACTTGGTATGCATTTTCGATCCGTCACATCCCTCTTTCTAATGGGTTCTCAGTATATACCTAACACTGCAACGAACACGCACGGAGTGACGTGCAGACGTTTATTCTACTAGTGTCAGCATTAAAATTAACTGTTTTTTTTTTTAAACAAACAGCAACAATCAGCGTGGAAACTATCCGATACGTTACAATATTTTTGGAAAAAATTAGATAATATAATACGTTACGCAACCCCATTTATATTTCTCTAACCTGTGGCGAATGCACATAAATTCCTCCAATTTCTTACAAAGTATATTTCTACTTGAAATGGCCAAAGCGTACTGAAATTTTTCCCCATCGATTGAGCTTAGAAATAGCATATTTCCTGTAAGAGTCTCGTCCACTTGTCCCTTTCATTACTTGTCCCATGCAAGTAAATTGTTCGTCGATTCTTTAACACCAGGTTTTCTTCTAGGTCAGATTCGGGAAAATTATGTGCATTTGACATATTTACACTTGCACCTACTCGCCATAGATTTCCATTGTGCCTTTACTCATAACATTGGAACGATTTTCCCCCCATTTTTTCCCTTCGAACTTAAGAAATAATTCCGAAAGGCTCGCACACGTATCCTTACATATTAGCATCTGAGGTGTCGCGTGTCGTAGCTTTACGGCTACGACATGTACCCGTTGACGGTGGTCATTGTACTAATCGTTAAGTGTACAGGTCAGCTCTAACGCGGAGATCAGAAAGCGGGATAAGCGGGTTCGGAGCAATTTTCCGAAATCATGCTACAAGTAGGCGAAGCACGAAAGCGTTCCGAATGAGCAAAAGCACTTTTTGCATGCGATTCTCTCCGGGGCCTTCGATGAAAATTGAAATATCTCGGCAATGCGAATCAGGCGAGAGTCATTCGCCTGATGGGACCGTTATCAGTTTTACTTCGGCAGCACTACTGAATACAATACCGGGATTATACGATTAAGGGATTGCGATTCGAGGAGCGTAGCTATTTTTTTCTCCCTCGGAAGAGGTGCACTTTCTCCATATTATATGAGCCGAAAGAGAAGATTTGTCGTTACGTCTAAAATAGACGGTAAAATACAAGATAACTTGGATATTATATGCATCATCTGCGTCCATAAGTTACTCGAAAAAATACTTTATACCACTCATGACGTTACATCAATTATAGTCCAACCACATGTTTATCCGTAGATTCTCTTTTAAATCTCTCATGTAGAACTATTTATAGTATAATAAGGTTTCTAAACAATAGATCAGCCTGTAATTATTTCTATTATTATTCGAAATAATATGTTATTAAATTTTGTAGCTTATACAAATGTAGACTATTCATTTGGCGTATCGTTCTGAATGCAGCTTTGATTTTACAGGTTTAATGAACTGATAGCGTCATAATTCAAATAGAAATGTTAATAAAACAATTCAATGTCCTGAAATTAAAAGGAGAAAGCACGGCTAATCTAATGTAAAATTAGAGAGGAGCAGAGAAGGGCAGCGACGTTAATTTTAATGAAAATCGATTTACTTAAGTAGATCCTGAATCAGTAAAATCTCCCATATAGAACTCCTTATAATATGGTTCCTGAACAATAGATCAGCCTGTAATTATTTCTATTATTATTCGAAATAATATGTAATTAAATTTTGCTGCTTACACAAATGTATACTGTTCATCTGACGTATTAATTGTTTTACAGCTGTTACAACTTTGATTTTACAAGCCTAATGAACTAATGGCGTCATAATTCAAATAGAAATATTAACAAAATAATTCAGTGTCCTGAAATTAAAAAGAGAAAGCACGACTAATCTAATCTAAAATTAGAGAGGAGCAGAGAAGGGCAACGACGTTAATTTTAATAAAAACCGATTTACTTAAGTATATCCTGAATCACTAAAATCTCTCATATAGAACTGCTTATAATATGGTTTCTGAACAATAGATCAGCCTGTAATTATTTCTATTATTATTCGAAATAATATGTTATTAAATTTTGTAGCTTATGCAAATGTACGCTATTAATTTGGCGTATTGTTGTGAATGCAGCTTTGATTTTACGAGTTTAATGAACTTATAGCGTCATAATTCAAATAGAAATATTAATAAAACAATTCAGTGTCCTGAAATTAAAAGGAGAAAGCACGGCTAATCTAATGTAAAATTAGAGAGGAGCAGAGAAGGGCAGCGACGTTAATTTTAATAAAGATCGATTTACTTACGTAGATGCTAAATCACCGAGTTACGTCGCAGCTACATGCATGCATGTATTTTTCGTTGAGGGAGCGATTTTATTAACCAATTCGGGTTAGGTGCTTAGGACCCTCGAAGATTGACATGTAACCTAGTAGAGCCTTTTCAAGGATTTTCACGGACCTTCGCATTTCTCTCCACTCCCGGGTTAGAATACACCACTTATCTTGAGAGCTATGACTTTGTTGACATAAGGGCAAGCTCGAGGGGTGGTATAAATAAATCTCCGGATCCGGGATAGCCTCGCTTATGGTTCGAGCGTGAAAAAAAGGAGCGGAGAGAGAAAATTTCCCTTTCTATTGAGGACTCGGCGATAACTTTAAACTTCAATTTCGCTAAAGTATTTATAAAAGTGGATCGAAGTGAAGGAACCGCCTTCTGTCTGGGCGTAATTAAATTGTACCGTTTAGTTGATATCCTAATATAACGTAACGACAATTAATGGCGGTTTATCCAAGTCGAGCTGAACTGTCGAATTAACTCTTTCAGCCGATAATAATTCTCATGCTATTAACGCTAACGACCGTTTATGATACCAAATAATGAAGAGTAAAATATAGCCAGCTACACACCGCCTAATGCGAAATCGATAGTTGGTAAATAGTTTCAAAATTAATTAAAACAAACGGTCGTACATCATTTTCGATATTCCATGCGGTAAATTCCCGTAGTGTTCTCGCCGAACGCAGAAAACAATTACACCGAAAACGAAAACTTACATAAATAATAACCATTGTAAAACCGACCCGACTGTTTTTCCCTTGCTATAGCTTTCGCGCCCTCGGGGGCGTTCTCTCCTTAACCACCTTTTTAACTATCATTCGGAAAGGGTCTTAACGACCCCAGCTTAGGGTTAAACGCATCGGTACGTGTTTTTTCGCGTGGGCTCCTTCAGAAAAAATTACTTTGATTATACTCGGGCGCCTCGGGCGAATATGAAAGCGTTCCTACTTTACGTTAATTCCCACATTTCCCTTAATTCGATAATGAGCCCCGGGCGTTTATTTTACAAAAGTCAGGAGCAACCTGGTTCCTAGTGAGCGTCCTGAAATATTGGATGGCGTTTCGAGAACGGTTTAATGTATAATTTTGAAAATTGATAAGTGTATATCATGAGAAGATATCTTAGTTTTTGGATTAAAGTAAATATGGGGTAAATATTGTTGTACCAATTTGTGTAAATTCAATGGTGCCTTATATGTGATATGTAATATTTCTATATTTTCATTTAAGAAAAGTAGATTGTCTGCAAGCAAAATAATGTGTTAGAGACATAATGGCTTACTAATGCATGAACTTCAAATCAAATTGCAAATTTTTTATCTCATTTGGTTCAATTATTGGGCTAATAGATAATTCCTATAACTTAATCATATGTGATTGCTGTTCTAACAACCCTTTACTAGAGTAGAATTAATTATCGTCAAGGTACAAAACGATTCATTTCACCTTATGAGCTTTGGTCCATGGCCTATTATTGTAGCAGTAGGTTTTATAACAATATTTGTGGAAATAATTTAATAACTTCACGAAATATGTGGTACACTTACCAAAAATTCATCTTTCGTTGAATGAAACTACCTAAAAACCTACTAGGGTGGACAACTTTCACTTCAAATTCCTCCTTTGAAAATACATTCGATATGAAAAATTTCTAGCATTTACTTCGCAATGATTTGGCCATCCACCATGTTGTAAAATTGCAAGAAACACTTTACGAAGAATTGTCTGACCAAAATGCCTCGATTCTCGTGGAAAGTGTAGGAAGTCCAGATATAACGTAAAAGTTTTATTACCACGGCTGTTCAAATTAACGGGTAGTTAAATTTAACAGGAAACGCAGTCTTTTATATTGGACAGGAAAGAAAGAAAATCTCTTAAAAAACTTTCTTGATCGTAGTTTCGCAGATTTATTTGTTTAAAAGTATCGATATAGATGGCAAATTATTCTCGCAGTTTACGAGAAATAGTTTTATGAAACTAGCGACTTTATATAGCAGGAAAATAATTGTGAAGGACAAACTCGTGTCATACGTTGTAATTATGCAAGCCTTGTTATTATAAATTTGACAAAAATTTAGGAGAGATGATTAAATTAGGGCTTTCGACCATAAATAACTGGCGGTAATCATCACCATATTTTTACTATCACTACACTTTAAGTGAAACACTCTTTGTTTGCACCCCTCACCTTCTGCCCTTAACATTTTTTCTTAGGACGCATAGTTTTCGAAATACAATTCATTGGCGGTATTTTTTTAATTAGGCCTCATGGAATTTTTACCTTATTTTTCTCGTAATTAGAGGGGTCGATAAAACTATGAAAATGCCCTTCAAAGTTCAATTAGAGGAAGTTTTGAAAAATCGATCATTCGAAACCATTCCCGATTTCAAATACTTAGGCGGTATTTTCTTAATTAGACTTCATGGAATTTTTTCCTTATTTTTCTCGTAATTAGAGGGGTCAATAAAACTACGAAAATGCCCTCCAAAGTTCAATTAGAGGAAGTTTTGAAAAATCGATCATCCGAAATAGATCTATTCCCGATTTCAAATACTTAGGCGGTATTTTCTTAATTAGACCTCATGGAATTTTTTCCTTATTTTTCTCGTAATTAGAGGGGTCTATAAAATTACGAAAATGCCCTTCAAAGTTCAATTAGAGAAAGTTTTGAAAAATCGATCTTCCGAAGTAGAACTATTCCCGATTTTAAATACCTAGGCGGTATTTTTTTAATTAGGCCCCATGGAATTTTTTCCTTATTTTTCTCGTAATTAGAGGGGTCGATAAAACTACGAAAATGCCCTCCAAAGTTCAATTAGAGGAAGTTTTGAAAAATCGATCTTTCGAAACAGATCTATTCCCGATTTCAAATACTTAGGCGGTATTTTCTTAATTAGACTCATGGAATATTTTCCTTATTTTTCTCGTAATTAGAGGGGTCGATAAAACTACGAAAATGCCCTCCAAAGTTCAATTAGAGGAAGTTTTGAAAAATCGATTTTTCGAAATCCACCTAGTCTCGATTTCAAATATTGTATTTGGGTGGAATTCACATTGGTTACGTGGTTTGCATACAAGGTCATTTAGGGGACAAAAACTTCTTTTTTCCGAAAAAACTGTCAAACACTAAATGTGTATTTGTAAAAAGTATGTAAGTTCCATTTGGAAAAATGAACTTCCGGTCAGTTTGGCCGACTTCCTGTCCTAACCGGAAGTGGATTTTATGCCCAATCCATAGAGCATACTCGATTTACCTATGAGATAGGCCTGTTCAAGTGGCGCATCAAATGTGATTTATATTAATTCGCGGCGTAATAGCAAATAGCATAGGAATCCTATCCTTCAATTTTATATTAAAATTCCTTCCTGAGAAACGCGGGTACAGCAATCTGCTCGATCGCTTCGCCTCCGTCGTTTATTCCATTTATTGCAATTCTATCACATCAACGGAAAAATCCCATTTCGGTTTATTTTCCCTGTCGCATCCCTTTCACTCCCTATTCGCGGCGGCGTAATCACAAGCTAATGAATTTGATTAGCTAATTAACCGATGCGTGCGTTTCAACTCAAAGGAATTCGTTCCAAAACGATTTTAGTATCTTGAAACGAATTTGGGACACCGGGCCTTCCATACGTGGCCATTCGACAAAAAAAAGTTAATCTGGATCAATTAAAATGGGCACGATGGGATCTCTACTTATTAAATATGGCCGCGTTTGCCTTTTGATGACGTCTGTACATGTTTAATTTCATCAAAAAAGGATATTGCCATAAATATAACTGATCGATTGTGTTCATGTTTATATTTTATAGCAAACGTTCACATCTAGAATTACTTGCTAATCCATTTATTTGTCAACAACAAGTTTCTGCCTTCCTGAATTGATTGATATTCAATACTGTTTTCATGTAAAACCTTGCTTCCTAAATAAACCAAGCAAACCATAAACATGTGATATTTGTCCATTAGAGTAACGAGTGTCCTTCACCTCAACAGGGACGATATGTGTAAAAGTTTTCAAAACCGCTTTTAGCTGGAGTGATACTAGCGATACATTGCTTTTTTTTCATAACATTTAACATTGAAACGACTAAAAAAGTTAATACAAGGGGTATTTCTTCTTTTGAATAACGCTAATCCACTTTTTACCCCGGGCTTCTCGAAATTTTTCACGTTTCTGCCAGAATTATTCAAGAATTTCTGAAATCATAGACTGTCCGACAGATTTTCGGAAGCATTTTTGGATTTTTCGTGACAAATCTCTATAAACTATTTAACTGATTAAAGCATTGTGCTTTAAGATCTCCATATTCCTTATTAGTGGTATAAGTTTGTTATATCAATTTTCCAAAAAAAAAAGGAAAGTTATTTTCAATGGTTTCTAATGACGTTTGCAGATCCCGTGACATATTTTGGAAACAATCCACTATGTTCAGTGATGAGTTCTCATATAACAAACTCATTTCGCTTTAAGAGATCGCTCAACGTTCCTCATGGACTGACCTTTTAAAAATTTTTCAGGCCTTTCCTCAAACTGCAATAATTTTAGAAATCGATTTCCATTATTATAGCCTTTTTCATAAATACGCTAACAAGCTTTTACACTAACTAGTTAACCAGATAACCTAACCAACTTGAAATTAATGTCAGGAATTAAAATTTAAAGCTTCACGCACGTCTGAAATATTTTTGAATTGTTTTTTCCCGGAATGAAGCTGCGGTATTTAAAACGTACTCCGAACAACGTGAAGATTTATGTCAAAAATAAGACGCTATTGCCGTAATTCACTGAAAGTAAGACTCGAAATGAGAAGGCCCCATTTCGTAATTTACGTGAAACCAGGTTACTTTACTTTTATATTCGCTTTCTGTTCCGTACTGAGTGGAATTAACTCAAAAAAGGCTCTTTACAGTTTAATTTCCACGCTGAAAATTAGCAAAGCTTCGTGTCGCTCGGAATCTCAAACGCAAGTATCGAACAATTGTAATAGCTTTTTGCTAGCAAGTGATTCTCAAAATCTCGTTTATCACCGCCGCTACCGACGGGGAATCCGGTAGGAAGGCGAAACCCCTGCCAGACACTTAATTATTGCTAGTTTTCTTCTGGAGGTAAGAAAAGAAAGATTTCCTTAGACGCCTCGGGTCAAAAGCAATTATCGTTTTGATTTAAGGACCGACGACCCCCTCGCACGACCCTAATACATTTGTCACTAGTTTTCCAGGTGGATTGGGGTCGTGGTTCCCGGGTGTCGAGTGACGAACCATGACATCTATCTTCGAGACTAAAAACTAAACTTAATTGTGATGGAGTAAAACGTCGATGTATTGCGCTCATTGCGACGGCGGTTTAATTAATCGTAGCAGAGCCACTCGACGAAGAAATCGACGCGGGGAAAAGACGTGGAAAATGAGGAAAGTAATTAACCTATATAGGGTATGTATTGAGGTATCTGGAATTATTCCGGTCAGATATGGGAATTTGGAACGAAAAAACGTACACTAACTGAAAAATCAAATATCCCACTCCAGAATTTCACTTTTTATCCAAATCCCTCTAATATAATCAAATTTAACTTGACTAATTGTAAGTCTCAGATTGGACAAACTCACTTCAAATCACATTAACAGATTTCATATCAGATTATAAAATCTAAGCAAAAAAGATCCCATGAGAAACAAATTCTTACTTATCAGCTTCATGAACTCCACAAATTCTGATTCAAGGGCCTCAATTTAATGTCAAAATAACTCAAATAACTTTCACAAGAAAACGTGCACGCATAGTTGAATTAGTCAATCCTTGTTAGACCGAATTAACAGCTCAAATTTAACTGATTTCAACCCTTTCTTGCGTAAATTTAAAACATTTTACCCACCTGATTCCATACTCAAACGAAATTTAACAGTTATTAACCACCTGCAGTTAAGTAAACCCGTCTGTAAATAAAATTAAAAAAATACCTAGAGTAATTCCCAATTCGGCCGGCGTCACGATGGCTCGTCGTAGGTGATTAAGAACGAATTTTGACCATTTTAAGCGCACATCGATAACTCTCAAAGTACTTTAATTAGAAAGTTAATTTTTACAAGAACGATGGACGATATTTTTTTATAAGTACTTTCCAAATTTGAATGGAATCGGTCAAACACAAACAAACTTATTGACAAATTTGATTTTGATAAGTTATCTACTGACAAAGGCGAATTGTAATTGAAATTTGACTTTACGAAAACCGTGCCGTAACATCTGTAGATATTGATCATCAGTAGATTATGACTCATATTAAAAAGCATCGCATTCTGAGCAAAAATCTGTAGAACCACTCGAGCGACATCCTTTACGTAAAGCATAAAATCCACTTAGTAGGGGTAGTAAAACCAAACACCGACGTATTTAATAGTGACATACTTTCTAGCAAAATGAACACGTGACTGAGTAAACTTCACAGTTAAAAAATCGTCAGGTATAACACCGGTTTTCATACGTCGTTGTATGTACGTACATTCACTGGTAGTGTCATACAAACGTAGACCTTTTAAATGCATCGTATTCAGTCATAATTATTACGTCGCTTTATTCTGTGCTCTTACGCTTCACATAAACATCTAACTATTCCTCATTTTCAACAAAACATAATGGGCAGAAAAATTTCCCTTAATTTAGGTAATTAGTAGAACGACAATTTTTTTCCTTTTTGTTTATTTGAAACGTAATAACGTTACATGGGATGTTATTGTTATTGGAGTAGGCCATCTGTAGAAATTGTCGAATGTTATTACAAAACAATAAACCGACATGTGGAAGTAGAAAAATTCCCTCTTCAAGCAAAGTTATCGGGCATTCTTTGAACTTCACCGAAATTAATTTTTTACTAGTTTTATGCTTCCTGGGCCATTCTAATTGAATTAAAATGTAGCGCTACTGTCTAAATAGATTATTTTTTAGTATTTTCTCAGCTAGCAGTCGACAAACCAGATTAGTCACCTTTTGTCAAATCAAAAGTAAAGTCTAAACAAATTAAGGGTAGTAACTTGGGTAGTTCTCTAATAAAATATACGATGTACCAATTGAATAAAAATGCACGTCCGTTAAGTCAGGTCATTCATTTCATAAGGCTGCATTCTTTATAGCACTATATTTTATTGCTAATTTATTACGCCAAAAACGATTTTATTGCTCCACCCCTTTCCGAGATAATATGGCTTAATACTTAAGTCAGGTCATCCACGCTTCTATCTCCGGCACTAATGAAGATGTAAACATTTACCAAATGTCATATTTTATTGCTAATTTATTGCTGGCGATATAGGCAAATTGCCATTTCCCAAAATCACCCCTTCTACCCCTAGCAGGTAACTTTTGTAGACACTACACACACTAGGTGAGCGAAACGGAGTTATACACTATTAAACATAATATTTATGATGTAACGTTTTAATTGTGCGTTAAACTTTTAACTTTCATGCTGCGGCAAAGCTTTGCAACTTATATACCCTAAGATGTTATTAAATATGTATGTTGTGTATTGCTGTTGCCGATTTGCGAACTCGAATTTCATTAAATTACTCTCAAGCAAGACTACCCTTTATGCACCGAACGAACCCACACAATTTTCCCCAGTATATTGGATCCGATTCAACGAGTTGCATTAAAAAGCAACCATGATTTAAAGTAGGGAAATATCCCCCTCTTCGACGAGATGTAGCGGAGCTCTCGTCCGTGTTTCCGAATCTAAGTACACGTATAACTTCCGAGTTACTCCGCGGAGATAAATCACCATCTTTATTAAATGATAACGTTATGTACTCCGGGCTTACCGTCTACCGTCTTGTTTCAGGTCCGAATACTAAAACTACGATAGCGATCTTGAATTGCTTACTGGCCAGGCAACTTTGTTTCGAAGATGCGTCCTGCTCGGCAATCTTGGAGATCATTCCGAGAGTTTGCGGCCCGGAAGTCGGTAAGTACAGAGACTCTAACGAGCTTTACGTAATAATTGTTGTGGTCGAATCGTGTGAAATGTACGGCGAAGCCAAGCGAGGGAATCGCCTCGAGGGTGAACACCCATGGATGTCCCACGGTGGTGTATCGAAAAGTCGCGTTAATTTGAGTAATTTGAGTAATTCTGTTAAGTTAAGAGTTAATTTGAGTAAAATTCTTGATGAGTGGAAGGTTATCCCTTTTTCTCTATGGGTACTGGGTAATGGGTAACGACCGCTTATACAAAAATTTCGCAGATTAAAAATCTGCTGCATTCGTTTGTACAAGTCGTGTAACTTATCGATTTTTCGGCGTTGTACCTTTGCATTTTTCTATTTTTATCCGTGACTTTCGCAGTGCACCGTTGCAAATCTAGTGCGGAATTATGATTGTTCCTCTGCTATTAATTAAGGTATGGAAAATGCATGACACGGGTGCTTGAATATTTCGCCACCAAACCACAATGTGCTCTGTTGCACGACGCAAAATTATAATTATGCTGTCAACATTTAATTCTGTGTTTGGTTTTGTGTTATGTTGTTAATGACAATTTAAATTAACACGAAATCATTACATGGGTTAACGTAATTTTAGCTGACTTGGCTTTCGAGAGTTGAGATTGCTGGAATAAACTGTGTAAGTTTCTTGTAGTGTTCAATAATCATAATCGATTCTTGCACTAATCAGTTTCGTTAAAGCTAATTTTATTACCTCATTAATTGCTTACTGTTGCACAAGTAGTTAATTACCTATTTGTTTAATTCAATTATTAAGAATAATGACAACCAATCTATTTTTTATTACAACTTCACCAAAGGACAGGCTTGAAAGTTCAAAAAAAAGTTCCTAAGTCGGTTCCAATGTAGTTTTTAGAGGCCAAATATCATCAATATCAAATTATCATTGTCCAATAACACGTCTAGGGTACTATTCATGTACCATATCTTACAACTATTGAATTTTGATTTTCCACACAATAATAAGTCTATAATGCTCTTGTGTGATCTATTGTGCTCAATCGCCTAGTTTAGACTCGGGAGAAGTATCTGGGGGTTTTTGGGAAATAACTTTAGGAAATCGTAATTGATTCCATCATAGAAAAAGTAAACAAATGCGGTATATTTTCACATGGTATTTCCCATAGTGATTGTTCTATTTTTCGGCGTATCACTTGACAACTTCACACCTAGACTGTAGAACAGTCCGATTACTCGTTATTAAACGTGTATCTTACTTAAAGCAATTCCGGAGGAATCCACGAGAACAAATCCCTATTAAACCTAATTGAAATTAATAACCATTCGATAACATTATCTTAATTACGTATTTATCCGAAGGGTTTTGGGCCAAATCACATATCAGTTGTAAAATTAGCGTCGATAGGGTGGCTAGTGCCTACGCCTCGACATCGTTACCCCTATTATCGTCTTCCTAAATTCCAAATATTTCCGGCGCGGGACCCTCCGAATCTCACCCCTTAACCTCCCCTGTCACCTCGTTACGCCGCTGCGTCTCGTAGCATGTTCGAGATACTTATCACCTTTTCACTAAAAAGCCACGTAGCCCGCCATGCTGGCGGCGGCAGCCTGCCAAGCTTCGGGGATGGTCAAACGCCACCCACCCATCGATCGTACACCTAAGGGTAAGTAATTCCTATCAAGCTGCCATAAGATTTATCGATTGGTCGGCGATGTGTGCATGTTTACCTGCGAAATTATGCCCAGGACTATATTCTTCAATTAAGCCGACCGGCGATATAAGGGCTGCACTTAACACGAAAAAGGCTCGGCGCGGTTTGAAGTCCGGGAGTTGTGGTGTCAGCGTTAAAGTAGTTTTGTTCTTTTCGTTGCCCCATCAATTACTGCCGCTATTCTCTTCAATACCCTCAATTGTACCGTGCTTTTATTGATACGTTGTTCAGGGGTTTTAGGAAACAAGTTCCCGGCATTATTATAAGGGTGATCGAGCGTCCTCACGTAACCCCTAAGAGCACCCATTGGGTTAATTGGCAGTAGTTAGGAATTCCTCAAGTCCATGTCATTCTGGGAACAGTGACAACTATGTATTATATTACTCAGCAAAATTCATACAAAAGTTACTTGACAAGTTGTGAAAACTTCATTCATACGACTAGGGGTGCAAGTGTAAAGGGTGTGAGTGAACAGTGCAATGTATAAAAGTTAAAGCACTATTGAATTCATCGAATATAGTGAAGCAAATGGGATCAATCCACCTGCATTCATAAATTTTCAGATACGTTTTGCTACTGACAACGATCTTTACTTACTTACTACCACCCAGCGAAAATGGAGGATTTCTGGCGCATTCACCAAAGTATCTAAAATGATAGTGTGATTGTGTTGTAATGCCGGAAGCATTATTTTGAGTTTTTAAATATTTCTTTGAGAATGTGACTTATCGAGGACCCAACAAAATACTTCTTTGATAGTAGCTGATGATTTCCTGTTGGTAATAAAATTTACTAGGTCATGCGACACAAAGGCTACCATCTTTCCTTTTCTCCTTGCGGTAATGTAATGACCGCTCCGCGACTCGTGTCGCTACGTGCAAACCGTTTCTGTGCAAAAGTACTTGCAAAAGGGGCGGTACCTACCCATAACCAAAATCTAGCCATGGTCACAGCCACGTAAGACAACGATGAAACGATGAAAAAAATTAAAAAAACCGAAAAAAAAGCTACAACCACTAAGCGCACCTCCGGGCTTTCCTCTAGTACCTTAGGAGTGAGAATTCTGTAGCATAATGATTGGTATTACACGTTGATGTGTCCATATGAAGTTTAAGAAAGCCTAAAGCCCATTGGCTTAAAGAAAATTGTAGAAATACCATAAAATTTACTTCTGTGGTTTTTTTGCAAATAACTTTGAATGCATCTCGAATTTTTCTTCATGTGTTGCGAGAAATTATTAAAAGAACACGTTTCCAGCTCCAATGGAAATTAAAATATAGAATTGGATCCTTGTATTTGTAAGCCGATACTTTTGTCTTCATTATCGTTACTGCTCATAATTTGCTAAGTAACATGAGGACGAACCTGATTGACTGCTCACAAAAAGATTGGTGATTCATATTAGGGTTAGTCACTAAGTACCAAATTAGGATATAGTCAAATATCAAATCAGCTAAGTGTGTTTTTATTCCGGTAGTTATACTTATGTCAAAGCGATGAAAACTAATGCTCTTAACGCCAGAAGTGGCAATAATAAATAATTTGAATTAACTGAAAATTATCTTCACAGTAGTCGTGGACGTGGCCAGGCCAAATTTTAAATTTAAATTCCCGCTTGACTTTCCTTTTCATAATTAACTTGCTCTGCATTTGCATGTAATGCAGAAAATAAAGGGAGCGTGTAGAGCCAAACATACAGACACACACAGACACACACACACATCGTTCACTTACGAGCTTTACCTTCAGTTCGGTTCGTTTATTTTTTGTTTACGTAGACGTGAAGGCAAACAACGGAAAACGTAAGTTAGTGTCAATAATTGTTATTTTGATTTGTTGCCTAACAAATGTGTACTTATAATTATGAAATCCCCAAGTCTCGTCGTTGGACAAAGTTTCAACGTTCAACTGACGTGCCTGACCAAAAATTTTCACCAGGAAACTGAAACAGTGAAATGTTCATTTTCTAATGATGCATCAGCCATAGTTTACCACAGTGGCGTATCTAACGGTATATCACTTACCCTATACCTGAATAATTTTAATTATCGTTTTCTCACTACAACTTTGGTATTTTCCATAAATTTGCTAGATTTCAGTTTTAAACACAGTCTACCTAAGATTCCAAAGGAACCTCTAGAGATATTCCCTTGGTGTTAAAATTTTTAGCCCTTACAATTAAACTGAAGAATCTAAGCGTTCTATAAACCTTCTAGATTCACTTCTAATGCCACTCCTGGACTCCTGGATCTAGCAGCATATGAGTACACAGCAGTTGAATATTTTATTTTATTTGGGCCCCGACAAAATGTTACACAACAGTCCCATTACTGCGTCGTTATACCACTAATCCATGATAGGAGTTTCCTTAAATGAAACGTACTATAATGGGATAAAAGACAGAATGAGGGCAGGATAAAATTTTAACAAGTACCCTTTATATCAAACCGCTTTGGAGCTAGGGAGTTGTAAAGCAATGCATGTGAATGATAACGATGTAATATGTAATAATATAAAATATTTTATACGAGCACGTATGGTCGTAAGTGTGTCCACGGTTTGTGGCTACTCCCAAAGAGAAATTATGGAATGAGGCAATTACTTAAACATTAAGGGCTTGCAACCACATATACAATCTTCTAACCAATGTTTTTTAAACGAAATATGTTGCTTCAAAATTTCTTAAGCCTAAAGGGATCTTTTGGTACCCCAATGGGTCGGGAGTTGCTGTGTACATAACTTCCCTGTATTCCAGCTACTGTAATACAATTCTATTAGTTAGTTTCAGTAATTTCAGCTAATATCACTTTTAACAAAAATAGTACATTAACCATCTGATGTTAGAAATATTGTACCTCATTAAATATTCATTATATATTGCATATTGTTTACATGGCAGCACCAGTGGAAACGAAATGTTACCTTGTGACATATTTCTTCGG
Source organism: Cryptocephalus primarius (assembly GCA_963576515.1). Lineage (NCBI taxonomy): Eukaryota > Metazoa > Arthropoda > Insecta > Coleoptera > Chrysomelidae > Cryptocephalus > Cryptocephalus primarius. The sequence goes on along the minus strand of OY754937.1, from coordinate 24,575,575 downwards.
ACCTATTTCCATTTATTTAAACTTATCGAATGGAGTTTCGAATGGAAAACTGCAGTAAAGAGAAAAATATATTCCTTGAGAAAATCTATCAGTTAACCTATGGTTCCTTTTGAAATTTTTTGGGGTGAATGTTACATCGTTATCGGTCAACTCGATCTGTCCTGTCCTTTTTTCCTAAATTGAAACGTAAAGAAATGTGGGCGGGCTCTTTTGTGCCTCCGGCCTGTATATTTGACGTAAAAACGTTAGTCATAAAGTTAGCGAATTGCTAAATAATTATCCCGATGTTACTTATACCCGAATCGCACATAATATGCCTAGCGAATTTTAGGAAACGATATAAATTAATATCACTGTATTTGACGGCAATCTCAAACAATTCATAGTTGCGATTTATCACCGTCATTTAATAAGCGTTGCTGAGAATGAAACGAATCATGAAACAATAACGCTAAAGCCGCAAATGACGATATCGTTGGGATTGAGAGCGTGTCGTCGCAGAGAGGCAATTTTTAGCTGTGCCGCATTTTGGTTTTATGTTAAATTAATGTTAAGGTTAGGAATACACTCGTTAGGCAGTAAAACGAGCTAGACGGGACGGTTTGCTCGGGATTTACGGTGAATACAGATTAAGAGCTGAATTATAAATAAATACTTGAAGGTTTCGGCGATGATGTACGGAGTCGGTGGATGTGGTAAGACAAGGCTTCCCGGATCAGTGTAAATGAAGCTCTCAAGCTCCCTTTGTTCTATCGAGGCCATTTAGAGCCGTTCATATTTTATGGCGGGGCAGATACACGATGTCGAAATTATATTACGCTTTTTGTTTCATATAAAAACACCGCGGGGATGTAAATCTCGTGCTTGTTAAATTTCCACGGAATAATAATTAAATACAGAAATGTACCGGTGGAATTTTCCCGTAGATTTATATGCCGAATTTTTAAAAATTCTTACTCTTATAAATGCACGTATTCCGTGTATTATTTAAGTGATTACTGTGGAGAACGATATCAAGCTGTATAAGCCAAATGCAGGAAAACGTGCCTGTCGTTTACCGGCGAGGAATAGATGTCGCTGTCATGGGCGATTGTGGCGCCATCCCATATTTGGTACCCATTATTTGAAATAAACTTCGAGAAAGTGGAAGAGAAGGAGAGCAAGACGCATGGGATTTTATGTTTTTGGCAAAATTTATTTTTGACATTATAGAAAGTTTTTTCATAGTACACGTATCGATTAAATAAAGTTCATTCAAACAGCTTCCCTGTCAACCTAATTACAACCATACATAAAAAAGTAACAGTTCTTTCATTTTTTTATAAGCAACAACTCGCATGTTTTCGAAATGGCACTTTTAACAACAATTGTAGAAAATTTGTTGATTATCTTTACAATACTAGTTGGGCAACTGAAATGATTAATTTCTGACGGGAATTTTGATAATGTTTTGCTTTAGGAAATATTTGTACATACCAAGCCAATATTGATTATTTGATTGTAATAGAAATAATAAATGTGGTGAATGTGGATAAAATTAATTAAATGACTTAAACTTGATTTGTAGGTTTTTGGATTGCATTGTTGCAAGATAACATCCATTCGGGAAATATAATTATTTAACTAATTAATGTTTACATATTGTACACACAGTATGAATGTAATTAAAATTAAATTTACGATTATATGAGGAGCAAATGAAAATACCATTAACATTTATTCGTGGCCATTATATGTGCACACATGTCTATAAAATCTACTGTATACTTTTTGACAGATGGTAAATAATTCAATTTATTGGCCTATTTATGTCGAGTTCGAGCTTTTGTTTGCGTTCTGTTTAATCCCCCTTTTGCATTTCTTTTTCAAATTTAATCACCTGCAGAAATTTTAATACTTTAAAATTTGTTTCATTGGTTTGGAATCGATTCATTCGGCTTCCATGGATACGGTGCGGTTGGAAAATGCGCGATCCCGAACCACAAAGGTTGGAAAATTCGTGATATTTCCGGTGACACTTGAAATCGGTTGATGGGACTTCCATGGATACGGTGTGGTCGAAAAATGCGCCATCTGAAATTGTGAAGGTAAGAAAATTCGCGGTTTTTTCCCCGTCACGCTTGGAATTCTAATCGTGGAAGTCAGAAAAGTTCCCGTTTTTCCAGTGACACTTGGAATCGGTCGGTGGAACTCCTACGGGTACGGTACGGTCGGAAAATGCATGATATAGAGCCGCGATGATCGGAAAATTCGCGGTTTTTCCGGTGACATCGCAACATAATATTCGAGGTCCCAGTCGCGTAAAATAGCTGTCGGAGTTTTCCCATGACTATTTTATTCCAGCTTGAATTAACTATTCCAGCTACTGTCTGGTCACCCTTATTTATTGCAATTTTAACTTATTACAAGGAAATAAATTTTGACAATGTATCATCACCTACTTCGATTCGAATGTATTAACTAAATATTTAACTAAATTCACAATGAGACGACGAGCCCTAACTTTTGTTTTAACTGCAATTTAGAAATTTATCTGGCCAATTAGTTCCTCAGTATATAAATAAGGGTACCATATGCTTGTAAGATAATGTTCGCCATGAGTAATTTAGGATCGAATATTAAATATATATTACTAAACAATGGAACTGATTAGTATTAGGAATATTGTTGTACTAATTACATACAATTTTTGAAACAAAATTTTCCCTGGTAAATCAAATGGCAATTTAATACATGGCAACTAGTTGGTACAAATATCGATTACACAATTAATTTCTTGAATTAAAACTTAATTTAACTATCTCACAGAACAGTAAGAGTAAGATTACCAATTTTTTTCATTAGTGAATTAATTTGTACTTTCCTCATCAAAAACTAACAAACTGTGCCTCACTTTAACAGCTATTTAAACTCTTTCTGAGCCTTTGCAATTAATAAATTATAACATTTACCCTTTTATCGTAATAAAGGTGTGCAAACGCAGCGTTCTCCTATCGTCCGGATAAACTCTTGATGAATATTTACTGTGAACTTTTGAGTTTTCTTAGAATTCGCACGTTTGAAATTCTTTTAATTTATTTAGCCGTTGACTGTCACACTCTGAAAGGTAGGGGAACACAGGAGAGCACGGGCTTAAAGTGGATGTCTCTTGAAATTATAATTTACGTTGCCTGCTTGTGTTCTGAACAGGCTACGTCTCTCTCAAGCTAAGACTGTAAGTCTGTTTTGACTTTGAGTTTATTCTAAATAGTAGAATCTCTTGTTATGTTATTTAGTTGCTAATACAATGAAATGATTACGTATTGAGCGATATGATTCAATGTTATCTAATCGGTCATCAAAAATCTTTAATCGCAGAATGGTCATGAAAAGGCGTGGAATTTTTATTTTTATTTCTAAATGGATAAAATTTATCTGACACGTTTTTTACGGTCGTTGGGTGTTCCACAAAAAAAATACTACTCGAATTGTATCAGCTGATATAACTTGTCATTATTTAATAGAAGCGGAAAACTCACTGCTCTGTGGTTGGATCAGGTATTATATCATTTGCTAATGGAACCTGCATGTTGTTATTCTGTTTATCTATTGCCATTTCACTACATAACGTAGTGCAATTAAATTATTGTAGTAGTAAATTATTGCTAGTTACTGCCACTGGGACCAAAATCGGAAAGTTTTCGTCCAAATTACACTAAATTAGTTCAATTAGATATGTATGGTAGCTGCTCCAACAGTAGTCTTATTACTAAAGACAACTTCCCTATTAAATCCATATACATTTTTCTATATTTAAAAACACTGAAAGGTAATATAATTTTTGAATGGAAAATGTAATATTGAATTTAAGCACATGCAAGTGATAAAACGGTCTATGCATAATTGTAAACAATTGGCCATGTTAATAAAACATCTACTTATTTCTGTTGGAAATGTAGATTTCCCATTTCCCCCAAACAATACCAACGGTTAACTTCTTTAACGTTCTGTACAAACAAAGCATATTCTCAATTACCTCGTTTTACTTCATTATCCAAAAATTACCATAATAGTACACTGGCCGCTATCTCATTTCGATTCGTACATTTTTAAAGTAAAGCTAAAACGCGGCGGGAAAATATCCCAAATGATAGCATTTCAAAGCGTCACATGATCCGAGGTAAGGCACGGGTCATATACGGTCATAGTGAAATGCACATGGTGGAAGCGGAGCCACTCTACGGATCGATAGAGCACCTTGAATAATTTATAAAACCATTCCAACCTGTAATGTCGGAGTGACTTCAGTTCGGCAGTGCCCTAAATTTTGTTTAATATATTGTTCAAGCAGTGTTCGAGGCTTGAAGCGAGAAGTACTTTGGAGAAATCGAAGTGATGGTGTGTTAGGACACCTTGAAATTATATTTAAATCTCGAATATCTTGTAAATTAAGTCATTTCTGTGGAAGATAAAATCTGTGAGCATTGTTGTTTATAGTCATCTACAAATTTTAAAGATTTTTGTTCTTACCGAGATAAAACGTTATGATGTAAATGCTGCATATTCAGGATTTGATATTCTGCCTTTTATACCAGGATTCGACACGATATCCCCTTTATATGAATATCCATTGTAAAAGACGCTACTAATGTGTGTTGGTATTCATGTGCTCAAATTTGTTTTCATGACATATGTAAATCTAATTTGTAATTTCTACTAAACTTATTGTCCGCGCCTGAAGGAAAATTTCCCCATTGGATTCCTCACGTTTCCAGACATGTGATTCACAAGCAAAATATTTGCTGATCTTTATGGAAAGATTTCATTGAGATGAGAAATGCTCTGAAAATTCGTGAAAACTTTTTCATGAAACAAGGAGCAATTCTAATTTTTTAATTAGATTTGTTGCACATAGTCAGCACCCGAAGGAAACGTTCCTCATCTCAATTGTTTCCAAGCATTTAATTCACAAAAAATACACTTGCTGATGGTTAAGTTGATGAAAAGTTTCATGTAGCTCTTGAGATGAAAATTGCTCTGAAAATGTTGAAAAACTGTACAGTGAAGCAATTATTCTAATTTTTTAATTTAATTTATCGCTCATAGTCACCGTCTCAAGGAATGAAACTTCCTCATCTCAATTGTTTCCAAGCATGTGATTCCAAAAAAAGTGCTTGCTGATGGTTAAGTTGACGAAAAGATTCATGTAGCTCATGAGGTAAAAATTGCTCTGAAAATACTGAAAAACTATCAAGAAGCGGTTTTTCTAATTGTATTTGTTGCTTATAGTCACCGCCTCAAGGGAGGAATCTTCCTCATCTCAAATGTTTCCAAGCATGTGATTCACAAAAAATATACTTGCTGATCGATAAGTCGATGAAGAGATTCGTGTAGCTCATGAGGTGAAAATTGCCTTGAAAATGCTGAAAAACTGTATCAAGAAGCAGATATTCTAATGTTCTAATTGAATTTGTTGCTTATATTCAGCGCCTCAAGGAAGAAACAAGGATCTCAATTGTTTCCAGGCATGAGATTCACAAAAATATACTTGTTGATCGTTGATGAAAAGGTTGATGTAGCTCTTGAAATGAAAATTGCTCTTAGAATGCTAAGAAACTCTTTTATGAAACTTGAGGCGACTTTCAATTGTAGTTCATATCCAGCACATTAACGAAACGTTTCCCATTTGATTTCAAGCTTCAAGACATGTGATTTAGAAGATTCATGCTGCATGAAACACATTTCTTCATACTTTTTGTTTCCTTATTCAAACATACAGGGTGTCTCATTGGTCGTGCAACAAGTTCAATTCAAATTTTTCTATTAAATTTGGTGTTTAGAGTCAACGATTGAAGAAAAAGCTCGTTATTTGATTTCATATGTCTAAACAGAGGATTCAGTAGAAATATGTTTGTTGAATTTTAAGAAAAGGTTTCAAACGATATTTAATATTAACAGTGCTATGAAAATCCAGAGCCTAATCAGCTATCCTAATTTTCGCCTTGAATTCGTATTGTATTTTCAACTATCCTTGTGCCCCATGGATTCTAGTAAGGTTCATCAAATTTCCATAAGACCAACGAAGATAAAATTACCGAAAATATATTATCGACGAGTAAACCAAATCGATGTTGTGCGTACAAACATAAATGGCCGTCGTTCTGTACAGTTAGATCAATTATCCTCTGAATAAAATATGCTTAAATTGACGTAATACAACTAACAGTAACAAATCACCCCAATTATTGATCGAAACGATCAACAAACAGTACATGTATAAAATATACAAGGGTTGTTATAGTTTAAACTGTCGTCTGATTTTTCTACAATAACGCAATGGATCCATATGATGGGCTATAAATGATTTCTACGTTCATTACTATTCCTGTAGGATTTTTTACCGCACGGTAACATGAAACGTCGGTAAATCCTGTCGGTGAAACAAAATAAAAAATACGTTGAAGTTTTTATTGCAAATCGGTTTCGATAACCGAAAAAATGTTTTACGTCCTACCATCAATAACCGGTATCTGAGCAAACCGCTATCGATATTTCAGCGTCCGAAATTAAAAAGTATCGCACCTATCGGCGTCCTCCGTTGATTTAAATGAAAATAGTGCGTAAAATGTAACGAATGTATTTTGTGTGACAGCGGAAAAATCATTTTATCCCCCCGTTTCTGTTCCAATGCGAATCACATTGGCAGTTCCCTGATTATCGGTTAGGCAGATGTGTGCCACGATGGAACGTGATGAAACCTTCTAGTCGAATTGACTTGTAGATTGACGTTTTTGCAGGTGCGTATCCCTAAAACCGGATAATTAATACACTGCCATACGCACATACACATGTAGAGATTTTGTGAAAAAATACGTTTCCACCCCCGAAAAAATTTTCACCTTTTTCCAACACACACACACTGGGTACGTAAAATTAATGATTAAATATGTATTACGTGGAATTCGGAATATCCTTCCCGTACTCGCGTTTTCGCCATGAATTTTTATAACATTCTTATGGCACGTTTCCTCCTCGGAGGATATGAAGATGTGACGCTTCTGTTTTTTTATTATAATTGAAAGTTTATGTCTGTGCACTTACGTACGTCTTCCAATTAATAAAAGCGCTTCCAGAATTTAAATTTCTGGATATTTACACAGGAAATTTACGAACCCATATTAGAAAACGTTTTCAGCTTTGAAAATGACATAATACACAACTGATTTAAGAATACAACACATGCAACAATTTCATACATTTTTACATGAGGTCCCAATGTTTGCCATACAATATAAGCATTTCAAGCTCTTCCTACTGCACTTGTGTAACTTCTGCTGTTCTATCCTGTTACGTCCAGAACGTTGGTTTCCCTTTAGTTCGATCATTTTTGTGGCATTCTTAGACATGTTTGAATAACAAATCTTGAAACTATTTTTGTATTTTATATAAACTTGTACTTCGCTCCATCTCAAGCTCCTGCACATCTTGTACTTTTAAATCTACATTTAAATTCGCATATTCCATTTTCGCCCCTGAATAGATTCCTACTACAAAGATCTCTCATAAATATTCATTCAGCACATTGGAATGCACGTTGCTGACTATATTTCTAGTTGATGGCATGTTTTTCGGCTCATAGAAAATATTAGTTTCATTGTAGGACGGATA